>OY755041.1:22614786-23239286 GCA_963576565.1 Aspidapion aeneum | reverse complement strand
CACACTGGCATCGTCTTGTCTTCTGACACTCGCAAGTTAGGCACACATACCTTTGTGTGAAGTATAAATATCGTTTTGATTTTTATAATTTATATCCAGGACGTTGACACTAATCCGCACCCAACAAAATTAAGGGCTCAAGGTGGCACAGCGTTGGTAAGGTCAGTAAAGTCATTTTAAAGGGAATAATACTAAGTAACAGGATGTAGGTAGAGACACTGCATGTATGACATATTTTAAGGAAATGGAGACGCGACAAACTTATCAAAGTCAAATTTATTTCAGTCAAATTCAAATACGTTAGAGCATAAATACGGGGCATACCCATGCATTCTCACACGCGATGCTTGAACCCAGAACTCCCATTTAATTCTTAATGTCCTTTTTCGGGTATACAGGATTTTGGTTACTGCGCATGCGTCGGTTTTGGTGGTTTAGGAACATACTCCGTTACGTCACTTCATTATTTGACAAATGTCAAAAATATGGGGTTTTGTCTATTATTTATTTTCTAAAAACTAGTTGGTCGGGTGAAAATTTATCAAATTGTAGATTAAAATGGTAGATTTTCTGAATTTAATTGTGCAGATTTATTGTGGACGCCATGAAGTGTTTAACGCCATCTATAAATCACTGTTAACTTTATTAATAAATTATAAAGAAAAATACAAGTACTTACACGGAATGGCACTCTCTTACTTCTGCTAGACATTTTTCTACAAACCACACATGTTTTACGTGAGTTATTTTCCATTTTTCACAGAAAAAAACATAATTTTACACGACAAACGCAAAACACCGCAAAATGTAAACAAACAAAATATGGCTTCTATCTATACAGCAGTTGTCTGTTTACTTGACAAAACACCCCTATGCGCACTTGAAAATTCTCGTCTGCTTTTCGATTTTTTGAACATGTATCAGCGGCGTAGCGTGCCCGAAAGGGCGGGGGGGCGACAGCTAAAAAGGGCGCCTCTGAAAACTGATGAAAAATCTTGCGACAAAAAAAAAACAAAAAGGTCAAAAGGGCGCATCTTACAAATCTTCTTCTTGAGAAGTCACAAGGGCGCCTCTCTCTCACGAATCTTGCGACCAAAAAAAAAAGGTCTTCATGTCGTTAGTTTCCTTTGGCACCCACTCAATTGGCCGTTACCGGCCCGACTTAATAAAGCTGAGGGCGCTTCGGCCACCTATGGGGCGCCACTACCCTCGGGGCGGGGGGGGGGGGGCGACGAACCCCCCGCGCCCCCCCACGCTACGCCGCTGACATGTATTTATGCTTTAACGTATTTGGTCAAAATCAAAGGAGGGAAATATCGGTCCTCTATAATCTAGCGTTGTTTAGATACAGGCCCACCTTTCGTCCTACTTAGTTCATAAGCGTCGAAAAATAAAAATAAACGATTTTTGACAAGTCATGATGGACAAACGTGTTTGTTTATACGTTGCATGTTAAGTAATGTCACGCACCGCTGACAACTTAAATTATTTTAGTGAAACGCCAATGAGCTTGACAAGAAAATAACATAACCAAAAAATGTGAGTTTCAGTGTATTTGATGGGTTTGTCGTATCTCTATTTCTTTAAAATATGTCTTACATACAGGGTCTCTAGCTGTAGGGTGCATTTAATGGATTAGAAAGAAGCGACGCGCACAAGCAGCTGCTGGACTAGCCATGAGGGATACTTTGGCACGCTTTAAGTTTCACTGGGTGCATTATGTGCATGAGGTGAACGAACAGAAACTATATTATGCAGTGGCTTTTCCCTTTGCCACCCACGCAGGATCACTTCGTGGATTGTTCATAATAAGACAAATAATTTTTATCACGGTCCCTAGAATAGACCGGTCTATGGATCTTATATATATGTCGACTTTTTACGTCATTGGTGGTCCAGCTGATGTTTGTAAACAAAAGCTAGATAGAATATCTCTTTAATGAACAACTAATATCCTTATAATATAATATTAGCTCACACTACTACTATATAAGTAGTGTGAGCTATGGTGATCCTAATTTTTTCGATAAAAAAAAAGTTGCTCCGATTTCAAAAAATTTTATATATCTTTGCGTTTCAGATGATTTTGAAACTTTTTTGTTTTGCTGTCTGTCTGTCTGTCTGTCTGTATGTCTGTCTGTCTGTCTGTATGTCTGTCTGTAACGACCAACCCGCATAACTCAAAAACCGCTTGTCCGATTTTAATGAAATTTGGTACCTAGGCTGGGTCTTGGGCCGTGATGGTCCCATTTAAAAATGAACAAAATCCACAGCTCGCAAGCCAAATAAAATGGTGGGGGTAGATTCCAAAAATTAGAGTTTATGTGAAAATATGGCGTGTGTGATATCAAACGAAAGGTAATTAAGTCTGGAGTTAAATAAAATGAATTTTAGTTTATTTAAAAAAAAAGGTGGGGGTAGATGTCAAAAATTAGAGTTTAAGTGAAAATATGGCGTGTGTGATATCAAACGAAAGGTAATTGAGTCTGGAGTTAAACAAAATACATTTTAGTTTTTTTTTAAAGGGTGGGGGGTAGATTTAAAAAATTTGAGTTTAAGTCAAAACATGGCTTGTGTGGTATCAAGCGAAAGGTAATTGAGTCTGGAGTTGAATAAGATATATTTCAGTTTTTGATTATATTAGCTCACACTATAACTATAGTACCTAGTGTGAGCTTAGGTGCCCATAGATTGGCAGAGTATTTTTTAAACGTATTGTCGTTATTTTTTTTTAACCCGGTTTATTTTGCATTACACAAAACTTTAAATAAATATAAGTCAAATTGAATGTGATCGTTTAGTATCAAAGGTAAACCGAGGACTTGGGAAGTAAACAAAGGTATAGGTTAGCGGATTACGTCATTTGGATTTTAAGTTTAAGTCAAAAACTCTATTGTAGTTTTAAGGTTAAATTAATTCGGCTTATACGTAAAAAAGCGTAAACAGGCCACCAGATTCATATAAATAAATACTTAAAAAAAAGGTCATATAAAAAAAACAATCAAGAACAAAATGTTGGTCATTTTGCTATTAAAATGTTTTGTATAATATTTTATATATTGTTCTTTTTCAAATTTTATGAGTAACTTTTTTCATTATTTTCAGTATAACTACCGTCGCATGTGAATATGAACCTTACTTTATGCATTTTTAAATTGTTGATCGTATAGTTTGAGCCATCGTATCCCCCTCAGGAATGTTCGATAATGTCCCTCATGCATGTTAAAATGAGATATTTCAACTTTAAATTTGCTTAGTGCAGGCTAAAATGACATTGCTTGAGGATTATCAGCTTCTGTTTCTCCGATATGTTTACTCTCGAAACTCTAAGTTGTTTGTACGGAGGATTTCGAGTATCAAATGGAAATACGAACTACTTAATATAAACCTATGTGCCTCAAGAGATACGGCGATGCTTTGAAATAAAATGGTGCTTTAGGTTTTTTGCCAGTCTATTACCCTACCTTTGTTCTGCCTGTGCATAGCAGTGATCTGCCATGCTCTAATTTTTGTTAGGGTGCTTTTGGTCAGGTTTTTACCAGTCTGCTACCCCTGTCTTTATTCTGCTTCGGCGCATCAGCACTCTCTTATACTGTTATATTTATTGGAGGTCACGACAGGCGCTATTTAGAGCCGAGTAACGATCACTTTTACCGCTAGAGAGCCATGCACCAAACGCCAACTGAATTGCGTATGAAACCAACCAACTTATATGGCACACACAATTTTTTATTCTTTAGATAACAGCATGGCAAAGCGCTGCGCGCAGAATATAGGTAAGGGTGAGGCCAAAAGCACTGTATTTAAATTTTAAAAAATCCTAAATTGAGACCACATACTATCTTTTTTTCATAAATTGCTACATGTTTACGATAGAAATGTACAGTCTTCTTAAAGTGAGATCTCATATTGAAAATTACTGTACTTCAGTTGTTTACGAATAGATGGCGCTGAAAATTTAGTGGCCTTAATATCCATTGCTATGGAAAAAAACGTCTCACCATCTGATCGCAAATTATCGAACTCCTTTTAACAGCATTGCAGAGCGCTGGTGGGTCCACGCAGAATAAGCGCCGGTACACACAAGTGTTTTTCTATCGCGCGGTGCCGCAGCATTACCGCAATTGCGGTCCGTGACGCCGGTACGCACACGCGTTTTTCTGCCGCGCGGCGTCTCAGCGGTACCGCGAGGCAGGAAAACGCGTGTTTTTGCGGTAACGCTGCGGCACCAAGCTGCAGAAAAACGCGTGTGTGTACCGGGGCTTAAGGTAAGGGTATAAAGTTTGTGGTAAGCAAGCGCGTCGATAAGGGGGGGGGGTACTGGGGGTCAGTACCCCCAAACCCCTGTAACGGTCTTTTTCGTTATAAAAAATGTAAATATGACGTTTTTGTATATAAATAAAATTAGTTTTTAGGTCTTAAGAGAACCATGTAAATTTAAAGTCTTTGCCTGTTGTTTAACTTTAGTAATATATTTTTTGATACAAGGTAAAACAGATCTTCGTTTTTAATTGAGGTTTTATATTCCGCCTCGCTGATCTTTGATTAACTCCTAAATAAAGTACCTAAATAGCACAAAAATCACATCAGCGTTAAATTCACGTGACCAAAGATAACAAAGTTTTTTTTTTACTTGAAAACAACCTCATACCATGTAATATTTATTTTGTTAAATCTACATGCTTAAAGATAACTTAAAAACAAGGAGAAATCAAGCTATAAAATAGTACTTTTTGCTGAAGTTTCTGGTGCTTTGTATATAACGTGTTTTTTACCCTCGTTATTTTCATGTACCAAATTCACACTTGAAAAGTCCTCCACAACATGTTCTAAAACGCCACTAGATTAAGACTTCTCAAACCTACTAACTTTCTGCGTCTTTTTTGGTCACGTTTTTTTAATAACATTTTTTTAACTTAAAAGAGACGCGAAAGGAAGTTATAAAAGTTCACTAGTTTAAGACTACAACACTTTAAGACAATTTTAAAGATGGCGCTCAAGGCAAGACAAAATATCTATGTATCTAACTATATACATTAAGTTTTTTTTAAAAGCTAAACAAGATTTATGAACAGTAAACACTTTCACACAATATTTATTAATGTGTCTTTATCAGGTTAATAACAGATGCGTCGTGATTGGGGATCAGGGATCAGTCCCTTAACAGGTTTTTGGAGTTTAGGGGCCAAAGCACTGCCTGATAGATTTCGTCAAAGTGAAAAATCCCAAATATAGGTGGCGATGCTGCTAGTAAAATCTCAAAAATATTCGGTAGAAAAGCAAAGCAAGTCGCGTTTTAAAATTCGTGTAGAAAAGGCGTGAATCTAATGTGATTTTAACGTTGATAAAAATCACTTGAAACTAACGTAAAAACATTGCTGTTTTAATTTGATAAAGGTGTTATTAAAACGCAGTTTTTAGCAACGTTATTTTTTATAACATTAATGAATGACCTATTAAGCTTGTTTTCATATATGAAATAAACGTTTTTTTCTAGCAGCTTTTAAAATCAACGTTTTTTTTTTTTTCACGCATTTTTCACGTGGTAAACACGTGATTGTGCTATGTGGGTACTTGCACAAAATCGGCTTAAATAATTTTTACTTTAGTATATTACTTAGTAGTATAGTACTGCTCTAGTTTTGCAAAATCTAGCAACTTGAGTTACTTGGTTTTAAAAACTTACTGCATTTTTAAAACCAACACGAAAAACTACATGTAATATATATTTTTTGTATTTTTATCTCGTATGGTTTTGCGATAATAGCCTTCGCATTTTTATTATTTTCCATTAGCTAAATGGCAAAATATTTTAGAAAAAACGCTCTCGTGAAAAGTTACCAAAAACCTAGTTACTAGGAATTGCAAAAGTAGGGCAGAGTACCCCCCCCCCCCCCAAGCAAAAAAGCTATCGACGCCCTTGGTGGTAAGGGTAACAGACTGACAAAAAGCCCAAATCACCCTAAAGATACTTCGTTACATATTTAAAGGTGCAAATAAAAACAGAATTTGGCTCCGGCGCTAAAACGTTTGAACAAAGTTAGCAGATTACGGTGGCTTGGCCACCTAGAAAGGATATCCCTACGACATTAAATTATTCCTCAAAACAAATTTTAAACGAACAAGTAATATCTCCAAAAAGCTAAACAAAAATACTAGTAGTAGTAGTAGTGTGGGGTAGGCTCTAGGCCTGGCGACTAGGCACATGAAGCGCCCTTTTCGCCAACCCCCGGGCATCCCCCCTACTGCGTCCTTCCTTCGCTAAGGAATCTGCCCGTCTTCTGTACAAAGGCCAGAATATCGGGCCACCTCAGATTCAGAAGGTCCTCCGTCTCAAAGGCTTCCTCTTCGAATACCTCTCTTCTTGCCTCCTTGTATGCTTCACATGATGAGAGGAAATGCGCCGAGGTCTCGGCCTCGGCCCAACATCGCTCGCACGTCGCCTCCTCCTTCACTCTCATCTTTGCCAGGTGTCCTTGTAGGACACAGTGTCCGGTTAGGACTCCCACTAGAAGAAATACTAAATAGCATTTGTGTGGTTCCAAGAAAACAGATATATTGGACAAAGCTTCTAATTGTTGACCGTAAACCAGTGAAATCGATTTTTTCTGCCGTCCAAAGGCCAAAGCTATAGAAAAAGGCTTTTTTTATGACCAATTATGAAAATGATGGATTTCACACGATTTGCATCCTAAAAAAAGGTAAATTTCACCCGTGTGCAGAAATTTTTCAGCGCATGTGTAGAAAAGTGTTTTCCGCACATGTATGGAAAAGTGTCACCATACTTTACCGCACATGTGTTGCATAGTACTTTTCCATACATGTGCGGAAAAAAATTAGTACAGTTCAACAGTGTTTGTACGAAAAATAGCGTACACAACTCGATAAAAAGTAACTGTTACACTCAGCTAGCGCCTCGTTCACAACATTTACGCTCGTGTGAAATTTGTCACTTTCTTCTCTTGTTATGTAAAATACTATTGTAGCAGACCGACTTTTATTATGATTTTTATCATTTTCAAAGGAAATTCGATAAAAAAAAATAATTTGTTTGATCTGAACTTAAAACGTGTAAAAATACAAAGTAAAAAAAAATATTTGGATTGTTATATATGTTACTTAGCATCCACAACCTTTTAAACTGTAGTGGTAACCCCGGTCTACACTAAAAAAAATGTTGGTAATTTTTTCAGTTCTGTAGATGTATTTTTCAATTTTTAACGAATACATTGGATTTTTACGGAACGGGAGTTGGAAAAAAGTAATTGTCGTGTAAATTTTCAATTTCCATAAAAAATTTACAAAATATATATTGTAATTGTACTAATCCTGTAATGTGAAGGTAAGTGTAATTTTTTATGGTTCTGTAAAATTAAAGTAAAAATGTTAGTTACAAAGTTGCCAACATTTTTTACTGGAATTTTACAAAACAATTTTTTCAGTGTATGTTCGTCTCTTTATTTCTTATTTTACTTTCCGCTAACACGGTCTTCTTGGCATCCTAGATGCGACTTTGAGAATCCTAATGAGTAACTGAGTTTTTACAGAAAATAGAAAATCAAAAAAATTTAATCCACTAACAAATTAACTATAATTTATAGGAATAATTAATCCTACCTTAAACTAATAATATACTCCTAAGAGAGTTTTTATCCCCTCCATTATACTCCATTAACTTGACCCTTTTAACGATATGTCTTATGTCTGATTTTTTGTGCTCTCTTACAAATTAACGTAGGGTTAAACCTGAGGTTAACTCATTTATCATAACCCCATAATGCTCTTGGGATTTATGTGCTTTTATAATTCTGTATGTACTGCTGTATAGTTTACTATGTTTTGTTTGGATTATTTTCTATTAAAAAATTAAATTATATATAATGTATTTATATAACGAGTAAAGGAAGTGACATATTTCACATGATTGTGAGAGTTTTCGCGCGAGGAGCTAGCCGAGTGCGAAAGTAACACAAGTGTAAAAAGTCACTTTTTAATGAGTTATACGCAATTTTTCCTACGACCACAATATACTGGAGACTCTGTATATATGAAATATTTTAAAGAGACGCGACAAACCCATCAGTCACTAAACCTATTTTTTTTGGTTATGTGATTTTCTTCTCAAGTTTTTTGGCGTTTCACTAAAATAATTGAAGTTGTCAGCGGTGAATAATATCAATCAGCAGGCAACATATAAACAAACACGTTTGTCCGTCACTCCGGGTATATGTCTTGTCAAAAATATTAACGAAATAATATTAAAATATATATTTTTCAAATGCGGAAAAAAAAATTAAAATCTAAAATAAAATACAGGGTGTTTTATTTGAAAAAACCATCGACCTGATATTTTGATATTTATAATATAATATAGGCCCCCCTTCCCCCCAAGGCGAAAGATTTTTTATATATTTTCCACATATTTCCTGAATAAACACAAAAAATAGCATAAAATAAATATCATGAGGCTTCGGGACCCCCAGAGGTCTCGGCCTCCCCCCAAGACATATTCCTGGGTGCGCCACTGATATATGGATGCGCGCTGACATACCGTGTCTTAGTGTATCATGGTTTTTATTAAAAATAAATGGATCCATGACGGATCTGATACCTTCCTAACCCATTAGCACACTCCAAGTAAACTCCATGCTATATGAACTTTAAAAATAGTTTTTGTAAATATCTCTGAAACTAAAGCTCCTACTAATTTTTCAAATCACAAATTTTTGAGAAAAATGTACGCTACAATACCTTAAAAACCGCATATTGATGCGACGCTCCGTTAAAAAATTTTAACTGTCAAAAAATAATTCTTAAGTATTATTAATGAATTTCGACCAAAATCTAATCAGCTTGTTACATTATCAAATGCTATTTTACCTAAAAATTTCATGAAAATCGGTTGGGCGGTTTAGGAGCTGTCGTGTTACGGACAGAGTTACATCACGACGATAGTGCTAGGGTAGGTCAAAATACACCTAAATAACACATTTTCGGCGTTAACTCAAAAAAAATTTTTCGTCGAAAACAATACCTTCTCTAGTCATTGCTGTGCGGGCTAGGAAGGTAAAAAGTGATAGCTTGATTAAAGCGCTCTTCAACCGATTAACTTAATATTGTGTTACATTTTAAATTTTAGGTTACATGGTTGCGTCTCTTCAAACTGATTTGCATATTTAAGTGAGCTCCAATTTCGCTTTAGATAGGGATTAGTCCAATTGTGGAAAATGTCATCCCTTTTGTCATAACAAACTCTTTCCTTGCTTTTAAACTTGCATATTCTCTATTTTAATTTAAGTTTGCGCTCCCACTCGCTTAAGTTAAGCCAGTCAATAAAAGCATTCAACATTGCAAATGCGCATGTATCTACGATTTTTTATAAGTTGCTAGAATCCTTAAGGATAGGCCATACCCATATTAGCAGCTCGCAATTTTTTTAGGTTTTACAAATAAACTACCTAAGGAAGCATTTTTTGAGTATCTTTGTAGAGAAAGTGATAGACAAGGACTTTATAGAGAATTGTATATTAAATCTTGTACTAAATAATTATGAAATCTATAATAGGAGTTCATAGCGTCTTTCGTCGGCATTTTTATAAAGATTTTATAAGAGCGGTTTTAGTCGATTGGGAACCAATACTGCCTGACCTGTTAACAGACACAAAAATGCTAAAAGGGTAGAAGCAAAAAATTAGTTTCAGGATCATGTTAAAGCCAATACAATTCTCTAAAAATTCCTTTTTTATCACTTTGCTTTAGGGCTTCGAAAATGACCCTACCGGTAAAATTTAACTTTTCGAACATACGTATAAATAAATCAACAAATAAACTTAGAAAGCTAGAAATGCACTCAGATTGTGCAAAATTTGGTTGGCCTTACAGAAGTAAAGATTGTAAATATCAAAAAATGCTTCCTTAAGGTAGTTTTTGTGACAATTTTTTTTTTGAGTACTACGGGAATAGCACTGGGATTGCAGGGTCAATTTATAATATTTTTTTCTAAATGCGCGTTTGCAATGTTGGCTTTTTTATGTCGATATTGATTGGCGCATGAGGTAGGTAATAAAAGTGAGATGTTAAAATTGCATTTAAAACCATGCATGCAGATAAAATGTATTATTAAATGAATTTTATATCCAAATTTACCCTTACTAACAAAAAATTTTTGAATTTTGTTCAAAACATTTTCTTCAAAAGCAAAATTATTCAAAAACAATTTCATCCAATGGGTTCAAAAACAATATTTGGAAAAAAATCTTCTTCGAACGGAAATTTGTTTGAATTTTCCTTGAACGACATTTCTTCAAATAATTTTTTTTCGAATTTAGCTCCCCTGTTCTCCTTTCGGTGGTCTAAATCGGGTATAACCTAACCGTTGTCAATTTAATATTTTATTTCTAATATTTAATGAATTATTATTTATAACTGAGCTTTTCAAACGCACACAGGGTAATTATATTATATTTATAAAATTATTTATCTACAAGCGTGAGGTAACTTGTACTTTACGGCACATATGTGCATGCGGTAAGCACCACATTACATAGGTACGGTAAGTAAAAATAACAGCACGCTTGTAGATAAAATAAAAACATGTGTAGTTGTGGTACATGGTTATTACTGCCTCCGAATATACGAGTATACAAACTTTGCCATTTCGGCTTTGTAAATTTACCCCTCGGTCGTTAATAAACTAAGTTATATATAGTCTAAATTATACGCATTTGTAATGACGTCACCAGGTGAGAAAAAAACGTATGGCGTAGATATTTTTGCCAATCAATATTATCATATGTTTTTGATTGATAGTGACTGATACTTCACATAACCAGTTACCTACCTATTTAAGAAATTAATTAATCATAGACACTACTTTTTTTTTAAAGTTTATTGTCACCGCTGTTTATAATATAGTAAACAAGATAAACAAAAATGACGTCATTACAAATGCGTATAATTTGGACTATACCATTGTTACCATACTTATAATACAGGGTGTTTCACAACTTATTTTACAAACTTTAACCATAAGTTTTGATTTTTAGATTTTTTTCAGTTTTTAATATTTAACAAATTTCTTTAAACTGTTGTTTAAAGAATAACTTAGCTTTAAAGAAAAGCTGTTCTAAATTATTTAAAATCAGATCAACAGCATATAAGCATTTATTCAAGTCAATGGGGACAATTGAGGAGCAACTGACCAAAATGCATTAAATCCAAAATATGTTGTTTTGAGAAAAACTTAACAAAAGAGCAAAGCGAGGGGTGATCAGCTGCTCACAGTAGGTGTACAAATTTTGTCTACATGACCATACAGGACTCCACAATATACAGGACCCTAAAATAAACTACAGGACCTATATTTTATTTTAAATTCCTGTAGGATGGTGTACAAATTTGGCTCAGCTGAAAAACCCTTGGAGCAAAGTAAGTTAGATCAAAAATATAGATGTTGATGTTGATGTTTGCCTATGGCTATTTTAAATGAATTTAATGCGCTTTGATTGAATTGGGTTGTTTTTCTTATAGATTGACAAAAAACAAAACATTTTTATATTTAGCGCGAAAATCACAAAAAAAGGATGTAATGCATTTTGGTCAGTTGCTCCTCAATTGTAAACAGCTTTTTAAAAATGTAGGCTATTTTAAACTTTGTAATTTTGTATCCTCCTTTTCTGTAGAACTTTTATTATTTTTTTTATAAATCGTCTACTTATGTCACTCAGAACTTGTGGTTAAAATTTGTCGGATAAACTGTAAAACACCCTGGATAATGTCATATTTAAATAAGATATCGGATTATTGCGTAATATTTATTAACCTAATTTTCCTTTTCTTTTTTCGCTGCCTTCAGGAATCAAATGTAAGTATTCCAAATTCTTTCTTTATTTAAATTAGGAATTTAGTTTGCAAATGTACAGGTTGTGCCAAATTCGATGTTTTTTGGAGTTACAGGTATTTCGAGCCCAAATTGATAAAGCTGAGAAGATATGTCCTCGGCTCAATTTTTGAGACGCCTACAAAATTAATAAAAACCGTTTCTTGACAGGCTTTGTATAAAGTTTTCCGGATATAAAAAGATTTTGAAAAGTCTGCATTTAGGCTTTATATAACTTTTTTAATTACGAAAATTTGTAAATTGCTTTTTTATATTTCTTTATAAAGAGTCCAACTGTCAAACTGAATTTTATCTGTCGCTTTTAGTTTTTAAGATATTACATAAAGTGAGTAGGTATCATTGTCTAGATACGAGTTTCAAACAAAGAGTTGGTATTTTTCTTACGGAATGATCTTATTGTGATTTTTGAAATAACAGCAAAAATAGCGCGTCACAAGGTTTAAAATATTTTAAGTCATTTTAAAAAAATAAATGGATGTCATCGAAATGGGGCAAAACATTTTGGGGAATGATACAACTTATTGGTTGTAAAATGCATGTACGGAAGTTAGAGGCGTGAAAAGGGCAAGATTAAAAAATATTTTTTTTAACTGTAGGCTTAAAGCTCATATTCTATTCGCTTAGAGACCCTTATGCACTATTTGTGTTACTGCAAAGTTGCCTTCAAGGGTTGAAAGCCCTTACCTTGGCGACTCAAGAATGAAAAACAGCAGAATTTAAAAAAATTCTCAATTTTTTTATTTCCTAACCGATTTTTTTTAACAATTTTTTTTTTATTTGGATTATTGTGCAGTTTTTATAAAAACTATTAATCACATGCATTTATTATTTTTGAGCCTTAAAAAAATATACAATAATATCAAATCAAATTAAAATATGCTTTATTATCTTAATAATATGGTATTACATTGACAAAGCAGACCATGTTTTTTTGACGTGTTTTTTGCGTATAATAGAGAAACTGCTGTGTTTACAAAAAAAATCATAAGATACAAAGATGTGTATTGGCAAGTTATATCTATGGTATTAGAAGTGAAAAAAATGCTTTAAAAATAATTTCTAAATAGCGTGAGCTAATTTTAAATTTTTTCTAGTCTATATTCTGTCAAATGCACGATTTTGCACCAATGTTTTCCGACTATTTTTTATATCTTAGGACAACCTCTAGGAACCTAAAAAGGTAATTTAAAGCTCTACAAAAAACTACCAAACCATTTTTCTCTACAAATTACTGCTTTCGTCAAAAATCTTAAAAACTTCTTTATATCATATATTACTATCTAGTCGCTTGGTGACCCCCGTTTTGTAAATGTTTAGGTGAACATAATTTGACTTATTGGAAATCTGTCAAGCTCATGCCAAATATAAGATGGCGCCTCAAAAAATAAAAAAATAGTATGAAAAATAGTTGGAAAAACATTGGTGCAGAATCGTAGGTCGGACATATTTAAACCATCATATTTGACAGAATATAAAATACAAAAAATTAAAAATTAGCCTATGTTATTAAGAATGGTTGAGCCTTTTAGTTTTTAAAATATGTTTTCCACTTTCCATTTTTTGAATCTTTCAAGAAAAAGTAAAATTTGGGTGTCTAGGGTACCCTCAGACCAGTTTCGTAGGTTTAAATCTAACTCGAAAAGTTTTTAACTTATGGTAAAAGACTTCTAAAAATAAATGGATCCATAACGGATCTTATACCTTCCTAGCTAGCCTATTAGCATACTTCAAGTAAAGCCATAATATATCAGCCTTAAAAGCAGTTTTTTGTGAATATCACATAAACTAAAGCTCCTACAAAATTTTTGGTTATAACACAAATTATTAAGCAAAATGTAATCTACTTTATTCTGAAAACCGCATCTTGATGCGACGCTCCGATAAAAATTTAGCATTTTTAAAATTTTTTAATTGTCAAAAATCATTAGCATTAACAGATTTTGACCAACATCTAATCAGCTCGTTAGAGTGTCGAACACTATTTTACCCTAAAGTTTTATAAAAATCGGTTCGGCGGCTTAGGAGCTATCGTGTTACAGAGAGACATACACACACACACACACACACACCTACACAGACACACACACATACATCACGACGATATTATCGGGGTTATCTGAAAAAAAAAGTTTTCGTCGAAAATATTACCTTCTCTAGCCATTGCTGCGCGGGTTAGTAAGTTAAAAAAAACTGGTTGACACAAATTTTCAACCAGAGTATGGAACGGGTTATTGCAAAATTAAAAAACTGGTTCATTTTTAGCTACTACTTTGTGGGTTAGGAGGTAAACATTATGTGGCCTAATTCGACATTACTAGAACTTCCCTAAATCGTTTAAAAAAAATGATTTTAATATTAAATTTTTACTATACTACCTTGCTACTACTTTATTGCGTTCTTTAACCATAATATATATTTTTTTAAATATGTATTATTTTCTAATTATGTAATTTGTAAATTATTGTTGCGGCCACAGAGTAAAATTTGTTTACGGGTGCGATAAATTTGCGCACAGATTTTCTGTGTCCAATCTATGAAAGCCAGGTCAAACCAGTTCACGTGAAGCAACGTGGAAATTGTGCATTTCCGTCTGAAAGGTATCGATTTAAAGAAGGGGTAAACCTATATAGATAGGTCAGCCCTACCGCCCTGTTTATTTGGTACATTAAACGCAGTTTGCGATATTAATTTACAAAACAATTTTCAAAAGGAATATTTTTATATTATGTACTTTGAGAGTAGACTTTCCCGAATACGAATGATAGCATATTAAGGGCCACACAACTCTTTTTTGGCATTTACACTTTGCGAAATTTCGTAAATATGTCTTAATTCGGAAAATGTATACTTTTTTATAAAATTTCGTAAACAAAGTTTGACATATTTTTTTTTAAGTAAAAAGTGTGAATTTACAATCCTTTTTTCAAAATTTTGTCAAAAAGGGTGATTCCGCACAATTCACAAGGTACTCTTTAGTTTATTTATTTTCTAAAATTCTTAATATATTTGCTTCAACTAGCACTATTGCTCATTTGGATGACCAACGTGTCATCTACCAAATATGATGTCTTTAAAAGGAACCACTTTTTTTCGTCATTTTAACATGTCATTTCTGAAGTCTTTAACACGTCACTATCCATACAGCACACTTCCTTCCAGGGACGATGTTCATCTTATGCTACTCAATGGCTTACTAGTTAATATCTCAACAACATTATAAAAGGCCATCCAACACATAAAATACATTAATTATTGAATTAGGACAAATTTCGAGGCTTCCCTGCGAGGTAGAAGTGGACAATCTACTCTAAAGTAGCAATGTGCGGAAATAGGTTTTTGTTGTACGTGGTATAATGTGTAGTTGTTCCAAGTGCGAACCAACTCTAATTCAAAGTTTTATTAAGTGTTTTCAATTTTTCAAAAACTTACTGCTTTTTGATTGTAATTGTTTTAAATATTACGCCATATCACTAACGTCTAAAAATTACATCTTGTATAATTTTTTTGATCATTATCAATTTGTCATTTATATGCCAGTTTAGTTACGTCACACATCATAAAAAATGATCATAATCAAAAACATTCAACTAAAGGTAGACCCCGTATAGAAATCCTAAACTTCATCAGACACAAAAAGTATTATACTGGGGATTTCTTTCAAATTCGCAACAATGTTGCCAGTACTTTTAGAACTTGTAATTTTGATGTAGGTACATAAGTAAAATGGTAACTAATAAAAATCAAAAAAATATTCGGCTTACGTTTTGGATTGCTATACATGTATCTGTAATAGAATATGTTTACCATCCTATGTGAGAAAAGGATTGTTTTCATTGATTTTTTTTTTTGAGATCTTATCATTAATAACGTTTTTCTATACAATTTAATTCTAGGTTGTAAGTATAACCTCTAGATATGTATGTATGCATGTCTGTCTGTGTGCCTATATGCACATATGTATACAAATGTTTGAAAAAAAGTTTTTTTTTTAAGTTAGAATATGTTATCCAATAATCAATCGATAAATTTTTGTTTACATAGGTACCTAAACTTAACAAAAATCATAAAACATTTGCTTTTAAGTTCCTGTTGTTATAGATCTATGTGGCGGTTTAAATCCTTATCTATTTTGAATTAAAAGGAAAGTATAAATTAGAAATAATCAGCTAAAGTTGGTTTTTTTCGAAGATTGTTGATTGTCGATTTTTATAGAACGTACAACGATTAGCACAAAATTGCAATTTTTTTGTAGTCAACCAACTTGAGCTTGTTTTTTGCAGGAACACAAAATAACTAGCGGCGATATCCTGTAATGGAAACTATTTTTTTAAACTGCACATGCGCACCTCTCTCTTTCTGATCACATAAAATTATCTTCCTCTTACTAACTTCACACATGCTCGACCACAGCTGAGAGGGAGATATTTTATGTGAGAAGAAAAAGTACGGTAGCGAATGCGCAGTTTAAAATATTGATTTGGTTTTCGGTTTTCTGAAAAAACGGGACTCCATTTAAGTGTGAAAAACGTTCAACTGGTAAGTTTAATTAAATTTCTTTGATGTGAGGTTAGAGTTCATAAATAGTTTATTAGTTTTGTCTTCCTAGGTGGTATTTAAAAAGTTATTAAAACCAGATGACTAAACTGCACTTTTAACTATTAATTATTGTTCTCACTACAAATGTTTTCGGTATAAAAATAACTCTTGCTTTTAGTCCAAATAAATTTAAGTTAAATGTTTTGATCACGAAAAAAAACCTTTTCTTTATATATAATATATATATATATATATATATATATATATATATATATATATAAATTAGTCTACAACCCTCTCCTGGGCAACTCTGGAAAACTCAAAAAGCGTTTTGATTTGATTTTACGCGAAAATGGAACGTCGCAGAGAAAACTTTTGTTGACAAAAAAAATTGTGTGTGCTTAAGACCACATGGCAGAAGTGTAAACTTTAACAAGGTGAAATTAATAATACTGGCCTTCATCTGCATCATCATATTGCTCGCTGAATGTTCCTCTCACAGTTAGTCGACTCGAGCCGACTTCACCCGAATGAGCGTTACATAGCCGAGTCTGACGGCTCAGTTCAATTCAGTAGCCACAAAAACTACTAAACGCGCCTAAAGAAGTTTACGCTTCAAAAATTCCTTTACAATTTTTCTTAAAGGTTATAGCTCTAGACTTACATGTATAGAAGATAGAGGGCACCAAAATTGACAAAAATCAGTTTTTTGCATTTTACGCAAAAACGGTAAGTCGTAGAGAAGAATTTTATTTAAGAGAAATATTACCCATACGAGTCTTCACAATCAATCTCCATAGTCTATAGGTCTACAACGACATGTTTAGAAGGTAGATGGCAGCTAAGTTGTCAAAAATTGTGTTTTTTTTTAGTCGTAGAAAGAAACTTTATAAACATAAAATGTTAAAGGACACAATTTTCTACATTCTTTCCTTTTGGGCCACAGGTTTACAACTACGTGTAGAACATATAGGGCGCCAAATTTGCAAGAATTATTATTTTATTTTATGTAAAAACGGTAGGTCCTAGAAAAACACATTATAGACAAGAAATCTCCAGGACGCCATTCTCTACAATTCACCTATGTGGGTCACAGCTCTATGACTTATGGTTTTTGCGTAAAACGCAAAAAAGTATATAATGGGCATTTTCGGCACCCTCTGTCTTCAACACATGTGGTTGTAGAGCTGTAAATTGTCATTGTTGCATTGTAGAGAATTGTGTCTTGATCATTTTATGTCAATAAAGTTTTTTTTTATGACTTACCGTTTTTGCATAAATTGCGAAAAACATAATTTTTTTCAAATTTTCTTCTAAACGTGTGGTTGTAGACCTATAGACTATGGAGACCGATTGTAGGGAATTCTATGGGTAATATTTCTCATACATTAAATTTTGCCCTACGACGCGTAAAATGCAAAAAACTGATTTTTGTTCGCTATTTTTCAGAAAAAAAATTAATAGCGGCAACCATGTAGACCAAACGTCACCCTTGCATCATTTATTGTTGCCTTTGAGATGTTATCCGAATAAACGTGTGTTTTCGTTGTTTTTTTTTTGCAATATTTATCACAAAATTAAGATTTTTTTTTATTAAATAACTTTAAAAATGCCTAAGAAGTGCATTCTGTGTGACAAAAGTGAAGAGAAGTGGCTGGATTTATCATTTCACCGGTAAGTTTAAATCTCTTCCAGAAACCGTCATATTGTTTACGATTTGGTAAGACAGTGGTGTGGTTTATAACTTTTTTTACAAAATATTAGTGATTTATTTTACAAAGAAGTTTTAAGAAACATTATTTATTGTTGCAAATTCCTTTATTTTCCCACCTCTAGTGTTTGGGTTTTTTTGGAAAAGTTTTTTAATTTATTCTGGCAATAATATATAAAAAAATATATTTCTTATGTACCATTTTCACTCTGTAATGTTATGTTATGTCATGCTACTGTACAGTTATTAAACATTCTAAAAATATTCAAATTTATGAGTTTACTAGATTCCCCACTGATCCAAACAAGAGAGAGCTTTGGAGGGAGATTATTGGCCTTAATAAGGAAAAAATTCTGTCAAAATGGGCATTCTTTGTTCTGACCACTTTGATCCTCAGTATGTTCGTTTAGCACCTAGTAGGCACTATCTTGTACGAAATGCCTTGCCCAAAATCAGGTGTTAAAGACTAGTTCAAATTAAGAAAACTACTTACTACTAGTGGTTAGTAGTTAAATATTCAACTATCTCTTTTTATTATAAAGTATACATAATATATTATCACTGGTTGTTTTTGATGTTCGATCATCATATAATGATGTAAAAAAGTAGTTAGAATTAACAAATATAACTATAAGAAGAAAAAAGGTAGTACCTACTTTTACACAGAAAAAAAAAGAGTTTTAACTTCCTTTTCACTTACTTACTGCATAGTCCCTGGTGATTAATTAAAAGAGAGCCTTGAGTCAAATGGATTAAAATATTGTTCTTAATTCTTATATTTGCCAAATTTAATAATGTTTGTATATATAGGGTGTCCCATAACTTAGGGGCCATAGGCCAACAAGTGATAGAGGAGGTCATGTCTGATCAAAAACTTGTTGTTGGCAATTTTTTTAACTTTTGTGATAATAACTTTTTAAAAAAACGCAGTAAAAATATGAAATTGGGTAGTCTTGTATTAGAACAAAAGCAGTAAATTGAAATTAATTTAAAAAAATTAATTTGAAAAAAGTTAGTCAGTCAATTTTTTTAGAAAATACTATTTTTTTTGTATGAACTTTTATGAATGCCATATTAAATGCAATGTTTTTTAAATATTTTTTGTTAATAAAAACAAGTCTCTAGCGAGACATAATAATAAAATATTATTGATATTTTTTAAAAGAGAGAGCAAAAATTAATTTAAAAAAAATTATTATTTTTTATACATTTTCGAGGTTATTTTGACAGCCCGTACCTCCTCCACTTGTAATATTATCAAAAAAGGAGTACCACATTTTTTAATCACAATTAGCTGAGTATTCAGCTGGCTGTGACAGATTTTTTTTTGTATAACCCGTTTTCACCCACTCCTCTTTAAAAATCCTATATCTTAAAAACAGATGAATGTTGACCCCATGGTATATAAACTTTTTTCTTGGAAATAACCTCCTCTATCACCTGCTGCACTACGGCGCCTAAGTTATGGGATACCCTGTATAATAATCATTTAATTATAAATAATATTTTTTCATTTTTATTTTATTTGGTAAATAAAAATTAAAAAGATTTTTTTATGGAAATCAAATGTATTTTGTTGATAAAACTGAATAAGTCATATTTTTTAACATTTGCAAATGTAAAAAAACACAGACTCATACCAAATATTTTGTAAAAAAACTAATTGCTAGAGTTTAATAAACTAATGAATGGATTTTGGTAAAATAAACCAATGAGTGCTTTTTATTTCGAGGCAAGAGTTTTGCTGATAAAATATAACAAAAAATCTATATTATAAATATAGGCTGTCCCATTTTTATCATTTGGGTGGTTTCGGGAACTTCTAGAGAAGATTGAAGAAAAAACGACTACACCTTAGTGTGCTTTAATTTGAAGAGAATAATGATGGTAAACATCGCATATCAATATTATAAACATACAAACCGAAAACACCCAAAAGTGTTGAAAATGCACCCTGTACACTAGGGGATCAAGTAGACTCTTTAAATCCTGATGCAAAAATTTTGATAAATATCTCAAGGTCTGAGTATATAATTCGGAGTTTTTGACTTTTTTTAACAGAACAAATCTACTTACTGTAAAAAATTTACTAAGAGCAATGTATTACCAAGGTGAAAGAGTAAAAAGCTAAAAAAACACCTTTGACAATTTGAAATAAAAATAAACACTTTTACCTGTGTTTTAAATTTTAGGGATTAAAGTAACACTTTTCTATATCCAGAAAAAAATAATATAAAGTAGATTTCTTATCTTTAGGGAAAAATAATAAAAATCAAAACTACGGATATTACCAGCTGTAAATAAGTTATTGATTTCTAATATTATAAATCGATAAAAAAATTAATTCTGTATAAATAGAATGGCTGTCAAAGCTGTACCGGTAATATTTTACACTTATTTAAATTTTATAATTTTGGGTGCAAAAATTTTATAGGAAAATGTCTATAATATATTTATTTTATTTTCAACAAAATCTGCACGCCCATGGTTTTTCATCGATTTCTCTTTTATACCTCTTACAGTGTTGCCTGCGAGGATTCGGCGAAATTTTCGGATATTTCATGCATGATGAATGAATTTGCGTATTAAATAATGGGGATGCGTCTTCTAGGGTTCCTTGAATTTCTTTGATCATAATACTAAAGAGTTGCTTTTAAATTCGAAACCAAACCATAACAGTAATTATGTTCGTTATCATAGCATAAATAATAATCAGGAAGGAAAAACATAAAATATGTACATTTGAAAACTGATTTGAATTTAACTATTGTTTAATAAAAGAAAACAACTAATAAAGCTGTTTTAGACTCACAACACCACAAGAAATAATCACACACTCAAAAGCTTTAAAAAACAGCAGCAGTATCAATAAGATTCCGACTACCATTGTAGAATTATGCCTAGAATAAATATTATAATTTGGCATATATTATAAATAATAATTCATTAAAATATAGTGTATATTCAAACAGAATAAAAGTGACACTAATTAAACCAATATTCAAATCATGAGCAACTATCGCTCAACCAGTTAGTTACCGAGTATATCAAAAAATTTTTAACGTGTGGTAAAGACAGAGTATTGCATTTTTTCAATAAAGTTAATCTTTTTAGCGATACACAACACTGTTGTCTATTCTGACTGAAAGATCGGCTCAAAAAGCGGTTTTTTAATTTACCAAAAATCTCTAGTTTACTAGAAGAAAACAGAGTCGACCTAGGTCTCTTTTTAGACTATCTGAAGCCTATGATACACTAGACAGAAATATTATTATAAAAAACTTGAAATATGTATAGTAGGTAAGAGGAAACGCTAAAAAACTTTTTGAGCCGCATCTTTCAGACTAGAATCAGATTATGGTAATTTACAAAAATGGTCCTGATAAAAATCTCAGTTGTATAAAAACTTTAAAAGGAATACCTCAGGGCAGGATTCTTGGGCCAATTTTTTTCATAATCTTCATAACTGCAACATATTAGTAAATTTAGCAGATGCTAAGTAGACATAGCAAATTTTTGTAATAACACAAATGGGATAGTTGGGGCCAAATCAATAAATGAATTAACAGAAAAAACTCATTCGGTCTTTCTAGAAATTAAAAGTTGGTATTCAGAAAATAAATTGATTTCAAATGAAAAAAAATAAAAATTAGTGCACTATTTAGCATGAACCGAAGTAGGGTTAAAAAACTTGAAATAATAAAAATAAATTATTTTTAACAACAAACAAAATTGTACATAAACCAATATTTAAAATGGAATCAAGAAAGAGTATCTATCAAAATACCCAGCCAAGTTTGCTCTATGCCAATATAATATAGTACGAATATTTGGAATCAGGAATTTAAATACAATTTTAGCTCACACATATACTATACTATAGTAGTGTGAGCTATGGTGATCCTAATTTTTTCGAGAAAAAAAAAGTTGCTCCGATTTCAAAAATTTTTATATATCTTTGCGTTTCAGATGATTTTGAAACTTTTTTGTCGCGCCGTCTGTCTGTCTGTGTGTCTGTCTGTCTGTCTGTCTGTATGTCTGTCTGTCTGTCTGTCTGTAACGACCAACGCGCATAACTCAAAAACCGCTAGGCCGATTTTAATGAAATTTGGTACCTAGGCTGGGTCTTGGGTCGAGATGGTCCCGTTTAAAAATGAACAAAATCCACCGAACACAAGCCAAATAAAAGGGTGGGGGAAAATTTCAAAAATTAGAGTTTATGTGAAAATATGGCGTGTGTGATATCAAACGGAAGGTAATTGAGTATGGAGTTAAACAAAATACATTCTAGTTTTTATTTCTTCAAAAAACGGTGGGGGTAGATTTTAAAAATTAGAGTTTACGTGAAAATATGGCGTGTGTGATATCAAACGAAAGGTAATTAAGTCCGGAGTTAAACAAAATACATTTTAGTTTTTGTTTTTTTAAGGGTGGGGGTAGATTTCAAAAATTTGAGTTTAAGTCAAAACATGGCTTGTGCGGTATCAAACAAAAGGTAATTTAATCTGGAGTTGAATAAGATATATTTGAGGTTTTAGTTTTATTAGCTCACACGTACACTATAACTATAGTACCTAGTGTGAGCTTAGGGGCCCATCTATTGGCAGAGTATTTTTTATAGTAATGTTTAAAATTAATTATAGGCAAATAAAAATGGGTTTTTACAACATTTGCATTATATTATACTTCATGATTGCTTGTTTTTTTTTTGTTTAAAAATAAAAACAAATTTTCTCTTATTTAATCATACTTATCTAGGAACCTAAATATAAACTACCCAATATATAGGATATGTTCTCCTGAAAATCAATCTTCATACATTTGCATGAAATAATTTAATAAATTGCCAGATTAAAAACAATTGATAGCCTAAAAATATATAAAAATAAATTAAAGAGTTACTATTAGAATTTTAACCGTTAAACAAATTTTGACAACATTTCATTTTATGTTTTGTATGTAGGTACTTTATTTTGTATGTAAGTAGTTTATTTGACTTTATCTCAAAATACAATCTAATCTAATCATAAAGTGCACTTCGTAAAATATTGTGAATTCGCACGTTTTTTAAGAAAATTTTATTCTATAGTGGATAGTCATGAACACCCCAGAATATCTAAATTGATATGCAAATTCTGGACGGGTGCGTAAATCAATAATAATGGGCTTTAAACCCCTTTGGGCTGTTTCCTGTTTAATTAAAGCTTTTTTACTATAAAATGTTTATAAAACAAGAGAGTTTTGTATTTAACAAGCGCCATTTTGAATGCCCCGCAGGCTCGGTTTGGCTTGGTTTATTATAAACTTATTGTAAAAACAAAATTTATTTGCGATTATTTTAAGAAATAACTCATAAATCATGTTGATTTTTTCCAAATAGATATATCTAGAGAGCCTGTATGCATGACATATATAAACTCTTCAAAGTTAAATTTATTTAAGTAAAAAACAAAAGATAAAAATATCGGTCCAATATAGGTATAATAATCACTGAAAATTGCTTCGGATGTAATTACACTTCTTTGTTTACCTTGTTTCAGCTGATGATGAGTTTCCTCAGACTCGAAACATGTCCTAAATAAAACCTGAAACAATAAAGGCTTGAGTAAAGAAGACGTAGAGTTTTTTCTTTGTTAAATTATTTTATTGAAACGCCAATGAACTTGGCAAGAAAATAACATAACCAAAATTTATAATTTCAGTGACTTTGATGGGTTTGTCGCATCTCTTTTGTAAAAATATGTTACACATACAGGATCTCTAGATATCTCTACCTAAAACACTACATTTAAGCCGTTTTCAAGCGAATCACTAGTAATTACCTCTCGTTATCCCTTGGTTGACATTTAAAATCAGCTGTTTAGGCCCTGAGCCTATTACCACAGAAACACCGCTTGAATAGGTTTTTTTTTATAACTGGTTATTGTTTATAAACCAGTGAAATTAAAGAAAGAAAAATAAGAAAAAAGTTTTCTGCTTCGGCCGGGGATCGAACCCGGGTCTCTTGCTATCTAGGCAAACATTCTTGCCACTGAACCACCGAAGGCATACATAAATTTTTCGGAAAACTTCCATATATGCGGGCTGCGGTGTCTCAATCAGGTCCTTGCATTATTTGCAATTTGGTATTTGATAATTATATTGGCAATCGCCCATTTTGCGATCAGAGATTTAACCACACGAAAAGGTGATCTTATGCTTTCAGACGTTGATTCTGTACGTCTAATTTGAGTTATCATACCTTTGACGGTGGAAAAGAAGAATTAAAGAGATTCAACGTCTGAAAGCATGATTCTTTACGTGTAATTTGAGTTATCATACCTTTGACAGTGGGAAAGAAGAATTTAGAGATCAGTTAGATGACTTGGTCGAGTTAATACCTGAGTGTCTCTCGTTCTTGTATTGAAACACCGCGGCCCGCATAGGTAGAAGTTTTCCGAAAATTTATGTGTGGCTTCGGTGGTTTAGTGGTAGAATGTTTGCCTAGATAGTAAGAGATCCCGGGTTCGATCCCCGGCCGAAGCAGAAAACTTTTTTCTTATTTTTCTTTCTTTAATTTCACTTGTTGTTTATAAATTAAAGTCTTATTTAATTTAACCAAGGGCAAGCTATCATTTTTAACACTTAGGAAATAGAAATAGAAATAGAAATAGAAATAGAAATAGAAATAGAAATAGAAATAGAAATAGAAATAGAAATAGAAATAGAAATAGAAATAGAAATAGAAATAGAAATAGAAATAGAAATAGAAATAGAAATAGAAATAGAAATAGAAATAGAAATAGAAATAGAAATAGAAATAGAAATAGAAATAGAAATAGAAATAGAAATATTTATTAGCTCCAAATACGTATAAAATACATTTAAGTTTGTCAAAAGTTGAGAAAAAAAACTAATACTAACAAAAAATAAACTAATACTAACAAAAAACAGAAAACACTAAACAAAAAATAGAAAATGTCAAAGTGGACCAAAATACATAGTAAAATCTATCAAAAATTACATTGTATAAAACATTATCGGTAAGAAGCTGTCTAATAGTAGACCTAAACTTCTTATAGTTCAAATCCTTAATTTCTCTAGGCAAAATGTTAAACAATTGAATAGCTAAATGATTAAATGGTTGTTGAGTTTTGGATAGTCTATGAAAAGGAATTGTCAATTGTTCCCTGTGTCTAGTTTGATAAAAATGAAAATCACCATTTCTTGTGAAAAAATTTCTTTTACATATAATAAACACTGAAATATAAACAATGAATAAAATGACATAATTTCAAGACTTTTAAATAACGGCTTACAATGATCTAACTTTTTAGAATTGCCCAAAATCCTAATAATTTGCACAAAGAAGTTGAGCAACCATTTATTGTACAAAATACTTGTTTCCTAATTTAATAAATTAAAGCTAGAATGTAAACCGTATCGGTGTAATGGTGCATTATATTTTATATCTTTTAATTTAGAGTCTTAATTTTATTTATAGTAAATAGTTTTCCAGGTAAGGATTTCCTATAAACAATCAATAAACACTTTCTTATTTACCTTGACAGATAATGGTACAAATTTATTGTGAGCGTATAATCAACTTTAATGATATTTAAAATATATATTGTTTGATTTATATTGTTTTCTGATGCAAACTATTTCTTGAATATTTTTTTCTGGTGAGTGGTATTCTGTTTCGTTTCCAAATTTATCTAAGATATTCTAACTCTTGTGTTTTAAGGTCTGTTGCAAATTCTTTTATTTTTCCTCTTAAATTACGCACGTAAACATCTTTGCTGTAGAGTTTGCATTTTTAAGAATGTCGATTAGAGAGACGCGCGTTATGCAACAAGTGCCTCAGGATCTCCTACTTTAGGAACCAAACCACAGATAAGCTATTATTGTTAAGTTAGGAGGTAAGCAACCATAGTACAAAATACTTGTTTCCTTAATTAATTTAATTTATTAATGCTAGAATATAAAATTAAAGAGTCCGTATCGTTATAATGATACATTATATTTTATATCTGTCAATTTAATAGGGTTTCCGCGTAGGGGTTTTCTATAAACAAACATTCAACAAACGCTGTTCACCTTGAGAGATAATGGTACAAACTTTTTGTGAGAATACACTTGAAATGATTTTTTAAAATATATATTTTCTCTTTTGTGATGACTTTTCATGCAAAATATTTCTTTCAATTCAAGGCAATTTCATTTATATATGTTATTCTATCTCCTTTCCAAATGTGTCTAAAATATTTTACTTTTTTGTTGTTTTGTTTTGCAACAGTTAAATTCTTTTATTTTTCCTCTTAAATAGCGCGCGCAAAACCTCGTCTTATAATATGTTCGTCATTTTATTTAAGCTTCAGTAATAAGTTGAGCACTTATCATTAAAATAAACATCTTTGCTGTAGTTTTCCTCTTAAATTGCGCAAATACCTTGAACAAATGATGGTACAAATAGTTTGTGAACTAATAATTAACTTTAATGCTTTTTCAAAATATATATTCTCTTTTTTGTGATGCCCTTTTTGGCAAACTATGTCTTTTAATTCAAGGCAATTTCATTTGTATTTTGTCTTAAGTGACTTTTTGTGGTAAATGATATTCTGTGTCCTTTCCAAATGTATCCAACATATTCTTTTTTTTTGTTTGGAGGTCTGTTGCAATATCTTTAATTTTTCCTCTTAATGTATAGCTCTTTACAAAATAATATACTGATTTTATGAAAGCTTCAGTAATTAGTTAAGCACCTATGATTTAATATGTTCAACATCTTTGCTGTAGTTTTATTAAATCCTTCGGCCTTGGAGTCAGGAACAGACTAACTTCGTTCTTAACCTGATTGCTTGCTTACACAATTCAAGGGCTTTTTGACAAAGATTTTATGACACCTGCTTAAATCGATTACTAACGATTCCACCAGCACTGCCTAATCAGTGAAGTAAGGTTAGGGTGTCAAATTATCTTTGCAATTCTGAATTCTTAAAGGTTATAACTTGGGTAATAAAACTTTACCTCAGCAGGAGTATTAACTCTAAAGTATTAATTCTTTAGGTGTAAATAGAGGGCGTCAGAGGGCAAAATTGGTTTTGAGATTATTCGTTACATCTTATACACTACTGCACCCGCATCTTTTCTGTATACTTTATCCAAAAATATTTCTAGCTATTAGCAATTACCACTTTGGTGAGATCCAGCTATGCGGGTCTAGTTGGGGACAATCATCGATCGTAGAGCAAGCTTTTGAATTAGGATGAGTCTCCTTAGGTGTAGCAGTATAGAAGATAAAAGGGAGAATTTTTAAAGATACTTATCGTAAAGTAAGCCCCCCGAGCGAAGCCGAGAAAACTATGTCAAAAATTATAACAAACATTTTTTTTTATAAAACAACTCCCAAGTGCTAAATCGACCTGTACCTACTAGTCGCAGTTGGGTATAAAATTGATAGGTATAAATGTAGGACATGCTTCAACTTTTAGTTTTGATGCCCAAAGCGCACGAAATTATACAGTTTTGTATTTTTATGAATCAGGTTATTGGGTAATTTTGTACCCAACTGCGACTAGTAGGTACTAGTAGTAGTTGGGTAGATTTAGCATTTGGGTGTTTTTTTTATTTATTTTTTTTTATTTTCAACTGTTAGGTTTAATTCTTAATCAGCCATTCATTTAAGTAAATCAAGGTACTTAAATATTACCTAAATTAAGCATTTGTATCAAACATTGAACTATGCCCAAAGGGTAGATAGGTGCGTTTCTACAAATATTGAGTGAAGATGTGGGAGGGAAAAGAAAGGGACGAACTAGTAAAATGGTGTTGAAAAACATCTTTAAGCGTGTCCAGAAAGAATTTTTGAAATTACAGCATATTAAAAGACATTTGCAACGGGTGATTAAAGGAATTTCATTAAAATCGCCTGAAATTAAGGTAATTGGTACGCCTTAAAGCCTACATCATGTAACAGAATGGCGTCTGACGACCGCCATGTTGATTCCTGTTTAAAAAAATATAGCCTATAGCACCTTAAAGAATGAACCGACACAAACATACAAATTTACATACATACATACATATCTCAAGCGAACAAAATTACCCTTCCTTTCGCCGTGCTGCAGTTGGGGGAAAATAGAAAATCAATTTCAGGCTTCGCTTCCTATCATGCTCTACAATAAGTGTCCTTAATAATCTTACCCTTTTTGGAGCATAATCAATTTAAAAAAATCAGGACTTAAAGGCCGATGTGCATGAAAATATTTTGACACCCCTACTTTACTTTTTCAATTTTAAATTCTGTAAAGAAATAATTTTGTGCAAACAACTTTATTAATTATCCCCATGGGCGGAACGCTTCCAACCACATTGTTACCATCTTCAGTGCCTACTTAATCTTTTTAAATGGTTTGTTAGGTCTAGTGGCCCTAATTTATAATTGATACAATACTTTTTACCATATACAAACACGTCTTTATACAAAATAAAATTAGCAAAATTGTGGTTTGGTTTAGACTTTTTCGGTTTTTTTCTATTTTGCATCTGAAAAAGTTTTATTTTAAAATATAATTTTGTTGCGGACATAATATAAAGGATATGTTGAATGCCAAACCTGTCTGATATTTTTATCAAAAAAAAAGGGGGACATAGGATTCGTTTTTGAGCTATACTTATTTAAATGCGCGCCACTAAAATTTGGAAAAATATGCCTTTTGTAGTTTTTTTGTAATAACTTATTGCCAAATAAAAGTAAAAAACTGACATTAGTCTTATTTTATTGAAAACAGAGTGCTTTTAGGAATTCCATCAATTTTTAATATATAGTTTGCGTCACATACAGAGTGGCTCAAAATAATTTAAAAAAATACAGGAAAAATACCTGAGATATATTAAATATAAAGAAAGGAAACTAAAAATGCATAGTCAAAATTAACTTCACTTGCTTTCATTTGAGTCGTTTTAACTATTCTGGAGTGATGTTTGTATAATAGTTTATGTGATATGCTTCTAAATTATTTTAAAAAAATAATTCAACGCATTAGATGTTTACTAATGGTCTACGGAATAGTGTGTTTACCGGGATGCGTCAAATGAGGTGAATTTAAGATTTGTTAGAGCCGTCCTGATATTTTTCTTAAAAAGATTGGAGAGTCATCGGTTTCGTTTTCGAGCTATAATTGGAAAAATGTGAGTTTTTGTAGTTTTTTTGCTATAACTTAACTTAACTCGTCAAAAAGAAATAAAAATCCAATATTATTTTTATTATTTTGAGTCTTTTTAAGTATGCTCTCAATTTTTTACATATAGTTTTCGTCACATATCTACAGCGTGGCTCAAATTATGAATAATAGAAATACAGGAATAATAATAAACTTAGGTTATTCCCAACATTTTTTGAATTCGCATAACATGCCTACGGATTGGAATAGTGTATTTACTGGGATGAGTTGGAGATATGTTGGAGCCTAAACCGTCCTAATACTTGTTTCAAGAAAAAGTGGGATGTTATTGGTTTTGTTTTTGAGTTATATTTATTTAAATGCTGGAATATAGGAAATATTGAATGTGGAAAGGTGGGGACGAAAAGGGGTCTACTCACTTCTTCCGTGGGTTCTAGCAAAACTTTTTTACATCAGAAAGAAAGCCTGTGAACAGGCCTAATTGACAAAACTTTAAATATCAACATTTTATCCATATAGGGCGATAGAAGTTGTAGCAAAAATCCATAACAGTATAGCTCAAAAATGAAATCGATGAGCCCCCCCCCCTCCCCAGTTTTTTTAAGCAAGTGTCAGGATGGCTCGGGCAATATTACAAATTCAGCTCATCTGACGCATCCCGGTAAACAATGTATTTAGTGCCTCCTTCTTTTATCAATCGTAAATTACGGTTGCTAGATGTAAGGAACTATTTAAAAAAATTTAAACTAATAACTAAGTGCCTATTTAATGGCCACAAATCAGTGGACAGCGCTCTGTCCAGATGAATAAATGAAGTGACAGGTCTTTGTACGAAATATAAAATAGCTTCTTTGCAGTTTAATAAAAAACGTGCAGGCAACCAACCTTTTTTTTGCATTTTGGCGTCGGTTAACACGTTAAGGAGTTTTAGTGGGATCAGTAGTACCCGTTAAAAGCATTCATTATAAAGCCCCCAAAGTCCAAAATGGAAAATATCAATTCTGGAGTTGTTCTCCATAAAGATATTATTCTAAACGGTCCACAATAAACCTACACAATTATTTTCGGAAAAACTACAAATTTAATTCACAACTAAAAACATGTTTATAAAATCCCTCTACAAAAAATAATAAACATGATACTCTCTAACTTTTAATAAGTGGCAGACAAACGTTCAAAAATCAATAATGTTAATGCATGTGCCATAATCGAATACGTCTCGGCCTAGCTAATTCTTTACACCAGTATTTACTAAAGGGTCTACAGTGCTAAGTGCTACTATCCGATGTTTAACACCAGTATTTACTAAAGGGTCCACATTGCTAAGTGCTACAATCCTAGGTTTACAAGTCTAAAATTTGGTTGAAGGTTTAACTTATTTTTCCCGTGAAAGCAATAGTTTTTACTATTTATATAAATTGTTACTAAATACCTTGCGACATGGGTCATCTTTTTTCGTTGTAACAAAAACATTATTTTCACACAAAGGTTTGGCATAAATAAAAAGAATATAATATTTTGGTTTAAAATGGTAGCCATATTTAAACCTCCAAATGTCACTAGGAGATGTCCAATAAAAACGGTGTAAGTCAGTGTCAGCTGTCCGCTATATTTTATTTTTTTAGACAAGTTAGCGATGATAAAACCGATGTTTAATTATTTTGATGGATGTGTAATTGAAAACGGATTCTAATATTTATTTAATACGGTAATGCATCTAGACACATAGTTTTAAGTTATTTATATATTATTTAGGTTTGAAAATTTTTGTATATACGTTTTTACGCAACTATCAATCATGGACTATTGCTATTGTTTTGCGCACTTTAAACCACCCCCCATGGGTGGTACTACAATTTGAGACTATTTTTAACATTAATCCTATGCCTGCATGGACTAAGTTTCCAAAAAATGACATTTCGATACCAATTTTTTATGTGGTTTTACTTTATTTCTAAAGTTAATTTAAATTTATATGATATGAAACTCACTGAGAAATGCTTAATATCATATTGCACAGGGTGAACCGAATCTTGCAGTTATTTGACCTGTGAGTAATAAAAAATACACTTAAACCGGTCGGTGTCAAATCTATAGACTTGATACTTAAACCCGGTCTAAAATGCCAAGTCTTAAGGTTTTAGTAAATACTGGTGTAAAAGTCTACATTTTGGTTTAAGGTTTACCTTATTTTTCCCGTGAATGCAATAGTTTTTATTATTTATATAAATTGTTCTTAAATACCTTGCGATATTGGTCATCTTTTTTCGTTGTAACAAAGTTATTATTTCCTCAGAGAGATTATAAATAAATAAAAATAATAAAATGTTTGGTTTGAAAATAGTAGCCATATTTAAACCTCCAAACGTCGTAGGAAATGTTGAATAAAAACGGTGTACAGTGTCAGCTGTCCGCTATATTTTACATGTTAATTTTTTAGACAAGTTAGCGAAGATTAAACCGATGGTCGATTATTTTGGCGAATGCGTAATTGAAAAGGGATTCTAATATATCTTGTGCTTTTTACAGTATTTAAATATTGATACGTATTTATTACGGTAATGAATTTACAGATATAGTTTTAAGTAATTTATGTATTATTTAGCTATGAAAATTTTTGTATATAAGTTTTTTTGTCAATTATGGATTATTTCTATTGTTTTTCGAACTTTAAACCACCCGTCAGGGGTGGTACTACAATTTGAGACTATTTTTAACGGGAATCCTACGACTGCATGGACTAAATTTCAAAAAAAATACATTTTGTAACAAAATTTTTATGTGGTTTTTCTTTATTTCTAAAGTTAATTTAAATTTATATGAGACGAAACTTACTGAGAAATGCTTACTATCATAATGCACATTAGGGTGAACCAAATCTTTGCAGTTATTTGACGTGTGAGTATTAAAAAACTAAACTTAAACCGGTCGGTATCAAGTCTTTAGACTTGATACTTAAACCCGGTCTACAATGCTAAGTCTTAAGGTCTTGTTGTCACATATTGACAAGTTAGAGAATGCACAAACTATTTTTACGTTTTTATTAATTTAGAGTTTTAATTTTAAATGCTTTTTAAAAGTCAAAAATAAAAAAATATAAATTTGTTTTCTTGAAATCGCGAAACTTGGTTACGTCCCTATTCTTCATTTAAAATTAAAATGGGACAATGATTTCGCTTTAGCATTTTTTGTACACGAAACATGAGTGATGATAAATTAATGAAGTTTTTGTGTTACCGCTTTAGTTTAAACTTGTGATTAATTAGTTTTTTAAGTGATTTTAATTGTTTACGTTTATGGCAAAAAAGAAGGAAAAAAATTACTAAATGCACGACCGTCAGCTTTAGAAAATAATAAAACAAAACACTATTTGTATATGGACACGGTATACGTACCATTTATGTATGTATGTTAGGTTGTTCACATTTTATTTTAAATGTGTTTCTACAAAATTTTAATGTTTTTGGACAATTATTAGCCAGTTATTTACTGTTTTTTAAATAATAAAGAAACACAACACATGTTAGCTTATTTTAATAGTAGATTTCACGCACACATTTTCCGAGATAGAAATTTACTTATAAGGCTAAACCATTAATTTTACTCTTTTAGATGACGCACATCCCTTCGAAACCGTTGTAAGTCAAAATGTTATATTATTTTACAGGAGACGCAAAACAAAACTTTTCAGTTTCTTCTTTGTTCTTACTCCGTAGTTCTTACAGTTAATAACGATTTAAACACAGATTTTTTTGGTAGGTAAAATATGTATAAATCTATTCAAATGTGTCATTATAAGAAAAATAAAAAATTTTGAGTTACGACGGTTTTAAAGGGGATGTGCGATGTGATGTTCTTAGAAAACATTTCTTAGTTCACGTTAACATGATATAGCTAATCAAACCTTCAACTTTCAAAAAATTAGCATTAGTTGTATCGAGGGGTGAATAAGCCATATGGGTAAATATAAAAATGCCTGGTGGGCCGGTGGCTTTTGGACCGGTGCCTTATGTTTCGGTGGCTTTTGGGCCGGTGGCTTATGGGTCGGTGGCTTATGGGCCGGTGGCTTTTGAGCCGGTGCCTTTTGGGCTGATATTTTATGGGTCAACTCATCAACTAAAATCAAAATAAACTAGCAACTATCGATAAGTGTTACGTATCACACGTGACTGCCAATTAAGTAGTATAAGTAGTAGACTTTTGATTGGATTGTTTAGTTTACACTTAAAAACGGTCAGAAATACTTACTAACCGAAACGTCGTGCTTAAAATAAATAAAGACAATGGAAGTCCGAAACTTTGTTTCTACTTTATCACCTACACATACGCTTTATACACTTATATAACTGCTTTTTGAATAACTCAGAAACTAACGATTTGATTAAAATGTTGGTAGTAACAAAAAATTATAATATCTATTCCTAATTCGCAAAATTATTTCAGCTCACTGTAAGCTCGGTATAAAAATAACTCAAAAAAGGCTTATTCAAATGTCGACAACCTACATATTTTTGAAATTAACACAAATATATCTTTAGTTTTGACACATAATATCTAGGGTGTTCCCTTTAACTTAAGAAAGTTGCTGGTAAAATTTGACATCAGGAATGTGACTTCTGACTTAGCTAAAAAAAAATATGAAAAAAATTATGCAACTTTTATATTTAACGCTTTTTTCTATCCCCTACATTAAACCCTGAAAAAGGCCACGCATATATAATCAATGACCGTGTATATATTAAATTAAATAGAACGCCCACGATGATGGAAAGGCTGTAAACCATTTTTAAACAAAGGTGATAAAAATATCGACGCTTCCATTTTTATTAACAGCCTATTTTTAAAACCCCCCTTTTGCTTACAGATACTGACAATCAGCGGGTTATTATCCACGTGCGAGACGTCAACGACGAGCCGCCCTATTTTATCAACCGCCCGCTCCCCATGCAGGCCGTAGTACAATTGAACGCCCCTCCAAACACCCCTGTGTTCACCCTACAGGCGAGAGATCCTGACACCGACCACAACATACATTATTTTATCGTCCGTGACCGGACCGGCGGAAGGTTCGAAGTGGATGAAAGGTAAATAATTGCTTAAATCTTTTTTATGAACACCTACTAATAAAAATTGGGGAAACTTTAAATAAAAGTCATGTTTTATTATAAAATAGCATAATAAAAGCACATAAAATAGCTTCTACGGTGTACGCTATTTATGTTTCAATTTTAGCTATTATTGGTAATTAGCTAGACACCAATTAAAGGTGAAAAACAGGTGACGTTTATCGTTTATAGTAACTAAATAACTGCATTTTCTGCTTTGTTGTTGATTATATAGAATGAGTTGACTGAACAAACAGCGCTTTTCTTCTCCAAAATGAATAAAATATTATCTTCACCCAAAATCGATATTAAACGAAATTAATAATAAAGCGATTTAAATAGAAAAAAAAACCGAAAATATAAAACGCATATGAATTCAGTGGAAGCTCTTTCACTCAAAAAGACTCCCTCGCTTTCTACTAAAGCTTTATAAGAAAATCTTTCACCTCTTTTAATCTTGAAGTTCTCTATCGATAATTTTTTATGATTTTTAAATTTGGTGCTGCAGTTTATCGTTTTTTCCATTAGCTGTCTAGATCTTCCTTTACTATATGCTTCTCCATTGCTCTTACATTTTCATTAATTAGACGGCGTCTAATACTCTTATTGCATCCAAAGCAAATATTACCGCTTTTCATTCATTATTTGGTATTTTCTGCAAGAGCAAACTTTTCAACAAAAATGTTTGTTTTCACTTTTTCTTTGTTTTTTTGCTCTAGAAGTTTGTTTTTAAATTTATAAAAAGAAAGAATGTAGCCAAAAATTAAAAGGTATTGGAGTTCTAGATCAAAATCAAGGGAAAGTATATCCTGCTTTTACCAAACAAAAAACAATTTTCGTTTAAAATTTTTCATGACTTAAATTATGGTCTACTCTCTTAAAGGCTTGCTAATTTTTCCTTTTTTTTAATAACCTGATAATTATTTTAACACATTAGCTTTCTATTTGCAGATCTGGCGTGGTTCGCACCAGAGGCACCGACGTTTTTCAACTGGACATGGAATACGTTCTGTACGTCAAAGCGGAAGATCAAAATGGCCGACTGGATGATAGGCGATTCCAGAGTACTCCTGAAGAAAGATTATCGATCGTCGGTGGTAAACGCGCACCGCAGTTTTACATGCCAAGTTATGAGGCTGAAATTCCTGAAAATCAGAAGAAAGATTCAGAGTAAGAACGATTTTACCAGTATGTATTAAAATCTTAACGGATGGTGCTAAAGACCAGATTTCTTTTAATTTTAAGTCTGATTATAGTTTTTCATAGGAGGTGACATACAGTGGCGAAGTTACCACTGGTAACAGTTAAAAATCTTGAAAAATATTTGTTTTTTACCAACAGCAATATGTAATAGTACTTCCTAAAATAATACTACGTTTGTAACTAGGATTGCATATTACATGTTACCACTTTGGTTTGTGGATACGCATGGTGGTGCTTCGGACCCGTTTCATTTCTGATCGAGCGCGTGATCTCTACAGCACGAAAGTGTGGGCTCGTTGCGATATTATGTATGCTTGTTACCATTTTTTGTTTTGGTTACTCCTTAGTAGTCGTTAGAATGAATGGATTAGTCCGCCTCGTAATCTATCAACTACTTGAAAAGTCATTCCCATTGTTTAATATTAAAGAAAAAATGGAGAGGATAAAACAAATGTTCTTTGATCAACTTGATGAAACTATCACAAAAATCGGTAATACCAGAGAAATAATTATGCTTGGCGATTTTAATAGCCGAACTGGTAGGCAAACCCAGAGCAAAGTTTTGGAGAGGAATTAACAAATGATAATGGCTTAAGACTGATGCAATTGTGTGAAACCCACAACCTAAAAATAAATAATGGTTTTTTTAAACATAAGGATATTCATCGATATACTATATATATATCGATATACTATATATATATATATATATATATATATATATATATATATATATATATATATATATATATATATAATATTATTGATTATGCTATAGGTGGACAACACTCGCAATTAAAGTGGTATGATGTGCGAGCACTTCGTGGTGTTACCTGTGGATCTGAAAATATTATTCCCTTTAAGAAAAACAAATAAGGACGAAAGTATTAGAGAAAATGAAAACCTAGAATGCATCGAAGACAATCAAAAATAGAACTTTAGAAATCTAGAAATCGAAAGTACTCAAAGATTGTATCAGAACCGATTATAAACATAATAAAAAGCTTAAAGGAAGCAAGCAACGAAGCTATTGGGTTCCAAGATAATAGAAATAACAGGAAGATGTGGTGGACGGACAAAATACAGGAAATGGTCAAAGAGAAAAAACGCACATACTTGAAATGGCTCAGTACTAAGGAGCAAAGAGACCTAGAAATCTACAGGGAAACCAGAAGACAGCTAAGAAATTTGATTCGCACAGAAAAAAAATGAAATGTTCGAGCGCAAGTGCCACGACATAAACACACACGTAGGAGGTAGGCAGAGTTCTGAAGTATGGAAATTCATTTCTACAGTAAAAAACCCAACAAAAGAAAAAGCAAACATCCAGATAATCAAACCAGAACAATGGACAGAACACTACAAAGGACTGCTGCAGGAGACGAGACCCGAATATCTGGCAGCCTCTCCAAGAAGAGACATAGAAGTACACGGAGAGGAAGTAATCATCGAAAAAGAAATGATAAAGAATAATATTAAAAAACTTAAATCCGGAAAAGCTAGCGGACCTGGGGGAATATATGCTGAAATGCTCAAATATGGATCACAGAAACTACTCGAAAATCTCACATATATTATTAATCAATGCATAAACGGACATCCAGTACCTAATGAGTGGAAAATTGCATTCATATCCTCAATACATAAAAAAGGAAACAAGCGGGATTACAACAATTACAGAGGAATTTCAGTAACCAGTACTCTAAGTAGATTGTACGGTAGGATTCTTAGAGATCTAATAGAGAATGATTTTCATGAACAAGAAGAAGATGAGCAAAGTGGGTTACGCGCAGGCAGATCTTGTAGTGATAATGTTTTTTGTCTTAAACAAGTAATTGAGAAAAGGAGCGCCAGAAATATAGAGAGTCATGTTACCTTTGTGGACCTACAAAAAGCATATGATACCGTTCCAGTAGAAAAATTATGGACAGTTTTAGAGCAAACTAATATCAATCATACATACATAAAAGCGATAAAAGAACTATACAAAGGGTCAAAATCTAAAATTAAAATTGGAAATCGACTTTCAAAAAATTCCTGGTAACAAAAGGCTTAAGACAGGGATGTTGTATCTCTCCAACTCTTTTTAAAATATATATCGCAGTAGCTCTAAAAATCTGGAAACGTAAAGTGCACGGCATGGGAATACAACTTAACGACCGATTTACCATATACACACTACAGTTTGCGGACGACCAAGTAATTGTGGCTAATGATAAAGAAGACATGGAGTATATGATGAGAAAGTTAACAGAAGAATACCAAAAGTGGGGATTAACAGTGAACGTGGACAAGACACAGTACTTATGTATTGGAAACGAATCCAGTGAGTTAGTTAGTACTAGAAAATGGACAAACAATATCTCCATGCAATGAGTATGTATACTTGGGTGTCACATTTGATAAGACAGGAACAGACTCTAAAGAATTGAAAAAAGAATAGTAAAAGCAAAAAAAGTTATTGGATGTCTTAACAGTATTTTATGAAGCAGAGAGATAAAAAAGAAGAATAAAATTTAACATATATGAAACAATGGTCAAAAGCACGCTGTTGTATGGAATAGAGACTTGTCGCGTAACAGAAAAATACAAAACAAAAATGGAAAGTGTCGAAATGGATGCAATAAGAAGATCAATGAGAATATCTAGAATAGTTCACACGAGGGGTGAACAGCTCTCACAATCGGTGTACACATTTCTCACAATCTTTACACAACCCCTCCCAATCACTCACAATCTTTCACAATCCTTCATCCCACAATCCTTCACAATCTTTACACAGTCTGTCCCAATCACTCAGAATCTGTCACAATCTTACTACAACCCCTCACAATCTTTCACAATCTTACCACAGTCCTTCACAAGCCCTCGCAATAGAAACTATAGACATAATGACTTTTTTTTTGTTTTTTGGTCGCAAGAATTTTTGATGGACTGTCGCCCCCCCCCCCCCCCCCCGCCCCATGAGGCACGCTACATCACTGCACAGTCCTCCACAATCCCTCGCAATCCCTCACAATCTTTCACAATCTTTCACAATCTTACCACAATCTTACCACAATCTTAGCAAAAGATTGTGGAGTTTCACAATCGGTGTACACATTTTGGGTTAGCTGTTCACCCCTCGAGATCACATAAGAAATGAGATCATAAAAGAAAGAATGGGAATCGAGGGAAGCATAACGGATGACATCACTAAAAGGTTACCAAAGCAGGTCCTAGAATGGCAACCAATAGGGCGCAGAAAAAGAGGGCGCCCTAAACTAGAATGGCAACAGTCAATCCAAAGATCAATAAGTCAAAAGAATCTGACAGAGGATGATTGTCAGGATCGAAGGAGGTGGAGAATAGGCGTCGGGCAACGTAGAAAAACGTTCTAAACCGACATAGTAGTAGTAAAAAGGAGATTATTAAAAATGAAAGACTTATTTTAAATAAACTAATTTAAAAAAAAGTTTAAATAAAATGCCGAAAAAATAAGCAAAACTTATACTTGGGAGGTTCAAGATATTTGTATTTTAATAAAATTTTTCACTCTAGAAAAAGTCACTCGTCGCCACTAGTGACAGACATTTTCATTTATTTTCTACTTTATAAATACCAAAGTGTTTTAAGTTGATTATAGTTTTCCATGACAGGACGCATATTCTTGACTCTGAGTGAGGTAAGGTTAGGTGGGCGCTCACAAATTCTCAAGATGCTATTCTTGACGGCCTGTGATATGAGGTGGCACTTTCACTGATCAACTTAATTTCGCCACCTTTTTCCACGGAGAAATAAATTCACGAGAGTTGTTGTGGAATTTATAATCTGACTGTTAGATTTGTTTTGCCCAGTTTTTTTTTTAATGCGGAAATTCTTAACATTAATTAATATTTTTTTTTTAATTGAAACCATCAAAACAAAACAAAATAAACAACCAAAGACAAAGTGAAAAACAAAGATGGTAAACTTGGTAAACTTAAGCAGTGAACTTAAATTCAAATATAAAAGCAAAAATATCGCTAACCTTACTTCACGGGCCATCAAGAATAAACAGTGATTAATTTCCCACTTTTTTGAAATCTAGACAGTAATGTAAATTTGAAACATTTTATTATAAACACTAAACTGCTGACTTATAAACTTTGCTTATAAACATGTTAATATAGCTTCTATTTCTCTTATGTATGGCTAATTTTATACCATACATCCCAAAAATTAAAAAAGTGATATTTTGGTATTTTTCTAAATAATTAATTTTTTTAACAAAGAAATTTAAAGTATTCAATAAGAGCTCATCAAAAACAAAAATAATGATTATACTGTTTTCTAATTAATTTTTTGTTAGCAAACCAAATTATTGGAGTTGTTAATTTAAATTTTAATAACAAAGTTTAATTGTAATTTTATAAAGATCAAAATCATTTCAAATAAAATATTTCAAAAAAACAGGGCTATCCAAACGGCCACGATCCTCCACTTTGTTGACGTCATATCGGGGGCTGATTTTTTTTTGATGGTCACGTCACGACACAGCTGATTGTCTTTAAATTATTGAAGTTTGAATTACGGTTCATGAATATTTGATTTTTTTTAATAAAGCCGGTTTTGAGATTGTTTTTACTTTATTCTTGCAGAACATTTTTTTAAAATGTATAGTAATCCTTAATTTTTCAGAGGCGTTTGATTAGCTCACATAAAAATTAAATTTAAAGCAGAAGCGAATGTGTTAATTTCTGCGTGGAAAGTAATCGGATTACCTACATCTATTTAATTATATTCGACATTCGGCAGACTTTTAAAACTTAATATAGTTTTTTGTAGTGTAATTTTGTTTTAAAAAGATTTTCGCTGATATTTTTGGATTCTAAATGAACTTTATTGTAAAAAATCAAAAAAGTTTTGCAATACAAACAAATGCCATGACAAACGATGACAAAGTCAAATACATGCCAACTATAATAGTTGGCACGCGGTACATGGCGGGTAATTTGATTTCAAAATAAGGAATGCTAAATCTTAAAGATTTTAACCTTTAAATTATCTTGCATCCTTACAAAAAATAGGTGGAATATAGGGATGGTGTCTGAAAATATTTCTCTCAAATTTCGCGGAAATCTGTAGTGCCATTTTGAAAATATCATAATAAAACGTCTAACCTCCACCAAGACCCAATGTAAAAGTCAGCCCTCCGAGAACAGCTCATTTTTTCGTCAGGCCTGTATTTTTTTTGGTGGCCTTGGATAATGTTTGATTTTAAATGTTCTAAACAAAACATTTTAAAAAATTTCAATAAATTACTCTCTTAGTTTAAACATTGTTAGTGCAAAATATTTTAAATCAAATAAACACAGGAGTTTTTAGTTTTATTTAATTAAATAATTTTTTTCTTTTTATAGCATTATATCTGTCAAAGCAAAATCATTCGCAGACCGAGAAATCCGCTACACTTTAAAAGCCCAAGGTCAAGGAGCTGGGACCTTTAATATTGGTCCCACATCTGGAATAGTTAAATTAGCTAAAGAGCTTGATTTTGAAGATCTAAGACAGCCCCATGTTTATTCGTTAGTCGTGACTGCTACTGAAGATTCTGGTGGATTTTCAACATCCGTAGAGGTTGGTATAATTTTAGTACCTAATTCTGCTTGATTTAAAAATACTACATTTAAATCTCAACTTTGACGACAGCGAATTAAGGCTTTGTCGTACATAAATAAGTGCTCTTCCTTAAAATCTATATATGAAGAAATTTACAAACAAATAAGTTTTTTTATGCATTTAAGTAAATTGTTTGAAAACATTATTATACCAAACTTAATAAATCGACCCTACCCATCCTAATAAGATTAGTAGTTAGTCGCCAACATTTTTGCTTGATAATCAATTTTAATGTAGCCGAAATATGTATAGAGCTTTGAATGCGTTTTGATTCAAAAACTTCTGCATACCTCTGAAAAGGTAGAAATTTTTAAATTCTTAATGTAATAATTGTATTGTTTTAGTTAACCATCAGAGTCACAGATGTAAACGACAATGCCCCAAAATTTGAGTTACCCGACTACCAAGCTCACAATGTAGATGAAGATATTCCACCTGGAACTAGTATTATGAAGGTCAAAGCTATGGATGCCGATAGCGGTAAGTATCAATTATTTGTTTATGTAATGAAAAAATATTTACCCGGGAAACTATAACTATTTGGATATTATTCTATTCTCGGACTAGGTAAATCTAAGATCTTATTTATATAGATCTTCTCAACTCTCTTTGGGTAGGTATATTCTGAATATATTTATCAATTATTTACTTTGTAATTTGCATTTATTGTAATCTGTTTTTGGTAAGTAAATGTATTATTATTATTTACAGACTGTTAAGTCTAGTTAAGTATCAATCATTGCTTACTTTAGAAACAATATTTCGGAAACACATCGTCTTGTTTTCCATAAGGCGTGATTAATGTTCAGTAAAAGAACAGGTCTTTCATTTGGTCATGTATTTTTTTTTCGGATAGAGACTCTTAATTTAAAAAGTGCCTTTTTCGTCGACATTGAAAAGATGTTTGACAGCGGCCTTAATTGATAGCTTAATAATGTTTATTTTAGGAAACAACGCCGAAATTGAATACCTCGTGTCTGACGACCACTTTAGCGTAGACCCCAATGGCGTAATTTCAAACAATAAGCAACTAGATGCTGATAACAACAACGCCTATTATGAGTTTACTGTAACTGCCAAAGATAAAGGAGAACCGGCTAAAACTGGAGCCGCCACTGTAAGTACCTAGATTGAGAAAAAGAGTAAGGAAACTATGAAACCATTGCTTGAAGAAACTAAGAGTTGGTTGTGGGTAAACCATGCATACTTGCACTTCGGGATTAGTGAAAAAGATAAGTCTCACTTCAAAAAATACACGATATAAAAGCATCATAATTTTTTTTCTAGGTTCGAGTTTACACTAAAAACAAAAACGATGAAGAGCCAAAATTCTCCCAGCAGGTTTACACACCAAACGTAGACGAAAACGCTGGTCCGAACACCTTGGTCACTACTGTAGTAGCCTCGGATAAAGACGGAGATAATGTTAGGTTTGGATTTGTTGGTAAGTATGGGCATACAAGGGTTGTCTTTTAAGTTTTTCATATTTAACTGGAATAAAACAGTAGATAACCTTTAAAGACTTCTCGAAGTATTCTCCACGAAAACTAATGCACTTTTGCATAAGTTTAAACCAGCTGTCAAAGCTATAATTCCACTTGTTTGTTGATGCCGTCAAAATTGCATTCTTGAAGGCGTCGACTGCTTCCTCTGGCGACTGAAATCTTTGACCACGCAGTCCATTCTTGATTTTCGAAAAAGTATAGAAATCGTTCGGACTTAGGTCGGGACTGTATGAAAGATGGTCCAATAACTTGAGGTTTTGTTGGGTTTAAAATTGAATGGTTTTTTGTGCATTGTGCAAACTTGCATTTTCTTGTTAGATGAGGATTCGTCGTTCGGGGTTTGTTTTTCGAAGCTCAGCGATGACTTTTGGCAAACAAATGGTGATGTACCAATCGGCAGTAACAGTTCTTTGATCACCCAGAGGAATTGTTGCTACATGACTTGCTTTTGAGACAAACGTCGCGACCATCTTTTTGGAAACACTTCCAGAACGGACGACTTTTGTTGGCTTTGCTTCATTTTGGAACACACAAACAGACGAATGACGTCTATTTTCGGGTTCATATGAGTAAATGCACGATTCATTATCACTGACAATGCTGTACACGTTTTTCGAGTTTCCTGGCTCAAAGCGGTCTAGAGTTTTCTGACACCAATTGACTAAACTAATTTTCTTATTCCTAATTTATCATGCAAAATTTTTTGAATTGAGGGCTTTGAAATCGTTAGGGAAGCCTCAATCTCGCGGTATGTTACATGTCGATCTTCCGTGATGAGCATGCGCACACCATCGATGTTTTCCTGGGTGACAGCCGTTTTTGGTGCTCCTGGCCTTGGAACGTGGATAAGGCTAACCTGTCCATGCTTGAATTCTCTATGCCAATGAAAAACTGTCGACTTATGTGGTGCTTTACTACCGAAAACAGAAATCAACTCGGCAAGGCATTCTTGTTGAGATAATTTCCTTCGAAAGTTGCAAAAATTTATGGCATGAAAATGTTCTCGGTTTAGTTTAATTTTTGGACTGATTTGTTAACTCAAAAAATTAATTTTGAACATTTTGAATTTAGGTTAGGTAAAGTTTTAGTAACGACATTTGATCAGTGTAACCCTCTATGTTTCTATATGCAAAATATAAATATGACAGCCGTCGTAATTAAATTAAATATGTGGAATTTTGGTCTTCTGGGGAGATACAATAGAAGAACATAACTATAACTGCTCACAAATATTTTTAAATGAAAAACTTTTAGGTGGTGAAACAAGTTCCGGTCAGTTCGTAATCGAAGAAATAACTGGCGTTATCCGACTTCACTCTAAAGCAATCGCCCTCGATAGGGATAAATACGAACTCAATGTTACTGCGATGGACGATGGAGCTTGTTGTCCTAATGGAGATACCACAATCCACACAAGTACTGCTGTAGTGGTTGTATTTATCACTGATGTAAACGACAACAAACCTATCTTTAAGGACTGTGGAACCTATTATCCCAAGGTCGAAGAAGGGGCTCCGAATGGTTCACCAGTTTTAAAGGTAAAAATATATTTACTAGTTAGCAATTAAGGAAACATCAGTAAAATTAATGATAAAATCAATAATATTATTAATAATACAAAACGCTGTATGCAAGTTGCGGCAAGTTTCATCAAAAACCGTAGTAATAAAGAGTACAGCTTTAACTAAGAAAACCCTTTCCAACTAAAATTTTCTACGTCCACGATTTTAACTCATATATCGAACCAAATAATTATATTTGGTTATGTGGAATAAGACGGCAGTTAGGGGTGGATTTTCGAAAGTGTCAGATCGCAATTTACCTACCGCATATTTGCAATTTACCTACCGCAAATTCGCAATTGATTGTATACTAATGCCAATAAATCTTACTACCGGCGATATTTCGGTATGAGTCGTGGAAGTTAAGGGCTGCTAAATGTATTGCAAATATTAATTAAAGAAATGTTGACTAAAACATAAAACATCGTTTAGGTCCATGCAACAGATGAGGACAAAGGTGTAAACGGCCAAGTAAAATATTCTATCGTGCAGCAACCCAACCAAAAAGGAACGAAGTTCACTGTAGATGAAGAAACTGGCGAATTATCGACCAATAAGGTGTTCGATCGAGAAGGCGACGACGGGAAATTTGTTTCAGTGACAGTAAAGGCCACCGACCAGGGGGAACCTTCTTTGGAGGGCGTGTGCTCGTTTACGGTGGAAATCACAGATGTTAATGATAACCCGCCACTGTTTGATCGCCAGGTAGATTATTATTTTTATTACAAAGAGTTACTTGGGTTTGTTTACCGTGTGCTAATTCAAAATCATATAAAGATGTAAATTCTAAAAAATGATAAACGTAATCACGAGAATAACAATTTTTAAATTATTTTTTGTTATATTGGACGATTTATTTGAATTTAGTCATAAAGGAACTGGTTATATTCAAAACATATCTAAGTACCTAAGGCCTCCAAAAGCCAAAATCTCTATTTAAAATATTAAGAAAAGGAAACAGCTGATGTATTTTTTCCAAATAGGTAAAGAATTTAATATTAAATTAAATTCCTGATTTATTTCGATCGAACAAGGAGGAGAGCCTTGTTAAGCGTTTTATTGGTTTTAGTTAGTTTGGATTAGTTTTTATTTTAATTTGAGAGTTAGATTTTTGTTTTGAAGATTTTGGCTTACGGGATTTGGCTCTTAGAAGGTAACTTTATTTGTAAATATACTTATTTGGCATTTTAGCAGTCATTGTTTATTAAAAAATTTGTTTATTTTTAAAAGTAAAAAAAAATATGAAAAATATGATTAAAGGAATTAATTAGTAGGTATTCATTATTTATAGAAAGTTTTTCCTATTCTGAAGACTATAGAGCAATCCCTGATTATATGCAAATTCGTAGAAAATTAAAAAGAAGGTCAAATAAAGAATTCTTAGCAATTATGCATAACGATAAATTTCAATACATACAACTAAAATATAATAAAAAAATATATTTTTTAGAAATACGTAGAAAACGTTAAGCAAGACGCCAGCATAGGTACAAACATCCTGAGAGTTTCTGCATCCGACGAAGATGCTGATAACAATGGCGCCATAGTATACACGTTAAGTGCTGGTTCAAACGCGGCTGATCTGGAATATTTCGAAATTCAACCGGAAAGTGGTTGGATCATCTTAAAAAAGCCTTTAGACGTAAGTATCTTTTAAAAACTCAGTCAACAATTTAAAATTTATTTATGCGCTATAGGGACACTGAGCTAAAATTTAAAAACAAATGTTTGTTTAGCAAATGCTAGTTTAAAAATTGGTAAAAACCGAGACTTAAGACGTAGCATGCTGTATAAAAAATATAATTAGATCAGGTTTTTTTTGGCGATATATTTGAGTTTATTAATAATTTTGGTAGCGATCAGTGCGTTACTTTCAGTACAATAAAATAAATCTAAATTTTTAAACACAAAGCAATTCCTTAAAAATTGTTAAAGACGAAATTTCGAAAACAGTTGCCGAAAGCCTAATTTTTAATAAAAATATAAGAATGTTAAGGAACAAAAAGTTACACTTGGTTTAGTATACTGAGGGTGACGCAGAACACATCCTCATGCGTACAATATATCATGTCTCTAACTCTAAAATAAAATTATGAATTTTTGCTATAACCTACAGCTAGTATATCGATGAAAAAGAAATTTTTGGGATGCAGTTAATAATTATGGTAAAGTCATATGAATTGAAAAAATATATACAAGATGTAGTATGAACCAGATATAAAATTTTTATTATTAATTTAAAAAAAAAAGTTATTTATATCTTAAAATGCTCTGCATGTTCTGAAACCTAAAATACAATGATCAGATATCACTTTTTTTAGTCTTATATAAGGTTTGTCAAAAAATACAAACTTTGCCTAAGAGTAAAGTAAGAAATATCTCATGATTTGTATTTTCGTTTTTGAAACATGCAGAACTTTTTATAACAAATTACTTTTTTTACTTAAATTAAAAATAAAAAAGTTTTCCATATAGTTCCAACTTAACTAGTCATACTGTATATAGTCTTTCACTAGAAATTTTTTATTTACTTAAATTTTCAAATGAGGTATTTTATGATCTTTACGGAATCTATTATGATAACCCCCGAAATTATTTGTCTACTCTTATGTTAAAACCTAAAATCCAAAAAAACTTAATTATGAATATGATTCAAGGCTTCTCTGTTAAGGAAACTGCTACAAAGCCTTGAGAAAACTCATAAAATCCGAAACCAAACCGCCATTTGATCAGCTGCAAATGATGTCAAATAAAAACTAAAAAATATCTTATTATGACGTTTTTAGTCATGTGGGAGAAATGGTTTTTGATTCTTCAGATTTCGCAATCTCAAAATTAAGATTTTATGAACCGTATATAATCTCTAGTGAATTCTCATAATTTGATTCTTTAGATTTAATAAAATGTTTTACTTGCATTTGCATTGCAATTTAATGTACAGTGCTTGTACAGATAAAATAATTTCAAGTGATTTATATACTACCTATTGCAAAATTTATTTTAGGATAGTATACACTTAATAACGACCATTTGGAGGTAAACTATCAAAAATTAAAACCCATTTACGTACTTTAAGTGGTTTTTAGGACCAGTTCCTAATAAATAGATACCGATGATAAAGTTTCTTTAACTTTTAGCTCAATGTCTCATATATATTTTTTCGAACACTATTCCTATATAACGCTTTAACCCAGATTATTACAAAAGAAATTGATTTTCGGTTTGGATAGTAATAATAGTGGTTCAAGTTGTTCCTCTTTAATTTAAATAAACAGGTGGAATTCGTAATAAAAATACTCCTATAAACGAATTTATTTTCAAAACTCTTGTTTTTTTAATAAGGTGAGCATGTTGTGATTCAACAAGTAAAATATTATATTTTTATTTTGCTTTACGAAGGTAAATTAAGATTTTTAAAAAGCCAGCCTTATTAAAGAAATTACTAACCCTAATAACTAAAAATTTTAACAGGTATTTTTGTGTGTATGAATGAATTGAGCGAATGAACCACGAGTGTAAATAAATATAAAAAAAACTTTTTTTAGGAAGCAAAATTACTTGTAAAATTAGTAGGGGCCTATAATTAGTAGATGCCTTACTATACATAATTGGCTGATTTACTAAATTCTGTACAAGTGGATAACCAAAAAGTATATTCCATTGGATATTTGTTTACCACGATACTCAGTCTAATTCAGTGTCTCACTGACCAAGTTAAGAGTCAAACAGCATGAAAATATTAAACAGTAATATTTGTTTAAAATCCTTATTATAAATTTGGAAGACTTTTAACCAAAGGAGCAGGCACACCTTAAATGAGATTTTAAAAAATCCACGATTTTAATCAAATTTTAGTATGTTGTAGATCTCGATATCCTGATCAAAAGTTCTCATGGGCTCAAAGCGATCCTATGACTAGTTTCCAAGATACAGTGGCGGGTATGGGGCTCCCCCAACATACGAATAAATTGAAATTCTTTTATAAAACAAACTAAGACAAAAAAGTGATAAAAATAATTGACTTTTATATTTGGTCACCATGCTAAATGTCACGTGACAAGTTTTATGTACAAGAAGTACTCAAAAATTACAATATTACTTTCATACTTTTATTTAAATAAATGGATCCATCAGCCTTGAAAACAGATTTTGTAAATATTTCAGAAATGGAATCCTACGATATTTTTAGTAATAATATAAACTATTCAGAAAAATGTCCTACTATATTCCGGAAACCGCATATGGAAGCGAGGACCCGTTGAAATGAAAAGCATTATTTCAATTTTTAAAGTGTCAAAAAATTTAGAATTAATGAATTTTGACCAAAAGCTAATGAGGTCTTCACAGTATTGTACAGTATTTTACCTACATATTTCGTGAAAATCGATTCAGCGGTTTAGAAGCTATCGTGGGCCAGACAGATATACACAGACAGACATGGACAGACGTCATGACGATATTGCTAAGATAGGTTAACATACACCCACATACACATTTTTGGTGCGGGCTAGAAAGGTAAAAAAACGGACTTTCACTAGAAAAATAGACGGCAAGGTAGGTCGAATGGTATCTACTAACTTGAAAGGAGTTGATCGGCCTTTAGGGAGTGTTTATTGAGTATTTTATAAAATCATAGTGAGCTGGTTATTTTACGAAAACAATTGTTACGACGGAGATGCAGTTACTGGATAATTTAAACGTTAAAATAGTGTGTGCACTGGAGTGTGCGTGCTATCGGGCTGGGAACGTAGAAATAAAGGTAGGTATGAATTAAATAAAAATATTGTACTTTTTGAGCATCCTCTGTACATCAAAATTATCACGTGACATCTGGCATTGTTGACAAATAATTTTTATCACTTTTTTGTATTACTGTTTAAGTTTTACAAGATAATTTCTATTTATTCGTATTTTGGGGGAGCCCCCACCCGCCACTGTATCAGCAGCAGGTGAAGGTCTACAACACACTAGATTTCGTCAAAGTCGTGGATTTTTTAAAATCCCATTTAAGGTGTGCATGCTCATTTAATTTTTGTAGGACAAATAACAACTTAGAAAATTGAAAACAACTTTTCGCGACCAAACTATGGTTTGTGTATTTTCATCTTGCCTTTTCCCTTTATTGGGCAGAAAAGTTAAAATTTCCAAATCACAGTTTGGTTGATTGGATTGGGTTCTCTTTCTCACTTACATTTCTTTAATTGATTGAACAAAATAAAATCCGGATGAGTAGCCATAGTAAAAGCGGCTTACCATCATTAAGCAAACGCTTTCCCTCTCTTCTTCTTATGTAAATTATTTCTTTTTGACTTTCGAAATTTAGGATTTGTATAAGACACTTTTGAGCTTAAATTTGACAAAAAATTTATCAGAATGCCGTTTGCTCTTAACCTGAGTTGGTAAGACGTTACTGACACATTTGAACCTAATCGAATTTAAAAAAAAAATAAGTAAACAATGACCAAGGTGGAATGTTCTTTAGCAGCTTTTTACATAATAAGTTTGACAGCGCACCTTATATTTAGTTGCCCTGATTGGTCAAGTAATCTTTAGAAATATAGTGGTCAACCTTAAAATTGTTATACCATTCAATTTAACTGAAATCTGTTTTTTAAACTAATTTTAAAATCTAAAAAATCCATAAAAGTACTATTCTAGGTAGGTATAATAACTAAACTTTAAACGAATTCACTAGCAAAAACGGATTTGAAATAAAAAAAGCTCAAAGTGAATTTACATTTTTTGATGCAAATTTTCGTTAAGTTTATTTTTAACTCCGGATTATCTTCTCCAGAAGGTTTTTTATAAGAAAAACCTACACTGTATGTCTTTTAATATACAGTACAGTCCCGAAAATGGGAGTTTAGGATGCGTATATCATTAGATCGACTTAAAAACATTTGTAACACTCTGTCGGCTAACTAAAACAATTCGCATTTTAGACCATCGTATTGCCGTGAAACCCCGAGGGGAGCCACCGAGCAGTATAGGTGAATCCCAGACGCGTTTCATATCATGCGAATTTTTTCGGTTAATCGGGATTTTTGTTTTTAAAGTTTGTTTCGGATAAACCGGTTTTCAGAAAATCGCGATTCGGATAATCGGGATTGTACTGTATTAATTTAATATAAAGTAAAGTATTGGATAAAATATTTAAAATAGGTACATTAACGTAAAAAATACAAAATTATATTAATTAAGTGAGTTATTTAGTTATTTCCAAATAAACTTTTTACTTTAAATAACCTTTAAACTTTTTACTTTAAATAACCTTTAAAGATAAAATACTTTAAATAACCTTTAAAGATAAAGTAAAAAATACAAAATTACATTGATTGGTTAATTAAGTTATTTCCAAAATAATAATTTTTACTTTAAATAAACATTGAAGGTTAAAACCCAATTTTTTCATATAAAGGAGTAAACATAATCTCATATGCAGATACAATTATTATTGTTATCCAAAACTTATTTGTAGAAAAGTTTTGTTACACATCAAAAACATGTGCTAATAAATAGTACATAAACACACACAAAAATAAAATGGTTAAAATAAATTCTGGAAGAGGCTGTAGGCAGCTAGGTGAATTTTATTTAATTCCAAAAAATGTTTATATTATCACGTAGTAATATAGGCAAATTATTACTAAAATGGGTTTTAATCTTGTTTTTAAATTTTCTGATTCAAATTTTTTTGTTATATCACGTATTCAATTGTAAATAGATTTTTTTGCTGATTTTATTAACCGTTAGTGATGAATACACACGGACGGGTTAAAGTACGGAGGTTGACAAATTAAAGAGTCACATTGATCAATACTCTCAAGAAAATCCTCACCTCAACCTTACGCCAATTATTTGTTGTGTAAAAATCTTTATTGCATATGTAGGGTTACCTTTCAGTTAATTATGTTGCAAAAGTAAAACAAAATCTTAATAATTGACGTTTTTTTTTAAATAAAATCCTAGATAGCTAACGAATTTGCTCAAAGTTAATGAGGTTATATATATGTTATTTTTTTTTACAGAGTGTGTGCGTCAGTTAATATTAGATTTTTAAAAGCCTACTAGAAATGTATTTTCTAGATTTAAGGCAAAAAAGTAGAAAATTATGTAAAAAAATATGTAAATATTTGATTTTGATAAAGATCTTAAAAATAATTATTTTATATTTTAATAAAATTTCATGTATGGGTTGATATTTCTAAAGATTCGTTTTCATTGACCAATAGCACCAATCTATTTTTCTCTTTATTAAATAATTTGTTTTCTACGGCACACCTTGCATTTAACATTTTATTCCCAAAGATCTATCTAACGGCATTTTTTTACGGATTCTTATTTTATTTATTTTTAATTTTTTTGGTTTTTGTTACACAGGGAGATGTTATGTCACATGCAGTTGATTTTATTTTCATGCAAGGCTATAGAGTTGCACAATACTTAATTTAGTAGAAGCTAAGCTTTTTCAAGTGTTGATATTTAAAATATTGTGTTGATTTTTTAATGTTTTTGTTTCTATAAAATATTAAAAGTAATTTTTTACAAAGTTTTAATGTAACTATTTTCACATTTTAAAACACTTTATTTTGTAAGTTTTTAATTTATTGCATCAACCGATTAAAGTGGTCTAAAATTTTTAATTTTAGAGCGTTTTTAAATTTTGTTACCTACATAATTTAGCCCAATAATAATGTCTAATACAAAATTTATTTACCATTTTGAAAATACAAAGAAGCAAGCTACTAATTGTAGATAAAAATAATATTATACCTTGCTAAAATTTTTCTTTAAAGTTTCTCTCCCTGTAGACAGTGGTGTACGTAGAAATTGACCCTGGAAGGGAGGCTTGAGCGCAGATTGATGATTTAAATCTTTCTGAGGCGCGCATCAATACATTCTAATCTTGATTTGTCGGGAAAATTCTATCTTTGTAAGTAATATTTAGTAGCTCTGGGGGAGGCTGACCTCCAGCCCGTACTCCTGCGTACGCCACTGCTGACAATGTCTCTTTGTGGTGCAATATATCTTTTGCTAAAAGGTAGATTTATGCGTCTAAACGGATAGAATTGAAGAAAAAAACCTTTAATTATGATTTTACAAATAATATACCGGTTGGGCCAAAAAAAACCGGACAATTTTTTTTTAATTATAACTTTTATATATAATCGATTTTAATGCGACAAACTGCACTTGGCAGAGAATTAATCAGAGTTTTGACTGAATGTACTTTTTTGTCCACCATGTTAAAATCCCAGATGGCGGACGAAGTTAAAATGTACCCTTCAAAGATGCTCGTTTATTCTCATGTTGCGAACATGTCTTAATTATTTTTTTAAGTTAGTAAAAAAGCTGCATTTATACCACGCACAACAAGGTATGAATGAGCAAAATCGGTTTAGTGGTTCTTAAAAAAATATTTTTGTTTCAACCATTGTTTTGCATATTATACGACTGCCTTGCCAATCATGTCTGCATTTATTTCCTTATTAATTCATAACTACTGAACCGATTTTAATGAAATAAAAAACATCCTGGTGAGAATTGATTGCTTTTTAAAGATCATTATCTTAAAATTTAAGATGGCGGACAGAATCATACTTGATTCTTCAAAATGGCGTGTTTTTTCTTAGTTTCCTCAAATGTTTTTGCTTTTTTTTTAATTCATGGAAAAGCACTACTTTTCCCCCACAAAACGAGGTGCAAATTAGTAACATCGGTGTGGTGCTTCTCAAAAAATCTATTTTTGTTTCAGTCATTGTTTTACAGATTATACGATTGCATTGCTAATCCTGTCTGCATTCATTACCTTATAAATTCATTATTACTAAACCAATTTTAGTGAAATAAAAAAGATCATGTTGAGAAATGATTGCTCTTTAAAAATTATAATCGAAATTTGCCGCCATCTTAGAATTTAAGATATCGGACAGAATCATACTTGACTCTTCAAGATGGCGTGCTTATTCTTATTTTCCGAAAATATTTTAGTTTTTTTTTTTAAATTTACCTATATCGGTTCAGTAATAATGAGTTTATAAAGAAATTAATGCAGACAGGATTGGCAATGTAATCGTATAATCAGTAAAACAATGGCTGAAACAAAAATAGTTTATACCTTGTTGTGCGGGGGAAAAGTAGTATTAATTAAAAAAAACTAAAACATTTAAAAAAAATAAGACTAAACACGCCATTTTAAAGAATCAAATATGATTCTGTCCACCATCTTAAATTATAAGATGGTGAACAGAATTTTGATAATGATCTAAAAAAAGCAATCAATTCTCACCAGGATGTTTTTAATTTCATTAAAATCGGATCAGTGGTTATGAATTTATATGGAAATAAATGCAAACATGATTGGCACGGCAATCGTATAATATGCAAAATAATGGTTAAAACAAAAATATTTTTTTTTTAGAATTACCAAACCGATTGTGCTGATTCATACCCTGTTTTGCGTGGCAAGAATGCAGCTTTTTCAGTGATTTAAAAAAATTATTAAAACATGTTCGCAACATAAGAATAAACGAGCATCTTTGAAGGCTATAATTTTATTTCGGCCGCCATCTTGGATTTTGAAATGGCGGACAAAAAAATGTATTTATTCAAAACTCTAATTAATTCTATACCAAGTGCAGTTTGTCCCATTAAAATCGATGGTATAGTTTGAAAGTTAAATTAAAAAAAAAATTGTCCGGTTTTTTTTGACCCACCCGGTAATTCTTTACTAAAAGTTCTGTTTGTCGAGCAAATATAAAAAAATTAAGTGTGGTAATAAAATACAAAAAAAATAAAAATTCTTTAGAAAGAAACAAAATTGAAAAAAAGTTAACCTTTTGTTGTTGTAAATTACAAATATCAATTTAGGTTTAAATTATCACTAGAAACTAAAGCTCAGTCCGTTGTTTTTTTATTTACACTGACTTCACTTCAGAGCTTTGATACACGTCGCTTGTTTTCTTTTAAATATTTGGTTTGTTGAGAAACTAGTTTTACCAAATTTTAGATAATTTTTTTTCTATTTCATTACCTGCCATATATTATAATATCTGAACTAAATATTTTATATGCTAATAGCGGGTCCACACCAAACCAACAAAATAAAAACAAAACAGCAACTCAATGTTTTCCGACATTTTTTAAACAAAATGAGAATAATTCGGCAACTTTTTTGTTTTGTTGGCGTTTTCAGCAACTTTTTATATTCCCGTCACCTGTCGCTAAAGATCAAAGCGTTGATGTTTTGTTTTCCTTTTGGGCAACTTTGTTAGTCTGTACGCGAATAAAACAGAAAAAAACATCGTGGTTCAGTTTGTGTAGTTTCTGTGTGCAAAATTACCATTCCGGAGAAAAAATTAAATGGGGTGTAGAAAATACATATAAATTAATTTAGCTCTATCGAGAAGCTAGATTGTTATGGGACGAACCCAAAACCGTGTTTCCTTTTTTTGTATTAAAAATATAAAACCAGCTGCCATAATAAATAAGTCATTGTTTCTTTGTAACTCAAAATTTCGAACACGCCACATTTTCTATCGGGTATCATAAAAAGATTAAAAAGTTCACTAATTGTTTTCCTATATGTGGACAGCAGTTGACAATTTGTTCGTGTTTTCGAAAACTTGCAGTTTTGTTGTGTTGCTGTTTTGTTGATGTTTTTGTTTTGTTGGTTTGATGTGGACCCGGCATAATGATTCTTTTGTTTCTTTCTTAAAGTATTTTCTTGTTTTACTAACACCTTTTAAATTCGATTTGAAATATTTATATGGTCAACTAATTTTCTCAACAAGCGCAATTTTTGATAAAGTATATGACTTTGATCCTAAAATCATTATTATTTTTCCCATCTTTAACTTAATTTGTACCATCGGTTTCATTAATTAACGAAAGACTTATTTGGGTTAGTTTTTTTTAAACACATTTAAACAAATACAAAACACACTTACACTTATAAAAATGTGCTTTTCCCCGGCTAATAACACCAAAAAAGCTTATCTCTTCTGTGTTAGGTATAGTACTTTATTTGTGTGCGGTCGCTACATTTTAAAACAATCTAACATAAAAAAACTTTTAATCAAGAAATAAAAATTTAATAAGTAAAAAACTTGTAGATATAGATAATTAAATACTTTAACCTTGCTGTAACTTTGATAAACTGGATGATTGATCCTTATTGATTGAATGGAAAGTTCCAGTATACAAAAAAAAGATAATTAAATATATATAAATGTCCTCAAAGTTAAATATATATAATCTGAAAAGTTTTTTTTTGTGATTTAAATGTAGCGATCCATATGCCTCTAAGCCTTGCATGAAAGCATGTTGCCGTTTCCTCCCTTTTTCTTCACAATACCAGTTTTCCTTTGTATTTTTAAAGTAGCAAGGCGCGCTGTTTATTATTTTAATGCCGGTAACTACTGAAAATAACACAATTTTTTTGGACCGCCACTTGTATTTATTCCATTTGACAAACCCCACATTTTGAGTGTGATTTCCCTTTTGATAATAAGTCTCTGATTCGGAAAAAATATGATGAAAAATTCGGACATTTGGTCACATGAAAATAATTAAATTCGATTACTAATTTGTTTAATATTTTTTAAATAAAAGTGTCGCTTAAAAACTCCAAGCAATTGTAGTTTAGAATATTGTTATTCTTTATAAGCAACAAAGAGATATTTTCAAATTAAACTGCTAAAAATGCCCACCCAGCAACATTTTGTCACAAAAGCTTTTAATTTGGTGACTTGTCAGTTTTCCCATCGATTTATTTCCTTATTGGAGACTTAATTTTGAGTGATATTCTAAAGCTGAAAATTTTGGTTGGGGCAGGGTGGTAGGGGCGACCGTAATTTCACCTGTTCCTACCACCGCATTGTGACATTTTTCCTGTGTATGGGGCGGTACATTTTTAATACCCACTTCTTCAAGCTACTAATTGAGTGCCACACAAATCGAAACAGCTTATTCTATTTATCCTAAAATCTTATGCTTTTTTTTCAAGTTTTAGTAAATGGCTATTCATATTTCATACCTTATGAAGGAAACTTCGGTTTAATGTCAATCCTACATTTTGTTTAATTAATTTTTCATCGAGGCTATTTGAAACGCACGACCTTGCTCTTGACATGACCTCTTTTTGTTTGTCCTTCAGAATCTTGCATGCCACGGCCTGCTTTTAACATTTTTGTTTAATTAGTCTTTAAGTTGATACTTTGTTTGGTCATAAGGTTTGCTGCTATAAGGTTTTGCGAAGTATCTACTAAATGCTATGTGTTTACGAAGTAAGTGCATAAAACTTAAGTAAGTATTTTATAAGTAAACATAATGTCACTTTATCTGATATCCTTGACGTCTTAGGGCTTTTGTTTAAAGGTCATAGGAGGATGAAAGTTATTGTCAAAACGTCAAATTTTTGGGATTATTTTTTAATTTAATGCCGTTTCCATGCCAGAAGAAAATTATCACACTCATGGATCAATAGGTATATTTTACTAAACAACAAGTGTCCTTAGTCACACTCTACCAATGGGTAGTTAAACTGGAGGGTTGTGAAAATTTTACAATTTAATTTAAAATAAATAATACATCCTTAATATTTTTTGCATTTACTTGGAAATCCTGTCAGTATGTACGAAAACCATAATTTTGTTATAATTGTTCTATATGGGGTATAGTATAAAAATCACGTGGATAAAACCTGCAGGATTAAAATTACATACTCAGGCTGCCATTGCCCACAAAACTTTTACATGGGGTTGCTCTTTTTTAGTTTCGCAATAATCATATAGCAGCAATGCATGACTAAAAACTATTTATGTTTTGTTTAACTGCACTTTTTTTGTTGTTCACTTTATAAAAATTATAACCACCAACCAATGGAAATACAGGGATGTTACCCCGTAAGTAAAAGTAAATATAAACAATTTAAAAAAAACCACCGTAGGACTACGCTATTATAGATATGCGGTAGACTTTGGTTGTACGAGGGAAGATACTTACAAATTAACTTGGTTAAGCTGCTTTCTTAGTTGGGCTTAAATTTCACCTTAGGCTGTAAATAGTGGGAAAATACTAAGTTTTTTCTTCCTTGCCTTAAAGCCTTTCACTTTGAGTGGCTACCATAACAGTGGACATAGGCATATTCGCGCATAATTGTTTTCTTAGAAATATAAAGTTATTATTCGCAGTGATTCTGTTTCTGTCCGACACACACTCAACATTGTGGCTTGCGTGAAAACAATGCTAATGTGATTGATATCGAAGTTTCGGAAGAAATTAACGTGAAACTCAGTCACTCTCAGTATTATAATGATAACAAAAATATGCCTTCCTATAAAGTCCACCATTTTAAAATCTGACTTACACGCATGCTTTACCTTTTTGGTCAATTGACTAGAGAGAAAAGTCGAAGTGAGAAAGAGCTTAAGTCTGTTTAAAAACCAAAGGGTTGCCACTAAAACTACAGTTTTCAGTTGTTGTTCAAATTCAGATCTCTTTTTCTTCTTTCTTTCTAATTTTTTCATTACTAAAAGAGTTGCAGTAAATGTTTTTTAAATAATTTTGATTTTAAGATGTGTATTTATATATGGTGTGTCCCCGGATGGAGTTGACAAGAGGAAAAAATCCTTTATTTTTGATTTTACGAAAAAAACTCCCTCTTTAAAAAAAATTCTGCTTGTTAAAAATTAAGATGTCCATAATAAAATCTTTGTTTAAATGTGTGGGGTGTTATTAAATTAAGAAACTTGTAATTTGTAAGAGGAGAAAAATCTTTATTTTTAATTTTACGAAAAACATATATAAAAATTCTGCTTGTCAACAAACTGAGAAAACGATATTAATATATTTGATTAGAAGAACAGGGTGTTATCGAATTAAGAAACATGAACTAATCCAAGAGGAAGAGGACCGTATTTATTGAGTAAAGCAAAATGTTATTTAAACAAAATTGTTTGTATCACAACATAAAATGAAAGTACGAAATCTAGGAAAACAGAATCTAACCAGGTTTTAATTTTTAAAAGTGAAACATTATTAATTACATGTTTCTTAATTTGATAACACCCTGTACATCTAATCAAAGATTTTATTATGGTAATCTTAATTTTTCAACAGGCAGATTTTTTTGTAAGGAGTGAGTTTTTTTCGTAAAATCAAAAATAAAGGATTTTTTCCTCAAGTCCATCCGGAGAATCAGTGTATTATAAAACATTTAAAAAAAATTAAATAAAATATTAAACTTTACAGCTTATTGTTTTTGTTAAAAAAAAGTCTTTTTTATCATACTTTCTAAGAGTTGCTATATTTATCTAGGTAGCAATCTTATTTTTTTTTTAATTTTTATAAATAAAGTAGTCACAAGGAGGTTGCAATCATAGCAAATTGATATCAGTTTCTCAGTCAAGTTTAATTAGAAAGTATGTGCCCCTTTCGTTCTTTGAAACACACATTGGTTTAGTATGGTATCTTTCCTGTACTTTGGGTGAACTTTAATGTACATTTGTGCTTTTATCTAAACGAGCACTTTTGTATTAATTTTTTAGACTGTGTTTTGGGTGATATGCATCGAACACTATTACCCTTTATTTGGTTTCCCCCAAAGTTGGCGCTAGTTTATTGTAAAAATTGTTTATTTTACTGCACCAATTTATTTTTTGTTTTTATTGATAACCTTTGCTAAAACATAACGGCTATTTTGTAGTTATACAGTAATAACATTTTTGTAATTAAATCACACATCTTTTTTTTCTTTGACACAAAAGTATTGTTTTTTACCGGCAAAATAATTTTGAAGTTTCTGTTATTAAAAACGCTACAATGTAGTTGAAAATATTATCCCTAGTTCTCAAATCACGTAAAATATACATTTTTTAATTTTTGCAAAAATTATACAAAGCAAAACTGTAACTTTCTTTAGTAAGAATTTTAAAATTTTAACAAATACCCTATATTTAAAAGTTGTCAGAGATTTTTTATTTTATTTATATAGATACAAGAAATTTTATTTTTTAAATTATTTTAATAAAATTTGTCATTTATGTTAAAAAATCAGATGAAATGCCTTATAAATAAGGCATTACAATAATAATGTTAATGTAAAAGTTAGAGAAGGAGGTCTGTTTACTTAAGTAGTGCATAAAGTTGGGGTTTTCCTTTCTAATTGATTTTCCGTTTTATTATTTTTAAAACATTAATTTATATTTTTTTAAAATTTGTTTTAAAGTAAAATTTGTGGATAAAATTAATTTAAAAAAAGCTTTTGTTGGTCTGTATATCTTTAAGATCATTTTAAATTAAAGCCCATTTACCTTCAAGGTTAGGAACGACAGGCTAATTATTTTTAAACAAAAATAAATTTACTGAATATAATAGAACATTTTAAAATAGAAATTGGAGATTATTTTTTTATTCAAATTTTGTAAAAAATTAAAAGAAATATTTTGTCGGACTGACATATTAAAATTTTCTTTTGTAATTAACTTAATTTAAATTTTATAAGTAAACTTCAAAATTATTTGCCTACCAAAAAATTTAAACACGATTTTTGTTAATGCAAATGGTTTTTGACATGCATTGACAACATTTTTATTATTTAAAATAGGTTGTGTGTCCCCTTGTTGTATATAGATATCAGTATGTATGGTAATGTGTATGATAAAGCATTGTGATATGTTTCTAGTTGTGTAACAGTATTTAAATTTTTAGGAAATCGTCTAGATTTTTCACCCAAAACATGTTTCCTTTTTCATACGATTGGTAAAATTTTGATTGCAAAAATTGTTAAATGTTTACCTAATATTTCTAAATGTTTAACAGTCATGTTAGAATAATAAATATAGGTGCTGTTGCTAATAGATTTTTCCTTTCGATTAAGTAGTACCTATATTTATTTGATATATCATCGTAGGTATTAGTGTTAGTGGTATTTTCTCCAAAACACAGTCTTTTTAAGATACCTTTTATTTTGGTCTAATTTTCTGATTTCCACTTTTTGTCATTTAATACTTTTCATTACTATTTTTACAATATTTGTTTAATTTTGAGAACGATTTATGGTTTTTTTATTTATATTACATACATATTTTATTATTTTGTGTTTAGGTTTTTAAATGCACCGACTTTTGGGTGGAATAAAAAAGTTGGAAATTGCATATAGAGGGCAGAGGGCTAAAAACATTTATATATTTTACTACTTTTTACATCACTAATTGGGGCCTATTAATGTTACTGAAGCTTTATGCTTTTTGACGTTTATTATAAAAAAATAAACAAAGCTATTTTTTCTTATATAACTTTTGAATTAATGCCATTACATATTAAATACGATTTCAAATAAGAAATAAAATTAATATAGAGGCTCTAAAAATAAATGAAGAACCTTGTTTAACAATGAAAAACTCTACGTCTTGTCCACTAAATTCTTTATTATTTCAGGTTTTATTTATGCCATGTTTCAAGTCTAAGGAGATGCCTCACTAGTTGAAACATGGCAAACAAAGAAATATAATTATATCCGAAGCTATTTTAAGTTCTTATTTTGAAGCTTATTGTAAATTACTTGATATTGACTACATTGTAAATTTATACTGTAATTTATTATAAAATATTTTATTATTCTTAAAAATAAATATTGACAGGGATCAAATAATCACGTTCAGTTCACCGTTTTAATTTAATGACTACTAACTATTTATTACTATTTTTTAGCCCTAAATAATTGTTATTTTGTTTTAGGTAATCTCTATTTTTAGAAATAAAATTTAATTTTTATCTTTTGTTCAACGACGAAGACGCATTTTGGTCAAAGGAAAGTAAATAATTTTGTGAGGTTAAGTACATTTTCACTTCCGGACTGGTCAGTGTGTTAATCGCGCGAAAATTCAAATTCAAACTACTCACACTAGCAAGCCGATGAGCCAGAGCATCCCTATCTCGTTATTTCTAAAGACTAATAGTTAAATTACTAAAACCTAAGGGGAGAATTATTGTTCATACAACAGGAGAGAAATCACGTTAAACCAAAGCAAAATTACATTTTTTTAGACTAGAAACATGTCCTTAATAAAACCTGAAACAATAATGGAGAAAACGTAAAGTTTTTCTATGTAATTTTTAACTCCACTTTTTTCAATTTAAAATGCTTTTAGCCTAAATTTTGTGGTAAGTTTCATGTAATATTATTAATTTGCTCCTAAAAGTCAGTGTATAAAATATTTATTATATTTGTTAATTTTTTTTTATTATTATTATTTTATCCTACAACACTTGACGCATCGAATGATGTTCACATTCACTAACGCAACCAACCAATCAATCAATCGATTACACACTCATCATAATTCTTCAAATTTTTTGTTGTTTGTTCCCGCCCAACGCAGAGAGACAGGTACCGATTGCGCGTGCGCGCCTCAGACCGCGGCACACCGCCATCTTATGCCGACGTCGACATTGAATTAGACGTAGTTGACAGGAACAATAAACCGCCGTTGTGGGACAGCGCCACCTACGGCCCCATTCACATTAAAGAAAATGTCACAGTGGGAACGGTGGTCACTTCGGTCAAGGCAAGGTTTGTATCGTCCACCACAACGGCAACGCAGGGCTGTAAAGTCGCTTATCGCATTACTTTGCTAGCAACACCCAGAATAGCATATAAATTTTTTCGAAATGTTTAAATAATAAACTAAAACATTAATACTATCACATATTTTATAAATTTTTATCGCTGGTATTTTGTGTTAAAAATATCAATTAGAGAAGATTAAGCCAGATGTGTTAATAGAGACTATTTAAGTAAAATGGCTTAACAAATCAATTTGTAATAGAATCTCAATTCAGTAGTCTATATTGTATTTTACTAAAATCAAGTAGGTATGCCATTTTAGGAAATAGTAAATAACACAATATAGTTTTTATTTGTTTCCATTGTCTGTAAACGTTTCATAAAATTTTTGGTTTAATTTTTTTTAAAACTATGTATTTCAACTTTTTAGTTTGACAAATAACAACAGATTCCTATGCTACTGATAAAAAACTAACTCAAATAAAACGTACTAGCTTGTGAACCGAATATATTTAAAAGATGACATTTTTATATTGGTACAAGCGCTGAAAATCATATTCTTTTTGAAACAGGATCGGAAAAAAAATTATCTCTCATAAATATACGCTTTTGTCTACTTTGGGCGATATTTTCCAATATACCAAAAAGCATTTTTATTTATCTAGTATAACTTGCTTATGGTAGCAGACATTTTTAAACAATTTATAATTTTAAACACCTTAAAAAAAATGTTTTTTTTATTTGTTTTTAAAGTTAAAATAAAATGACTATACAAATCATCTACGAAATGGATTTTGTTTTCTTAGTTTCCCAATCTATATATGCTAGTGAAATATTTGTGAATAATCAAACATTTCAAATAGTTTTTTTTTAGACATTTTTCATAAAGTGTCTTTTTATTTTTAGTAGTGCGTTTCAAAACTTTTATAAGTTTATTAAAATCAAGGAACCACAATACAAGATTCATAAATAAAATTAAACATATTTATTGAATAAGATTTAATAGCAAAAAGAAAAACACAATTGAAATAACAATGTGATCAGCGATTTTACACCGATTTATGTGGTGGAGGAGTATATTTTCCTATGGGCCCCACCTTATTTATGATGGTGACCCACTGCTAATTTTAAGCATAAAGTCATTAAACTCTGGGCTATTTTTGAAAATAATATTAAGTATATCAGTTTTCGAAGATAGCCTAAGCTTTATACACTTTGTTTTTAAAATTAACAATAAAACTGATCCATTTTGTCCCTGACTTGCACTGACCACCAACCTGATTTTATTGGTGGTAATTAGATTTCGTTTTATTTGGACACGCACTAAAATTGTGTTACTAACTGGACATAACTCTTTACGTTTTAACTTCTTGTTTCTTACATTTGTGAACCAGGTCTGTGTAACATAATTTTGTATACCATGTTATTATGACAAAAAATGTATGTGTGTGTAGCTATAGTTATTGATAACTAACACAAATCATTTTATTGTCGTACAATCGCAGTAAATTTGTCCAAAAACGCATACTAATAGACTTAGGTTTCGAGTGAACTAACTAACATGATCTCTAATGCATACCTTGACTCTGTTTTTCCCCTACTACTCCAAATCTGTGGACTACCAACGCAGCGCGAAACCTACAAGTTGGAAGCCACTGCGCAAGACAAGGGTTACCCGCCACTCAGTCGATCGGTGGAGGTGCAAATCGACGTGGTGGATCGGGCCAATAATCCACCAGTTTGGGATCACGTGGTCTACGGACCGATCTTCATTCGGGAAAACTTCCCTGTGGGCGCCAAAGTGGTGTCTGTCAAGGCCAGGTCTGTCACTCGGTTCCGTTTAATGCCTGGTTCACACTTTTAATGTTTGTCAACTTATTTAGTTTCTGTTTTGTAAAATGGACGACATTCAGCTACCTATGTAAAATCATGGCGCAAGTTTTCAATGTTAGGTTATATATTAGGTACATTTAGTCCGCCTAAAAAGAATTCACATTAAAATAATATTTTAAAATTTAGCTTTGTTGTTGTCGACGCCTTTTAAGTTATTATCCAAAATACAATTTTATCCGTAGCAACAGCCAATGTTTTAGGTTTTTATTAAAAAAAAAAAAAAAAATTAAAATGTATTTTTTGTTTAAATTACCAGATTTGGTAAATTCCAAAATTGACTTTACACCTTAAATTTAACAACTCCTATGGAAAACAAATTCGTTATCGCATCATTTGTAAAATGTTTGGAAAATTTGACATATACATTGCTTTGTAACGTCATTTCCTTCAAAGATATAATTATAGTGCAATTTTTGCAAACAATACAAAAATACCGGTGGGCTGCACAAGATATAGGTACATATATTTTTTGAAAATTTTTTGCAATATATTTGTAGTTGTTTTTTTTAAACTTTACTTTAGTTATACTGTGTTGGGGGCGAGGCGGGACACACGCGTCTATAACAAGGGTTGGGCTGCGAATGTGGTCTTTATTAAAAATTTATTAGAATTAACATTCATTGAGATGTGGTACGTTGACATGTGTCAAATGTCATTAACATTTTCTTAGAAGCTACACATGCACTTCAATACCCTGAAACGACCATTCACATATTATATCATATTAACATTAAAAACATTGTAAATTTTTTACATATATAACTTGTGAAGTGAAATATAGAATTCGTAGACAAATAATATTAAACAGATTGTAATAATTAAATGAAAAATATATTTTTCTTATAATAAATGCAACCTTTTATAAATGTACCTGTATCTAACCAGAAAAATAAGTTATTTTGAAATGCCGATCTTAAAAATGGAGTTTTTTCTTTAAAAAATGTAGATAATGTTATATCTTTAAAGCTAATAATATACCTTCATTTATACGTCAAAATATGCATTTTTTTGCATGAAGATTTTTGAGAAACTTTGTTCCTATTGTTAAATAAAGATTTTTCAAAGTACCTTTCATAGACAAAAAGTATTAGAACATCTATTTTACAAAAGAAGAAACAAAATTTGAAGGCAAAAATTAGTGGTGTGGATCAGGCATAAGGCAAAAGAAAAACTATCGCGGCGCCCTCTAGCTTAGTACGATTTAGAGGGCGCCGAATATAGCAAATGAATGTGCAAAATTGGTATGTTTGCACGAAGAGCACAGAATAGTGTTGGTGTGTTTATTAAGCAATTTAGTTTGCAAATCGAATAGCGAACCTATTATAAACGTTTTCACATTTTTGTGACACTGATTGGCAGGAACGTAGATGTTTTATTAAATTATAATTTTAAAATATTAACCTAAACTTGGTTAAAGCTTATTATTTGCTTGTGAAAAATTTGTTTTTTTTTAACAATAGATTTTTTGTTTTATATTAGAAAACATTACATCACTAATTAAATTAAAACACCTTAAATTATTTTATAAATTAATTGCGTCTCTTTGGTTTGAGTTATTTAATGCTAGCATTTTATTTTTGTGTACTCTTTTAAAGATTTTTTTACTATTGGTTTTGATTTTTATATTTTTAAAACATGAAAATATTTTTTATATGTGTCTTATTAATAAAAATATATATATTTATTTTTTAGTATGGCTTCTCCCAGAAATGTATAGAAATCAGCACCATCTCCTGCATCTTTGCGACCATTTACCCATTGTCTATTAATTTAAATTACAGGAAAACAGGACATGCATACGAACAAAATTTAACAAAATACAACATATTTATTTAGCAAAATATATGAAAAATAATTTTACAGATTTAATAAAAACTATTCATTAAAGCAAATTTGCACAACTAAATGAATAGTTGAGGGTAACAAATAAAATAATTTAACAGAATTTGCTAAATATTACGTAATTAGTTACTATTTTTAATACTTTATCATCTATTTATTTTTGACCACTTACGCATTTATATATTTTTTTAAGTAACTTTATTATACTATATATAAATAACAATATCGCAGCAGTTAAAATTTTACGTTTTACCTCTTTTCAATATCTGTAGTACTTGCTTTCGCAAAACATCGTTAAAATCAACTACGTATATCAGGTTTTTTAACTTCTTTATTGTAACACACAAGCGTACAGTAAAATAATAACCATACGTTTTTGTCTTTTTTATTCAGGATTTTAACTTGTATTATTTCACCACAGTGAGCACTTATTGTGCAATTTTTTTTGAAAACACAAGCCAAAAGACCTTTTATCCAATTCCTTGTTATACTCGTATTTCCAAGCTGTAAGACAAGGTTTTTAACCACATTACATTTTTTGCATATCTTTTTGTTTTTTTCTGCAAATTGTACAACTTCATTGGATACCATATATACCGTACTACGCCATTTTGTTTGCAACAACGAATTTGTGGTACTTCCCATTTTTGTTTGTTCAAACGTGCATAAGTATGACTATTTTAATACAAAATAAAATTCACAAATCATTAACTACACACTACACTACTTATTTAATATTTTTCGATAGAGTAGGAAGCGGCTGTCTAGCACATAAAATATTGCAAAAAACCCTTAAAGATAAAATGTAGTATTATCTTTATCTTTTATCTATAGGTAAATTTAGTGGGAATAAGGACACTGTTGTTCTGGTAAATATACGTTTTAATCCATTGGTAACGTTTCGACAATGGTTTTTGTCTTCATCGGTTCGGTTCGGTTCATTGTCGAAACGTTATCGATGGATTAAAACGTATATTTACCAGAACAACAGTGTCCTTATTCCCACTAAATTTACCTATAGTTGCATTGCAAGGACGTGATAAGTTTACCAAATTTATCTTTTATATTTATTCCTTTCATTTCAATTTGTGCAAATTTGCTTTTATGAATACGCACATTATCGAGTTTGATTTTTATATATTTTTGGGATAAAGAACCTTGCAAAATGTATACTTTATAGCGTTCCCTAAAAATAACCTAGTTTGATCAAAACCTAAAAACATAACTGACATTAAATTAAAAAAATTGCAGGTATTGAACATTATTGTAAACTTTCGCATGGAATAAAATACATATTTTTGTAAACATAATCTTTTGACAAAAAGCTTTTTTAGAATTAATTTAAACAGTTTTGTCTAAAACCATGCAACGCTTATTTTTAATTTATAATTTGCAACGTTCTTATAGCTTAAATACTTTTTTATAAGTTTTTTTTTTCAAAATTTTAAAACTTTTCCAACATCTCAAATTCAATTTTACCAACTTTAGGTTGATACACATAGTTTTTCTTTTGCATCGTTTGGACTTTTGTTTTGTTTTTGTTTTAGCAAAAATTTGTCATCAACTTTTTGTTTCCTTATTACTGAATTTGTAAACAAGTATAATTGTTCTCTTTTGTTTTTTGTTCCCGTAAAGAGATTGAGGAATTGTTATGTTAAAGTTTGATATTATTACTGTAGTAAAATTTTAATTTATGTATAAGTAGGTAATTTTACATAAACTGCATTTTAGGGTTCATTTCTTATAAACTTAGTATATTTTTTAGAGTTCCCAAATTTATGTGTAAAACTGTATGCTGTTTCAATTTTTTTTGTGTTGTAAACAAACAAAAGTCCAAATTTTATCATGGTGTCAGTAAAAGTTTTTGCTTGGCAGCACGCGGGGCCAAGTGGTACTAAAACCAATGGAAATGCACGCTTCGATGAGATTGAGTAAAGGTTTTTTGGGAGCCCGCACGAGTCCCACCAGGAGTAATTTGACCTTCGTTTTTTTAAAAATTGTGTTACGGTTATGCTCAGAGACTTACCTTTTATTTAAAATAAACTAAAATGGTCTTTTGTACTTTATGTTAACATAATTTTTAAATATAGTTTAACTGGTATATATCTCCAAAATTAATTTTATTGTTGCTTTCGTATGTTTAATTTACTAATAGTTAATCGAGCAACATCTTTATATAATGCCGAAATTGTGCAAAATGTATTTTTAAAAAAATATATTCTAAAATAACTAATCAAAAAAATGTAATTCCATAAAATAAAAGCAGAAAATATAATTTTGGTATTAATATCGCGGGTATAACCAATATCGAATTTTTAATATTTTGATTTCAAACAATCATCCAGTGGTTAAAATATGATTTAGAAAAGATTTGTTAGTTTTTCTACTATTTTAAATACAAAGGCTTATATTAAAAATTTAAACAGTAATTTAATAATTTCAAAGTAATCTTAAGTCTTAAAAGTTGTAAGAATTATACCTAAAATACAATGTTTGTTAACTTGTCAGAAGTTAATTGATTTGAATTTCTATTTCGCCTTAAGGTATTACTTTAGTGGGAATCGCTTTCTTATTTTTAAAGTTTTAGTTATTTTTATTAGATTTTACTGCTAGTGAATTTAAGGCCGGACAAGAAGGCCAAAAGTGATGGATTCTTCCACTGCATTTACTTCCCTGCCCTCTTTTCGTTGTTGTTTTCGTCTTCATCCCGCAGGATTTTCCTACATCCGGTATCAGTTATTCCGACATACTTACATGATGGGAAGCCCATTAAGTTTCTTTCTTTCTATTTCTTAAGGGTCATCTTATTTTTCTTGGTTATCAATTTCTATTTACCTTCATGCCTACATTCTATTTGCTGCCTCCAAAAAAAGCTCATCTACGGTTTACCTATAAAAAACCCAGCCTTGCATGTGCATTTTGTGATTAGCAAAATTAGTGCATATCCTGCACATATCATTGTTTAGGCTTATAGTGAGATTCTGTGACTTCGTTTTGTTCCGTATCTTCTAATGTTTTTAAATCCATATCAGGCATGAAGTCTCTTTTATTCTAGGGCAATTTTTAAAGTTTGGGAATACAGTTTTTTACTAGACTGGTGATTGTGGATGCTCATATAGCACTAAGAGTCGTGTGCCTAACGGAACCTGTGACTATGTGCCCTTTTTAAACTTTGAATTTTTTGAAAGCCATGGTAATTTTGTGGTACTCTTGTTTAGTTGCACATCTTTGAGTATATAAAATTCTAGTCTTTGTCAGTCTTCTTTGTCGGAAATCGAAACTGTACTTTTCGTCAAATCTTCATAGCTTTTGTAAGTGACTAAGTCTGGTTGTCGACATCGGCAGTCATTTATTTCAGGTAACAAATTTTCTTACCACTTCTCTTTTAGAGTCTCCAATTTCTTATTTTTATAAGCATTACGGATTACTATCTCTTCCTTCTTCATTCCAGTCAGATGCACATGACGATACAAAATATATTTTAGTGCTTATGTCAGAGTGTTTTAGTGCGCCAAGTGAAGCTGCTGCATAGAATTCCGTATAGGGTTATTAGCTTCTCTAAGCTAGTCAGCTTATATATGATAAACTAATTATTGTGGTTTATCCAGTATTGGTCTTATAATGCGGTCGATTACAGATATATCCAGTTAATGCCAAATCTATAATTAGTGGCAATGACATTTAAGGTACTAAAATTGCGTAATCTTTTTTTTAATGTGATTTTTGTTACCCTTAAAATCATACAAACCAACTGATAAGTTAGCAGATATTATAATATTTAATTAATTTTTTTTAAATGGTTTTAGTTGTAAAGTCTTAGGCCATCTGGTCATTTTCTTTAAAAAATTATAAATTGATTTCAGTGGGAAGGGGACCGTAAAATTTGGCTTTTGTGGTGATTGAATAAACGTCTGAGTTTTTGCACGAACAAACACGCCAAGTTTGGCTGCCTCACATGAATGATCTTTTTAAAAAAAACCTAAAGATACTGGCTGGCCGTGATTGAAATGTGCTTTTCTAGTCTGAATCGCTTTACCTGAACTACCGTTTTGAAATTGGCTAGATGGCTCTATTATAGATTTATAAGACATTTTAACTCTGAGCTAACCTAACTCATTCTTTAGACGACAACTTAGTTTGAACCCTTGTTAACCAAGGACCCAGTCGTAGTTTTTTTAATGTTTAGGAAACATCATAAACTCTGTTTTTTATAGTTTTTGTTTACGGATCATAGAATTCGCGATTTTTTTTGTAATCGTTGAATGTTTTTGAAAATTGGCACCGACACGCAAGACTAACTCACTATAGCTTACTAAAGATGGGACACTCTTATTTGAAACAGCAATCGCTATTTTTTTGGGAATGTTTCAAATAAAGCACTGTCTAGGTTTGCACCGTTCAACTACATTCAGCGGTTTTCAAGCATAGATATCTTAGGGATGATGAGAACTGACTTTAGTTTTTGCAAAAAGACCACTTGTTACAATAGCAGCCTCTCAATGACATCTTAAATTAAGTTTTAAACAAAATTATATTACTGTAGACTTAAATATTACAAACAACTAAGGGTGTAGTTCAAATTATGCATAAAAAAAATGAATTAAGTTATATTTTTTTTTTCTTTATTTTATTTTCGGGGGCTAAATTACCCCTAAAGGTATATCCTATCCCTGAAAGATAAGCTAACTTTCTATTTGTAGTCTCAAGGTTTTTATACATCATTCAAATATTAAGTTGAAAAAAGTTTTTTTGTTATTTTAAACAATTTGTATTTTTTTTTTACTTTCTGCAATGGCATTGTAAAGATTTTTCAAAATGTGTCACTTATTAAATTAAAATATGTGAAAAAAATCGACGTGCCCAAGGGTTTTCGTAAGAGGGAGCTCTGTGTGTGGCATATAATGAACGTGTAAGGGTTTTAAAATAACACTTTTAAGAGAAAAGTATTTAATATTTTATAATAATACTTCTGACAGTTAGTAAAGAAAATAATTCCTTAGCGCGCGTTTAAATCCTCAATAAAAAAATAAACCTCAACCCTCAAAAACGTGCCTAGATTACTCAATTTTTGGTAATTTTTTGATATATTATTTTGTTCAGAACCGTTTTACTTATCGCAAATGCCCGGGGCATTTGAGTCTCTTCTTAAAAGTGCAAAAAATATTTTTTAGAGCTCTGCGCAAAAAGGTGTTATGGCAAAACCCTTACGATGAGATTTTTACCTACAATATTTATTATTTTTATTGCGATATAACTTTGCACCGCCTCCACAGACTTAACGACTTCACGAAATTTTAATTATTTTATAGTTCCCCTTTATATTAAATACTTTTTCCATAAGAGTTATTTCAAAACTCTTAAAATCTAAATTAAAATACAATTTTCTATGTTCGTAAAACCCCCTAGATTAATTACGCACCTGAAGAAAGTTTTTAATATATCATTGTTGGTTTGACGAAACAAAATAAAAATTTACAGGAGAGACAAAAAACTTTTATAAGCTTTATATTTTATAATTTATTAGCTTTATTGCCTTTCACACATTTCAGCTTTTACTACTATTATGTCGGTTTAGAACGTTTTTCTACGTTGTCCGACGCCTATTCTCCACCTCCTTCGATCCTGACAGTCATCTTCCGTCAGGTTTTATTGACTCATTGATTTTTGGATTGACTGTTGCCATTCCAGTTTAGGACGCCATCTTTTCTGCGCCTATTGTTTGCCATTCTAGGACCTGCTTTGGTAATCTTTCGTCCCTCATCCGTTGTACATGGCCGTACCATATCAGTTGCCTTTTAGTGATGTCATCCGTTATGCTTCCCTCGATTCCCATTCTTTCTTTTATGATCTCATTTCTTATAAGATCTGTTCTAGATATTCTCATTGATCTTTTTATTGCATCCATTTCGACACTTTCCATTTTTGCTTTGTATTTTTCTGTTACGCGACAAGTCTCTATTCCATCCAACAGCGTGCTTTTCACCATTGTTTCATATATGTTAAATTTTACATTCTTTTTTATCTCTCTGCTCCATAAAATACTGTTAAGACAACCAATAATTTTTTTTGCTTTCACTATTCTTGTTTCCAGTTCTTTAAAGTATGTTCCCATCTTATCAAATGTGACACCCAAGTATACATACTCATTACATGGAGATATTGTTTGTCCATTTTCTAGTTCTAATTCACTTGATTCATTTCCAATACATAAGTACTGTGTCTTGTCCACGTTCACTGTTAACCCCCACTTTTGGTATTCTTCCGTTAACTTTCTCATCATATACTCCATGTCTTCTTTATCATTAGCTACAATTACTTGGTCGTCAGCAAACTGTAGTGTGTATATGGTAAATCGGTCGTTAAGTTGTATTCCCATGCCGTGTACTTTGCGTTTCCAGTTTTTTAGAGCTACTGCGATATATATTTTAAAAAGAGTTGGAGAGATACAACATCCCTGTCTTAAGCCTTTCGTTACCAGGAATTCTTTTGAAAGTCGATTTTCAATTTTAATTTTAGATTTTGACCCTTTGTATAGTTCTTTTATCGCTTTTATGTATGTATGATTGATATTAGTCTGCTCTGACACTGTCCATAATTTTTCTACTGGAACGTTATCATATGCTTTTTGTAGGTCCACAAAGGTAACATGAGTCTCTATATTTCTAGCGCTCCTTTTCTCAATTACTTGTTTAAGACAAAAAACATTATCACTACAAGATCTGCCTGCACGAAACTCACTTTGCTCTTCTTCTTCTTGTTCATGAGATTCATTCTCTATTAGATCTCTAAGAATCCTACCGTACAATCTACTTAGAGTACTGGTTACTGAAATTCCTCTGTAATTGTTGCTATCCAGCTTGTTTCCTTTTTTTTGTATTGAGGATATGAATGCAATTTTCCAATCATCAGGTACTGGATGTCCGTTTATGCATTGATTGTTAATATATGTGAGATTTTCGAGTAGATTCTCTGATCCATATTTGAGCATTTCAGCATATATTCCCCCAGGTCCGCTAGCTTTTCCGGATTTAAGTTTTTTAATACTATTCCTTATCATATCTTTTTCGATGATTACTTCCACTCCATGTACTTCTATGTCTCTCCTCGGAGAGGCTGCCAGATATTCGTGTCTCCTCTCCTGCAGCAGTCCCTTATAGTGTTCTGTCCATTGTTCTGGTTTGATGATCTGGATGTTTACTTTTTCTTTTGTTGGGTCTTTTCCTGTAGAAATGAATTTCCATACTTCCGAACTCTGCCTACCTCCTACGTGTGTATTTATATCGTGGCATTTGCGCTCGAACATTTCATTCTTTTCTGTGCGTATCAAATTTCTTACCTGTCTTCTGGTATGCCTGTAGATTTCTAGGTCTCTTTGCTCTTTAGTACTGCGCCATTTCAAGTATGTGCGTTTTTTCTCCTTGACCGTTTCCTGTATTTCTTCCGTCCACCACATCTTATTGTTATTTCTATTCTCTTGGTATCCAACAGTTTCTTTGCTTGCTTCCTTCAAGCTTTTTACTATGTTTTGTATATATCTCTTCAAATGAGTGATCTGTGTTTTTGTGTGGATTCTAAATAACTGATTAGTATAATTTTCGGCACATAACGGAGATAGAGAGATAGAGTATTATGTGGTTGTTTGAATAAAAGCTTCGATATTTTTGAAATTATAAACATTGTAATGTTGTGGAAACAAATTAAATATAATCCTAGACTTCACCGAAACAACGACGACCTAAAACTAATACCTAAGAGTTCTTTTTAATATAAAATACCATATAAACGTAGGAAGCAATTTTTATCTCAAGGCAAACAAAAAAAGATACAAAAATAACGGTAACAGGAAAGGAAGGCCTCCGTAAGTACCGAACGCCGTTGTCGTAAATAATAATTAAGGGGCGATAAGTTGCTAATGGGCAGACTCAGCAATAACAATACCGGTAACAAAGTGTGAAATAATACACTACCCAAAATGTCGCTAATCGAAAAGTGCCCCCTACATAACTAACGGTAATCAATTTACAAAACGCCACCCCTGGTGGCTGGGTTTTACCATAATCAATAATCTTCATGTTGTATAGTTTGTTTTTTTTTTATTTTGGCGGCTACGTCATGACATATTTCCATTAGTTTAAACGATGAAATTCCAGTGACGACCGCATTTTATTTAAAAGTAATTTTGAAATATAAAGGCTTTAAAACAATTTTAAATTTTTGCACCTAAATTACAATACAGTATTATTAAACCTTGCTAGAGTAGCAATTTTTATCTCTCGACGAATTGTATCCTCAGCCAATCAGGGGCTATAACTCATCAAGGAATAAAAAGGTCACGTGGTTTTTGTACTATGTATTTAATTCAATTGATGACGTGGAACAAATAAGTTAAAGAAAAACTAAACACAAAAAATTACCACTTAACTAGACATTTTATATTTACAAGTGCATAGAAATTATTTAATTAAGCTTTTTTGTTGCTTTTTCTATAAAAAGTAGTACCAAAGATCTTCGTGCTAAGCAATAGGGCAAATCTTATATTACGGTACTGACTTGTAATAGATTAAGTGCAAAAACTATTGAAATCTAAAATGTGCTGAGAACTGCACACAAATTTGATTTTATGAATCAAAAAATTTCATAAGCGATACAAAGCATTTTTCATTTTTGCCTTTAACAACGTTAATATTACATTATATTGCATAACCCTTTTAAGAGGATATCCCGTATAAGTAAGCCTACTTGATTATACAAAAACTCATATTTGAAACACAAACCAGCTTTCATCGCACCAACGATGATATATTGTCAAGAAAATTTGCTATTTTAATTTAAACAAATAATTCAATTGTAACAAAGGGTCGCCATCTTTGCGTAAAACAAGCAGTCACTCAAAGCTATTTTCTATCATCCCTTTAATGTTTATGTTGTAATATTGCCTACTTAAATCTGTTTACACGTTTTTTAATGGGCCAAATTTGGCACTAGTTGCTTTGCTTTTCCTTAATAATTTTTATTTGCCTCCATTTGTTTGGCAAAAGTATAAGTGACTTTTTCTTCCAATTTATTTTATTTATTAATAGCAATTATTGCGAACTTGGATTCTTCGTTGTGTTAACTTTTTTTTTATCTAAATGTTGTAAAATCTTTCCTCATTTATTAATATGGAAATTTTTCATTTAAGTAGGCAATAAGATTCTATAAAATTTTAAGATTTGTTTGATTTGGCCTGGCGCATATTGAAAATGTAGGTCAATCGATAGAGACTTTAGCATTACTACATTGACTTTTGTATGCCGTAAGGTTTGGAGATCCTTCAACAGGTGCCGCTTTATCCTATGATATATTATATTTTATAAAATGATCATTTTTAATATATATCCCCAACTGAAAAGAAAATGGATCAACAAATGAAGTGATTCTTGGTATTTAATTTCATTCCAGATAACACATTACCTAAAATAAAACCAACACTTCCTAATATAATAAGACATAAGTTAAAAATATTTTCGCATATTACATATATACCTAATTGAAGAATACCAACATTTTTGGTAAAATGTATGTTGGAATATTTGAAATTGATATCTCAATCACATGTAATAATAATTATTGTTTCGGGTACGCTCGATCAGGATTGGACAACCTCGTAGGCTCTTTCTCTCACACTACAGGCTTTGCCCTGGTTCTGTTCTTAAAAATGTTTAGTATATCTAGTCACTTATAGATAGCAGCTTAATCTTCTTCAATATTTTCTGTCTCACTCATTTCTTAGGCATACTCCCCAAAAGATTACGCAAATTCCCATTACTTCATAGGAACAGGAATATCTTTTGTGTCTAGCTTTATCAGCAATTTTTAATAATTTCTGGCTTAGTTATGAACTTCAATTATAAATTCGTCTTAAATTTGTTTCCTTGAGGACTTTACCTACATTTTTAAAATGTATTTATTTATATTTTTCACTGTTTTAGTTTAAGTTTGTGTTTTGTTAATTTACTTAATTCATACCTTTTCATTTATCAGGCGTTATGCTATCTCATTATCTTTTTAATTTTTACCTAATGTTTAATCTCTATTTTAAAACGTTTTATTTATTTTACAATTTATTATTTCATTTGCAAAATCTAAGTGGTATCAATATTTATCCTAATGTATCCTAATGTGTTTGGAATGGATAAGCAGATGAAAGGAAATTTAATACCAGAATCCTTTTCTATCTAGTTAAATAAATCTGATGCATGTTTGTTTTGGTGTTGGACCACCTTTTTTATTTTATTTAATATTTTAAATTACCCTTCGGTCGTTTAAACCTTTGCCCGGTTTTTATTAAGACGCCGCAGTTTTTATTTTGATTATTATAATTTTTTTGGTGGTCACAAACACACTAATGTTTTGCATGTACTGGCTAAATATTTTTGTCGGCCATGTATTTTTGAATGCGCTTACTAAGCGTTAGTTTTTGCTAGGTGCACTAAGAGCACAACTTTTGCAATTTTTTCTTTTTGTCTAGCTCCGGTATCGAGAACAACCCGACCGTGTTTTATCGACTTATGCCTGGTAGTACAGCTCAGACAAACAAGTTTCACACCTTTTATTTGCAACAGAGACCTGAGAATGGCTTTACTTGGGCCGATATAAAAGTCAATCACCCTTTGGATTACGAGACAATTAAGGAATATAATTTGACCATTCGTGTTGAGGTAAGAGTGTTTACCGGGTGTTTCAAAGTGATTCTTAAGAGTTAAATTTGTACCCCACCTACAGCAAGCAAATTGGCACGACGTCCAGTGCATAGCCTTTTAAAGGCGACGCGCGACGATGCACGCCATCCCCGATTTTGGCGACGTTTGGTAAGAATAATAATAATATAACTTTAAAAGGCAGAGTCACGAAAAAGAAAGAAAAATCTCTTTGTTGGATACATCCTTTCTCGCACTTCAATAGGAGAAGCTTTTCAGAATTACTTTGGGACAGGCGGTATAGTTACAATAATGTTAATTTTGGTGCCCTTAATGTAGCAATAAGTCATGGGCGCAAACAGGGGGGGGGCGCCGGGCCCCTACCCAAGCTCAAGATTTTTTTAGATAATTTCCACATATTTCATGAATTAACACAAAAAATAGCATGAAATACGACATCATGAGGCTTCACCCTCCCCAACCCCCCCGCCCCCAAAGCCTCGGCCACCACGCAAGACATATTCCTGGGTGTGCCACTAAATAAGTCATTGGGTCAATGTTGTGAATCGAGTTTTATCTAAACGTTGACTTTGAGTCAAGCTCGACCCTGTTTTGAACCATTATTTTTTGTTGATTAAACATTGTTTTCCCGACCGTTTCAAGCATAGATAGTTTTCTACAACTACATGATATTTAATGCATGCAAGATTGCTAAACTATTTTACCAAAAATTAAACAAAGATTTGTAATGCTTTTAAGAATTTATGCAATAACTTACATGACAATTAAAATATTTTCAATCATCAAATAAAACAAACTCTGTAGCGCAGCATAGTTTAATATCAAATATCCCTATTTCAGGCATCCACAATCCACGCGCCTCCATTCTGAAGTACCTTTACAAAAATATATTTTTTTAAGTGGCGACTCTATATTTTTCTTCATTTGGAGTCTGATTGATGAACAAGAAAAAACAGAAATGAGTTGTTTTTTTTAAATAGTAGCTGGAAAATGGCACCCCGTACGAAGATAGTTACCTATTAGGGGTTTTTCCGCAACTGAATATTGCTGGTTTAAAACTTATGATTTTCTCCAGAGATGTAACTGAAGCAAATCCTTGCAATATCTGTTATGAATGCAACCAAATGATTGCACTTTTGGTTGGGAATCCATCCAAACTTAAATCTCGCCACTATCCAACATGATAAAACACAGATGTCAGATTTTGACCATGAAACACTCCACAAAGAGTAAAGGCTATAGTTCTTTCTTGCTGAAACATCGCAACAGTTGATATTTGTCAAAATAAATTAGCTGGTATTTCTCAAAATAAGTCAGCTGATTTTCTTCAAAATAAAATCAGCTGTTCTGTGAAGCGATAATTATGTCGACAAATACTGTGTGACACTTTCGCTTCTGTGGTTAAAACAACAACCTAAAACGAATTGGTCAGTAAGTCAAGCCCACAACTGCGGCACGCTGGACAAAAAGCATTGAAGTTTGATCCAGAAAATACGCTACATATCACGGCTCTGGAACGAAATAGCGATGTACAAAATAGCGACGTACGAAATAGCGAGTAATGAAATAGCGACTATCAAAATAGCGATGTAATGAAAGAGCGACTATCAAAATAGCGATGTTTCAAAATAGCGTTTGTAACAAAACAGCGACATATTAAAATAGCGATGTATCAAAATAGCGACAATTAAAATAGCGATATATCAAAATAGCGACAACCAAAATAGCGACAATCAAAATAGCGATGTATCAAAATAGCGATGTATCAAAATAGCGATGTATCAAAATAGCGATGTGTCAAAATGGCGATGTATCAAAATACCGAATCAAACTAAACCGAATCGAATCAAACCAATCCAAACCGAAACGAACCGAAATGCGCTATTATAACCTGCGGTATTTTGACTATTGGTCGCTATTTTGATAGTCGCTATTTTGATAGTCGCCCTTTCATTACATCGCTATTTTGATTGTCGCTATTTCGATACCGCTATTTTAATACTCGCTATTTTGTACATCGCTATTTCGTTCCAGAGCCACATATCACACCTCAAAACGATTTATAAATGACTGGCGCGACGTATTCACAACTAAAAAACCTTAAATATTTGATTTAAATGGAAAAAGCGCGAATAATTACACAAATTACCTTTACGGTAAACGTTGAAAAAACGTAGTTTTATCGATGTCAGTCATAGTCTAAAAAACAATCAGTTACACAATGTTTGTGTTCAGTGCAACTTTGATGTTCACGACTTCCACGACTGATAAATGCTACTTGAGGCAGGCCTAGTTAAAAAAAGTGAAGTCTACAGGTTCCACGTGACCCATTTCTTAAAGCCACTTACAAATATCTGATATAGATCAGTTAAATGTAAAAAGAAGGCTTCCACAAATAAAATTATATTACTTTTTTTAGAATAACGGAGCTCAGCAACTTGCATCCGAAGCAACTGTCTATATTCAGTTGGAAGATGTGAACGATGAAATACCTTTGTTCACTGAGCGAGAGCAGGAAACTGTGCTTGAAGGTGAACCGATAGGCACGAAGGTCACTCAGGTCAATGCTATAGATAAAGATGGAACATTCCCTAATAATCAGGTAAGTCGTTCAGTGCGAAATAGAGTATTTTTTTATTAAAATTAAGTAAAAGCGATCCACGATCTACCACTTTGTTGACTTCACAAGCGAAGGCGAGCTTTTTTTTGATGATCACGCTAATTTAACCTCGAAATGTGTCGGTTTTTGACAAATCACATTATAAAATTATTGTTTTTGTAGTATAATTTTGTTTTGAAATTTATTGCATTGGTGATTTGAAATTTTTAATTATTGTTATCATAAATATTAAAAACAGTTTGACGTAAACAAACGTCATAATAGATTTTGACAAAGTCAATATAACATGGCGCATGGCGAGTAATTCGAATTCAGAATATAAAATGCTAAATTTCAATGTTGACATTTTAACCTTTTAATTATTTTATGTTCTCACAAAAGTTTGGTGGAATATCGGAATGGCGTCGGAGAATACTTAGTAAAATTTCACAAAAATCAGTAGTGCTATTTTCAAAATATTACGAAGAAACCTTTAACCTCCTACAAAACCTAAGTTTTTGCCGAGCTAATAATCACCTAATAATTAAGTTCTAACTGGATTGTGTAGTTATTTAGTATTTAGGTTTAACTTTACTTTACGTATATGTCCAAAAGTCTACTACGACATAGAAAATAAAATATTAGGTATTACAAAATGTCATATTTAATAATTTAGCAAAAAGGTAAACGTGACTATTAAACATTTAAAAAAATTAAATGAATACATCAACTTGTCTGTGTCAGCATACAATTCTCACGAAATATTTTAATAAACGTATAGCAAGTTAATTTGACGTTTAAAAAGGTTTTCTGTACAGACGAAAAAGTATACCTGTAAAGCAGAGCAACTTGTTTAATTTTTGAAGGTGATTTACTTATCACCAAAAAATATATTAACTTTTTTTTTACGTATTATTTTTAGAATATCTACATACGTTAAAAATTCAATTTACCTTAAACATTTTGTTCGATATCAATACATAACAAAGCAGGTTTTTTTTTTGTTACCGCTAATCTCAGAGACTACTTAACTGATTTCAATGAAATTTGCAATTTCTTTTACGCTACGACATGTGTAACTCGGAGTAACTAGCAAAGTCGGTTATCTTAAGGCTAGTTAGTATCTTATAATTTTAGTTTGATTTTAGTGTCCCCCAAATACGTTCTAGCATAAATATGGGGCATACTCATGCATTCTCACTCCGATACATCACTAGATTGTTTAACAATTGTCAAAAGTTTAGAGTTATGTCTATTATTTTTTTCTATAAACTAGATGATTGGGTGAAATGATCAAACTGTGGATTAAAATTGTAGTTTTTCTAAAAATAAAGTGTTTAATGGTATTTATAAACCACTCTTAACTTTTTTAACAATTTATAAAGAAAAATAGAAGTAATTACCCATGGAATGGCACTCCCTTACTTCTCCCAGACATTTTTCTACAAACCGTATATGTTTTTCGTGAATTATTTCCCATTTTTCACAGAAAAAAATATAATTTTAGAGAACAAACGCAAAACTCCGCAAAATGTAAATAAGCAACAAAAATGGCCTCCACCCACACCGCAGCTGTGTGTCTACATGACAAGAGACACGCCTGCGCACTTGAAAATTCGCGTCCGTGAATTTAAATTTGCCTTTGTTTCCAAAGCCAGCTATGAGGGCATCACTTTTTGATTCTTTGAACATGTATGTATGCTAGAATGTATTTTGTGTCCCCTTAAAATGTTGTAAATTTCTTGAAGAATTTGACGTTTTTATTGTTTTTGTTTTCGTATTTAGGTTTATTACTACGTTGTGGATTCTCCGAGAAATGAGGGCAAAGATTATTTTGAAATAAACAAGGAGACTGGTGAAGTGTTTACCAAGGTGGTCTTCGATAGAGAAAAGCAAGGCGCGTATGCACTGGAAATTGAAGCAAGGGATGGGGCACCCTCGGCCAGGCCCAACAGCGACAACGAACCAAATTCAGGTAAGTTTAGAATAGAATAGAATAGAAATAGAATAGGAATCTTTATTTGTACGAAAGCCATTATCTAATTTAAAGATATCAGAACAAGAAAATATTAAATCACTTTTTCTTTTTTCTTTAAATAAAATTTGAGTGTTGTTTTTTACATACAGCACTTGGTAGGTATATGTTATAAACTGATATGTTTTTCTGATAGTTCTTAAAATTTTAAACAAAAATGCTCGGCAATCTTCTTTCATAACTTAAAAAATGACGATGAGTTTAACTTTTCAAAATATGATTAAATTGATTTTTACCAAATCAATTTTTAGTAAATCTCGGCCCGTTATTCATATAATTTTTTAAAATAAATTTTTGATATTACCAATTTTGTATTGTATCTTAACTTGTTAAAAAAAATGCAACAATATTTTTTTGTGTTTCAAAATATATATTTATATTAATAAAAAAATATTGTAAGAATTTAAATTTTTTATAAAACAAACTAATGTTAAATGCAAAACAACTCATTACACGTAATTTGTTTAATACCTAATAGTAGATACTTTAAATCAAAAAGTTGAAATATCATCGTGGATTTTAGCTTTAGAAGAAAATTGCAAGATCTATTAGAAAAAAACTATAATTAACCTCAGGGAGTTTCACAAATTGAAAATGTAATTTTTCTTAAAAGTTCCAAAGATGCTTAGGTTACTCTACCTATCATCTTAAAGGACGTTAAAAATGCGACTAGTTAATGAATTAAAATTATTGTGTATCTTAAGTATTATTAAAAATTGGAATGTTGAATGCTCAATTTGGTATATATACAGTGTAGCCACGGATTAAGTTCGGGTAAGGTATAAATGATAACAAATTTTCGATTTAGATTCTGATTTTCTGGGGATCAGTCCTGCTGGATCTTAAACTAACATGTTAAGAAAATAAGCTAAATCAATCAATATACAGGGTGGTTTAGTAGGTTGATTTGTAGTCCTTTTGTTTTAAGAGATATCAGAAAACTTTATTAGGAAAAGTTGTTCAGAATTAAAAGTTACAGCTGATTCTTAAATTTCAGAAAAATCAGGTAAAAATCGTCTAAAAATTTTCATAACCAACTTACAAAATCAAAGTAGGCTGATTTTTCTGAAAACTGAGAATCTGCCGTAACTTCTGATTATAAACAACTCCTTTTTATAAATTTTTCCGATATCTTCTAAAACAACGGTACTTTACTCTTAACACTTTTTATCAAATTAGTTTACTAAACCACCCTGTATATTAATTGATTTGGCTGATTTTTTTAACATCTTAGTTTGCGACCCAGCAGGAGCAATTCCCAAAGATCAGAATCTAAATCGAAAATTTTTTGTCGTTTATACCTTACATCATCTAATCAGACTACTAAACCACCCTGTATAATAATTGATTTGGCCCATTTTCTTAACATCTTAGTTTGAGACAAAGCAGGAGCGATCCCCAGAAAATCAGAATCTAAATCGAAAATTTGTTGTCTTTTATGCCTTATCCAAACTCGATCCGTGGACACACTGTATATATCAAACAAGTTTCGTGACTAATCGGGCAAAAAGGAGTTTTTGTTTCTCTCATATATTTTTCCCTGGGTAGCTTGAAAGCTTAACCTCATGGGGGTCCAAAATCTAATGGACACCTAATAAGTGTTGACAGTTAACTGTTTCGTCCTTACGGGACTCCTCAGAACACTGCTTGGTCAATGTGCCAATTATTGCGAAGTTAATTAGACTATTTTGTCTCTAATCGTAAATAGTCACTCACTATTTACTTACACATTGGCCAAGCAGTGTTCTGAGGAGTCCCATAAGGACGAAACAGTTAACTCTCAACACTTATTAGGTGTCCATTAGATCTTGGACCCCCGTGAGGTTAAGCTTTCAAGCTTCCCACGGAAAAATATATGAGAGAAACAAAAACTCCTTTTTGCCCGATTAGCCACGAAACTTGTTTGATTTTTAAATTCACGGGTACGAAATTCCAAGATTGTATATATCGTTATTCTGCACTAAAATTGCGAAAAGTGAAACAACAATTTTATAAAATTAAAAACAAATCACTTCGATTTTTCATTGGATTAAATCGAGATCCAGAAGCTGAGTATAAGGTTACTTTAAACACACTCGTATTCTAGTAGTTCGTTAAAAAACAATTGAATATAAAATTGTCAATTGTGGTGTCGTGGTGCATCATTGTCTAAAAAGCCATAAAGCTGACAAATGATTAGGCGATATTATCGTGGCAATTCAGAGACCAATTTAAAGTAAAAATTTATTTGCAGTGCGATAGAAAAATTGTTTTGTGTGCGACACTCGTAAATCAAATACGCGAAACAAAAGAAAGCTTGCACATACTAGATATGGAGTGCGATTTCCCATTGGTAATGCATTTTTACTATGCTTTATAACTTGAAAAGTTAATAAGCAAAACGCGTTAAATCCATTTTCGTTATATGATACGGTTGGACAATGCAAGTCCAAAACTTTATTGTGTAACCATGCATTTTTTTTCTTTTTAGGAAAGAACATTTTTACATTTTGTTACATTCAAAACAAGGATAAAATCCTTTCCCACTTTGTATCCATTACCAATTTTTCAAAGTGTGGGATTATTTTCAATTTCTATCCGGTTGTTCACAGTTGATTTTGGAGCTACCGTTAGCGAATCGAAATCAATCGCAGTTTTTTGACAGATTGCTTTTAGTTTATTACGTCGATGGTATCAGTTTTGTTATTAGAGGAATGGTAGAGAAGTAACCAATTCAAACTTTTTTCACTCATCAAGGTGTCTTCACATAAAAATTTTGGGTCTGTGAGGCGCAAACATATTTTCGAAACTTCGATAACTTCATGTATGATTGTACGATTGTACGGTAGTGGCGGTTAGCATCCTTGCAGGTTCTCACCTTTGCACCTAGGTCATTCATTTTGGGCCCATTATGCACCTACTGTTTTCAACTCAGATAATAATTTAAATATCTACTATCTAGTAAATAGAACCATCTACTAGGTTTCAACAGGGGCAGATAGCCACAATGTGCCCGCTTTGGCTGTTAGTTCCAAATAGGCCCTCCATATAACCTGACCCATATGTCCAGGTTACCGAATCAGAGAATCACCAGATTAGTCCATCGCCTTTCTCATTGATGTTATAAGGTTATCAGTTTTAATTTTTTTGCCAACCTACTGGTCAACAATTAAACCCCTAACCAGACTTCCTATTTCCGCATGGATCGAGGCTTCCTTAGTCGCTTCTTACGGCAGGCCTACGCTAGGAGTACCATGGTTCTACTCTTGTCCCCTGATACGATACGGAAATACTAGCCGCTATATTGCACAATTTAAACTGGTCAAGGTTGCCAGCGTAATTATTTCTGGATTTAGCGCTTTGAACAACATTTATTTATATTTATTTTATAATCTTTTTATTATTTAGGTTTAACTACCATTCTCTCAATAAATTTCGCTGCGAGAATTATCATCTGCATGTTGATTAATATTTAGATTTATATCGAATATTAGAATTGCCGGTTTAAAAATTTGTTTTGTATAAAATTGTACCAAATTTCAAGGACATCTCTTTAAAATGCGGAACATTTTCATTTCAAAGAAAACACCGTTATTTTTGGACTTTCTTTAGGAATTTCCTGGTTACCAGTATCAGCTAGTGCTCGTAGACTTTAGTGAAATGTAAAAATGTTTTTAAATAGATAAAACATTTTTTTACCAGCACAAAACTTTATTGTCCGATAGTAATGGAAAATAATAGTTATGTTACTAGTATGAGCTTCATTGCAGTAATAAGTGAATACTGCCACGGTGCGGCGAGGTTGTAGACCAAGTTGGTAAACTACAGAAGAGCTTTAATGAACCTTACCATACATGTGATATACTTACAACATTTTCTCTACGACATGAGTTTTTCGTTTTTTATATATTTAAAATGGTTTTAATTTTTTACAACATATTATGCATTAACCTACACAAAAAATTACACGGACTAACTAAATAAAACAAAAATCAAAATTACATTTAACCCGTAACCGGTGACGTCACATTTTACGAAAAGTGTCACAAACTCCTCTTATCTATATCACTTTTTCTTAATCAGTAAAATTATGTTGCAGTATTTAAATCAAAAGTTTTTTTTTATGTATTTTATAAGATGTTTTATCGATTGTATAGTGATATTTCATATAGATCATATTTTATTAGGAAATGTACAAAAGAATAAGAAAAAAATTGAAGACCGCTTTACATAGGAGGAGTCTAACAGACTACTGTATACCTTGTTTTATTTAAATATAACTTTTTATATAATTTTGATCTAACGTGTTTCGTTTTCTTAAAGCGTCCTTACTTGACTAGTAGAGTACGTTCATGGGAAATGGCACTTTAATTTACGCTGTGACGTTTTCACAATTTAATGCCGCTTCACATTGAGAATACTAAGAAGAGCTTAGCCTGGCTCAGCTAAGCATCGGGTTAGATCAGGGAAAGTTTTTCTTTTGTAAAGCTAAGGCTGTTACATTCTCATAAGTTCAGAGGTGATAGTATAAACTACATGCAAAAATTACTGCAAACAAATGATTATAATGATGATTATTGGAACAAGACCTCAGACTGATATATCACACTCCCAAAACTAGAAAGACGTAACTCAATAAAATGGGAAATAGAGCTTTTGTCAAAATCTGACGTAAAGCAGCGCTAAATATCGCTTGGGATGGAGGAATGAATTGCAAAATGTCGATCATGTGACCGAAAAGTGCTTTACTAAGTTACTCTAATCATTCAGACCTTAATTTTTTCCAAAAAATTTTTTCTACTAATGGGTAACAATTTTCTTGGAACAAACATTTTCTAACAAGCATCCCAACAAATTCATTAAATTATCTTTAGAACTAAATTTATCTATAAAATAAATGCATCCCTGATGGATCTGTTACCTTCCTAGCTAGCCGATTAGCACACTTCAAGTGAAGCCATGATATTATTAAATCAGCCTTGAAAACAGTTTATTGTAAATATCTCAGAAACTAAAGTTCCTAAAAAGTTTTCAATTATAACATAAATTATTGAGCAAACTGTAATCTACTATATTCTAAAAACCGCATATTGATGCGATGCTCCGTTAAAAAGTTAGCATTTTTAAAATTTTTAATTGTCGAAAAACTGTCCATCGCAGTTGACCAAAATATAGTCAGCTCGTTGGAGTGTCGAATACTATTTTACCTGAAAATTTTATGAAAATCGGTTCAGCGGTTTAGGAGCTATCGTGGTACGAACATATACACACACACACAGACAAACATCATGGCCCACACACACAGAAAGAAATCACGACGACATTGCTAAGATAGCTCAAATATACCCAAATAACACATTTTCGGCTTATCTAAAAAAAAAATCGTCGAAAATTAACAAACCAGCAGAATTTTCGACGCCCTTTAAGATGGTTAAATCAAAAAAAAATCAAACATGGCGTTTTTGAGTTATCGAGTTTTTTAAAAAAATATAAAACAAATTTTAATTAAACACCCTGTATTTTATAATTTTTTCTGATAGGTCTTTCAATTCTGAACAAAAATTGTATTTGGATTTTTTCTTTTTAAGTTAAAAATAAGGAAGATATTCCAAATTCAAAATTACGCTTTGACTTAATCTTTCTACCAAATAAAATTTCAATACGTAATTTTTAATTTAAAATATCTTCGTTATTTTTAACTTAAAAAGAAAAAAATCCAAATACAATTTTTGTTCAGAATTGAAAGACCTATCAGAAAAAAATATAAAATACAGGATGTTCAATTAATTTTTTATAATGTTTTTTGAAAAAACTCTGAAACTCAAAAACGCAATATTCGATTTTTTCTTGATTTATGCATCTTCAAGAGCGTCAAAAATTCTACTAGTTTGCTAACAATTTTTTTCTATCTTTAATAATAACAAAGTTAGCATTGGTGGACACTTAACTTGGAAAATAATTTGAACACATCCCCAACCAACAGTAATAATTATTTTTTTCTGTATTTATACTCTTGGTTTGATTTTGCAACTAATTGTTGTCATGACCAAGGGACATAAATGCTTTCAGCAGGCGCGGATCTCCGGTAGGGAAAAAAGGAGAACTTCCCCCCCCCCAAATCTCAAACTATATTTAGTTTTTACACACAGAAGAACAAGAGCTCACTATGCAAAATAAAGTTCCTAGATCCGTCACTGCTTTCAGAAACTAAGTCTACCGTCTAATTTTATTTCAAGAATCACAAATTCGTCAGCGAAATGGTTAACAAAAACTTTAGTTTCTGATCTATCGCCTCTATGTTTTAGTGTTTGGGACACACGTAGTAAAAAAATTATATTTTTCGACATATGTTTGTCACTAGGTTTGAGTAGTTAATAGGTGTTGCAATCAACGAGATTTGGCTGATTGCTGATTAAACAGGAGTGCAAAATCGTTTTAGCAGTATAAAGTGTGAAATCCGGCTTGCAGAAAACAAATAATAGCCAATGTTTAAATAATGCATTACTCCAGCAGAAAATTTATCTGTTTCGGTTTGTTTAATTCGCGGTTCCAAAGGTCTTCTCAACCAAAGTTTCCTATTGTATTTATCTGTTGACAATTGAATAACTAATTTAGGCCTACTTATGTAAAGTTCTAATAAATTTTAAGCTCTTTAGGATAGCAGATCCCTAGCTAATCCTTTGGACTACTCGTTATTTTAAATTTATGTTAGTTGGGGTGATAACTAAAATTGTTTCAAAAACTTTAACATAACAATGAATAAACTTCAAAAAGTTCAAGAATTGTTCAATCGTCGTGTTGTCAACATATTTAAACATTTCACGGCTATGCCATCACAATAGTGAAGACAGTTGTGGTTAAAACCAATATTCATGTAGTTCCAATGATGACACGGTAGGGCCATCGGACCGATTAAGCTGCTGTTATTAAGTTTATTGGGTTGCATATCTAGGGGTTATATAATGATGGTTAAAACTCAACATGATCAATGACATGACCAAACAATCTTTAGGATGTACTGATGCTTCAGCTGTATTAGAACCAAATCGTATTTGTTTAGAAGATGAAAAGCGAGTTGACGAAGGATCACTCAATGACCGAATATTAGCGAATCCCAGAAAGTTCTACAATCATCGGCAAATTTTAGTTTAAAAAAAACAATTTTTTTATTTAAACAAAAATTTGCTAAAACATATTTTCTTCCAACAGAAATTTGTTCGAAAACATTTTGTCCAAATGGAAATTTTCTCGAACGAGATTTTTTTCGATAACCATTTTATTATGTACTTATTCAAAATTAACAAAGTATAAAAGGCAACTTCATAGAGGTATCCTTCCTCAGCGTGACTTGCCTGACACAAAGTAGAAGAAACTGACTACAAGATACAAGGTAAATCACCCTTTCACTAAGAGTTTGCTTTTAAAATTTATTTATTTCAAGCGTCCCGCAAGAAGCACGTGACCCCAAGGCGCATCTTTAAGGTACAAATTGCGTGGTAGGCATTGCTTTTAAAACTCCTAATCATAAAATATTAATTATAATGATAAACCCCAAAAATCATTTTGTTGATCTGAACCTTTAATTAATCCACCACCCTGTAATGCGTTTCGGAAAATGTGAATAAATTAGCGACGTAATTGGACTGTTTTACAAAATTTCTGATGTTTTACTTAAATAATTAATGGCACTTTATTTTGGTTTATTGCTGTGCATTTTGCACTATTAATATTAAATAACTCAATTTTCAGCTAAAATTCAACTTTTGTCAGTACTGTTTTATTATTTAATTTATAATTTTTCTACATCTACATTTTTGTCGTCTTTTAATATTAAATGTTTATAACAGCTGTCTTCGTCGTAAACAAAAAGGCAGTAGGTACCAAAGGTGCATTTTAAAGAGAAATCACTTTAAATTTCGGGTATTCGGGTTTGGTGATCCGGGATGGGAAAGAAGAATTTTTCTACCTCAAATCCCAAAATATATTAGTTTTGACACAGAATACACCTTATAGTCAAGCTCTAGGACAATTCGCCGCCACCGACTCACCGTGGCCGATCCGCCTCCGAGCCAACTCGCCGCTGACCCAATTCGCCGCCGGGCTAACTCGCAGCCGACCTGCTTACCCGCCGGGCCAACTTGCCGCTGACCGCGCGCGCGCCGCCGTTGTTTTTGTTTGTAATTGTATTTATTAAACGGTTCATTTATCCTTTTGTTTAAAATCTTGCGACAGAGCTTTTTGAACTACTTTCCGATGAGCGAATGATTTTATATTTGACAGGTGTTTCAACACAAAAAATTCAAAATGGCGAATCCAAATTGGCGAAGTTTTTATTTATAAACCGATTTGTGTCAAATTTGAAACAATGTGTTAAGGCTACGTGATACAATTTTTGACATAAAGTTTAAAAAAGTCAAAATGGTGCTTCCAAAATGGTGGAATTTTCTATTTCTAAACCTGTATATATCAAATTTATAACTTGGGGTGTTTATTAATTTACTTATAACATAACATATAAAAATACAATGTAATTGCAACTTAAGGTCGCTAGTTATGATTTTTGAATTAAATAATTAAAATAAAAGTCAAAATAGCGGATCCAAAATGGCGGACTTTTTTATTTAAAAACCGATATTTAATAAATTTTAGGTCTTAAAGGTTGCTGATTGTGATTTTTGAATTACCAATAAAAAATTAAAATAGAGGATCCAAAATGGCCGCTTTTTCCGTTTTCCGTTTATTAGCGGATACGTATTACATTTCCACTCATGCAACGAAGACTATAGTAACTCATTATTAGGGGTTTTTGAGTTTCAATCATCCAGCGTATATACTAACCAAAAGCTTTGACGACAAAAAATTACAATATTTTACCTTAGTATTTATGGTTGCTAACCTCTTCTTTTAGACATACTATATTTTTCGTCGTCAAAGCTTTTGGTTAGTATATACGCTGTATGATTGTAACTGAAATACCCTTAATAATGACTTACTATTATAGTCTTCGTTGCATGAGCCGATTTAAGACTGTGGTGTTTAAGGTCGCTGAGTATGATTTTTGAATCCAAAATTGCGGATGTTTTCCTTTATGAACCGATACTATTATTCAATTGGAAACTTTGAGATGTTTATAAAATTACTGATTACGAGTTTTGAGTTAAACTTGCAAAAAGTCAAAATGACGATCCAATATGGCGAACTTTTCCTTTGATTAACCTATATGTATTAAATTTGAAACTTTAAAGTGTTAAAGGTCGCTGACTATGATTTTTGAATTAAACCTTAGGAAAATCTAATTGAGGGATTCAAAATGATAGACTTGAAAAATCCGCCATTTTAAACTTTCCATTTTAAGTATTTTCAAGTTTAATTCAAGAATCAAAATCAGCGGCCTAAAACACCCTAAACTTTTAAATTGAATACATGCATATCGGTTTATAAAAATAAACTCTGCCATTTTAGATTTTTAATTTTTAAATTTGTAAGGGAATTTTCTCTCTTACCCCCGTAGATCTGCGCCTGCATAAGCTACTGTGTGCTAAACGCTTGGACTCGCAACAATTAATTTAAAAAAAAATATATATATAAATTCAAAAAACAAAATGTCAGTGTACATATAAAAATCTAAAAAAACGAGCACGTGGTCGATATACACCGTTACGAATTGCTTTTAATTGCTAGCTACAATGCGAGCGTGAACTATCAGTCGGAATTAAAAATCACCTGTATTGTACAAATCGAATAAAGCAGTCAAGAGAGGTATGTTTACTAGTGTAGTAATACTGTTTTTAGCTTATAGGTTCTTAGAACATGGTCTTACTTATAATAAATACTTAAAGCAAAACCTAAAACATAAATTCTCATGTTCTCAGCTCAGCTGGTTTATATTTCCTTATTATATGGACTATGAATTATCCATTTATTTTGAAAAATAATTTATGCAATGGAATTTTTCGATTTCTTGTTGATTTTAAATTAGTTTGAATAAGCTCGCACAAGCTAAAAAATTTCAATATGGAAATTTAAAACGGGCTGCCGTTTAACGCAGATTCGTTGGATGGTGGTGTTTTTACTGTTTTTTTCTACACCTGCGGTTTTGGTTTGTGTTTTTGTTTCGCACCCATCTGGCTGAGTTTATTTATGCTTGGAAACAGGGGTCGGATTGTAATAGCCTGAAAGGCGATATAGCTGAAAGTCGATACAGATTGTTAAACCGATTAAATCTGTAAAAAAATTAAGCGAGTCTGGTTAACCAACACGTTAATAGTCATCCGAACTTTTACCAAAATGATGTAGACCTGGCAAAATTAAAATTTTTCAATAATTTGCCCAGCTTCACAAAACTTCAGCATCAACGTCCCAGGGTTCTTAAACCGTTCTTCCTAAATTTTCCTGTGGCGCAGAAGCAATTTATTTGTTTTTCATTTAGCAATCTTTTTTTTAGTCAGGACCACCCTGAATATATTTACCCAATTTTAAGAAATCTGTTAAAATTGTAAATACCAATTTTTATATAAACTAGGAAAACATTTTATCATATATTTTGTTTTCGCAAAAAGTGTGCAAGTAAGTTTTTGTAAAAAACATTCTAAAAGCTGAAAACAAATGAAAATTAATGCCGTTTACTACAGAAAATTTTCCGGACCTATCCTCTACCAGAAAAGCACAAAAAAGTTTTATATTATGCTACAGAAGCAACACGATGAGGTTTTGTACTGACAAAAATACAGAAAAATAGCATATTGGCTTGGATTGACCAAATTTTATACAAAGTTATACATTTATATTAATATAAAAATATTCATAATAAGTTTATTCCCATTAATTTTTATTCTAGAGATTGCGATTAATTACTGCATGACCGCGCATTTCCCATTTAATATTTTCCTAATAGGTGATCTATAAGACTTTTGTAAAGGTGGCGTAATTTATCAGTAGCGCACACAGGAATTTCTCTTGGGGTAGGGGGGGGGCGAAAATCCATAATACCGTATTTTATGCTATTTTATTATTATAATCATAAATATTTCATGTGGAAAATATTTAAAAAATTCTTAGCCAAGGGTTATTTAAATACTTTTTTATTAGGCGTAAGCATCAATAAGTTTGGTGATGTGGTGAATGTGTTGTTGCGTGCTGTAGTGTATGTGTCGTTTATTAAAAACAAAAATCAAACTAAGCAGTCTCTTAGTTCTAAGTGGTGCTTTTTTATTTCAGAATGTTTCCAGATATCACTTGTTTGCGACTTTTTTTTGCAACGTTAGCATTAAAAGGTGTGATGTGGTATGTGAGGTTAATTAAAAACATAAACATCAGACTCGACAGTAGTTATATGGGGTTGCCTTTTTTATTTTAAAGAGTTTCAAGATATCACTTGCTTGCAATTTTTTTATTGCAGCGTTAGCATTAACAAGTGTCCTCATGTGTATGTGTTGTGTAATGTTAGTGTATATTTGATTGATTAAAATCATAAAAGTCAAATCTAGCAGTAGGCTCTTACTGCTGAGTGCTTTTTTTAAATATCTGTGATAATGTGGTGTATGTAATTATTTTTAAAACATATATATTGCAAATCTAGCAGTGCTTTTTTACTACTAAGTGCCTTTTTTAATTTCAAAATGTATCTATGTATAACTTGTATGCGATTTTTTTTTGCAGCTTTAGCATCAATGAATGTCGTAATGCGGTGTATATATTGCTGCGTGAGGTAGTCTAATTGATTAAATGCATAAAAATCAAACTCAGCAGTAGCGTCTTACTGCTAAGTGGTATCTTTTTTATTTCCAAGTGTGATTTTTCTTTTGCAGCGTTAGCACCAAAAGGTGTGGTGGTTATGTATTATTGCATAATGTTGTGTTTATGTGGTTGATTTAAAACTTAAAAGTCAAATCTAGCAGTAGGCTGTTATTGCCACTTTTTAAAGTTCAAAGTATTTCTATGCTTAACTTGCTTGCAATTTTTTATTAATCGTAAGCATTATTAAGTGTCGTGATCTAGTGTATTTATTGTTGCGTGCTTTAGTGTAGATATGATTTATTAAAAACATAAAAATCAAACTTAGCAATTGTCTCTTAGTGCTAAGTGGTCCCTTTTCCATTTCAAAGAGTTTCCAGATATAACTTGCTTGCGATTTTATTATTGCAGCGTTAGCATTAAAAGCTACCATTATGTGGTGTATGTGTTATTGAGTGATGTTATGCATCAGTGGTTGATTAAAAACATAAAAGTCATATCTAGCAGTAGTTTCTTACTGCTAAGGGGTCTTTTTTTTATTTCATGGTGGTTTCAGATATAACTTGCTTGCGATATTTTATTGGAGCCTTAGCATCAATAAATTTCGCGATGTGTTGTATGTGCTATTGTGTACTGTATATGTGGGGTTGCGTTATGTGGTGTTCCAAGTGTGATTTGGTGCCGAAGTTCGAATATGTTGCATAATGTAGTTTATATGTGGTTGATAAAAAATATAAAAGTCAAATCTCGCAATAGGCTCTTACTGCTAAGGGATGCCTTTTTAAAGTTGCATGCATAACTTGCTTTGCATTTTTTTATTAGGGGTAAACATTAATCAGTGTAGTGATGTGGTTTAATAAAAACATAAAAATCAAACTCAGCAGTAGTCTCTTAGTGCCTTTTTTATTTCAAAGTGTTTCCAAATATCACTTGCTTGCGTTTTTTTATTGCAGCGTTAGCATTAAAAGCTATCATGATGTGGTGTATGAGGTTGATTAAAAATATACAGTAGTGCATATGTCGTTGATTAAAAATATAAAAGTCATATCTAGCAGTAGTTTCTTACTGCTAAGGGGTCTTTTTTTTATTTCAACGTGGTTTCAGATATAACTTGCTTGCGATATTTTATTGGAGCCTTAGCATCAATAAATGTCGCGATGTGTTGTATGTGTTATTGTGTACGGTATATCTGGGGTTGCGTGATGTGGTGTATGTGTGGTTTTACTGCCGAAGTTTGCATATGTTGCATAATGTAGTGTATATGTGGTTGATTAAAAACGTAAAAGTCAAATCTAGTAATAGGCTCTTACGGCTAAGGAGTGCCTTTTTAAAGTCGAATGCATAACTTGCTTGCAATGTTTTATTAGGCATAAGCATCAGTAAGTGTCGTGATGTGGCATATGTTTGTTGCGTGCTCTAGCGTATGTTTGTTGCGTGCTCTAGCGTATTTGTGGTTTATTAATGACATAAAAATCACACTCAGCAGTAGTCTCTTATTGCTAAGTGGTGCCTTTTTTTATTCCAAAGTGTTTCCAGATATCACTTGCTTGCGACTTTTTATTGTAGTGTTAGCATCAAAATGTGTCGTGATGTAGTATATGTGTTGTAGTTATAATAAATTTGCTTGATTTTTTAAGGGCGACAATATTTTAGCTTAGCTTATTTTGTGTGTGCATTAAGCGTGGAAGTGGCCAAACAACGTGCCCACCCTTCTTTGATTAGCACTGCAAGCGTCCTGTGTATGTAGTTGCGTGATGTGGTGTATTTATGGTTCATTTCAAGTTGCCATCACTTGCTAAAGGGTGTCTTTTTTAATTTCAGAGTGTTTCTATGTATAACTTGCTTGTAATTTTGTATTGCAGCTGTAGCATCAATAAGTATCGTGATGTGGTATATGTGTTGTAGTGTATATGTAATCGATGAAAACATAAAAATCAAACTCAGTCGGAGTGTCTTATTGCTAAGTGGTGCCTAATTTATTTTGAAATGTATCCAGATATCGCTTGCGATTTTCTTATTGCAGCGTTTCCATCAAAAGGTGTGATGTGTGTATGTCTTGTTGCGGGATTTAGCAGTAGTTTCTTACTTAGGGGTGCCCTTTTTATTCTAAAGTGTTTTAGATATCACTTGCTTCCAATTTTGTTATTTCAGCGTTAGCATCAAAAACTGTCGTGATGTGGTGTTTATGAGGTTGATTAAAACATGCTAAAGAGTACCTTTTTAAAGTTTAAATTATTTTTATGCATAACTTGCTTGCAATTTTTTATTAATCTTAAGCATCAATAAGTGTTGTAATGTGGTGTATGTGTTATTGCGTCATCTAGTGTTTGTGTGATTTATTAAAAACATAAAAATCAAACTTAGCAGTAGTCTTTTGATGCTAAGTAGTCCCATTTTTATTAGTGGTTCTTGACACTTGCTTTAGATTTTTTAATGCATCGCGTAGTGGTGTATGTAATTATTATTAAAAAAGCATATATTGCGAATCTAGCAGTAGATTCTTACTGGTAAGAGGGTGCTTTTATATTTCAAAATGTTTGGTGTGGTGTGGTGTATCTGCTGTTGCTTAATGTGGTGCCTGTGCAGTTGGTTAAACAAAACATACAAGGTTATTCTGCACTATTTTCCGACGCCTATGGGCTGTCTTTCTTACTTAAGAATGTTTTATACATAACTTGTGATTTTTTATTGCTGCGTTAGAATCGAGAAGTATATATTGAGCGTCATGAAGTGTACGTGTGGTTGGTTAAAACAACATAGAGGAAAATCTAGCATTAGCCTCCTTACTGCTAAGGGGCGCCTTTTTTATATTAAGGTGTTTTCCGATATTACCTGCTTGCAATTTTTACATTGTCGTGATGTGGTGTATGTGTTGTTGCGTGATGTAGTGCATTGGTGGTACCACCATAAAAAAACTAAAAATTTAAATAACTGATCTATAGAACAATTGTTGTAAATTTGTCATGAAATCAAAAATTTAGACGCGCCACGCGTTTTCCTGGGAAGGGGTGGTAATGCTATGTTCTGTGTCAAAAATTACGCCTGCAACTTTATTATTTTCTTTTATCACACTACTGGACAGTGTTTTTAAGAACTATCAACATCATCACGATTATACGGAATTAATTTGTTATGTATTTACTAATACTCATACGTAACTCTTATGTTTGGTTGCTAGTTTATTTTAATTCCTAGTAGTTGATGCATATTTTTCTACCCCGTGATCGGTAAGGACCCATATGGCACCGCCCTTTTTTGCCTCCTGTCGGTACCGGCCCATAAGGTACCTTTTCTAGGAAAATAGGTGGTGCGACACTTTTTCAAGACAACTTTACGACATTTATTGCAAATATCCAATTCTTCAGTAGTAATGCTATATTTAAGGAGGAATGTTGTTGCGTACTGCATCAAAATGTGTCGTGATGTGGTGTATGTGTTGTTGTGTGATGTAGTGTATAACTGGTTGATTAAAAATATAAAACTCAAATCTAGCAATAGCCTCTTACTGCTAAAGTGTGCCTTTTTTATTTCAAAGGGTTTCTAGAAATCACTTGCTTGCGATTTTTTTCTTGCAGCGTTAGCATCAAAAGGTGTCGTGATGTGGTGGATGTGTTGTTGCTTGATGTAGTGCATAATATATGCTTGAATAAAAACATAAAAGTCAAATCTGGCAGCAGTCTCGTACTGCTAATGGGTGCCTCTTTTATTTCAATTTATTTTCCGATATCGCATGCTTTCGATTTTTTAACATTAGAAAATATTGTGATGTGGTGTATGTGTTATTGCGTGATATTGTAGTTGAATAGAACTTACTGCTTAGAGGTGCCTTTTTTAATTTCAGTATTTGTATGCATAACTTGCTTGCAATTTTTTATTGCAGAGTAAGAGTCAATAAGTATCGTGATGTAATGTATGTGTTTTTGCGTGATGTCGTGTTTAGAAGGTGTCGTGAAGCAGTAGTACGTTACTCCTAAGAGGTGCCTAGCAGTAGTATCTAAAAAAAATTGTTTCTATGCATATTTTCCTTGGGATTTTTTATTACAGGGTAAGCATCAATAAGTATCGTGATGTGGTGTATGGTGGTGGTGTATATGTTGTAACGTGATGTAGTGTGTGGTTGATTAAAAACGTAAAGTTCAATCTAGAAGTAGTCCTCCATTGCTAAGGGGTGCCCTTTTTAGACATCACATGGTTATGACTTTTTGCAACGTTAGCATCAGCGAGATTTGGTAATGTGGTATATGCGTTGTTGCTCGATGTGGTGTATGTGTGGTTGATTAAAAGCAAAAAAGTCAGACCTAGCATTAATCTCTTACTGCGGAGGGGTTAATTTTTAATTTCAATGCGCATTTTTTACTTAAAAGTGTTTTATACATCACTTGATATTTATTTTTGCAGGGTTAGCATCAATATGTTTCGTGATGTGGTGTACACAACCCATCACATAAGACTCATGCTTAAATTTGGATTTACAACAACAGCACTCATGGTATTTTTAATTTAAATAAATAAGTAGTCATTTTTGTATGTTTTAAAACGATGATCCTTTAAGTGGCAGAAAAGTTTGCTTATTCGTTGACACATTGCAAATAAAATCGGCGTATGTGTTTTATGTGCCTTCAAATAAATGTATGTGTTGTAAGTATCTATCTAGCTGCAAGGCCCACTCACATATGAATCATCATCATCATCATCATCATCATCATCTATCTAGCAGTAGTCTCCTACTGCTAAGGGAAGGGGTGCTTTTTTGCAATAAGTGTGGTACTGTTGTGTTCACAACCGGACACATAAACGCATACAGCAGAAGTTTGGCACATGTCTTTATTTAAATTTTATTTATTCTTTTTCCTGACCGTTCTTATAATAAAACCTATTTAACTGATCAAGAGCACTTGCATTTGTAAGAACTTTTTAAAAAGAAAATATCGTTATGACTGAAGAGAAACGTAATTTAATAGAAATTGCTGATCTGCATTTCGCATCAATTAAATATGAGAAGTGACAACATTGCATAAAATCGGTTAGCGGCGTGTTTAGTCGATCCAAATTGTCGTCGGCAACCAAAAACTGATTTTTTTTTCTTGTCTTTGAGAATTTCTCCACTATTGACATAGAATAGAAAAAAAACACAAAAGGGAAAACTTTGCGAGAAGTTTTTATGCAATAGTCATATAAAATTATTCAAATTTAAACTCGTATTTCCTTAATCTAGTTAATCATAAACAAACTCTTTTATTGGATACTGCAAAATTTCTTAGATTATTATTAAGCGCAAAAAAAATATAAATTTTATTTTGCTTTTTAAAGCATAACTTTTTTAAAAGTTCTAAAACCACAAAATTCATTACGCGCTCAAGAGGTAAGATTTAATACAATCAACATATAATTGTCAAATATGGTATATGGTAACTTATCAGAATAGCTTATTTTTACTGTATTATATCTAAGTATTATTATAATATTTTTATATTATAGTCGCCCCGTTTGAGGAATAAAAAAGTAAATTAAACTAATAAACTTAATTTTAGGCATGTATATACTAAAAACTATAATAAATCAATTTTCAAAGTTAAAAAACAAAGGCCAAATCAGTTTTTCAAAATAAAATATACTTAAATCAAGCTAAAAATTATATTAAGGATTCAACTTAATTAAATCAAAAAGTTGTACCTAATTTATGATTTTATAATTTTAGTAAATTAGCTGTTCGCTCTAGGCGTAATTCAAAGGACCGTAAATTATTTCCAATAGGATTTACCTATTGGTTTGCTGGAATGATATAAAAGTTTAGAAAAAACTATGTCGGACGCACAAGATTGCTGGCACTTACCCCTTAATCTCGTTGGAGCTATTCTTGGTTGGGCAACCCTTCGATGTTCTTGTAGCCCTTTTTCCAGCTTGCACACACTAGTGAAAATATGTCGAAAGACAGTAATTAAATTTTAATTATAAGTACAAGAAAATTGTTGGCAGCATGATTTGACCCAAGTCATTTTTCGTCGTCACAGGTGTGGGGCGCGCAGGTGCCGGGGCAGACCTGTGCGTCATGATTTCGCGCGCTTATTTGAATTTTAAAAACTAAGAATATTTTACGGTACTCTGAAAGCAGCCGAAAACGATTAATTAAAACTAAAAATTTTAAATAAGAAAAAAATCCAGAACGTCAGTTTCCGACATTAGCCAAAGAAAAATATATTTTCTTAAAGAAATGGAAATACTCACTGGCTTGGTATATCAAGCGCACTAATTTTTCATACATCTTTGGTCCATTATAAAAATTATGGCACTTGACAGACCATTACGGCAATGCGCTGCTGGAGGGGACGTTGATTGTCCAATCTATAGCATATAATTTAATATCGATGTGCGTCGTCTGGAAAGAATTTTAATAAAATCGTGAACGAATTCTGTCGATTCTCAAACCGTTTATATTTATCCGCTTAAAAAGAAAGCTGACCATGATTAAATAATATATATGTATAACTTATAACAATCAACCTCTACTCCGTCTACTCTCATTTAAAAAAATTATATATATTTTTTTTTAATTTGAAAACCGATCAATTTACATTTTTTGCAAATGGTATTTTTATGTCAAATCGTGCAAAATCAGCGAAAGTTAGATTTTATAAGGGACAATGCATTTTAACCTTTTATGCGTTATCACGAATCTAGGCTTACATAAAGGGAAATCAAAGTTTATTTCTTTCCCTGAACCTAAAAACATTCTAGAGAAAAAGAACTAAACAAGTTTTTTAACTTTCCAGATATTAAATTTTAAAATTTACAAATGGCAGTTGTGTACAAAATTGTCAAAAATTTAGTCGTATCTTTAGCTATGCGGTTACGTGAGGTCAAGATATCTTAATCGTTTTTTATTTCCTTTTTTTACTATCATCCGAGTGCTCTCACTGCACATTGTAGCAATAAACAACGTTAACTGGGAGAAGCGAGAGTGTAAAATGTCGTTTCCACACTCTTGTCCGAGTACTCTTGCTATGTCTCCCCGAGTAACTTGGCTGAGAGACTCGTAGTCGAGTACGACCATACAGACTTTCGCTTATTTAGCGAGAGTTTCAGTTGCAGTGGTGAACTCCCGAGAACTCCATCATAATGACTGTGTACACTGTCGCGCTCGCTCAACCTCGGTAATCTTCGCGAGTCCCTTTTAATCGTGTACAGAAAACCGACTCCAGATGAAGATCCAGCGAGGCCAGAGAAGACAAGGCAGGGCAAGGCGAAGCAAAGCGAGATGTCTTATCTACACTTCCCGTCTTGCCCTGTCTCGCTGTGCCTTGGCGAGAGTGTGGAACCGGCACAAAAAGAATCGCCTCAATCCTAGCCTTTGACTCGTGCGAGAGACCAAGAGCGAGAGCCATCGAGGCACACCGAGGCCAGCGAAGCGGGAGCTTCCAATTACATTTGCGCCCTGGCCTTGCCTCAGTGTGCCCCTATTAGGATGTTTAGAAGATAAACTTCGGTGAAATTGTTTTAATAAATATATTAGTTTAATAAACAGTGTATGAAGTATTAAATAAATAGTCTGTAAAAGTAAAAAAAAATTATACATTTTTAAATTTTAAATAAATAAACTAGGTACAATATATTTACGATTTTGCACGTATCCTTAGCAAAAAAACTTCACCCTAGGTTTATTTCTAGTCCCCCATAAACCTTTTTAGGGTGAAGGCCAAACTTTAACACGTACTTTAACTCCATATTATATGGACTACTAACATAATAAGATTTTATAGAAGTCTTAATTTGACATAATGTCTACCTTATTAAATGTCGTCAAACCAATCTCTCCTTAAGACTTGTAAGTTTTACCAGAGTTTTGAACCTCTTTAACTGGCAGAGATCTGGGTTGTGTCAAAAAGTCATTTATTTATACGTGTAACCGCCGCCACCGGGATATTATCAAAGATCGTGGTGGTGTAACTTGTATTGATGATATAACCACTTAACTAAAAAAACTAGTTCTATTTAACATATTAGATATCGACACCCTAATTCTGATACGTCGTAACTCAATTAGACAAAATTTTACAGGAATAAGAAAAGTTAGAATTCAATTACATAGCGTAGGAATGACCGTTTATATTTTTTTTTTGGTTGCGAGGATTTAGCAGCACAATTACTAACCCTTGACGCAAAAATATGAATTTTAATTTTTTTATGGGTTACGACGTATCAGAATTAGGGTATCGATATTTAAAATCAAGATTCAATTTTTTTTTAATTAGTTTATTTTTTGGGTTGAGTGAGTTCTTTCCCTACTCGAGTGAAAAAATGTTCTAATTCTGATACGTCGTAACCCACAAAAAAATTAAAATTCATATTTTTGCGCCAAGGGTTAGTAATTGTGCTGCTAAATCCTCGCAACCAAAAAAAAAATATATAAAACACGAGTGTAAAGTAAACTTAAAGTGGTAATACCTTCTTCCACGAGAGCTTGAGAAAACATGTAAGGAATAAAGGCTGGTAGCTACTACAGGTTACTGAAAAAAGTTATAGTTTTGTTGGCTTGCTTTCTAGATCGAAAAATAAGCATACAGGAGAAAAGCGCACACGGAAAAAAGCGCACAGAGCTAACCGATGATCTCCATATATATAACTGGATAGGCCTTTAAATATATGCAAAGTGAGGCAAAAATATTGATATTTTTTTGCAGAGAGAGAGCACGCTGCGTAGGAGGTGCTAATTTTCCTTGTTTAGTTTTACTCTCTGATGATATTCTGTAGTTTTAAAAGTTTACGGACGTTTGTGTTTTAATCTATCACTGGATTTTTACTGCGATTAGATACCAATAAAGTTTTTTAAATAATCAATAATCATTTTTTATTTTTGTTCAACAAAAACAATTTCAAAAATATACTTTTGAATTGGCACACTTAAATCACAAATGGCAATCTCTTTGAAGGATTAAGTTCACAGAATACCACCGGTGATTAGAACTAGAGAGAGAAAGGTTGCAATGCTTAGCATTCATTGTATGTTCTCTCCCTAAAAAAACTCTTTTTTTTAAGTTTGCCTCAGTGTCCCATATACGTAATGTATATGGCTGTTCCAGTTACTTCGTATATAATTCGTATATAATTCAATGGTAATAATACCGGTAAAAATATATGTGTGATCTGTACTTGACAAAACCTACTTATCTGTATGTATGTATATGTGTCACGCCGAATACAAATATGCCCGTAGAACCGCAAAACCTCGAGTAAATTGTGAAAATCTTGATCAAAATATTTCAATATTATTATATGGTAAATCAAACAAGTTTCGTGGCTAATCGGCCAAAAAGGAGTTTTTGTGTGAGGTTAAGCTTTCAAGCTACCCAAGGAAAAATATGAGAGAAACAAAAACTCCTTCTTGCCCGATTAGCCACGAAACTTGTTTGATTTTTAAATTCACGGGTACGAAATTCCACGTTGATTATTATATGGTGTTGTTGCGAAAATGGTACATTTTCAAAGCCAATAAATGAATTATTTGGATTAGATAACATCAACCTCAATTCGGACCACTCCACAGAACTGCTTTATAAAGCATCATTCAAAAAATGTACAACTTTTTTTAAACTGCAATTTTTTGCAAATTTTGTTTTGTGCCTGCGCGAAAATTTGCAACGTTTTTACAATTTCGGGTGAGTATGGGAAAACGAACCATTGATAAGTAGGTCTAATTAAATATACAGATCATGATATATATCGGTGTAAATGTTACCTGTGCCCAACTAATAATACTATACCAATGGCCCATTTATGCCTCTAGAATAATTAATAACATAAATAAAACCTTGCGAATATCAATCATAAGTTTTGAATACAATTTTTAATTTGAAATTTATTATAAATTTTAGTTATTCTAAAACAAACAATTCAAATATCTATTTCCGTCCATAGTTCTAAAACATTTTCTACATTTTTCAATTTCACATATGTACTTACAATATTCAAATATCTTAACAAATGGGGATATTCTTTAATACTACGTTATCCAAAAATTATTTTCGCAGAAAAATTTTAACGCCAAACATGTCAAAGTTGCCATGCACAGTATACAGTATAGAACACAAAACACATATTTTGCATAAAAGTAAAGTACCCTTATTTGATGAGATGGAAAAAATTTGGAAAAAAAGAGTTGTTTAGAAATAAAAGTTATTTGCAGATACGAATTTTTACACTTCCTATGACGACTTTTCAGATTTTTTTAAAGATTTTTCTATTCTGCATAATAAATGTATTGCAAATTTATTCTTGACTTTAATCCATGGCAACAAGTACATTTTTTTGTCAGTTTGACAATGTATGCGTAAATTAAATTCAACAGTTACATTATTTTTTAAATAAAAATGAATTTGAATAATCAAGAAAAGGTGGAAATAGTACTAACTGTAGGAAATAATTATCAAACAGCACGGCAGATTTCTGCAGAATTTAATAGTAATCATCCAGAAACACCAAACATCTCCCTTGTACAAAATAATTATTGCCTGTCAAAGAAACAGAATGGGTCATTTGGCTGCCATTATTTTTCAATTTTGCACATTTGTAGAATTACCTCACCCAAAAATAAAACAAATTGCAAAACCCATTATAAAGCCACTCAAAAATGCAGTGAACAATATTTCACTTTCAGTTCAACCACACCTTTGAAATAAAAAGTCACATTATTTTTCGTAGCGTGCGAAAAACGTAAAAGCTGATGCTTGAACTTTTAAATTTTCCTGGTTTGCTTTTCTTTGCGTTTTCTTTACGAGGTCTAAAAATGCCTGGTTTATATTGGCGCTATTCGTAAAAATCAAGTGACGCCATAAAGTCGAAAAATAAGAATTTGTGCTGGAAAGCACAAATCATGTAGTTAGTACCGACTTGTATAGAGCCGACACTAAATACTAAACGATGTTAAATGATTTCAACGTTGGACCAAACGGTTGGATAAAGGGGATTGGATAGCAGTGATCTCTAAACTTCACATACAAACATCATTCTTAGTTTATCTTAGAGCTTCGTCAAAAAATTCAATTTTTCTATTTGGCAGAATGACTTCTAAACTAAAGTATTTAAGGTTAATTTTTAAGGCCTGATTTTAATATTAAAACTTAGGTATTTTACTAAACTGCATCTCATTCTTCCTTTTACGAAAAATCTCCTTGATTTTATAATTTTTTATTAATAAACGATAAAAATTGCTTTATGGAATTTCATCGACTTTCCATTTAAAAATTTTTGTCGTTGGTATTTTTTGAAAAGATTAAAAAATATTAAGATGCTTTATCTCCTTATGCTTAGGGATCGATTTATTTAAAAAATACTCGTAATAATAGAAAAATGAAAATGCAAAGTTTTCTAACATGGGAAACTAAGCAGTGGAGGACCAGAGGGGACCGTGCATCCCTTCTGCCAACCTAAGATAAAACATTTTTTTTTGGTTCTAGTGAAAAAAAATCAAATGCATCAGCCTCAAGCTTTAAAAAAATTTACCCGCAATACCACTTTTTTAACTCTTTTTACAAAAATTACTTAGTATTCCAAAAGTGTTATTTTGTTGTTAATTTATTAAAAACAGTATGGAAAATAAATATTTTGGTTTTTGCTTTATTGTTAAAGATCCTGGATCCGTCATTGTAGCTAAGTCTATAAAATTATTAGTAAATTAAGATAGTTTACTAGTATAGCTGCGCAAATGTTTTAGAAAACTTTTTTATAATTAGGCTATATGAGGAAACTTTTGTATATATTAATTTATACCATTTTGCCATATACTGTACTAGAATGTTTTAAAATAAATATATCGATATTTCGAGGATGAAATTACAAGCATCACTGAATTTTTTAGGGAAGTGAAACTTGCAGGTATGCCAGAACAAGGATTCATTAATAAGTCCTACTCAAAATCGAATTTTCTTTTGGGACAATATTCTCTGGACGAAGGTTTTAAATCCTGAATTTTTCCGTTACGTAATTTAAGAACATTCCCTAAGTTCACCCCATATCTCAAACTGACCCACAGAATACACTTCCTGGTCACTAATAAAATAGTTTTATGCAATATTTATTATGTTATTTCCCCCCCCCCCCTCAAATGAAGTTCTTATATCCGCCCTTGAGTAAGCATAGATACACCATAAATCTAATTTGTTTTTAGCTTAATTGGCGTGCTAGGTAAAAAAGTTTTTTGCGATCTTTTCAAAACGATTTTCAAATTTGAAAGCGCTAGGTATATCTCAATAAGTGTTTTTGTAATGCCCGAAATTAGATATTTTATCTAAAGTAATCGAAGACTTAAACAATGTAATAAAATATAGGGTGATTGGTTAAAAATAGGAAACCTTTTGTCAAAATCGGGCATTTCAATGTAAATTTGGCAGTTTTGACCTGGGTAGGTAAAATTTTAAAAAATACAAGTCTATAAGCGTTTTTTATTTTGTTTTTATATCATGCATATCAAGGGGTAATGGGGTTCAGGATATTTACGGTAAAGCACCCTGTACCTATGTACAGTGTAACCGACTATAAACTTACACCTTACCAAACCTTAATAACACATTTTCGTCGTTATCTCAAAAAAAAATTGTCTTTTGTCGAAAATGCGCGGGCTAGGAAGGTAAAAATATGGTTTTTTAATAAAATCTTAAGTTGTATCTTTTTTTTTTTCAGGTAAGACGCACTTCTTCCCTGTTTCGCATTTCTGAAAAAAGGTAAGTTTTAAAATTCTAAGATAAAGTAATTGAATTTAATTTATTTATGCAGGGTGTTCCTAAATGTCATGTAGAAAAATGAAAAAGGATTTTTTTTAACTTATTTTAAGACTAAAATCTTCTATAAACATATGTCCGGAACCACAATCTACAATGAGTTAAAATTTACAAAAATTACTGCCAGGGTTAGGCTCATAATCTGCCCCATTAGTTAAAAGGTGGCAAAATGCATTGTTTCGCTATGGTATTGCGGCCTTTTAACTAAAGGGGCTGTAATGTCCGACATGGTTTTTGCAACTCGTAAAACCTGAACAAATATTCGTAAGAAAGAAATCGCCACGTCAAGTGATTGTACAATTAATTTGATAAATTTGGACCCGTCTACTAACCTCTGACAACAGAAAACCGTTAAAAAATAAAAAAAAAGTAATCTGAAAACAAAGATAAACAAAAAACTAAAGTGTGGCTCCTATGTTGAAAAACTTACCCCAATTTGCCCCGGTAAATGATAAAAGTTTTCATAAAGTAAGAACTAAAACAAACTTTTTTATTTAATAAAAACTCTTTTTTTAATTAATGAACTGGAAAATACAATTAGCCGCATTTTCTACCTAAATCAAATGTTCAGATTTCGCAGAATGAGGCAAGAACTTTTTTAATTTAAATTCCAAAAATTTATTTCGATATTCAAGCATATCAAGCGCAGATATAGTACAAAATGTTTTCTGTAGTAAATATAAAATTCAAATATGTCGGGGAGATAATTTTTAAATATTAGTCAAAGTTTTGTGACAAACTTATATTAACTTTATTACGACTAGATACTTAGTTGAGAAAAAATAACAATTAAAAAAAAATTACATACTTTAGTTATTCGTCACCTTAAAGTGTCGGCGCGGCCCCCGAAAAGGGGTCTACCACCTGCAACTTTTGTTTTTCAGAGGCGATGACCCCACTTGTGGTAACTCATTCGAAAGCTAATAAAAAAAGAAAAACAATGGCGCAGATACATTATTTAATTATTAAAACATGATTTTAGAAATGTGATATCTTATATATTTTTTACATACCTATATTAATTAAAATTATTTATACCGTTTTGCTCTTGTCCTGAAACGGGTCAACGGGCTTGGATTAAAACAATAAATATAACCCTATTTTTTTCATTGTGTTTTAGAGTGTTTTTTCTTTTTGTGTTTCTGTGTAGTGCAACAAAACCAATAGAAAACCTCATAGAAAGCCCAAAATAATAGCGTTTGAAGAGTTTGGTTTATTGCATAGGTCAAATTGAAGACAAACAAAAATATTTATAGGTTTTCTTGTTGTTGAGTCCAGTAATTGAGGTATTTGTTGTACACAAACGTTATTAAAGTTCTTAAAATTCGTTGTTTTGCTTGTTTTGAAATGTTTTTACAAAAATTTGGTTCATTAGAGATCCCGCTGGGAGTCAAGCGCAGATCTGGGCCAAAATCTACGGTGGGGAGGGGGGGAATGGTCGACGAAAACAATATTTATATAATTATTTTTTTTCTAGGGGGAGTAATTATACGGTTAGTCCGATATTTAATAACTAAAAGTTCTTTTATAATTTTTTTAGGGGGTATTTACCCCCACTAAATTTTCGCTTGCTAAGAGCGCACGAATTAGGATTTGGATTAATCAGGGATCTGCTCTATCAAGGGGTGATTTCTGAGCGGTCAAGAACAGTGTTGATTGAAAACGATATTAATAAAGATCTAAATAAATCTATTTTAAATACCATAGGAAAAATATACAGTAGACTCGCGCTAGTGTGAAAACGAAAAAAATCTGCACGTTCATACCATGGAGACTGTTCACCCTACGGAAGGTGGTCTAAAACCGATATATTAGTGGTAAGCTATAATAAATCCACACCTATCAACTTTTAAATGTCTATTCTTATAATTTAGAGCAAATCTATAAGTTTCTGCTGAAAATGTCAATTTAATACTCCAATTATGAATTTTTATGAAACTTACAAATTGAAAAATAAAATTGAAAATTTACATATCATTAAGCAAAATACGAAGTTATTTTAGTCCGAACTTATCTAGCGAACCAATGAGTGGCTACTGCTCGGTCTTTATATTTCTTAGGCTCTAACATCCATGTTGTTTGTTTCTGACTATAATGTAACCACTTTAAGTAATTCCAAAACATACTTTACGCAACGTTTTCAGGTGTCTTCATTTCGTTCTCAGATTCGCCTTCCAGACTTATCTCTTCTTGGTTTTTACCATTTTACAAAGCAAAACATGAAATGGTACTAGGACTTACCACAAAAAACGATTTAAAACTAAGTAATTCTCGGTAATTCCCCTAAATCTTACCATTTGATTAACACCTCTCTATACTACTATAATACATTGATCCTCACTGTTCACACTACTGGGAGGTTCACACAAGCGTGTGTTCACACCAGCGCGAGTCTACTATACTATCTTATCCTAAAAATAGTTTTAAAAAAAATCCAGTACTAACTAGCCTTAGGATGGTCTACTGCAGGAGCTAATTAAATACCGACAAACAGATATACACACAGGAAAAAATACTTTTTTTTGGGAACTTTGGATTTGATTTTTAAATTAAGCTTAATATAATAGATCAATAGTAGTTTATTCTTTTGTATTTCTGAAACCTTTCTCACAATCTAACCATCGTGTTTTGTTTTAAGTAAATATGTCTTTTTATGAAAAATGTGATGTTTCGTCCTTTCCTTCAAATATAAATATCTTTAGCTACAACAACTTAAATCGTTTAAGAATAACTATATTTTTTTACTTTAACCGTTATATCTGTGTTAGATAATTTAATTTAGTTGATTGGTTTTAACTTTACAAAACTAGAAAATGTTCACAATTTTCAGGAAATTCAAGCTAATTCAGCAGTAATTTTTAAATAATTGGTGGAGTGCTATAACTAATTTGCTAAATTGTGATTCCAACTCTCCTACGTGGAGCATTTTTTAATTTAAAATGAATCTTAAGGAAAAAGGTCCTAACCCCACAAATTTGCTAAATTTAATTATTTAAAATGTTGAGAATTTGATTAAATAAATAATTTCCTTCTTCTTCAATGTTAGTTAATTACATTACCATACAAGTGGAGTGGTCGTTTTTCATACGCGACGGCATGGCAGTTGCACTTACGTAGTGAAGCGTATTTAAGGAACCTACGTAAAGGCCGGACAAGATACTTTACACATGTATTGGGCATAGCTAATTAAAAAAAAACTGACTCTTTAAATCAATTTTTCCAAAATTTGAGCAGTGTATTCTAAGCTTAGATAAAGAGAAGAAGTCAACCGCGGCCCCGTGTAAATTTTCCCTATTCATGGCGGTCATTCCTGAAAACTTCACACTGGATGTTCGTGCAACTTTAATTTTAAATTCAAATTTTGCGCCAAATTCCCGTATTCGGAAAACCCACACAATTTCAATTTTGATTGGCACAAGCAAAACGCCAGCGCCATCTACGAAAAATGAATCTGCGCAAAAAGGCGTAACCAAAAAAGATTCGTCTGTCGTATTCTATCGAGATCACCACGCAGCATGGTGATAAATTCTATTAACCAAAAAATCCAATAACATTCTTAGAAAATCAAACTAAACCATTACACAAACAAGTGATTCTAGTGTGGATCGACTGCAACGACTGGGCCAGCGAGAGGAGCTCCTCTGGACGACGGAAACAACTGAAAAGGTGAGTGCCAATCCTCTATATTGTCTTTGTGTGGCTCGGAAAAATTAGTATTTTTACATCGTCCTTTTAAGGATTTTTGCACCCAGATTTTATAAAACGACCAGCGCGCTTACAGTCCCGCAGCTCTACCAACCTCAACCCTCAAATCAACAACATTTTCTGGTCCCACGACCCAGATAGTTTTTTAAAATTTGTTTGCTAAAAATATTAGATTTTTTCGCCTCGCCATTTTGGTTCGCTTAGTTGCCGTGTCCAGTTTAAATCGGAGGTTCCGTCCCCCCTTGCGTGGCTTAACGGTGGCTCCACCCACATTTCATTGCAGCCGAAATTGGCACTTGGTACGTCGTTTGTTTTGATTCAAAAATCGAAATTTGTTTAAATAATAGTTATTTGTTTAAATAATATGCTATAGTTATTCAAACCAACAAAAGTGCTTGTGAGTTAAATGCTTTATTCTTATTTAACAGGTAAACAAACACATCTAGTAGAATTAGTATTTACCTGTAAATAATAAGAGAAGCGGTAGTAGGTACAAGTTGTTTTGTGTGCATTTATTTTGGGAGAAAAATCGCGACCTAGGATAACAGCTGTTGATAAGTTTATTCGAGAAATCGATAATAAAATATATGCTTGTTGGACTCTTTTGGACTGATTAAAGTCAATAGGGGTCAAGTGTTAGTTTTATTCCTTTTAAATATTTTTTATTTTTTTAATTAACAATATGTCGTTAAAAAAGCTTGAGAATCAACGCAAAATTTCAATATCTCGTATTACGGAAACGTATAACTTGGGAACAAAAGCTAAATCAGATAGTTCTTCCTTGCCAATTTTTAAGGCGTTTTACGAATCGTTAGATGATCACTATGAACAATTTAAAAACATTCATAATGACATCATAGGTCTCTTGAAAGACGACGACGATGATGAATTCGAAGTACAGGACAAAATTAGGAAAGATACGGATCTATTCTACCACCAAGCTAAAGTTCTTTTTTCGGGTTTATGTTCCGATTCAGTTCATTCAAATTTTACCCCCGCAACTTCACACTATTCACGTAGCGATGATCTGGGCCCTTTAAAGGTACCTTGCTTTAATGGAAACGTAAAAGAGTGGCCAACCTTTTACGATGTTTATTCTTGTTTGGTTCACGAAAAGTCTAATTATTCCGATATAAGGAAATTTCAACATTTGCTAACCTTCCTTGAGGGCGAACCACTTAATATTTTAAGCTCTATAAAATTAACGGCAAGTAATTACGCAATCGCCTGGAAGGTATTAACAGATCGCTATCAAAATAAAAGACTTTTAGCCAGTACCTACTGGAACTCAATCTACTATGCAAATTCTTTAAAGGGAAACCAGTCAGCAAAGGATCTTAGAGTCTTGGTAGATACCTTTTCCGAGAATATTGCGGCGCTCGAAAATCTTGAATTTCCAGTAACGTCGTGGTGTTTTTGTTTATTTTCAATTTTATTATCAAAAATCGATCAAACCACAAGAACCGCTTTCGAATTAAAGTATAGTACTACCGAGATTCCAACATATCAAAATCTAATTCAGTTTCTTATTAACCAATGCCGTGCTCTTGAAACAGTACAGCTATCTCCCCAAAATACGCAAATGCAACCTTCGACTTCAAAACAGCAAAAACCAAATTATTCGAATTCTAGTAACCAAAAATATAATTCTTATTCAAACAATCAGTACAAATCAAGCCCTCCATCAAATTTTTTAGCGCATACGCACTCACAAGTATCAAATAAACAATCCAATATTCAATTTCGACAAAACCAACAACCCTATAAGTGCAAATTATGCAATAATTCTTTTCATCCACTCTCGCAGTGTGGTGTTTTTATTTCCAAATCTCCTTCAGATCGTTTTACTTATGTAAAACAACAATCGTTATGTATCAACTGTTTACGTTCAAATCATCAAGTAATCGACTGCAGTAGTACCTACAACTGCAGGGTATGTCGACATAGGCACCATAGTCTTATTCATCTATCGCAAACGACAGATTCAATCCGTCAGAATTCAAGTCAATCCTTTGTTAATTCAAGCCAAAATTCAAATCAAAATTCGAACTTAAATCAAAGTTTTAATTCAAATCAAGTGGCCGTGCCTAGCACAGGCACAAACTTATCGTATCAGAATTCAAATTCAAGTCTTAGCCAACAGAACCCTAGTTTTGTTCAACCCAGTTCAAATTCAATTCAAATCAATTCGAATCCAAATACATCTACAAATCAATACTCTTCGTTATCCACCTTGACGCCCCGGACGACAGTGCTTCTAGCGACTATAAAATTAGAGGTACTGGATAGTCGGGGTAACTACCAACCTGTCCGAGCACTTCTGGTAGCCAAGCTAACCTGATAAGCGAAGCTTGTCTTAACAGGTTAGGCTTGCCAAGAAACAAAATTTCGATCCCTGTTCTGGGACTAAATCAATCTTCATCGGCCACTAACGGCATTTCTACTTGCACTATTCGAGCCCTAGGCCAACAAGAGCCTACCTTTTCTATTCAAGTCTTCGTTTTACCGAAACTCTGTTCGAATATACCCTCAGTACAGGTAGATTCATCCAATTGGAGTCATATTTCAAATCTAAAGCTTGCAGATAATCAATTTTACAACCCTGGTCCAATTGACTTACTCTCAGGTGCACAACTTTACACAGAAATCGTCCAATCAGGACGAATTCCAGGACCTCACGGCCAACCCTCCGCTTTTGAGACAGTTTTTGGGTGGGTCTTGATGGGCCAAACTCAAAGCATAAATATTTCACCTCAAGTCAATTCTTACTTTACTTCCTGTGAGCAGTCTCTCGACTTTAATATTCGCAGATTTTGGGAACTAGAATCAATTAAGTCAAAAACGTTTCTCTCACCCGAAGAAAAAAGATGTGAAGAGATTTTCCAAAAAACTACCACTAGAGATATTTCGGGCCGATTTACTGTAAATTTGCCTTTTCGTCACATTGACCCTCCTGACCTAGGAGACACATATTCAGTGGCCTATCGTCAATTTTTGTCTCTTGAATCTCGCTTAATAAAAAATTCAAATTTCTATAGTATGTACTCGGATTTTATGAGAGAATATCTCAACAACGGGCACATGTCTTTAATTCCAAGATCCGAACCTAGACCTCAGTTATGTTCTTATTTACTTCGTCTTGACAAATCAACGACTAAACTCCGGGTGGTTTTTAACCCCTCGATTAAGGGTTCGAAAGGCCTAAGCATGAACGAAACTCTTTTAATAGGACCAAAATTACAAGCCGATATTTCCGAAATTCTATTAAAATTCAGATTTTATTCTATCGTATTTTTGACTGATATAAAACAGCACTTTTTACAAATTCAAATTAATCCAATTCATCGGGACTACCAAAGGCTACTTTGGCGATTTGATCCCAATGAACCCCTGCAGGAATACAGGCTTAATACAGTGACGTTTGGTGTTATAGTATTAGAACTCTTAGAGAACTAGCCATCCTGGAGGCTAAGAATTATCCTGAAGCATCCCAGGTCCTTTTGAATAACATTTTCATGGACGATATTTGCTGTGGAGCTAACTCTCTAGAAGGTGCTTTATCACTTCAAAAGGATCTCATAGCGTTGCTTAAATTGGGAAAATTTGAATTAAGAAAATGGGCATCAAATAATCCGAAACTTCTTTCACATTTGTTGTTACCTTTGAAGACGATTCTTCAACATCGATTAAGGTGTTGGGCCTTCAGTGGCACCCTTCTACAGATACTTTTACCTATTCTTGTACCCCTTGTGAAAAACCTTGCACCAAAAGGAATATTTTATCGGCTATCGCTAAAATTTGGGATCCTATAGGTTTCTTATCGCCTGTTTCATTTTTAGCCAAAGTGATTATGCAAAAACTTTGGTTATGCAAAACTGATTGGGATGGAATACCCCCTGATCCAATCAAAACTCTTTGGAATCAATTCAATAATCAATTAACCACTCTTTCGAATCTTTGTATACCTAGACATATTTTTTCGAATAATATTCAACGATGTCAATTGCTAGGTTTCTGCGATGCATCCGAGCTAGGATACGCTTCTTGCGTATACGTTCGCGTCGAATTACCAAATAAAATTATCAAAACTGCTCTAGTCATGGGCAAGTCAAGGGTTGCTCCCTTACACACTATTTCAATCCCACGTTTGGAACTACTTGGAGCTACTCTATTAGCTGATTTACTCGAACTAGTTATTCGCACCTATTCATCATTACTCGTAATCGATGAAATTCTTGCGTTCTCGGACTCACAGGTCACGCTTCATTGGGTCACATCTTCACCTCACAAGACCTTTGTGGCAAACCGCGTAAGTCGTATTCAAGAAACAATCCCCGAAGTCCCATGGTATCACATTACTTCACTCGAGAACCCTGCCGACTGCGCTAGCAGAGGGTTGTCGCCCAATAACTTAATAAATCACCCTCTTTGGTTTCACGGCCCTCCATGGATTACCTTGCCCACTACGGAGTGGCAAATTCAAAGGTTTATAAATGAACGTTCTTTGGGAGTTCCAGACGAGGTTCTCAAAGAAGAAAAACCGGAAAATCCAGTGGTGCTGACGGCAGAAATTCAAAATCAAAACTTTTTTGATAGATTAATCGATAAAATATCCAATTTAAATACCATTCAAAAAATCATTTGTCATTTTCTAAGACTTATTCACAATCGAAAAACCTCAGTTGACCCTTTATCCGGCGTTTTTTCCGCTTTTGAACTACACAAGGCTCTACTTGTTTTAGTTAAAAGGGTCCAAGAAGAGTGTTTTTCGGATATCATTCAAAAAATTCAAAATACTCAGCTATTACCTAAGCCGTTTCGTAAACTCGCGCCCTTTTTGGACGAATTGGGTTTCCTTAGAGTGGGCGGACGCTTACGGCATTCTCAACTCTCCTTTGAGGCAAAACATCCCTTATTATTGCCGAAATCTCATAGATTAACCCAATTGATCATTATTCAAACTCATAACGAAAATTTACATCCCGAAATAAACACAGTCCAATACTTAATTCGTCAAAAGTTTTGGATTAATGTCATCACGTCGAGCTATTCAGAGGGTTTTATTGCAATGTATTCCCTACTTTCGCTTAAAACCAAAACCGTATACTCCGTACATGTCGGATTTACCTTCTTTTAGAACGTCACAATTAAAATGTTTTTCACACGTTTGCTTAGACTATGCAGGCCCAATCAAAACCTTTGTAGGTCAGAGACGTCGTGGAGCACAAGTTGGTAAATCATATATCGCAGTCTTTGTCGATACTTCTGTCAAGGCAATCCATATCGAGCTTGTTTCGGATTTAACCACAGAGGCGTGCATCGCTGCTTTACGACGCTTTGTCGCTAGACGTGGCACTTGTGTCCAAATCACAAGTGATAGAGGCTCAAACTTTGTTGGGGCTATTAAGGAGCTCCATAATATTTCGAAATTAGCTTCTGAGAGCTTAAAAATCAAATGGTGTCTTAATAGTCCGGGAGCCCCCCACCTAAATGGTCTAGCAGAAGCAGGAGTCAAATCTATAAAAACACATTTGTATCGGGTCATCGGTGACCAGATACTAACCTTCGAAGAGCTCTATACTCTCCTCGCCCAAATAGAGGCATTACTCAATTCTCGACCCCTTTGTGAGCAAAGCTCTGACCCAAACGATCTTACGTCCTTGACTCCGGGTCATTTCCTCACAATGGAACCCCTTAATTCGTGTCCTGATCCTGACCTTTCTACCCTTAAAGTTAATACCCTTAAGCGTTGGCAACTTATCCAACGAATTCATGCCGATTTCTGGAAGCGTTGGAATCTCGAGTACTTAAGTACTTTACAACAGCGTTCTAAGTGGTCGGACCCTTCGGTTGAAATCAAGCTAGATACGCTTGTATTAATTAAGGATGAAACTAGGCCGCCATTACACTGGTTGCTGGGTAGAATAGTATCTGTACATCCTGGTCGGGATAATCACATTCGAGTTGCTACTGTTAAAACACAACACGGACTTTTCACTCGTCCCGTGGTCAAGTTGTGCCCTTTAGATGCGCACTAAACTCCCAAGCAACTTCTTTTGTTTCGTGTGTCGTTATCTAGAATATATAAATATATTTTTTGCATTTTTTTTTCCTTTTAATCTATAAACCTAAAACGGATTTTAATTACCTACCCTTTAAGGTTTTGAATTAACTTATATTTTTTTTATATAGCCATTTGTTTATTCAACTTAATCTCAATGTAAAACTTCGTTTTAAGTGGGCGGAAAATGTTCGTGCAACTTTAATTTTAAATTCAAATTTTGCGCCAAATTCCCGTATTCGGAAAACCCACACAATTTCAATTTTGATTGGCACAAGCAAAACGCCAGCGCCATCTACGAAAAATGAATCTGCGCAAAAAGGCGTAACCAAAAAAGATTCGTCTGTCGTATTCTATCGAGATCACCACGCAGCATGGTGATAAATTCTATTAACCAAAAAATCCAATAACATTCTTAGAAAATCAAACTAAACCATTACACAAACAAGTGATTCTAGTGTGGATCGACTGCAACGACTGGGCCAGCGAGAGGAGCTCCTCTGGACGACGGAAACAACTGAAAAGGTGAGTGCCAATCCTCTATATTGTCTTTGTGTGGCTCGGAAAAATTAGTATTTTTACATCGTCCTATTAAGGATTTTTGCACCCAGATTTTATAAAACGACCAGCGCGCTTACAGTCCCGCAGCTCTACCAACCTCAACCCTCAAATCAACAACACTGGAATCATCTCGAAAAAACCTTACTGGGCTGAATTTTCACAGTATTTTCAGAAACATAGCACTTCTTGTTTATTTTTCTAAGTTCTTTTTTACAAAAATAAAACTCAGCACACAGAAAAAAACACCAAAAATTCAATATACCGAGTCTCACGGTCAAGACAACACTGCATTTAATACAAACACATGCTACTGTCAGTGTCGACCTTAGAGCTTAGGAATATCTGGGCTAACCGTTCACGACTTGAGGATCCACCTAATTAAACTTGTTGCCATTATATAAGTGAAAATATTTTCTTTTGTTTGAAACTCGTAGACACTGATTGGGTAGAAATAAAACTTTGGACTTCCATTGTCTTTATCTGAGGGCACGGCAGTGCCTCGCCAAGTTCGCGCTGCCGTACCATCTTTTCTTGAAACATTTCAGCTCATATTTGACCTATCTAAAACTCTACTTCAGAAAGAACTACGAATCTCATACTTTGCACAGTCGTAGACCTTCATAGAGTTAACAACCCCTCCAAGTTTGTTTCATGGACTGCTTTAAAGTAGTAAAGTAGTTACAAAATTACTCACTGACTCACTCACTCATGTATAGATCATCAAAATTTTACTGTACTTCCAGACCTGCTATAAAGCTGAAATTTGGTGGACTGATAGAAATTATGACCAAACCCCTGGAAAAAATCAAAAAGCCCCAAAATTCTAATTTACTCCCCTCCCCTATATATATAAAATTATTTAAAAGTAACATTACCCACTTCTAGAAATGTTAGAGAGCTGAACTTTGGCAGCCTGATAGGAACTATGATAAAACTATAGGAAAAAACACCCCAAAATTTTAATTTACTTCCCTCTCCTATAAATGTAAATTTATATAAAAGTAACATAGCCCACTTCCAGAAACGCTAGAGAGCTGAGCTTTGGAAGGCTGATAGAAACTATGATAAAACCATCGGAAAAAATTTAAAAACCACAAAAATTTTCATTTACTCTCCTCCCCTATAAATGTCAAGTTATGTAAAAGTAACAATACCCACTTCCAAAAACGCTAGAGAGCTGAGCATTGGGAGACTGATGGGAACTATGATAAAACTATAGGAAAAAAATTAAAAACACGAAAATTTTAATTTACTTCTCTCCCCTATACATGTAAAGTTATGCAAAAGTAACATTGTCCACTTTCAGAAACGCTAGAGAGTTGAGCTTTTTAAGACTGAAAGACACTATGACAAAACTATTGGAAAAAATTTTAAAACACCTATATTTTAATTTACTTCCTTCTCCTATTAATGTAAATTTATATAAAAGTAACATTGTCCACTTTCAGAAACGCTGGAGAGCTGAGCTTTGGAAGGCTGATAGCAGCTATGATAAAACCATGAGAAAAAATTAAAAGACCTCAAAATTTTAAGTAAGGCATTGCAAAAGTTTTGAACAATATTCCGCATATTTTACTATTTTAAAAATTAAATATTATCCAATTTCTTTAAAAAAAGAAGTGAAATCATAACAAAAACATTTCATCTAAAAAAAATCCAAGTACGCGGCATTCCGTAAAAAGAATTGAGATAAAAGTAAAGTCAAGTTCTCCAATAAAAATTTCAAAATGAAAGTAATTAACTAGTTTGGAAATGTTTTCTAAACTTGGCGATTACGGCGGTAAATGACTCTTAGGCACAGTGCTAAATTGAACATAAAGAAGTTTGGCTGTAATAGCAAAGTTTAGAAAAACATTTCCAACTAGTAAAAATCTTTCATTATGAAATTTGTATTGGAGAACTTGGCCTTACTTATATCTCAATTCTTTTTACGGAATGCAATTTTCGCGTACTTGTCTCTTTTTTACATGAAATGTTTTTGTGTTGATTAATTTTAAACAGGACGTTTCAGTAGGTAAGTATATCTAACCATGATCTAACCGTTTTCAAGTGTAAACTAAACAATCCAGTCTAAAGGCTACTACTTATACTACTTGGTGTGCAGTCGGCCCGCCCCCTTTTTATCTTCCTAGCCCGCACAGCAACGGCTAGAGAAGGTATTGTTTTCGACAAAAAAATTTTTTTGAGATAACACCGAAAATGTGTTATTTGGGTGTATTTTGACCTACCCTAGCAATATCGTCGTGATGTCTGTCTGTGTTGTGTGTGTATGTATGTATATCTGTCCGTAACCCGATAGCTTCTAAACCGATTAACCGATTTACATGAAATTTTCAGGTAAAATAGTACTCGATACTGCAACGAGCTGATTAGATTTTAGTCAAAATTCGTTAATGCTAATGACGTCGCATCAATATGCGGTTTTCGGAATATAGTAGCGCGCGTTTTTTGAAAATAATTATGTTATAACCGAAAAGTTCGTAGGCGCTATCATTTCGGAGATATTTACAAAAAACTGTTTTCAAGGTTGATATAAAGTGGAGTGTGCTAATGGGCTAGGAAGGTATTAGATCCGTCATGGATCCATTTATTTTATTTTAAGACGCTTGTTTTCCTTAAGGTGTGGTTTTACAACAGAAAAACTACAAAACTACTAAATACTTAGAGAAAATTAAAACAATCCTATGAAATTTTCGTTTGAATGGTTAATAGTGCTTCAACTCTCCAAACAGAAAAGCCGCATTTTAAAATAATAAAATAGAATATCCATAATACCGGTTAAAACTGTTGGAACAATGACTAATAGTTAATCGTCCTCTACTATAGGAAAAAGGATTCCCTTTTTACCTGGGGATATAGTCCAAGTAGCTCAAAACGAGACCCGGCCCTGCTAACGCGAAATCCGTAATATGATGTCATACACCTGTTGCCACGTCCTGAAAAAATTGTGGGGAAAGGGGCCGTTCATAAATTATGTTGTCTAAATGAGTTTTTGTCGAATGTAATAAAAAATACACAGCATAAAAAAAATGACAAATTATCGCACGGTTTGAATAGCCTAACCAACTCAAAGCACTATATATTTTGGTAAGGTAAGAAGTTGAACCTTACTTATTATTTATAAAATTTTACAGAGGCAGAGGAGGCGGCAACAGCGGAAAAGGTACATTGTTTACCAACAAATGAATGAATGACCGCCGAAACCGGGGCTACTACTTCTCTTTATATGTTATTACTCTGAGATTCTAAGCCACCATCAACTTTATCAACAACTCAGTATCAACAATATGAAAACTGTCAATGACAAGTAAAAAAATAATCACATTGTCATCAGCAAAGTCATCAGTTACAAAATAATAAATGCATAAACATAGTATTTAATCCTAAAATGGCTTTACATATGAAAAAAGAGCTAAAAGCCAAAATTTTTACAAATTGAAAAATGTTTCGTTGTTTCCAGCGGTAGCCCAGCATTTTAACGTAAACCGAACAACACTTTGTTATATAAAAAAAAGATGGATAAATGAACAATTACTTGAAAGGCAAGGATGATCTGGCAGGCCAAAAGTAAGTCGTTTGGGAAGATCAGGCGCTACTTCGAGTTTCCAGGCAGCCAAGCACCTATTTACCGTAGAAGTCAATTATCAAACCCCAAGTGCAAAAAAAGACCAAATATACTTTTTAAATATATTATTTAGGAAAGATAATAAAGATATTTAATACAAAATTAAATTTAATTTAACAGAAACAAGCACGTTATTTATAAAAATGACCAAAAATATATTTTAGCTAGTTTTTATCAAGTTTTATTTTATTTATTTTATAACATGCAAATGAAAATAAACAGTCCTCTTATTGAACGGCATAACACTACTGTAAAGTGGAAATGTCAACCTGATATATAATAAATATATACTGCTTAAAATAAAAAACCAGTTTTTCCAGTCATATCAGATGTTTTTGAAATCAGCTGTACATACAAGATTTTTCCTATTTGCATAAAAAGCTTTTTCCTAAGGATATTTTGTTTTAATTTATAATTTAACACGTTCACTGCGACGCTGAAAATATGCGTCTAGTCTGCAGTGCGTTACGGGTCGCATTTGTCCCTTACCTGATAGGGCTGACGTGGTTTCGGGATTATTTATACAAAGTAAATTTTTTGCTGAAAATGCTGTCTTCCAATTTCGTAGCTATTAGCACAGTAAACTAATTATTTACAGTAAGGAAAGCACCCAGGTCTTGTCATAATACTGTTATACATACCCCCTGTATACATTAGTTCGGAATACAAAGTTCGAGAGGCGCTGATTATAGACCGTCACACCTGGTATAAAAATATTACGGACAAAGTTATGTGCTGTCGCAATATATATTAACCGTTACTCTTGGTATAATTTGACAATTTGTTTTTGATTTTGAGTGACATTGACTTTGGCAAAATGGATAAAAATATGACGGTGATGTAATTCCATTTTACATTTTTCGTTTGTAGATGCAGTTTTTCGTTATTTTTTGACTTTTCATCTTGTTTTTTATGGTGTTTTTTGCTAAATTATGGCCAATTGGTATTTTGAGCATTTTGATGGGGGCGATCCATCGCTTAAGAAATTGAAAAGAAAACAATGTTGTGTTCGTGGGTGCGAAGAATATGTTATCCCAAGCTATTTGATAAGTGGTTAAAAATACTTATGCCTAAAAACTGGCTAACTTTGAGGAAAGACGAAATTTACGTTAAATATATGTCTAGTGTGTGATGGACACATTGAACCAGGACAGAGTTTTAAATGTTTAGTTTTAAATTTTAATATGTAGAAAACAAGCGCGGATCTAGATTAAAATCTAGGAGGGGGGGGTTATTTTCGACAATATTTTTTTAATTAAAAATTTTCCGGGGGGGGGGGTGTGGTGGTAATTTTCCTGTTGTCCCTTTAATTATTAACAAAAAGTGCATATTTTTTATTCTAGGTGGGTAATTACCAGGCTACCTCCCCGCAAATCCGCGCTTGGAAAAACATAGTTTATTATTCTATTTTTATATACAGGGTCCAGCATAATAATCTACCACATTAAAAACGCCATTGTAAATGCTATTTAACTTTTTATTTTTTTTACTGAAACTCTATTCTATACCATTTATTTTTATTAATTTTTGAAATTTACAGAGTTCATGTGGCGGCCATTTTTTTCGATACACATTCGAATCTGATTTCTAAAGGTTTCACTCCTACTGTAACTTAAAAGCGATATTTCTGTAATTCCTAGGCGCATTGCTGCTTTCAATTCGACAATAGTTTGGGGTTAGTGTTTAGGTATCCACAAAGGATCTGGAACTAAAGCATGTCCACCAAGTGCGAAGTGAGTACGGAAAGTTCTTTGCGTCGTAATCACAGATTCGTTACCTACTTTTAATAAATGTTTCGATAACGAAGGCACGATGGCAAGAAAATGGCAAGCCGCGAAGTATAGACCGACTACGCTAAGCTCTCTCAGTAATATGGGAAATCATATTCCATTAACGACATTGCAGCTTTAGTTTAATTTAAAAAGCTTACGTTACATTTTTTTAAACACACAATAATACCTAGTTAATATAATATAATAATGTTTAATTTAAATACATTTTTACAACACCCAGCTAAAATTTACCAAATCCATTAGTTTATATTTTCATTCAAAAAAAATTAAAAAAGTCCGCAACACTATTATGTATAAAGGATTGTAATAATGAAGTTAATCTATTCTATGCCCCAATAAAAAAGAATTTACTGCGGGATATTCGCCAGTCTTTTTTTACTAGAAAATTGTCCTCTCAAGGAAATTTATGTACCTATATCAATGGGAAACAAACTTCTAAACCTTAGATTTAATTAAAAAGATTCAACCTTCCTTTTTATTGTTGCTAGGTAGTCATTAATAAAAAAAAATCTCTGATTAAGCTTCCTTAATAATTGGTGTTTATAGAGTGTTTTTAGGCAAATTGAGCGTTGACACAAAATAACTCATTCTTATCAGCGCGCAGAGTTTAAATTTAACACTATGTATTTAATTGACGAGTCAAAATGTAATTATTCAAAACACCATATTATAAGATGTAGCTTGATTGGAGAACGATTGCATTGATGGCTATGAGCATCCGGTATACAATAATTTGAAAAGCCACCCTGTAACATAGAGACAAGCTGCGCAAGCGTTATAGTGTTTCAAATCCCCCTGTAAATGTTTAGTACGGAGTACAAAGTTCTAGAGGCGCTGGTTTGTGCACGGTACCCCGGTATACTGCGCCAATTGAGTAATAAAACTCCCATCGTGTAAGTGTCTGGTCTATCTCTGTCATTCGTCTATGGCTATTAGTAACTCCACAAAATCTCAACAAATAGAAGAACAGCAGCATCCGCAATATACGACAATATTTAGGTATCCTACCGTACACAAGTAAAGTGCTATACGGGACATATTGGCCCCGTAACGCAGGAATGTGTTAATCCAGTTTATAAATGCATCTTTATAAGTACGTTAAAGTATTTTTAACGCATACCGTTTTTGTCAGTTTCGTAAGTTACGTTCCATCAGGCCGTTCGACAGTGATAAAACCGTCCGCAAAATCCTATTTGCGTTCCAGGTCGACGTTGTACTGGTATCGGACAGTCAGTTTTCCGTTCCATCAGGCCACTTAAACCGGTTTCGGACTCTTTTAAAATACAAGGATTTTAAAATGATTGCTCTCTCTCTTTGTCTGTTTATCATATGTTGCACTGGAAAAATTGTATGTAAAACACACTCATCTCTAGTTTACAGCACCTGAGATAAAAATATACCATAAAATTACATTAAATTTACATTTGTCTGAAAAGATTGAAAAAATAGTACCCAAAAAATTTCAATTTTTGTCAAAATAAATTGAGTTTCACAACCAATTTTAACACGTGACCAAATGCCGGGAAAGCTACGTAAATATACAAATATTTTTTAAATTTCCAAAAAAAAATTGTGCAACATCTGCAGCATCTGTTGATTTTTTTGCAAGAGCCTCGCAATTTTTATTACTACAGGACTGCGGAATGTTGTAGGTATGTTGTACATGGAAAAAGCTATACGGACCATAGGGTAGATTAGATAAGAATAGAAACATAAAGGTTTAGCCTGATCGCAGCAAATCCCGGTGACCTGTGAACAAAAAGTTAAAAGAAGAGGGGTAACACCAGATGTGAAATTTTACACCAGATTTGGCGGAAGAACAAACGACTTCGCTCTAAGGCATCGACATTAAGGTGATTAACAATATATACCTACCAAAGTAAAAGCTACAAAATGTAATTTTCCGAACTTCTTAGAAGTATCACGATCTCTATTTCCTAAAAATGAATAAAATCATAAACATTTTGTGAATATTAAGGCTTTCTATAATAATATTGTTACGGGTTCACAACGACAAATTAAAACTCGCAATTGTTGAAAACGATACGTCAATTTATTTCGACAAATTTTGTACAAAAACACGCACTTAAACTTACTAATAACTTGCTAATAATTCACTACTTTAATACGCCTATTAACTTCGCGTTAACATCTAGCGATCACTACCATTGGTTATCTCTGACTGCCCGATGCACGACGTCCGGCCCTATATATAACGGGCTGCCTACTATTCGAGAATTTTCCATCCTTGTTCGATTCGGAATTATTCCAACCTTTTCTAGAACCGGACCGTTCGCATACCAGTCTGTCACAGATAACGCAACTAAAACCTAGATTAAGAATACAACCATAAAATACGTCAACCTAATACTACACTAAACCTAAATAAATTCTAACTATAAAATTTAAATAACTTAAATTTGTAACACTATGTAGGTAATTTCACAAATATTTTATAAAAATAAAATTACAAAATACAAACAAATATATAAATTTCACATAAAACTTGTGATATTAGAAAAAATTAATATTTTGTTTCGCCCAAAAATATGTGCTAATGCAAGTTGGTTTTATTTTTGGTGTATTTAGTTTATTAGGCAGTCTGTAGTGGTTTATAGTTTGTGAATATCAAATAAATTAATGTAATTTCATCTGCATTTTAAAGAACTAAAATTAACAATGTATTATGATAAGCCTATGTAATTGTGTAATCCTTTCTGTGTGCAACTTTAATTTTGTGCTCTCGAATTCATATGTTGCCTTCGATCTATCTTTACGCGAAACGGCAAAACCCAAGGACTGTACAGAACGAAACCTACCCTTTCTTTTAGTCACGTGACTTTGAATTTAACTCTCTTGCATATGATCACATGACGGAAGTAAATCGATCATTACAACAACAGCATTCGTTTTTTGGACAGTTATTTCGTCGTTCCATCAAACCAAAACTATTTCAAAAGAGTTTTCGTACTGCATTGCGCGCGCATTGGGATTTTTCGGATAGTTTTATGACTGTCGAACGGGATGAAGAAACACTGCTATAATGATTAAAATTTAATTCCCTCTTAATAGCCCAAAGGGATTTTCTGATGACTGCTTTGTGAAAACATAGGGCGAGGAAAGTTTCGTGATAAACGACCCAGATAATTTGTCTGGGATTTATCATTTCGAAATTAATTAAAATTACGTGCGTAAGGTTTATAACGGTGGCAAAGTTCAGACCCGTAAACATCTCAAAGTGGTTGTACGCACTTAATCTTAAACGTGGCCTTAAAATTTTGCAAATGATGTTGATATATTAAGTCACCCTTAAACCAAACAATACATGTTTGGCTGGGTTCTTACATAAGCGAACTATGTAGAAGGATTTGACAGACAGGCAATAGTTTTATTTCTACAAAAAAGTACATGACCTGGAAAGTAGTTCATACAAAACTACTTAAGAAGTAGAACCAAGTAGATATAAATTTTTTGGAACTTTAGCCATTCAACCCACAGGCAAAATAGAGGAACCTAGTCCTCAGTGTTTGGAATTTGACCCAAAGCAGGAAAGAAGTTATGCCAAATGTTTACCAAAAAATGATCTCTGCCGCGTCAGTTTAAAGACCGATAAACTATAAACTGACCAATGGCAACTGTGGATTGATGTGAACACTTACTTCCAGAAGAGGCTTTACAGAACAAGCAGCCAGAATATGCAACTGATTTTGTAAAAATACTTTTCCAAAATAGAGGAACCTATCTGTCAGTTTTGGAATTTGATCCAAAGCAGGAAAGAAGTTATACCAAATGTTTACCCAAAAATGATCTCTGCCGCGTCAGTGTAAAGTCCGATAAACTATAAACTGACCAATGGCAACTGTGGATTGATGTGAACACTTACTTCCAGAAGAGGCTTTACAGAACAAGCAGTCAGAATATGCAACTGATTTTGTAAAAAAACTTTTCCATGTTTAAGGTAAGCACTTTTTAGACGTTACTACGTAAACATGGGATTTTCTTTGTGTATTTGTTTTATTTATCATTGCATTACGCGAAATTTTTTAAATACCAAAATGCAATTATGCATGTTTCTTCTAAACCATAGGCAATAATCCTAAACCAGAAAAGGAAGAAATTAAATATTAAAAAAAATCTGATCGGCTGGTGATCAAACCCAGAATCTTCTGCTTTACGTTCTACCAAATGGGTCACCATGCTAATAGATATAATTTTTTGAAACGCCTAGCGATGAAACGCGGAGGCATAATAAGGGACCTTAGTCTTTAGGATATGAAAACTCGACATAGATATTCAACAATTTTTTTAAACATTTTTCGGGGGTGAAATCAAAGACCCGAAAATTCAAAAAAAGTTTTCTGCTATGCCGGGACAAAACACGGAACCTTTAGCTTTACGAGCAAATGTCCTACCAATTGAGCCACCAAACTAATAGGTATATCTTTTTAAAACATCTGTCGATCAAGGGCTGTGGCACATTACAGAAAGCTAGTTTTTACGCTATGGAAACCAAGCCAGTTAGTTAACTGATTTTGGTCGAAATTTTTAGATAAATAACAGTAATAACGATTTAGCAATGTGCAGAAAAATTTAGAAAATCTAAGACAGCGAACTAGCTACATGTTTCTTATTAGGCACAAATATATTATCTCCAAACTCTATCTTATGAAAACAGTGGATTTAGAAAATGACTTCCATTACTTATTACAAGATATGTAGCAGAATTATCTTTTAACACAACATCTGCGTTCCATATTTTATAATCTTCATTAATCTTTAAAGGCGAAGGAGAGTGGGGTGAAATCTAAGTTTTAAACCGTCACTCTTTACCGCAACGCAAGGAAGCTTGGATTACAGCCCAGCCGAGAAGACGCGACGCCCGCCGCGCCGATGATGCCTACGTTCTTACTTTAACAGGCAACGTTGTTATTTATGGGTTTACTTGACAAGGACTAGGCTAATCCTAATTAACCTACATATACAACAGCTTTAAAAGTCTTACGTTTTTTATTTCGTTTTAAAATGTTCAATCAAGAAATAATATAACTCGAAACATTGTAACCTATCACAAATCTATATCAAATCAAACTGCCAACGTAACAATAGATGTAACTTGTGGTTAAAATCACTGTATATGATTGTTGTTTTTGTCTGTTTGATAGTTTTCTTAAAAGTCAATCAAACTATAACGTTAAATTACGACCAATACAATAGAGCTTATACTCTCTCTAGAATATGTCGTTCAGCATTTCAAAATACTCCCTTTAACCTTCATACAGCCCTATGTCATCTTGGTATAACTAGATTGAATCATTGGATAAAATATAGAAACCTGTCTTATTTTATTGAATAAGTTCGTAATATCACTGCATCCTCTCCAATTTGAGTCAAAATCAAACCAAGATTTATTAATACACAAGGAAAATTAATTAAAGCAACCAAGTTAGTTGAAAGACTTAATATAGATTTTAATATTCTACTGCCATCATCCTCAAGAAACAAGTATCTTTTAAACGTAGTTGACGAATACGTCATAAAGTGTTTAATCAATTTATTTTCGCTTTTTGGTCTGACCTAGTTTATTCATTCAGATCAGGGATCAGCATTTATATCTACCGAATTAGAATCAGTTTTGTATGCCATAGGTGTCGGTAGCAACACATTTTACATACAGTCCCAGATAAAATTAAATCAAATTTAGCTTTTTAACGGTATTATTTGAAGAGAGAGATTCTAGACTTGAAAACTAAGCATTATAATTTGAAACATTGGGACAAAGTGATCCCGGATGATTTACATTCCATCAGATCACGGTTATGCCCTGCCACAAATTGTGTTCTACAGGAAATAATGTTTATTTTTAGCAGAAAATCTACTTTTAGAATCTCAAACACTTTACGGCCACAAGCAGGATCTGAACTAATCGTAGAAGAAGCTGAATTAATTGCTGCTAACTTTTTAGAGAATTAAGAATATGTTTTAGTAAAATTAGCCAATAAAAAAAAGCAAACGTGTCTCTTAGACATCAAGCTCCTAGAGAAAACTTGGATCTTTTGAAAGGCGACAGTACAGAACTTCAATCCTTGCGTAGAACTTTAAGTAATAAATCACTTGACACAACTACTTAGTAAAACTTGAGTAACCTTAGTAGAAAAAGTTGATGTTGAACCAAATTCGATGTTCAACTGATGTGTACATTCCAGAAGAAAATGTTCAAAATAATCAATCTGCAGTTGAAGCATCGTCAAGATCAACCAGCAGTCATAATCCTGCGAAGTATTTAGAAGATTATATTAATCTGCAGCGAAGAATGTGGTAAAAATAACTGTATATGATTATTGTTATTGTCTATATATGATAGTTTTGTTAAAAGTCAATCAAACAATAATGTTGAATTTTTCTGAAAAAACCTTAGTTTAAAAGGTTTTTTATTTTATAAAAATTTTAGAATTCACTAGAATCAAACGTAAATTAAATCAAGTCAACATGGTCCATTATGTTTGGTTCGGGCAACCAAACTAAATGGATATTAGATCAACAAACCATTTTAACCCCCTTCCTTCTTCAACGCAGACAAAAAAGTGATTGATAGGCTTAATAAGTCACTAGCACCATATACGTATTATTCCAATACTCCCTGTTACCCATTTACACAATGACTGGCGTTTGATGCAAACATTTAGAAATAAAGATATCAAAAATGCATAGATACTAAATTTACTTATATAGAGTTTTTTTCAACTGCGAGCGGATGATTTGACGTGACGAATACACGAATAAAATAATATGGATATGTAAAAGTATACACAATCAGGACATTTTATCTTAAGGACCGCAAAAAGGATAGACTTATATCCATTTCAAATTTGTTTGCATCATGCATCGCAAGAACTTATGTTTGCATCATGCATTGGCAATTACCGTGGGTATTGATAATAATAAAATCTGTCACGGGTTTTTTAATGTTTTAAGGCAATTTTTTTTATTCAAAAAAGTTGGTGAAATGTTAGCCTTCAATTAAACTCGTAATATTGTTTGAAAAAAACTAGTAAGTAGCATATAAATCGGATGATAAAACCTGATTTTGTGATTCCAATTAGGCAACAATTTTTCGCAGAAGTGGATGGTATATAACGGTTGAAAATTTTCCATTTTCATTTAAATCTCGCCCTTAATTGCCATTTTAATTATGTCGATTTCCCTGATTACAGGTCCGCGTCCGATCCGGCAGTCGGCCGTTAGTAAAACTTTTTAATTCGGTTAATTTGGACTGCTGGAATGCTTAACGTAGAGTGGTTAAACAATGCTTTGGCGGTTTTGATAAAAAAAATAATTTTCCAAATTCATTAAGAACATATTTTTCTTACTTACTTTTATTTTACTAACTCTAAACTTTATTAATTAATTTTCTTGTAACGTCGTCGTAGTCTTCCTCATTTAAATTATTTAGTGAAATTATTACTGTGTACAATAAGTTGAAATCTGTACTTACCCTTGTTTGTCGAATTCACTTTAATCAAAACTTTTATAAACCAATAAAATCCTTATAGGATTTTAAAATATCTGATTGTTTTGACGAGATTCAAATGTTTATATATAATATAAAAGTTGGTGAAGTTATTATCTCTTAGGATACCGAATGGGCTATAATTAATTTCTGACTCTTCTCATTTTACAAGATTTTATTAAATTCCAGAGTGGTTTCTAGACTTTGACTAGTTTTCCTGGTGCACTTCATTCAAAGGTACGTAAAAAACACATTTCACGTCAAATATGGCTTTGTCGGCAGTTAATTACCCATTTTATTAGCGTGGCTTATTTTCACATTCCTGGTCCGCGCAGCATCGCCGGAGAAAGTATTCTTTTCAACGAATATTTTTTTTGAGGTAACGCCGAAAATGTATTCTTTGGGTGTATTTTGACCTATCATAGAAATAACGTCGTGACGTCAGTGCGTGTCTGTAGCTGTCCGGTCCACGATAGCTCCTAAATCACTAAACCGATTTTCATGAAATTTTCAAGTAGCATAATGTGCTCAACTGAAAAAAGTCAGTTAGATTTTAGTCAAAATCCATTAGTGCTAAGTTTTTTCACAGGTTAAGAACTGAGAAAATGCTAACTTTTTAACAGAGCATCGTATCGATTTGCGCTTTTCGGAGTATAGTTTAGAACACATTCTTCTCAATAATTTGTAGAAGCTTCAGTTTCTGAGATATTTATAAAAAACTGTTTTCAAAGCTGATATAGTATAAAGTTTACTTAGAGTGTGCTAATGGGCTGGGAAAGTATCAGATCCATCATGGATCTATTATTTTTGAATGACATTACCTGCTGTAGTATCTTTACAAATTGTGTGCCTAATATTTTATCTCCTAGAATATAAAAAATTAGATTTTTGTTCAAATTTTGTTAATTTCAATATATTTTTATCAACTTTAAACCGTAATTACTGTTTTTTTTTTCTTAGGTATTTATCTTATTAATTATGTAAGATATTTAGATAGATAGCGTCGGGCTAGAGCTCTTTTAAAAGTCTCTGACTGGGTAACTATAAAGTTTAAAGTATTAGAGCAAATCCTGACATAAATCAAGGCAGTACACTATAAATACTTGCATACATTCGAGACAAGCAGTATTCGATACAATTCATCAGAAGGAGTTTTGTGGGAACGATAAAGTTCGTGGCATTATATATGCGGAATATACATATTATTATCTAGAAGTCAAAACAAATATGGAAAACTATCTTAAAATAAATTTGTTATTAATCATGCTTAATTCCAAATACCACAGCCCCTTAAATCAACAAGGCTGACCACAGCCCCCTCAAATTAGCAAGCCCAATCTTTCTTTGAAATACAACACTGTCGAAGGCTGACATTTCCATTATTTTCTTGTCAGCCTATATTTTTTGGTTTTCAAAATAGTCAAAATTTTAGTGTCGGCCTTTAAAACTACTCCCATTCAAAGTAGGATTAGGCTTGATAATTTAAGAGGGCTGTGGCCTGACTCTCTTATGAATTGCAACAGTGTCAAATACTAACAGATCTAAAATTTAAATTAAATTGATAATATTTTTGATATAATTTAATATTAACGGCAATCCGTTTGTCAAAAAATAAAGTGCTGACAAAACATAATAACAAATTTTAGCCGTCGACGACGTGTTGCCAGTTAAAGAAGAATCAGGCTTGTGAATTTAAGGCCGTGTGCAAATGCATGTTTTCCCGGGGTTTATATCTTGTGATATTATAATCCATCATCGTTCAGGTTGTAGAAGTTAACTTGCTCCGCCATATTGCGCCCAAAAATGTATTTTTTGTAAAACGAAGTTCGAGGTAATAAAATATCCTACAAAATGCAATATTTAAAAAAAAAGGTTTTTATATATAAAAAACGATTTTTTCAGTATACTTAGTGCAAATTGCGAATATTAGTTCTAAAATCGACAAACCTAAAGAGTTTTTAAACTTCCCAGTTAATTAAGGTCTTTTTTCTCCACTGACACAGAGTTCCAAGATCGGCGGCGAAAAGCCCTGTTAACATGTGTTGCTTCATTTTGATAACCCGAAAGTAAAATGAAAACAAGTTTTACCTTTAATTGTTAAACAAAAAGTATTCGAAACTCGTAGACAATGATTGTGTAGAAATAAAATTATGGTGTTCCATTGTCTTTATTTATTTTAAAACACGACGTTTCGGTTAGTAAGTATCTCTAACCGTTATCAAGTGTAAACTGTTTACACTTAATAACGGTTAGAGAGAAGTCCGAAATTTTATTTCTAAAAAACTATTCCTTTAATAAATTGAATAAAAAACATTCAAACAAACTTTATTTATTATATAATATTATATTGTTAAGCCTCTGGTGGCGGCTTTTTCGAAACTTAGTTGTATGACCTTCTTTGCAGTCTCCAGTTAAGTACTCTCATTGGGGTCAAGGTTTTTTAATTTATTTTATTAACTTCCAGGGTTGCTTCTTGAATTTCAATAATTACTGGAATTGTGGCGCTGAATTAACATCTTTATTGTTTTCATTTATATCAATTTTTTTTTACTTTTTGTTTGTATGGGAACGTTTTTATCTTATCGTAGTTGATGCCATCAAATGAGTTCTTCAAAAGTTCTAATGACATCAAACAAGTTCTCCTAAATTTCCGACAAAATCAATAGTTGCCAACAACTGCCATCATCGGCTCGTGTTCAAGTCTATTGATATATGAAATAATATCATAACCTCAAATGATGTTATTTTTTGCTATAAATCACAAATATTTTAATGACTCATGATAATTTGATGACAATTCATCCAGTAACATGTCGAAAAGTGCTTTAATTAATCAATTAATAAGGAACTCCTAAGGGAAATTTTCACAACCTACTGTGCATGTTACTGTTTTTCGTTTTTGAATTTCTTAGGATTTTTGTTTGCCTAATCAATGATCGCTGTCATAATCATTTGTTCCATCGACTGATGGCATCGATAAAAACAATCAGATGGATTTCGGCTTCTTTAAAAAACTTGCGCTATGTTTTAAAGTGAAGAAAGTAATTATTTAAATGCCGCACCTCGTATGTATATGCATACACCGCGTCAGAGGAAGTGAGCAGCGGTTAAGGGTCTGTGGTTGTGATAAATTCGGCATGCAAAGCTTTAAGATTGTTTCCGAATTAGTTATAATAAGTTTCGTCGTCGGTTCGTTGAGTATCAAAGGGTTAAGATTTCACAACCTTTTCCGGGTCACCAAGTTAAATTCTGTCTAAAATGCTCATTATTATAAGCGTACGCTGGAATTATTCCCTTCACAATATCTGTAAAAAATAAAGACAAAAATTACGCAAATTAAAAGATGAATAATGTTATTTTTGTGAAATAAAACTAGTAACTTCATACCAAAGTTGCTATGTTATAACCATTAAAAGGTTAATAATGATTCTTTACGGCCAGGCAGTATTAACGACAGGAAGTCTGTTGACACTGTTAAAATATACGCGTATGTACTAGCGATAATATTTAACGCTGGTCGTAATAGAAATTGACTTTATTGGGGGATGCTTAAAAATTTACATATAGCTCGTCTTTCTTTTGACATTTGCATAGCATATTAAATGGTTCGCGCTATCAAAACTAATCAATGGATATTCTGTGGATATTTATTCAACGACGATACTTATTTTTATTTATTTCTTCTATATTTTCATCGTCGTGATGTTTGCAAAGGTCTTTTTGTCAGGTTATCCCTGGTATATAAGACTTTTAATAACAATAAGAAATTCTAACATTCTCCTAACTTTATTATACCATATAAGATTGATGGACAATTAGCAAAACCACAGATTACCAATAGAACTTTAAAGACACCGATTTACCTTGATCAATTTTGTGTTAGAAATAACGAAAAGCGCCTAATCGCAACAAGTGTAATTTTTCTACTACTAGTTAATGGTGGAGTGTAATAGTGGAAGGCCATATTCCAATAAGTCTCCAATATATTATATGTACAGGGTGTTCAAAATTGGTCACTTTTAGGGGGTTTAAGGTACTTCTAGGGGAGACAGAGAAAAACTGACCACGTATTGCAAGGCTCAAATTTCAAGAGAAGACTTATAGTGAAAACCGCATTTTAAAATATCGTCTCGTCTTTGAGCTACGGGGGCTTTTTGAAAAGTCTGCATTTTGGAAGGGGGTCTATAACTTCGTCATTAGTGGAAATTTTGATTTAGAGTAAATTGCAATTTTATAGAATTTGGCACGAGAAATTCACTCGCTAAATTAAATTTTAACTGTCACTTTTAGTTTTTGAGATATGACATAAAGTTTTCTTTTTTCTTATGGAAGGGCCTATATTTTAATTAATTTTCGAATTTGTCATTGAATTCTTTTCAAAATGATGTATTATGTGTCATAGTTTGATTGAGCAGTTTAGAAGATATTCAGCTTTTTCACTTATTGCTAGTGCTTTATGATTTCCTGCTGAGGCAGGTCAAGGCACTCCAGTATTTTTATTATTTTACACAGTCAAAAATATAGTAAGCCTGGTTTGGAAAAATTATAATTCAGCTGACGGCCCTCAAAGCCTAGTTAGAAAAAGAAACAAAAATTACAGACTCAATAGAAATTCGGAATTATTAAAAATTATTAATAATCATTGCGTCATAGATCAACAGAAAAAATAACAACCAGCCTACTAACTAATAATGCCTATCTGCTCTAACTCACGATCCCTCCCGGGATACCTTTGATGATTCAAGTTTCCAGCATCCTGTCGATTATCATTACTTTCCCAGTAACATTTTAACATGTCATACTTTTCATCGCTTTGATACATATTTCAAAATAAAATTAAAAACGCTTTTGTGCAAAATAATTTCATATCAAAGCGTAATGTCAAATTGTTTAAACAATTGAAAACAATGACAAAACGCCAAGACTCAAGGCCGATTTGCATAGTATAAGACAACAAAACTATAGGAGCATTGAAGTAGGATTTGACCGCAAGGCTTTCATGTCAATGGCGCATGACGTCATTCAACGCATACTAGACAAAAATAAAAACCTTAATTATCTCCGAAACCTCTCAATCAAACTCAATGACGAATTCGAAAATTAATTAAAATATAGGCCATTCCATAAGAAAAAATGCAACTTTATGTCATATCTCAAAAACTAAAAGTGACAGTTGAAATTTAATGTAGCGGGTGAATTCCTCGTGACAGTCTATAAAATTGCGATTTACTCTAAATCAAAATTTCCACTAATAACGAAGTTATAGACCACCTTCCAAAATGCAGACTTTTCAAGAAGCCCCCGTAGCTCAAAGACGAGACGATATTTCAAAATGCGGTTTTCACTATAAGTCTTCTCTTGAAATTTGAGCCTCGCAATGCGTGGTCAATTTTTCTCTGTCTCCCCTAGAAGTACCCTAAACCCCCTAAAAGTGCCCAATTTGGGACACCCTGTATATATCTATCCATGAATGCTTATGACAGTATTTTGACAAATAAAAAATATGCTAACATTGTAACGGAACATCGCATTAATAGGCGGTTTTCGAAATATAGTAGAAAATATATTTTTTCAATAATTTGTGTTATAACCAAAACCTTCATGGGAGCTTTCGTTTCTGAGATATTTACAAAAAACTGATTACAAGGCTGATATAGAATAAAGTTTACTTGGAGTGAGCTAATGAGCTGGGCTGGGAAGGTATCAGATCCGTCATGGATCCATTTATTTTTATATATCTTTGCGTCTCAGATAATTTTAAAACTTTTCTGTCGCGCCGTCTCTGTGTGTCTCTATATGCTTGCCCAGTTTTAATGAAATTTGGTACGGTTCGGTTCATCTAAATCGATTTGAATTTAGGTTAGGTAAAGATTGAGGTTAAGTTTTAGTCACGACATTCGATCAGGGTCGATCTCTATCTGCCTATATAGTAGAGTAAATTTGTAAAATAAAGCTTCAAAAAGGGTATATTTTTTTATATTTGGCATAGTAGTACCTAAACCCAAAAGCTAAATTTTCATTCGAGGATCCCCGATTTGCCGGCCTCAGAATCCAAGATGGCGGCTGTTAAGAAAAAAAAAATATTTTCTTGTTTTAAGAGAAATGAAATTAATTTTGATAAATTTACTTTAAGTGGGACCTACTCAATTTAAAAATGTAAAAAAAATTACACCTGTCACTGCAAAACAAAATGGCGGCTATTTAAAAAAAAATTAGTTATTCTTCGATATTTTCTGTATTTTTTGTGCGATATTGTCGGGTAGGATTTTATTTTAAATCGAACCCTTAAACGAGGGTACCGTAGTAGATCTCTTATGTGAATAAAATAAATATGAAACAGTTTTAAAAACGTTACAAACTTTAATGAATACAAAATAAAACTCTGTTGCAATTTACAAATTGTTACAAGACTTTTCTTATGACCTATAAAACGAACAAGACCCAAAATATTAAAATAAAACTTTAACTTACCAAAATAACAAACTTCAAAATATTCTTTAAATATAAAAATCTTATGTTTCTTTACTGACAATTAATTTTAGAGGTTTTAGTTAAGTTCAACAAAACTTAGAATGTAACTACCGACTTGTCTCCTCAAAGTTTGGGTTTTTATAAATGGTAGGTTGGACCTAAATAATCCATTATCCCCTCTTTGAAGAGTTTCGAGGAACCAAGTCAGTGGCGTTGCTGATAATCCTAAAATTTACTTTACATTCTAGCTAATGAGCTAAACAAGATAAGCTAAACAAAAACAGAGATAAAATACATTTTATAGACAACATTTTCTTATCTCACAGTATTTCCATGTCCAATCACTTTAAAGGGAAAACCCTCTCGCTACTTGCTGTATCCCCACGCTCAACCATTACGACTCCCACTCTAGACTTTTTAATAGTTTTTCTCGCCATAACCATCTGCTGTGTAGTGGGCGGCAACCAAATGTTTTCTATTTTGGAGGGAGGCGGAACCACTTTCTTATCTCAACAGAACCATAATTGTGTTTGTCGCTTTTCCAAGATGGTTTCGTACAGTGGCACAGTCAGGGGTTATTTGCATTCCTGACAATATTTACTTTTAATACCTCATAATAAAGCTACTGGCAAGCTCTTTAAAAATGCTTAAAAGAAATGATAAGTTTCCCCGTCAACACAAAGATGGCGCTTAATTTGTCAAAAATAAAACAGACCTTTTCAACCTGTAGAACAAATAAAATTTTTATGAAAGATTTTTTTGGATTTTATCAGTCGTAAGCCAGATTATGTAAACATTCAGAAAAAGTTACAATTTGACATTTAACATTTTAAGATGGCGGCCGAAGTTCAGACCCCCATTTAGTATAAATCGACATATTACACGGCAATACTAGTTGTGTCAAACAAGAACAAAAAAATAACTTTTTTATTTGAACTTCGGCCGCCATCTTAAAATTTTAAATGTCACATTGTAACTTTTTATAAATTTTTACAAAACTTGGCTTACTATTGATAAAATCCAAAAAAAAATTTCCCAAAATTTTATTTGGTCTACAGGTTATAAAGGTCTCTTTTATTTTTGACATATTAAGCGCCATCTTTGTGTCGGCTGGAAAACTTATTTTTTTTTTTTGGTAGGTTTAAAGAGCTGGTCAGTGGCTTTAATATGAGGTATTACACATAAATATCGCGCAAAAATTAAAGAAAATATGGAAGAAAAACCATTTTTTTAAATATAGCCGCCATTTTGTTTTAAAGTGACAGGTGTAATTTTTTTTACATTTTTGAATTAAGTGTAACTTAACTTAAAGTAAATTTTTAAAATTAATTTAATCTCTCTTAAAACAGGAAATTAATTTTTTTTCTTAACTTTGGCAGCCGCCATCTTGGATTCTGATGCCGAAAAATAAGGGATCCTCGATTAAAAATTTAGCTTTTGATGTTAGCTACCACCATGCCAAATATAAGAAAATATACCCTTTTTGCAGCTTGTTCTTAAAATACTCTTCAAATTTACTCTACTAATATGCAAAATATAAAAGACAGCGTTCGTATTTAAATACTCTGCCAATATATGGGCCCCTAAACTCACACTAGGTACTATAGTTATAGTGTACGTGTGAGCTAATATAACTAAAAACTGAAATATATTTTATTTAACTCCAGACTAAATTACCTTTTGTTTGATACCACACAAGCCATGTTTTGACTTAAACTCAAATTTTTTAAATCTACCCCCACCCTTAAAAAAAACAAAAAACTAAAATGTATTTTGTTAAACTCCGGACTCAATTACCTTTCGTTTGATATCACACACGCCATATTTTCACTTAAACTCTAATTTTTAAAATATACCCCCACCCTTTTGTTTTAAATAAATTAAAATATATTTTGTTTAACTGCAGACTCAATTACCTTTCGTTTGATATCACACACGCCATATTTTCACATAAACTCTAATTTTTGAAATCTACCCCCACCCTTTTATTTGGTTTCTGTTCAGTGGATTTTGTTCATTTTTAAATGGGACCATCTCGACCCAAGACCCAGCCTAGGTACCAAATTTCATTAAAATCGGCCAAGCCGTTTTTGAGTTATGCGTGTTGGTCGTTACAGACATACAGACAGACAGACATACAGACAGACAGACAGACAGACAGACAGACAGACGGCGCAACAAAAATGTTTCAAAATCATCTGAAACGCAAAGATATATAAAAAATTTTGAAATCGGAGCAACTTTTTTTTTCTCGAAAAAATTAGGATCACCATAGCTCACACTACTATAGTATAGTATATGTGTGAGCTAAAAACCCATTTAGAGCCTGTTTACTATTTACAGTAAAAATGTTGTGCAGCTGGCAGAATTTTGGGTGGGTTTTCATTTTAGATGGCACCATTTAATTAAATGAATATAATCCACTTGACATAAGCCCAAAAAACGGTTGGGGGTTGAATCGTGAAAGTATAGGTGCCAATAAATTGGTAAGGATTTTTTTTGTTTTATCTTAATCAATTTTAAAACCACTGAAATAATTTCTATGACCGACACCGACGCGCGACCTTGGGCGTCGACTTCATATACTTAACTATCCAAGTTCTGATATGTGAGAAGTTTTGGTGCTGTTAAGCATTATTTTAATGATAACTTCATGCTCCAAGATATTACCGAAGAAATAAGTTCATATTTTTGTATTATTAACCTGCTACAAAAATGCTATCTATTACGACGGTTGTCTTTTAATTTTGCATATTAGAGCTGGAATAAAACTTTTAAAGACATAATTGTTTCGTTTGTTGTTACTGTCAAAATTGTATTCTTGAAGGCGTCGACTGCTTCGTCTGGCGACTAAAATCTTTGACCACGCAGTCCATTCTTGATTTTCGGAAAAGAATAGAAAATGTGGGGGCTTAGGTCGTGACTTTATAGAGAATGGTCCAACAATTTGTTGGGTTAAAAATTCTATCAATTTTGTACTTTGTGCGAACTTGCATTGTCTTCTTGGATGATGATTCATCATTCGGTGTTCGTCTTTCGAAGCTTAGCGAAAACTTTTGGCAAACAAATGGTGATGTAGCAATCGGCAATAACAGTCCGTTGATCTTTCAGAGGAATTGTTGCTTTTGGATATACTTCTAGGACGGATGATTTTTGTTGGCTTTACTTCAACTTGGAACAACCAGATGACTGATGTTTATTTTGGGTTCATAGAAGAACATCCAGAATTCATTACCACTGACAATGCTGTGCACGTATTTCAAGTTACCTACCTCAAGTTTCAATGTTTTCATGGTTGACAGCCGTTTTTGAAGCACACTTGAATTCTCTATAACAACGAGAAACTGTCGACTGATGTGGTGCCTCATTACCGAAAACCGAAATCAACTCGGCAAGGCATCCTTGTTGAGATAATTCCCTTCGAAAGTTCTAAACAATTATAGCCCAAAAATGTTCTCGGTTTAATTCCATTTTTCGACTGATTTGTTAACCTAAAATATTACGAGTCGTTAAATACCGAGATAAATTCCATCAAAGGAGCATGCGCCAAAATTAACGTCAAAATGTCTAATTTAAATTATTGGCGCGAATACCGGGATTGGCGCGAGATCGAAGAGCTTAACGTATAATTAAAAATTCAAGGTATAAAATAATGGTCAATTCTAATTTTTAGGTATGATTTTATGTAGGTACCGGGTGGTTTTTTATAACCGGAGCACTCAGCAACTTTATCATTGAAAATAAAGGGCTATAATAAATTGTAGATTTTTTTTTGGTTAATTATGATGATGATGAACTTTAAAAGCAAACATAATTTTTTTCTATCCGTCACCATGTACAGCGTGTCCCATTTTCGATGGGATTAAATGGGAAACTCGGTTATTATTAAAGATATTGATTTTCTGATTGCACCTTACCGTGCTCTTTTTTTGAGCCCTTAAAAATGGTGTAATCAGATTTTTGCTATACCCCGTAGTTTCGCTAATACAGGGAGTTTTTGAAAAAATTATATTTTTAATAATCCCTTGTATCTCACTTATTTGCGAGATATTTCTATTCTGTAAAAACCTTTTCATGGCAACTTTTTTAGAAGAAAATAATGACGTTGTCAACTTTTTAAAATATTGTTTAGTTTTTGAGATATGGTATTTATCATAAAAAAATTAAATACGGACCTGGATTTTTTTTATTACTATTTTGATTGGTTTCATGCTAGTATTATCATAAAATAATAAAAATTTTAAAAAAATTTGTTTTAAGGTAAAAAAAATATTTATTATTTAAAAAAAAAATTAGTCCGAACCTGGATATTTCCAACAAAAATATAAATTAAAAATTGCCAGTTAAACAGATTTTAGTTTAACTGTTTTGATACTTAGCATATTACAATGGTTTTACGTTAGTTTACAGATTTATTTGAAACAAAGTCTACTAAAAATACAAAAAAAAAACAAAATTACAAAAAATAAGTAATTTTTATGATTACCATTATGTGTAAGACATTGTTGGCATTTTTGAGTAATTTTTCTTAACGCATTTTGCATAAAAATATTTCTGCCATTTAAATATTGGGATTTTGTTGCTAGAATGAAGCAGTGAAACCTATCACATTTTTAAAAATCTGGATATGGTCGATTTCTAGCCAGTTTAAAATAATTGTAAGCCATTCACAAATATGACAAGTAAAATGAAATTCAATTCCACGCTTCTGTTTTGTAAATTTCACGACCTGCTGTGCTACCATCAAATAATTAGTATGCTATTCATTTTTGTAACTTTTTAACGTTTTTTACTTTCTTTATAAATCTTTTGATTCTCATTTCAAAACATATAAACTAAAAATCGTTTAACTAGTGTGTCTTGCAATTTTTAATTTATAATTACGTTGGAAATTTCCAGGTTCGGACTATAATTTTTTTTCTTCAAATATTAAATAGTTTTTTTTTTACCTTAAATCAAAAAAATATTAAAGTTTTATTATTTTAAGGTAATAATAGCATGGAACCAATCAAAATAGTAATAAAAAATTCCAGGTCCTTATTTAATTTTTTTATGATAAATACCATATCTCAAAAACTAAACAATATTTTAAAAAGTTGACAACGTCATTATTTTCTTCTAAAAAAGTTGCCATGAAAAGGTTTTTACAGAATAAAAATATCTCGCAAAATAAGTGAGATACAAGGGATTATTAAAAATACAATTTTTTCAAAAACTCCCTGTATTAGCGAAACTACGGGGTATAGCAAAAATCTGATTACACCATTTTTAAGGGCTCCAAAAAAGAGCACGGTAAGGTGCAATGAGAAAATCGATATCTTTAATAATAACCGAGTTTCCCATTTAATCCCATCGAAAATGGGACACGCTGTACAAGGTGTCCCAAATTCGATGTTTTTGGGGAGTTTCGGGTATTTCTAGAGGGGCTAAAAAAACCTGATCAACCTTTGCGACACTCAAATTTCAAAAGAAGCTTAAAGGTGAAAATCGCATTTTGATATAGCAAGCCGTTTTTAAACTACGGGGTGTTTTTAAAAAGTCTGCATTTTGGGAAGGGGTCTATAACTTGTTTATTTATTAATATTTTTATTTCTGCGAAAACATTCTTTAGACACTTTTTTAAGAGGAATTTAACTGTTAAATTAAATTTCATTTGTCACGTTTAGTTTTTGAGATATCACATAAAATTAATTTTTCTTTATGGGATTAGTGGGATTTCTTTATATTTTAGTTTTTTTTTATTTTTACCACATATTTTAGATTGCTTAATGGGTTTAAAATATTTTAATATAAAATTATAAAAATAAAAGAGGTGATTAAAAAATAAAAATAAAGAAAACAATAAAAAAAAATTAACAATTAAAATATTGAGTGTGATACATCATTTTAAAGGAAATTTTAGAGAGAGTTTTAGAGTTATTCTGTAAAAAAAATAACAACTTTATGCAATATTTTAAAAACCAAAAGAGATAAATAAAAACCGTTTACATCTGTCAATTCTTCAAGAAAAGATCTATAAGAAAGCTATTTACACAAAAGCAAAATGCAGACAAAAACACTCCGTAGCTTAAAAACGGCTTGCTATATCTAAATGTAGTTTTCACCTTTAGGCTTCTCTTAAAATTTGAGCGTCGCAAAGGGGGTCCGTTTTTTTCTTTCTCCCCTAGAAATACCCGACACCACAAAAAACAACGAATTTGGGACACCCTGTACAGGGTGTGACAATAAAGTCGATTTTTTGAGAGGGAACACCCTGTATATTTTTGCATTTTAAGATTCGTCTTTTCTTTTTGATTTCAAACATATACAATATCTATGTGCCGCGATTAATATTTTTTGAGGTATATGCAGTATTTCTTCTATATGCATTTCACGTTTATTTTGTTTTGCCATGGGAGTATTGACAAATTTAAATGCGCTAAGTCTTAAAAAAAAATGTTTATCGTAGCATAGACATACAGTAGAACCCCGATGCCAGTGTTTATTCAAATTAAATAGGGCACTAAATAATTTGTCACACAACTTGCACGTCACCGGCATTTTCACAGCACAAAAACGACGAATTTTCATCAAAAAGAACTGGGAATTATTAAAGTTTTGCTGTATAAAACCATACTGAAATATCTTTCAGTTGATTGGTTGGCAGAAGTGACAGATCAACGCTTGCGCACGTCTTGGAATTCATCTCGGTATTTAACGACTCGTAAAATATTTACTGTAACTTTAAAATTATATCGCACTGACGTTTTGAATTTAGGTTAGGTAAAGATTGAGGTTAAGTTTTAGTAACGACATTCGATCAGTGTCGCTCTTTATGTGCCTATATGCAAAATATAAAAGACAGCGCTCGTATTTAAAAAACCTCGTTTTAGACGACCATTTAGAGCCTGTTTACTATTTACAGTAAAAATGTGCAGCTGGCAGAATTTTAATATTTTTTTTTTGCATTTTTCGTACCACATGTCTTTTAGCTATTTTTCCATCATCTAACGTGTTAAATGAAAAAAAATTTCATTAATAAAAATGATTTTCTAATTTAATATTAATTTAAATCGCATTTCAATTTATTTTTGCTCCGCAAAATTTTCTGTAACGCTACCTGTTTTGAGCTTGGTTCAGAGTCGTCCTGAAAAATTAAATTTTGCTTTAAATTAGTCTTTAATTCGAAATAAATTTTTAAATAGAAATCAGGGTGCGATAGCAATAACAAACTTTACTGAACATTTAATAAGTACTTTCTTATGCTAAAAATGCTAAAAAAATTAAATATTAATTTATTGTACCTGAGCTTAGCATAACTACTAAGATTGGCTTTTGCTGTCTCCGTATTAATATTAGATTTTTGTCTCAGACCAGTGGTACGAAGAGAATGGCAAATAGGCCTCGACTCAGGCCTTTTTTGTCTGCTCCCTGACCTTCCCCTTATCCTTGAGATCTTCTATTTCGTCAAATCTTCTTGTCTTCCTGATAAGGTCAGGATGTCTGACTGCTTCAGGGACTTCAGGTCTTCTAGTTCCAATTCCTTAACTTAGAATACTTGTCTTCTTACTCCTTTATATGCTTCTTATTGTGCTAGGGAGTAAAAAAGCTGTTTCTTCTTCTTCTTCTCCGCACGAGTGGTTAAGTCATCTTGAAGTGCACAATGTCCTGTGAAAACTCCAAGCAAAAAGTTCACTTCCAGTCTTTCTTTGCGCAGCAGTCCAAATTACAGTTGGTTTCCGAAAGTGGGTATCCACATTTCAGTTTTCCTTTTCTGTGCTCATCACTTTCATTTGATGGCGTTTCCATCCATTTTGGTTGTGCTTACTGATGATGTCTGACCACACCTCGAAATATTTCTTTAATATCTAATAAATATAAGTTTTTTTGGGTGGTTTAAAATAATATTGTACTTTTTTCCACCTAGTAGTTTCAGGGAATTTTTGGAGAGATATCATTATTTAAAGTCCTTAATATATTGCTTATTATTTTATGAGACATTTTAAGTTCGTAAAAAAATTACATGGCAACTATGAAAATAGATAATGCTGTCAAATATTTGATCTTGTAGTTTTTGAATAAAAAATTTAAATATAAACCTTTTTTTAAAGAAAAATTGTTTAAAAGTCATGATTATGTAAAAATTAAAAATATTTTTTTTGTTTCATATTTAAAAGAAGTTTTTCGCTTTGTGAGGATCCTTAGTATACTGTGATACTTATGTGAAAAAATTTGACAGTGTCACTGTTTTTTTTTAAAAAGGCTATGTTTAAAAAATATGTGCTACAAAAATTAAATTTCTAGTGAAATTAAAAAGATGTCTAAGTCTAAGCTAATTATTGTTTTACATAAAATATTGTTTTTAACATCCCCCGTCACAAAACCTAAAACTATTTCTAAAAACGTGAATAAAACTAAATTATAAAAACTTTATTATTTAAACATAATCACGGCTACAATTTTTATTAAAAAATAATCAGATTTGGATTTAATATTCTTAATTTACATGGCGCACGAAAATTATACCGTTGTCGTCCAAACTTAATCAGTGTAAATTTGTATGTCAAAACTTATCAAATATTATTAAATATTAATAATTAAGACATGGTTTGTTAAAATAACGATACTTAATAAAAAAGAACATATTAGAAAAACTATGCTTTAAAATCTGATAAACATCATTTTTATGTTCTCGAAAAAAAGGCTTCTCTCTTTCTTTATTTATATTGATAACCGAGTTTCTCATTTAATTCATTTGAAAATGAGACTACCGCACTACTTATATATTAAAAATCTCAAACGCAATTCATATTCTCTGCATTTAGTTTTTATTTTTTCATCAGCATAACTAAACAAACTATATTTTTTGTACTGGTATGCCAATGATGTTGTGGGATAATTTTTCTAGCGAGCTAAATTTCTAAAATTTCCAGAAAAAAATTAAGTCTATTAAAAGGAGAAAAATCTGCAATTTTGCTATTTACATCCAGGTTTTTGTTAGGAAAATTTTCACAAGCAAATTGCAAAATAATTTCCGACGAGAATTCTATAAGCTTAAGATTATTTTAAAATCGGTGTTTGAATATTGTGAATACTTTATATCGAAACATATTAAAAGTAAGTTACATTCTTAGTATAATTACGTTTTGCATTTTATGGTTTAAATTTCTCTCGTTATAGTTACATTTATTTCTAATTTTCGCCATGCTTTAAAATATCATACCGATGGCCTAACTGCAATATCCCGTATCTAAAAAATGCAACTTTACAGGGGAAGCGAAAAACAGTTTAGGTAACACATATGGGGTTATTGGCTATAAAAGAATATCATTGCTATATTTGTAATTCCTACGAATGGTCTTATATCATTATTAGTACACCATGAAAGTTTTTTTTGATTTTGCCTAAATCACAAATAATCTAAAAATGATCAAAATGCCATATTTATATATATATATATATATATATATATATATATATATATATATATATTTCGTTTTGTTGGTTTCTTGGGGATGTGGTTCTAATAAAACTAGCAAATATGGATTTGGACGTTTCGGTCCAAAGACCTTCTTCAGAAACTAAAAAGAAAGGAAACAACGCTTTTGGATATTTGTTATCTGAGCAATTATTTTTTAGAGAAAAACTATAAATTAAACTAAATAATTAAAACACAAATAAAAATAAAAATTACTCACCATTCACTCACATTTTCACACTACATTATGTCAAAATCAGTTTTAAAAAGACAGTCACACTTTTTACACGAAAAACACTTTTAAAAAAATTAAATACAAACAAATAACACGCATACGAAGACTCTTAGTTTGCTAATATATATTTTAATTTTTGTTTAAATAGCCAATGTGTGTGTGTGTGTATGTGTGTGTGTGTGTGTGTGTGTGTTGTGGAAGGTATATCGATAAGTTTTTTTGTTCTATCTTATAATTTTACTTTTTTCGTTTTTGTTATGTATGTTTTTTAGCAATAATATATATTATGGTCGATACATGATATATTTTCTTATTTGGTACGCTTATAAAACTTGAAATTTTCGTAGCAGGCATCCTCTTTAAGAGGTAAACTTGACCCCTATATTTTGAATAGGGAGAGTGGGTTGAATAATACCTCGAATGATTAAGTAAATCTTTACAACCTTGTAAACATTTTAATATCTTTAGTTTTTGAGATATTTACCTTTGAAATTACCACGGAGGAACAAGAAAAGGTTTTTTTATGTACATTTCTGAGAAAAATTAAATAATCCCAAAACAATTAAAGGAATATTTTACTCTTATTTTTTTATTTTTATTAGTCGATAATAAATTTGAAAATTTGGAGGTAAATATCTCAAAAACGAATTAATGGAAATTTTTACAGAGTTGTAAACAGATTCAAGAGACCTTCAAAACAAGGTAGTAATCGATCCACTTTCGCAATTCAAAATAAATGGATAAACGTTTCCCCTCGAAGAGCACAGTGTGCCTGAATGAAGTATAGGTTACATAAAAATGGTTCCAAAAACTAATTGCACATTTTGAATATAGACTCTCTCCTGACTTCAGAGTCATATTGATATAAATCTTAGCTGATCCTCTTCTCGAAATTTTATCAATTTTTGCCATTTTTCTAGTTAGCCTAGGCACTGGCTCCTGTCACGTGTGACCTAATATGTACGCTCAGTTTGACTATGGGAAATTGTTAAGCACCCACATGAGTATAAAAGAAGTTTGGTCACATGGTCGAACTCATGGTCGTTTGGCCCTACCCAGTGGTCACATTTTAATTTTTTAAAGCTTGGTATACTCCTTTTTTTAAAGACAAATAAATTTTGTCATTACACATTTTTTCATAAATTAAGTAGTTCTTGAGGTATACCAAGTTATTTGTATTGCCGCTTGCAAAAGAATTAAAATAATACCCATGCTCATTTTATTCTAGCTACACTATTATTGACATTTTTTTTTACATAGAAGGCTTTAAACTTTTCACAGAACGGCCATTTCAAGCATGTGGACGGGACAAATCACAAAATGGGACATCCAAAAAAAATTGTAGCCAATTTGTTATGTAATATTTTAACACCAAAATTAGCAAATATATTCTTCATTAATTAGACAATATTTTGGAAAATATAAATGCAAGCAACATGTTTTTATAGTAGAGATAATATCAATAAATGACGGTTGTGGACGGGACAGGAAAAATCCGTATCATTTTAGTTAACATAAAAACAACAAAAACCTTAAGAATTATGGAATATTTTTTTATAATTTATTTTAGTATAAATAACAACATCAACTAAATTAAAGGGAACAATAACGACGAACTAATTTTAACAATAAATTAATGATTAATGTTTGGTTATAGATATCTTTCTTATATTGTTTTGATGGGTGTCACCAATTCCCAACATTTTTTCGGACACAGGCCTAAAAAAGTGGCATGATTGGAGCCATGCAATAGGTTTGAAACGTAGATAAGATTTATATTGGTTTTACCATTAAGTGCATTAAAAAAGTCTTTGGAATCATTAATAATTTCCCAGGCTACCCTTTTAAGTTTCCCTCCTACTCCGTCTACAGCCCCCTTCCCTGGCGCCTGTCTACTTATCACATCCCTGGTGTAAAACCGTTCAACACGTTCCTTAAGTTGGTTTTCCAATTTGTTCCAAGGTGTTACTTTGTATACACAGATTAAACTTGTTTCTTTTGGAAATTCAGTATAAAAAAATTATTTCTTTTTGTTTGGTCAGCACACTTCGGCAATACAGACTTAATTTTCTTTACCGCTTTTCCCGTTACTTGTGGACTTTTAAATGATCTGACATTTTCTGATGGTTGGACTTTCTCAACTTGCCCCTCTTCCTTTTTTCTTTGACGATGCAACCTTTTTCTTAATGTTTCCTGTCTTTTCTTAGCATTTATCATATCTTTCGTGAAAAAGCCTTCCTGAATCAATTTCTTCTGCTTCTTTCTCTTTTTCTTTTGGCATCCTTCTCTTTAAAACGGATGTGCTTATCAACATCCTCTTTGAACTTTCTTCTGAAATCTATAGATTTTTCTTTATTTGTCTAAAAATATGGACTCATAAGTTGGCATAAGATTAAAAAACCTTACTTAAAATAAGCACCTTGCAGCACGTTCTGCATTAAAAATTAAATATTTTTGATATATATTTTAATAGGATCTTATTGTTATATTTTCTAATTTATGGGTTGTGGATGAGATAATAATTAATTTTTTTTTGCAGAATAATTACATGATACAAAAAAAATATTTTACTATAATATTGCCCTAAATGCAAGTCAAGAAAAAATTAAATTGAAAGTCCAAACTTTTTATTATTCAGTGGGATATGCCTACTTTTTTAAGATTTTGGTTGTGGACGGGACAAAAAACCCTTATTATTACAGTAAATGAAAGAATATATCTAACTTACTTTGATTATGAAAATAATGAATGTCCCATTTTTTACGTGTCTTATTTTTTACATGTTTTTATAAGTTTCCTTGACAATTAAATGACATTCAATAAATATATGGATTGAAAATATATTTTAATGCACTTTTGTATTTTATAAGAAAAATCCAAATCGCTTGAAATGGCCGAGAAGAGGATATTGGTACCCCTAAAGACTGCCTTAAAGGGGGCGGTTTCGAAAACCGTTCACAAGATTATAGAAAAAGTGAATTTGCACCGAAACGATGCATCCTAGCGAAAAACGTTAAGAATACTTCTTAATAGTACTTTTAATTCCGCTTCTTCTGATCATTGTCATATCTTTTACAATTTTTAAGTAAAAAATCGATTTTCCAGCGAAAACATGAAATTTTTACAAAATTGTATATTATAACTATCAAAGCTAGGATGCTAAGTGATACATTAAAAGAAGCGGAATTAAAAGTACTACAAAAAATTAATTTTATCGTTTTTCGTTTCGCCGCAAATTAATTTTTTCTATAACCTTGTGAACAGTTTCAGAAACCACTCTTTTCAAGGCAGTCCTTAGGGGTACCATCCATCACACTTTAAAAACATAAAGTCAATATTCTCTTTGGTGAAAGATTTAAAGCCTTCTATGTAACAAAAAAAATAAATGTCAATAATATTGTAGCTACAATAAAATGAGCATGGGTATTATTTTCATTCTTTTGCGAGCGGAAATACTAATAATCTTGATATATCTCAAAAACTACCTGATTTATCAAAAAATGTGTCATGACAAAATTTGTTTGTCTTTAAAAAACGAATAAAACAGGCTTTAAGCAATTTAAAGCGGATTACTGGGTAGGAATATATGCTTAAACAAAAAATATATCAATTTGGCGGCAATTTTCAAGGATGGCGGCCAAACGACTATGAGTTCGACCAGGTGACCAAACTTTTTTTATACTCCTGTGGTGCTTAACAAAGCCCCGTAGTCAAACTGAGCGCATATAATAGATCACACGTGACAGGAGCCAGCGCCTAGGGAACGTCCTTAAATTACGTAACGCAAAAATTCAGGATTTTTGACCCCCCCCTCCTCCCTCTCGTAACTCATTTTCAAGAAAAAACACATTAAAAAACATTGAGTGTAACGCAAGGCCAAACCCCCCTCCCCCTAGAGCGTTACGTAATTTAAGGACATTCCTTTAGACTAACTAGAAAAAAGGCAAAAAATTGACAAAATTTCGAGAAGAGGATCAGCTAGGATTTATATGAATATGGCTCTGAAGTAAGGAAAGAGTCCATATTCAAAATTACGTATTAGTTTTTGGAATCATTTTTATGTAACCTATACTTCATTCAGGCACACTGTGAGAGGTCTACAAAATTTAAAGATATTCAAAAAGTATTCCCCTCGCTAAAAAGTTGTTCAGCGGTTTTTCCAAAAATGTAAGGCAAGTACCAAATATAGCTTTTGTTGCCTTAAAAAAAAACACCTTGTAGATATTGTATAACTTATTAATTTTTACCACAGTATAAAACTGTAAATTAAAAATTGTAACATTTGACTTAATAGTTTTCAGAAAAAATTGATTTACTACTTTTTAAGTGAATGTTGCTATGGTCAAACATCCTAAAATGTGATATGACCTAGATAACAAATCTTAAGTTGTTGAGTTATTATTGTTTTCTTGTTCACACGAGTGACAACTGTATCACACCAGTGACTTTTATAAATATACTGGAAACAAAAATATAAAAAACCCGAAATATTTTATTTTAAAGAATTTAATTATTTATTAAATATAAAGATACAACCAAATAAAAATAAATGGATTCATAACGGATCTGATACCTTCCTAGCTAGCCTATTAGCACGCTTTAAGAGAAGCCATAATATATCAACCTTCAAAACAGTTTTGTGCAAATATCTCGGAAACCAAAGCTCCTACAAATTATTAAGCAAAATGCTATATTTCGAAAACCGCATATTGATGCAATGCTCCGTTAAAATTTTAGCATTTTTTAAATATTTTAATTGTCAAAAAACTGTTATCTAATATAATCAGCTCGTTAGAGTTAGAGTGTCGAACACTATTTTGTCCAAAAATTTTAGGAAAATCAGTTCAGCAGTTTAGGAGCTATCGTGTTACAGACAGACATAAACACACACACAGACAGACGTCATGACGATATTGCTAAGATAGGTCAAAATACACATAAATAACACATTATTGACGTTTTATTTCTAAAAACTATTGATTTTTTAAATTAAGCCACCCATTTACACACAGTCTGCCGGCAATCCCAGCCCCTGTCTTGTGTGCTAGTCAACGAGTCTGTGCGATAGTTTCTAGTACACATACCTACCTCTATAAACTTAGAATTACCACTTAAGAATTCGATATTCGCAATATATGCATTAATTGTCGTGAATTTGTCGTAAATTTGTCATGAAAGAAAAAAATTTGTCGCGCCACCCGTTTTCCTGAAAAGGGTATGTAATGCTAAGTTGAGTCTCAACTTAGCATTACCACCCCAGAAAAAATTAAAATTTTTAAAAACTAATCTATGGAATAATTGTCGTAAATTTGTCGTGAAAGAAAAAAATGTGTCGCGCCACCCGTTTTCCTGAAAAGGGTATGTAATGCTAAGTTGAGTCTCAACTTAGCACTACCACCCCGGAAAAAAATAAAATGTTCAAAAACTAATAAATGCATTAATTGTCGTGAATTTGTCGTAAATTTGTCGTAAAAGAAAAACAATTGACGCGTCATCCGTTTTCCCGAAAACGGGCAGTGAGCAATTTTGAGATTTCCCAGCTAAATCTTAGTGATCTTTAAGCTTTTTCACAATACGAAGATGTAGTATATTTAACCTTGTCGCGCAATTGTACATTTTTGGTGAAACAATCATTATATTACGTTCCGCTTTTACTTTTCAATATAACCTTTTGTGGTATTTGTGTAAATATTGTTGAGTCTCAACTTAGCATTACCACCCCAGAAATAATTAAAAATTTTAAAAACTAATCTATGGAATAATTGTCGTAAATTTGTCGTGAAAGAAAAAAATTTGTCGCGCTACCCGTTTTCCTGAAAAGGGTATGTAATGGTAAGTTGAGTATCAACTTAGCACTACCACCCCAGAAAAAATTAAAATTTGCAAAAACTAATAAATGCATTAACTGTCGTGTGTTTGTCGTAAATTTGTCGTAAAAGAAAAACAATTGTCACATCATCCGTTTTCCCGGAAACGGGCAGTGAGCAACTTTGAAATCTAAATCTAAATCTCAGTGATCTTCAAGCTTTTTCACAATACGAAGATGTAGTATATTTAACCTTGTCGCGCGATTGTAAATTTTTTGTGAAACAATCGTTATATTACGTGCTGTTTTTACTTTTACCCTTACCCTTTGTGGTGTTAATATAAATATTCATTGCTCGCTGTTTTCAATGATCAAGCTAACGCCAGGATTTTGCGTTGTTTTAGAATTAACAAAAAAAAAGCGAACTTCTCAAAAAATATTATGTTGTCCTTTTAACAATCATAGGCATTTTGCTACAAAGAACGGATATAAATATGTTTCATACTAACAAAACACCATCTTCTAGTAACACTAGGTACCTACTAGTTGTATAGCTTTATTTATTTTATTGTAGGCAAAAGTTCTTACCTAACAAAGCCCTCCCTACCCCTTGATCATTCTTAAACTGTAACTTTGGTGCTGCCTCGTTTTGAGGTAAATCAGATGGATAAAATAAGCAGTGACGGTAGATTAAAGAAAAAACCTGTGACTGCATGTGATCACTCCAGTGACAGTAAAATTAATTACAGGTGGATTTTTTTGTTCTTTTGTAAATACTAAAAACTAATATCAACAAAATTTTTTGAAATTAAAATTTTTGAGTTTTGGTCTACTTTAGTAATCCCCAAAATCAATTTTATTATCTCGAAATATTTTTTTGTACTATTCAAATCTATTAACTTTGAAAATTACAGATCACACCACGTGACATGTCACATAGTGTGAACAGTTTTACTTTCACGGAGACATTTTGTGAAGAGTTCATTGCTGCTGGAAAATGTTGATTTCAAAAGAATAAGTGGTTTTAAATATACAATCCAATTTACGATGGAATGCTCACACAAAATTCGTTACAAATAAAGTTCGACATTTATTACACAAATTTAAAAATTGTTCTAAAATCTAATTTTGTAAATATGTATAAATTTGTATTCATAATATGTTAATTCAAAATTATGTTTACTAAGGTCTTCTGATAAGAATTTTCATTATTCTTATATATATATATTTTTTAATTAATAAAGCTACAGCCATGTAAACGACGTGGGAGTAAAATTATAATTGTATTTAATAAATCTAAGGAAAAAGTATTTTTAATGGTATGACAAACAGATTTTCTGGAACTCATTTAAAAGAAATAAACAATATTTTGCGGTGAAGTTTTCTATACAAACTTCTTTGAAAGCGTCCTCAAGGAGTTTTCTTCTCAACTTAAAGAAAAACTCACATATTTGCTCCTTTGAAAACTTTTTCTCATATGGAATAAGATTCTTTTTCAGCATGAGTGGGAAACAATATTAATACTACAAAAGTTTCACTTTGTCACAAACAAAAAAATTCTAATTCGCCTTTAATGGTTCCAAACAGCATAAACTTTTTTGTTAGAATTTAAGTACTAAGATCTTAAGACAGTGTTTAACTTTATGTTTGGGATATCTTTTTTTGTTTTCAATGCGTGTCAATCATAATGGTAATTCTAGTCCTGGATAATTACAGCTGCTTTATACAGTTCTTTTCCAGAAACAATCAATCTCTTAACTTTCGAAGCCACAATATTAGATATTTTGCTCAGTGGCGGCTGCTACAGGGAGGGCAACGGGGCAGTGCCCTCCCAAAATTAGACAACAAACAGTATTTTTAATTGATTTATTTAAAAAAAAAAGTTAAATCTTCCCTTACGACAGTCTAGTTTTTTTTTTTTTAGTCTGTGGTTAACAAAAGGCGATTAATTGTGCACCGCGCGGAACAAGGTTTCAATTTCACCCCTTTTTCAGCGGTATATGGGTGGTTGTTCTCGCGCGGGGTCGGGAGGAATGTTTGTTTTCGTTGATGTCGGTTATATTCATCGTGCGAAAACGTTCGTTGACCTTCCTACGTGTTTCTGGTTCTATCCTTAGTGAAGATGTATGAGTTTGTTTTGATTTGGGGTAGGTCAGTAGTTAAAAGCCTTGCCAGCCCCGTATAATTAACTGTGCAAATTTAAATATGTTTACATATGAACTTCGATTACAAATAAAATCTTTATGGCCACAAAGACCGGACCCAAACATTAATCAAAATTTTAGCGCACTTATTTATTGTATTACACTATGCTGAAAACTGGTTGTGCGGAAATGCTTTTTTTTTGCTTTAATTGTCTTATTGTGAACAATCCACGAAGTGATCCTGTGTGGGTGGCAAAGGAAATGCGTGATATCAAGCACTTTATTGAAAAGTTAAAAAAAAGACTACTTATTTAAATAGCCACATAGAATTTCCTATGCTAAGCAAGACTTATATTAGGTGCCTATTGAATAGTGCCTATAGGGAAAACATAATGAAAATGTGACAAGAAATAGACATATACTATAGGATAATAGACTGATAATAGAATTCTGTGGGATTTTTGAAGTTGCTCTACGGGGCCATGATGAGTCTGAAACTGGTGCTAATCCGAGCACTTTGCGATAAACTAAAAACTACATCAAGTAGCTGCTTGTTTGTAAAATGCTAAAATAAAATTGTTTAGGTAAGTTTTTTATACTTTTCCATGCAATATAAGTTTCTGCCCCCCCAATTTTTAACGTCACTAGACGCCACTGATTTTGGGATTAATAGATTTAGCTTTGTATCATTAGTTGAAATAGGGACTTGGGTTACACGACCAAAAGTTTCAGTTTTATGCTTTTTATTGTGACAAATTATTATCTTTTCATTTTAAGTCTGAGTTAGTACAGTGAAACCTCTCCTTGCGGACACCTCTATTAAGCGGACACTCCCTTTAGGCGGACAAATTTTTTGGAACCAAGCTTTTCTCTATTTCTTTACTTGTAAAATTGACTCCAATAACCGGACACTCTAATAACCGGACGCGGACAATTTTTTTCGGGTAAAAAATTCTGAAACCTCCCTTAACCGGACGCGAATCTCTGAAAACGGGACGGAGCGCTGCACGACATGAGCATAAATATTATGTAGTATGTTGGCAACAACGCACTCTGCAGCCGGCATTCTTACCGGCGGGGGCGCGACTGCTGTGTTTTATTTTTATTGTTTAATTGGGTAGTAATAGATCTCTTTGAAATGGTGCCTACTAAAAAACTTCTTAGTTTACGTGCAAAAATGGCAGTTGTTAACGTTTCGGAGAAGGAACATCTATCAACACGAAAGATCGCTGACAAATTTAATATCGGAAAAACTCAAGCAGTGGAAATTGGTAATAAATATATATTAAAATTTCGCAGTTCCCTCTCATAAGCGGACACCTCCAATAAGCGGACATAATCCACGGAGCCGTGAGTGTCCGCTTATAGGAGGTTTTACTGTATTCTCAAAAGCTTTAAGTTTGATTTATTTCTATGCCTAATACCCCAGCTTGTTTAGTTCAAGGTTTCAAGAAAAAAAATTACATTTTTTAAATTTGCCTTTTTTATAATCTACCGATATCGCTGATTAACAAAGCACGATTTTAAAATCTTCTATGTGGGATTGATTGTAAAATCGCCCGATATATAAATTACCTTATAAGCATAGGGTATTTATTATTTACCTTATAAGCATAAGGTATTTTTTATTCGGATTTTAAAAAACATTTCTTTACAAAATGGCCCAGGAGAAGCAGAACACCCCTCGGAGGTTCTAACTGCCCTCTGCCAACAACACTTAAAGTATCATTATCGTTGAGCCAAAGTATTAAGCCTAAATCATTTATTGTTGTAATCTGTAGGGTTCTTTTATGTGCTGGGTGGAAAAAAATATGCCACTTTAGTCAAACTCAGTATATAGGTACGAGTGCACAATAGATCCATATGTGGTCGCAGTGCATGGAGGTCCAGTAGGCCCTGCCACCACTTTCGAACACATACATACATACATCATTATCGTGAATATCACCAAAAACTGAATGTTTCAAGAAAAAAAATACATTTTCTTTAGGACATAAGTTTTGTTAAAAATATTATAAATTCTAGGTGTGACTAGTGAAACTAGTAAGAACCTTTTATTTTGAAATTTGTATTGGAGAACTTGCCTTTAATTTATCTCAATTCTTTTAACATAATACCAATTTCGCGTACTTGGCCTTTTTTTACATGAAATGTTTTTGTTATGTTTTCTCTCCTCTTTTAAAGGATTTGGATAATATTTAGGTTTTAAGGTAGTAAAATATGCTGAATATTGTTCAAAACTTTTGCAATGCCCTATTAAAAATTTGGAGGTTTTTTAATTTTTCCTATGGTTGTACCATAGTTTCTTTTAGCCTTTTAAAGCTCAGCTCTCTAGCGTTTCAGAAAGTGGGCAATGTTACTTTTACATAAATTTACATTTATAGGTGAGGATAGTAAATTAAAATGTTGATATTTAAAAAAAAATTCTATAGTTTTATCATAGTTCCTATCGGTATTCCAAAGCTCAGCTCTCTAGCGTCCCCGAAAGTAATCAATGTTACTTTTACATAACTTTACATTTATAGGGGAGGGAAGTTAATTAAAACTTTAGGGTTTTTTAATTTTTTCTTCTATAATTTTATCATAGTTCCTATCGGCCTTTCAAAGCTCATCTCTCTAGCATTTCTGAAAGTGAGCAATGTTACTTTTACATAATTTTACATTTATAAGGGAATATAAACAAATTAAAATTTTGGAGTTTTTAAATTTTTTCCTATAGTTTTATCATGTTTTCTATCAGTCCGCTAAAGCTCAGCTCTCTAGCGCTTCTGGAAGTGGGCAATGGTAATTTAACATAACTTTAAACAAATTAAAATTTTGTGGTTTTGAATTTTTTCCAAGGGTTTGGTCATAATTTCAGTCTGCCAAATTTTAGCTTTGTAGCATGTCTGGAAGTACAGTAGAATTTTGATGATCTATACATGAGTAAGTGAGTGAATGGCAATTTCGACGTTTTTTAAAGTTTTATAACTACTTTACTACTTTATGGATGTCTTGAAACTTGGAATTGAACTTGAACTTTATGAAGATGACTATGCAAAATTTGAGTTTCGTAGCTCATTACAAAGTAGAGTTTTAGATAGGTTAAATATGGGATGAAATGTTTCAAGAAAAGATGGTACAGCAGTTTACGGGAACTTGGCGGGCCACTGCCGTGCCCCCAGATCCTTTGGCACCACAGTCATTTTTCTATCGCAAATACTTATTGATATATTAGCGTCTAACCTTTGTCATAATATAAAAGATCACCCTGTACTTACATTTATATATATTTCTGTTCCTAAATCTATTATGCATACCAGGTTTTTCTAGCCAGCTTAAAAATGTTTTTCTCGCTCTCGAAAAACTTGGTCGGGTCGTCGGATGTTGGAAACTGCAATTTTATTGTCATTTGCGAATATTTATGCACTTGTGTATACTTTTCGAGTTTTTATGAAACTTGTACATGTTAAAAACTTCTAAAATTTAAAATCGCTTACGTAAAATGTGTTCACATTGGAAACTTTTGACAGGCGTAACTAGATCCTTTGCACTAATAATAGGGACTTATTGGAATAAAACTGACTTTATTTTAAAGTCGACTTTATTCTGACAGATTTACAAAGAACAAAGAAAACTGACAGCCGACCTCTCAAAATTGACATACCAAATTCAAATTGACAAATAAAGTCGCTAACTTTCATTTAATAAATACAGACACTAATAAATCCGGTTCTTAGATACACAAAGGCCGAATTTTGAAAGAAAGCAGCTGCTTTTTATATGTAAATCTGTCACAAGACGGTCGATTTTAAAATAAGGTCAGGTGTTATTCCAAGAAGTGTCCAATATAATAATGGAAGGCAGTGGCGGCTGGTGACGTTATAAATTGGGGGGGGGGGGGGGTTCGGTTCGGTTCGGTTCGGTTCGGTTCGGTTCGGGGGGGGGGGCTGCAGAAATTTAAATTGCATGAAAAAGGTGATAAAAAACTTACAGAAACAATTTTATTTTAGTATGTTCCACACAAGCAGCTACTTGGTGTAGTTTTTAGTTTATAGATAAAGTCCATTCGCCTTTCTTTTTTATGGCCCCGTATAGCAATCTCAAAAATCCCACAGAATTTTAAACAGTCTATTAACCTACCAAGTAAAGGTCTAATTTTTGCCACATTATGTTTCATTATGTGCGGTAATGTTTTGCATATTGACACTATTCCATTGGCACCTAATATCAGTCATGCCTAGCATAAAAATAAATAAATAAATAATAAAAAGTTTGCGAAACACGGTTTTCAAATTTAGATTAAAAATTAAATTTTCAACGAAATTTGTCATAGAATCAAATTTTGCCAGACACAATTTTAAAAAAAACTAAATCGTATACGTAACGTAGCAGCAAAAATGATCAGGTTTACCCGATGGCTGTACGTGTCTGCTGGTGCCAACATTTAGAGGACGTTCATCAAGATCAGGAACTTTATTCTTGACTGCCCGTGAGGTGAGGTGACGTGAGCGAAAAGTTCACTTTTACGGGTGGAATTTGAATACTTTCACCACCTTTTTGCACGGGAAAAGAATCTACAGAGGTGAGCGCTCACCTCACATCACGTCACTCGCTGTCAAGAATAAACCTCCTGGTTTGGGTTTTTATTTTTGTGATGCCGCAAATGACATTAACTGAATATTGCACGTGCGTTCTAGATTTAATAAAATTTGTATTTAAAGCCCAAGGCTTAAAACGCAGCTTTGATATAGTATCCGGGAAAAACGATTTTGATTTTATTTATACTATTTTACCTTTTTCAGAGTGGAGTATCCAGAGTGAAATGACATGATGGATTATGACGTATATTTAGTGCGCTGTGGCTGTGGCACTTTTTAAAAATAAATAAATTTAAAAAAAATCTTAATTTTTTTTATAGTTTTATTAGTGGTTAGTTTCTTTTAAGAACCATATGACATACCAAAATGTTGTAGATTTTTTTCAAAGTTATTTTAAATTTAAATAAAATATATGGCGTACTTAATTTTGTGTGAAATTATGAAAAAAAATGCTAAATAATGTTCAAAAAATGCAATATTTATTTAAATTGAATGCAGCGTTTTTTAAAAAATACTTATTTACCTAATTGGTCAAATTGACTGTGTTATTAGGCATTGTAGGGGAAAGGGGAGCAAAATGGGGTACTTCATTTTTTAGGCTTAATTCTCCTATGAAATGATCACCATTGCGTTCGTCATTTCGAATTAAGTTGGCTAGATATGTTACCTTTAAATTTTAATTTTCAGTTTTAGCGATTTTTATTTCTGTAAAAAGTTGACATTGCCTCATTTTGCTCCGCATGCGGGGTAAAATGGGGTACCTATATGTGGCAAAACGTGTGTGTAATTTATATCAATATTTTAGTCATCAAAGTTTTATTTATTAAAATACTAACCAAGTTTAAAATACTTATTTAAAAAATAAAAAGTTGTAATAAAAAATACATTTATAATAATCAAATTCAGTATTTATAAAATTTATAAAGATTTACAGCGACCAAGTAATCGCTGTGGTATTAAGAGGTTTTGTTCTTGCGCAGTTTAGCTAAAACTGCAGAATCCCGTTTTAGCCCTATATACCAATTTGCCCCCCCCCCTTTCCTATTAGGGTTGCAACTATTAAAGATAAATAATATTTAATATATAAAGAAGATTAACAAGTTTTAATTTTGTAAATATGGGGTTCGGTTCGGTTCAGTAAATAAATAAAAATATATATCGCCAAATCAAAAAACAACAATAAATTTCTAGTTCCTAGCAAGACTACGCTATAAAAAATAAAAATAGGTAAAAAACTTTTAAATGAATGGGTTTTATTTTAAATAGACAATAGAAAAAAACAGAAAATAAAAATGGGGGATTTCCTAAAAATATTTATTGGAAAGCTTAAGGTAAAAATAGTATCAAGTGACCTTACAAAGTTTTAAGTTTGAGACAAATTTATAAATATGAAAGTCCGCCATTTTGAATTTGTCATTTTAATATTTTATGTGATTAAAAAAGTTTTAAATTGTAGTTACATCGCTAGATCACTATTATACCCCTTCACAGAAAAACAATATAAATTATTGTTTAAAATTAGAAATATACTATTAGGTTAAAAGCTATAGTGATCATGAAGATTCTGCTTAGAAAGATAAAAACCAATTTAGCAGGTTTTTAGATAAAAAAGAAACATGTTCCCCTCTTCATCGCTCTCAAGTCATGCTCCGCCTTCTATAAGCTGCGTTGAATGCATTTTATTGCTTTTGTTTTTCTATTGTTTTTGGTAAGGATAAAGATATTTAATTGCCTAGTTTGGATGTGGTCGATGATCAGTGTTGCCACCAGATTTGGTGATTTTTCAACCCATTTGGTAAAACTTTTTTAAAAATACTAGATTATGGTAATTTTTTGACACTGTACTATTTAAATTTAAATTTGAAAAAAATCATTATATATTTCTTTTTCTTGACTATAAAATTGTCAAGAAGAAAGAAACCTAAGTATATCAAACATAAAGTATGTAATTTATTACGCGACTGTAACGCTTGAACCACTGTCCGCTGTATCGGGTTAAAAAACGTAAACTCTCGAGCTTGGCTACTCGGCTTTGTCCGGCAAATAGGCGCCTCCGGCGATAACCCGTACAAAATGCATAGTAGATAACATTTGTTAGTTTTTTAAAGTTTAAAACATATATTAAAACAGTCCATTTGTGTTTTTTTATTGTTTGTATCTCGTATAATGTATAGATCCTGTATGTATGACATTCTTTTATATATGCCGTACAGTCGCCCACTTTTTAAATGTCATTATATTTTGGCAACACCGCATGGTTTCAAATAGGTATCATGAGTTAATGAATATTTTTTCGCCAGCCGTTTTTACAGTCTGCTGAAATGCCTGCCTTTACAGACGAGCTTAAGCAATTTTTATATGACATTAAAAAAGTTGGCGACTTGTTCCTACATATAGGGTCTCTAGTCTAAATATCCGATTTTTTTTTGAAACTGGTGATTTTTGGCAAAATCTGGCAACTTTTATAGCATGTGTGATTTGCAATTTTTTGATCTGGCAACCACCCTGTCTATGATTTGACCCATTTTTCGTTTATTATTGTCTCTAAACATCGCGTAAAACTGCTGGTACCTGATTCAAGAGCTTAAAAAAAGTAAGAATATGTGATTATAAAAACCTTACAAAGTCCTTTTAAGAACTACCAAGTTACCCAAAGTAAATGCTCAAACTTGCCACCCTGTTGTGCTAAACAATAACCTAAACGGTTAAATAATCCCTGCCGTACATTGCTTAGCATCTGAGTTGTGATCGAATTTAAAGCATATTTAATTCTAATTTGAAGTTATACATACCAAACATATACCACTTCTTAAGGAACACAGGCGTCTTATGATTAAAAAGGGGGCGGGCCGTCACACCTGACTATACACCAAGTACTATAAATAGTAGCCTAGAGACTAGATTGTTTAGTTTGCACTTGAAAATGGTTAAAGATACTTACTAACCGAAACGTCGTGTTTAAAATAAATAAAGACAATGGAGTCCGAAATTTTATTTCTACTCAATCATTGTCTACGAGTTTCAAGCAAAGAGACTGTGTCTGCTTATTACTCGTCAGGGAAAAGTTTCGTCTAAAAATTCCCTGGCGGGTAAAACTTCATGTACCGGATACCCATCCTGCTAAAACTGCTGATAATCAATATCCGGCAATTGTCGAACTGCAGGAATTTGCAAGAATTTTAAATAAGCGGCCACATTTAGGTTACCATTAATAAAAATGGCCCAATGATATTCTCTCCAAGAACCCCTGACTAAACACTAAATTTTTAAGAATTGTGTTCGAAAATTTACCAAATATTTATTTTTTAGTCCAGTAGCGAGTATGGATTGTGGGCATTGTGTAGTAGAGACAGTACTTTCGTCAGTAAATAAAATATTACTGACAAAATGTTCATCCTAATTTGCATAATCCATCATTTTTTCACAAAATTCCAACCTTGAACTATTGTCCTCAGGAAACAGTTCCTGAGATTTTTTTAACTTGTAGGCTTTGTATCCATGTCTTTTTAAAATTGAAGAAGGAGGGAGTAATTCAGCCGCAGCACAAACGAGAGTTTCTCGCTGTTGCTTGCTTTTGTTCCTACATGGGTCTTGGACTCTCATTCAATTCTTCATTGTCGGTACATTTTCTGAAAAGCTTAACGCATCCAAATTTATCAAAATGGTTAATTATGTTCAAAGTTTTGCAAGGAATGTCACGGTCCTTATACTTAGCAATAAACAAATTTATTACATTCCTAGTTTTAAAATTTGAACCTTTTCTTCTATAGTAAATTTTAACGCCGGTATAATGCCCGAGAAAGAAACTAGCAATTAAAAGAAAAGACATCCCGTAACGCATGGGCGTAGTCAGGGTCTGGCAGGGTGAAGCACTTGCCCCACCCTGGCTTGTCACCTGCCCCATCCTGGCTTTAGCTCATTTAGTAATATTTATTTGTACATTTTTTTGCTTTTTTGCCCCACCCTGAGCGAGACCCTGACTACGCCCATGCCGTAATGCGACCTCGTTGAATCTCCCCTGATATTTTTAGTCAGCTCTTATCTACCTGCCTATAATTTTTCCTCGTGTTCCGTCTCTTCTTAAACTTTTAATTCACGAACCATCGCGATTTGCTGAGATCCGGGTACACTTTTATGTTTCTATTTTTATCTAAACACCTGCTAAATTAGTTTTTCTCTTTCTAAGCAGAATTTATGGTCACTATAGCTATTACCGTAATGGTATATATTTATTTATATATCTCTAAATCTTCAATAGATTGCATATATTGCCCGATAAGCTAGTCTTATGGTCTGTCTTTCACTTTGCGAGGAATAATCTTGAGAGCAGTTTATCAAGATATTTCTCTTAGAGGCACACGCAGTCGGAATGGGACAACTGGGCGCCGCCAACTCGGCGCCACCAACTGGGCGCCGCCAACTCGGCGCCTCCAACTCGGCGCCGCCAACTGGGCGCCGGGCCAACTGGGCGCCGGGCCAACTGGGCGCCGGGCCAACTCGGCGCCGCCAACTGGGCGCCGGCCAACTCGGCGCCGGACTAAAAAATTTTTTTTTGGCAAAATGTGTAGATGAAAAATAACATATATTATTTATATAAAAACATCTTTAAAAAATCCTACGCAATTTTTTACAAGCTTTTATTTAGCTTCAGATGTTCTGTCTAACTAACTATCTATCAAATCTTGTTTTTTTTTTTTTTTTTTATTTGTCAAACACACTGTGTTTTTTTTTTATTACAATCTAGTCAGTAAGACTAATTAGCAATTTTGTTTTAACTTAATTTACTAGAAAAGTCAGATTTAAACTTAGGGTTCACTCAACAGTTCTCCCCGCTTTGTTTAGTCTGTAACTCACAATTGTGTTGTGTTTATAGCATTATTTTGTTTTATGTGTAATTCACTTAGTTTACTAGCTCAAACGGCTTCACTCTTTTTAGTCGTCGAACTAGCATAGTATTGTCTAGAAGCTGAATTGCTTCCACATTCACATGCCGATGGAGTCTATCTTCATGGCTTTTTGCGTACTTTTTTATAGTCTCTGCTACAGTTTCGATTTTTAGATCTCGATGAAGGTCACTATTTCGAACGTACCAAGGTGCATTCACAATGTTTCTTAATACTTTATTTTGAAATCTCTGTACAACTAGAATGTTACTCTCTTTAGCACAACCCCATAGTTGAATACCATATGTCCATACTGGTTTCAGTATTTGTCTATAAAGCAGTAACTTATTATGAATTGTTAAATTGGACTTCCTTCCAATTAGCCAGTTCATTTTTCTATACCTTATCTCAAGTTCTTCTTTTTTTTTCTTAACATGTGCTTTCCAGCGCAATTTGGTATCAAGTGTCATACCTAGATATTTTGCCTGATTCGAATATGGTACTGGAATGTTGTTAATTGTTATTTGTATGTGATTTATATTTTTGTTTGTAAAATGAACATGAATTGATTTGGTTTCATTTAATTTTATTCGCCACTTTGTGGTCCAACTGTGAATTTGGGTGACTGCATCCTGAAGTTTCTCTATACATTTTTCAATAGATTTTTCTACCGTCAATAAACCAGTATCATCGGCAAATGTTGCTAAGTGACAATTTTCTGGCTTTGGGATATCACAAGTGAATAATAAGTATAGATAAGGGCCTAGTACGCTACCCTGGGGCACGCCTGCTTGAATTTCTCTTAAATTTGAGTATGAGTCTTCCTGTTTTACTCTAAAATGTCTATCAGATATGTATGATTCCAAAATATCCGAATACTGTTTTGGCAGAAACCTTTTTAGTTTAAAATTAAGGCCTTCATGCCACACTTTGTCAAATGCTTGTGCTACATCTAGAAAAACTGCAGAACAAACTTTCCCTCTTCTAGTGCTTTTTCTATTATATTAGTAATTCTGTGTACTTGATCTATCGTGGAATGCTTGTCTCGAAAACCAAATTGATGAGATGGAATAATTTCTTGTCTTTCTATGATGGGTTTTATTCTTTTAAGCAATAATTTTTCATAGAGCTTGGATATAATTGGCAGCAAAGATATTGGCCTGTAAGATGACACGTCATGGAGTGGTTTTCCCGGTTTTGGAATCATGATAACTTCTGCAACTTTCCACAGTTTAGGTACGTACCTAAGCCTAAAAGACGCATTAATTAGGTTGCATAGTTTTACGATAGCTTTTCTGGGGAGTTGTTTTATGACTACCCCGTTAATAAGATCATACCCTGGGGCTTTTTTCGAATTAATATTTTTGATTTCTGTTAATATTTCTTTTGGTGATGTAAGCTTAATATGGTCCTCGATTTGATGGGGTTCATTTAAATGAAAGTGTTCATCTGGTGCTTCGTGGGGCTGAAATGTTTTTTCTAAATGACTTGCAAAAATATCTGCTTTTTCTTCGTTACTCCTTGCCCACTGGTTGTTAGATTTTCGTATGGGTGGAATTTGGATAATTGGTCTTTTAAAATCTTTGGTTGCTTTCCAAAGGGAATAGTCGGTATTTTTATCATCTGTAAGCTCATTAAGAAAATGGTTAATAGATTCATTTTTTATTACTAGAATTTGTCGCCTAATGCGCTGCGTCATGTTGTTGAGATTTGTTTTGTCCCGAGGATCACGGCTTTGTTGCCACTTTCTTCTTAGTTTCCTTTTTTCCAATATAAGGTCTCTAATTTCCTTTGGATAGTTTGTTCCCTTAAAAATTCTCTTTGGTTTTGGACTGTTTTCCCAAGCTGCTTGTTGAATATTTGTAACAAAATAATCAACTTCTTTATCGATTTGTTCTGGCGTTTGCAATGGTACTGATAGGTTTATTTTTTCTGTCAGACTTTGTTTAAAACTAATCCAGTCAGTCAGTTTATTAACTAGTGAGATATTTGCTTCTTTCTTTATTATGTTTTTACTAAGAGTTAGAATAATAGGTGAATGATCTGAGTGTAAATCAAAACTTTCTTCTATATCTACAAAACTTAAAGATATATTTTTTACTATAAAAAAATCAATTAGATCTGGAATTTTTCCTGGATCTGTTGGATAGTATGTGGGCTTACCAGTTGATATCGGCTCACATTGATATTCACTAATAGCTTGCAAAAGTTCTTTTCCTTTAGAGTTCGTCAGTCTAGATCCCCAGTAGGTATTTTTTGCATTAAAGTCACCTCCAATTATAAAACGGTTTCCTAATTTTCTGAGAAAATTAAGATATTGATTTTTCTTTAGTAAGTGCCTTGGTGGTATATAGACAGCACTTATGACTAATGTATATGTTTTGGTTTTTACACTTACTAATGTAGCTTGAATCTCTATGGTTTTATATCCCATCTCCTCATAGTGTGATATATTTTCTTTAATTATTACAGCACTTCCCCCATGTGCAGTATTGCTAGGGTGAGTTGTATGATACACTTTATAACCTTTAAATTTAATGTGAGACTGGTTAGTGAAATGCGTTTCTGACACAAGACAGACGTCAATTTTTTCTATGTCTAGAATAACTTGCAAGTCTTGCTGATGTTGCAAGAGACCATTGGCATTCCAAGCTAGGATTCTAAGATTACTGACCATTTTGAGGCATATTGGTAGCTCCGTTATTGCTACTTTCTAGTTTAGTTAATCGCTCATCAAGTTTGTTCAATTTCTCCAAAATTAATTGTAGTGTTTGTTCCATAGTATTTTGACTACTGATATTAATATCAGGTATAGTAGCTGTTGCTGCTACTTGGCTGTATGTCCTTGTCACAGAGTTTTGTGTGACTGTGTTTCTTGTCTGTTGGTTTTGTCTATTTGTACTCACGTTTGGTATGAGATTCGGTTTCTTAGGTTTATTTTTCAATTTTTGTATTTCCTTAGCAACAAGGCATCCTCTGTAGTTAGCAGGATGCTTGCCTCCACAGTGGATGCATTTTGGCTCAGATTCTTTTGGTTTGGGGCATTCTACAGTAAGATGTTTCCCCGTGCATTTTACGCAACGTGGTTCTTTAGCGCAATATTTTTGCGTGTGTCCATAAGATTGGCATCTTTTGCATTGAGGGACTAACTTTGAGGTTTTTAGTGCTTTTATTTCCACTTCAATCCCAAGGATACTGGAAATTTCAAAAATTTTGTTGATATCTTCATCGTGGCTGAATGTGAGCATAAACATGTTAAGAGGTTGTCTTGTTCTCCATTTAAGTTTGTTGCTGGCTATCAAATCTTGTGAAGCGTTTTTGACACACTTCCCATTATCCGATTTGGATGAAATTTGGTACAAACGTAGTGGTCCCATGACAATACAACATTAAGAAAAAAATATCCAAACAACCCCTACCCCCACCCCTTCTATAGAAAAATGTGTTTTTGACACACTTCCTTTTATCCGATTTGGATAAAATTTGGTATACACATAGTGGTCCGATGATAATACAACAATAAGAAAAAATATCCTCCTACCCCTACCCCCACCCCCTTCCATAGAAAAATTTGTTTTGACACACATCCCGTTATCCGATTTGGATGAAATTTGGTATACATATAGTGATCCGATGACAATACAATATTAAGAAAAAAATATCCTCCCACCTCTACCCCCACCCCCTTTCATAGAAAAATGGACCTCTATATGTATACCAAATTTCATCCAAATCGGATAATGGGAAGGGTGTTAAAAACGCATTTTTACATGGAAGGGGGTAGGGGTGGGAGGATATTTTTTCTTAATATTGTATTGTCATCGGATCACTATATATAACTTCATCCAAATCGGATAATGGGAAGTGTATCAAAAACGCATTTTTCTATAAATGAGGGTGGGGGTAGAAGTGGTACGATTTTTGTTTTTAATGTTGTATTGTCATCGGACCACTATATGTATACCAAATTTCATCCAAATCGGATAATGGGAAGTGTGTCAAAAACTCATTTTTCTATGAAAGGAGGTGGAGGTAGAGGTGGGAGGATATTTTTTTTTTAATGTTGTATTGTCATCGGACCACTATGTGAATACCAAATTTCATCCAAATCGGATAATGGGAAGTGTGTCAAAAACTCATTTTTCTATGAAAGGGGGTGGGGGTAGAAGTGGTACGATTTTTGTTTTTAATGTTGTATTGTCATCGGACCACTATATGTATACCAAATTTCATCCAAATCGGATAATGGGAAGTGTGTCAAAAACTCATTTTTCTATGAAAGGAGGTGGAGGTAGAGGTGGGAGGATATTTTTTTCTTAATATTGTATTGTCATCGGATCACTATATGTATACCAAATTTCATCCAAATCGGATAATGGGAAGTGTATCAAAAAGGCATTTTTCTATAGATGAGGGTGGGGGTAGGAGTGGTAGGATTTTTTTTTTCAATATTATATTGTCATCGGACCACTATATGTATACCAAATTTCATTCAAATCGGATAATGGGAAGGGTGTCAAAAACGCATTTTCTATGGAAGGGGGTGGGGGTAGGGGTGGGAGGATATATTTTTTTAATGTTGTATTGTCATCGGACCACTATGTGAATACCAAATTTCATCCAAATCGGATAATGGGAAGTGTGTCAAAAACTCATTTTTCTATTAAAGGGGGTGGGGGTAGAGGTGGGAGGATATTTTTTTCTTAATATTGTATTGTCATCGGATCACTATATGTATCCCAACTTTCATCCAAATCGGATAACGGGATGTGTATCAAAAACAAATTTTTCTATGGAAGGGGGTGGGGGTAGGGGTGGGAGAATATTTTTTTTATTGTTGTATTATCATCGGACCACTATGTGTATACCAAATTTTATCCAAATCGGATAACGGGAAGTGTGTCAAAAAGCCTTTTTTCTATAGAAGGGGTGGGGGTAGGGGTGGTAGGATAGTTTTTTCTTAATGTTGTATTGTCATGGGACCACTACGTTTGTACCAAATTTCATCCAAATCGGATAATGATAAGTGTGTTAAAAACGCTTCACAAGATTTGATAGATAGTAAAGGATTTTTTAAAGATGTTTTTATATAAATAAAATATTTTCTTTTTCATCTACACATTTTATCAAAAAAAAATTTTTTAGTCCGGCGCCGAGTTGGCCGGCGCCCAGTTGGCGGCGCCAAGTTGGCCCGGCGCCCAGTTGGCCCGGCGCCCAGTTGGCGGCGCCGAGTTGGCGGCGCCCAGTTGGCGGCGCCGAGTTGGCGGCGCCCAGTTGTCCTAGACCGCACGCAGTCTAGATCCAGCTCCAGCTGTTTATTTTATACTTGAGAAAAAGTAATCATCATTTTGCTCCAGTTTTCAAATTACGTCAAACATCTAGGTTATTGCATGTGGCCTCGCATAGCAAAGCTTTACCGTTGCATGACAAATTACGTTCCGGTATCAATAGGGCTTTTGGACAAAACCTCGCTCTTCTTTATCAAAATGGTGCAATGGACTTGCTGTAACTTGAAAAATGTAAGTAATGACATTTATTGTGGTGTTTTATCTCGACTAAAAAATATTATTTATATTTTGAGTAGGTAAGTTTGTTGAGATTTATGTCGGTTTAAAAAAAAATCCGTACGATACACGAACAAAAACTATCTTTTCAGCTAAAATTTAAGTTTCCGGTCTAGTAACGTATATGCTTATTATAGCGGATCCGATTGTAGTAGTAATTATTTATATAATTGTTTTTTAATTTTTTTACCGTATCATGAATTACTAAATACTTGATTACATAGTTCTGTAGTTTTGGACATACTAGGGGAAAGCACTAGTGATAGCGGGTAGTAATGGTAAATACTTTATTTTGTAAAAGTTTTGGATAGCTTCAAAGCTATAAAATAAAGGAAAAGGGAAAGGGTGTGGTTTTGCTCGAAAAAAAATCTTTTATTATTTTTTAAAATCTACAGTGTAAGCTGAAAAGTATTAGTTGTATACCTAAAAAGGTTTTCTTTTAATAACTTTTTGACACACTCCGGTATGAGAATATTGAAAGTATAAAAATACACACCTATTTGTTTCCTATTTTGTTCTTCATCTGTTCTTTGTTCTCAATTTTTTGTTTTTCTAATTTATAAAAAACAATTTCTGTTTCACATTAAAATAAAGAGGCAAGACATTTTTTGTACTATATCAAGAAAATAGTCTCTTCGTGAATGGGAAAGCACAAATTATTTTACTTCAAAGCAATTTGCTTTGATCTAAGACATTTTTTTTTACTGTGCGGCACGGCATTATAGATGTCGTCGTGTCGCGTAGTTCCGTTGTAGTGTATTCGCTTAGTACTTTATTTATTCTTACTAAAAATAATTGTATGTAGTTGAATTGCACGTAAAATACAGATTTCATTTGTAATTGTCTCGTTATTAGAAATTAGAAAATTATAAACTTATTAGTCTCACTAAGTAAATAAACTGCTTTGTCGGAGGGATTAATTTGTGAGACAAATACCTACATAAAATACTCGTAATACTCGTTGTAATTATTTGATAAATTCTCTGTTCATTGCCCGTACTAAGCCAAACACAGTTATGTTTTATCTCCAAGTTTTGTAGAAAAAAACCTAAGCGTTTTTGGTTGGGAGATTCGATGGCGAGCGCTGAGGACCACGCTGTCGAATATTTTTGCATTGCAATTTTGGCAAATCTGCAAACGATTTCACCAACGCTTGTGGAAAAACATTCAAAGAACTTAATATTTATTAAATAACTCTTTATATCTTGCAGAAAAAGGTATGCAGTATGGTCATATGTCTGGCCGTCCAACATAGGAGTATTTGTATCATAAAACGGGACAAAATTAATTGTTGTGTTGTTTGCAATTTCTTTGAACGAAAGACAAAGTTTGATGATAATAAACTGTTTACAATAAAAAATATATCTATACAGGGTGTCCCACATGTTATGGAACAAACGGGGGATGGGGTTGAGGTTATAATAATAACGATATAAGTATATTGTAACCGGTTTTTAATATCTTACAAGTTATTTAATGTTTTTTGTGTCAGGCGTGGATCTACGGGGAGGGAGGAAAGGGGAAATTTACCCTCCCAAATCTAAAATTATAAACCTATATTCAGTTTTGGCAAACAGAACACCCCTTCTGGTTCCTATGCATAATTTTTTTGAGGAATAGCCATGGATATTTCCCCCCCCCCAAGTTAAGTTCCTAGATCCGCCCCAGTTCATGTTGTTAATTTTTGATATGATATTATTTTCTAAAATTATTCGTCACCATTTTATACAATTTTATTTTATAGGCGTATACTGCTAAACCAAAAAAGGTTAGAAATCTATTCATAATGACAAATAGTTTTAAGAAATTATTTTTATTGGAAGTATCAATAATAAGATTTTTTTTAAGCTGGTTTTAAAAATCGAATATAAGGAGGATCATTTCATAAGAAAAATACCAACTTTATGTAATATCTTAAAAACTTAAAGTGACAGAAAAAAATTATTGTGCCAGTTGGATTCTTTGTTGAAAAAACTATAAAAAATCACTTTGAACCAATATGAATTTTCAAAAATCAAAAAGTTATAGGCTTCCTCCCAAAACTCAGACTGCTCAAAAGCCCCCCGTAGCTTCAAAAAAGCTTGCAATATCAAGATGCGGTTTTTACCTTTAATCATATTAAAATTGAGGTTTGTAACCTTTTCTCTTCAAGAAATACCTAAAACCCCCAAAAACTTCGAATTTGGGACACTCTGTACATATTTTTGATTTTTATTGCTTGTACTTGCATTTGTATTTGTATTTGTACATTTCTGTTCCAAATAGAAAAAAATGTCAAGCATGGCTTGTATTTGCCCCCCGTAACGGAGAAATTACTACCTTCAGAATCAAAATATGGACAAACCCCTACAAAAATTAATTAATACACAAATAGTTTTACTGTGGGCAATTACCCCCTACCCCTAGAATATGGTTGTGATCCGCGCTTGCTACATGTGAGCTTAAAACACTGCCCTGAGAAGATAAGCTGACATACAAAAGCAATCCTCTTTTACTGTTTTCTAACAATTCAAAGGTATGTTTTGACAGGTTTTTAAACTAAAAATAATCGTTTGTCCCAAATTTTCTAAGAGTTTGATCTGAGGGCATGGTTATCAGAAATAGCGTTTTAAGTAAGAAACATAAGATAAGAGCACAGTTATACTTTGAAAAGACATGTTTGCATGTTTTTAAAAATCATGATATTCTTAAACCAAAACCTTAGAAATTTGGTACATATCAACAACTTGTTTTTTCGGTGTCGGATTTTCTATTTCTTGGGCATTTATTATTAGTAGTAGTAGTGCTATTAGTGCCGTCGAGATCATTTTTTATCTACCGACCAGGCAGATAAATGCGCCCTTTTCTTAATCTCCGATTTGTCCGTATATCAAACTGATGCACGTGCCCCTTAGGATACAAGTGTTCTTTCTCTAAGAGGACTTAATTTTTGCCGGGACCCCATTGTCGAGGGCAAATATCTTTATATAATATAGCAAGTAAACACAGTAAACCCACGCCTTTAGACCCCTTCCGATCAACGATTATAAACACACAGGATTGCTTATTAGCTCGAATCTTTCAGCGGTATGCGGCGCCTTGCTTACGTTACAAGTGGACCTCTGCTCAGCGCGCTTCATTTAATACAGTTTGCAATTATGAGTTTTTCCCGCTTTTTTCTTGCTTATTTGCAAACAAATTTTTTATTCGTGATAGTAAATATAATTAATAATTTCATTCATTGAAATCAAATGATTTGATAAATCAAGAGTTTGCTCTGAGAGCTGAATTTTCCTACCAGACGATATGTTGGAGTTTCTTTTTTAAATAGTTAAAAGTTTTAGAATAGAAGTAGGATTTTTTCTAAAAGTTTAATCAATTTAAATCATTAGATGTATAATTTATTGTTTTTATTGCGGATATAATAAAATACACTTATATTATATAGTAACAAAAAGGCATTTATTTGATATTTCAGATCTCAAATTGCAATATTTATTATATTATTATATCAAAAACCAGTCATTTTTTGGAGAAAACAGCCAAATAAGATATGTTTTTCAACTTCTTATGCTTTAAATCAATAGATTTTCATAAGTTTTTTTTCAAATGATTTAAATTGTTTGTGTTATGAGTTGTTTTTATCCCACCCAGCGCCCGTTTTCACTCCTTCTCTAAAGAGACTACGCGTACTGCCCAGTACGCGAAAGTGGAATTCCGTAAAAAGGATTGAGATAAAAGTAAAGCCAAGTTCTACAATACAAATTTCAAAATGAATGGTTCTTACTAGTTTGGAAATGTTTTTTTAAACTTTGCTTGCTTTGTCTTCCAAAGCTCAGCTCTCTAGCGTTTCTGGAAGTGGACAATGCTAATTTACATAACTTTACATTTATAGGGGAGGGAAGTTAATTAAACCAAAGCTCAGCGTGTCCGGAAGTGTGCAATGTTACTTTTACATTACTTTACATATATAAATCGGATAATGGGAAGTGTGTCAAAAACTCATTTTTCTATGAAAGGGGGTGGGGGTAGAAGTGGTACGATTTTTGTTTTTAATGTTGTATTGTCATCGGACCACTATATGTATACCAAATTTCATCCAAATCGGATAATGGGAAGTGTGTCAAAAACTCATTTTTCTATGAAAGGAGGTGGAGGTAGAGGTGGGAGGATATTTTTTTCTTAATATTGTATTGTCATCGGATCACTATATGTATACCAAATTTCATCCAAATCGGATAATGGGAAGTGTATCAAAAAGGCATTTTTCTATAGATGAGGGTGGGGGTAGGAGTGGTAGGATTTTTTTTTTCAATATTATATTGTCATCGGACCACTATATGTATACCAAATTTCATTCAAATCGGATAATGGAAAGGGTGTCAAAAACGCATTTTCTATGGAAGGGGGTGGGGGTAGGGGTGGGAGGATATATTTTTTTAATGTTGTATTGTCATCGGACCACTATGTGAATACCAAATTTCATCCAAATCGGATAATGGGAAGTGTGTCAAAAACTCGTTTTTCTATTAAAGGGGGTGGGGGTAGAGGTGGGAGGATATTTTTTTCTTAATATTGTATTGTCATCGGATCACTATATGTATCCCAACTTTCATCCAAATCGGATAACGGGATGTGTGTCAAAAACAAATTTTTCTATGGAAGGGGGTGGGGGTAGGGGTGGGAGAATATTTTTTTTATTGTTGTATTATCATCGGACCACTATGTGTATACCAAATTTTATCCCATTCGGATAACGGGAAGTATGTCAAAAAGCCTTTTTTCTATAGAAGGGGTGGGGGTAGGGGTGGTAGGATAGTTTTTTCTTAATGTTGTATTGTCATGGGACCACTACGTTTGTACCAAATTTCATCCAAATCGGATAATGATAAGTGTGTTAAAAACGCTTCACAAGATTTGATAGATAGTAAAGGATTTTTTAAAGATGTTTTTATATAAATAAAATATTTTCTTTTTCATCTACACATTTTATCAAAAACAAATTTCAAAATGAATGGTTCTTACTAGTTTGGAAATGTTTTTTTAAACTTTGCTTGCTTTGTCTTCCAAAGCTCAGCTCTCTAGCGTTTCTGGAAGTGGACAATGCTAATTTACATAACTTTACATTTATAGGGGAGGGAAGTTAATTAAACCAAAGCTCAGCGTGTCCGGAAGTGTGCAATGTTACTTTTACATTACTTTACATATATAGGGGAGAAAAGTAAATTATAATTTTGGGGTTTTTTAATTTTTTTTTCTATAGTTTTATCATAGTTCCTATCAGTCTGCCATATCTGGAAGTGGGCAATGTTACTTTTACATAGCTTTACATGTATATGGGAGGGAAGTAAATTAGAATTTTGGGGTTTTTTGATTTTTTCCAGCGGTTTGGTCATAATTTCTATCAGTCTGCTAAATTTCAGCTTTGTAGCATGTCTGGAAGTACAGTAGATACATGAGTGAGTGAGTGAGTGACAATTTCGACGTTTTTTGATATTTCGTAACTACTTCAGTACTTTTGGGAATTCCATGAAACTAAACATAGAGGGATTGTTAGCTCCATGAAGATCTACGACTGTGCAAAGTTTGAGATTCGTAGCTCATTCCGAAGTAGAATTTTAGATAGGTCAAATATCGGCTGAAATGTTTCAAGAAAAGATGGTACGGCGCGTGAACTTGGCGAGGCACTGCCCTCAGATTTACCTCCTAAATAGTCAACCACACCGTCAAGTAAATGAAAAAACGCAAAAAAACGGAGGTTAAAACGTCAAAAACACCTTAAATTCACACGAACTCTCAATACAAACAAAGCAACTGGTCCGCTGGTGACGTAAGCAGACACTGTTCGTCTCGCTGAGCGACGCTAACATAGAGTTAAATGAAAATAAGCAATCCTGTGTGTTTATAATCGTTGCCTTCCGATAGGTTTTCCTGTTACATGTTAGACTTGCATTCATCTAACATTAATATTATTATAGCAGTTAGACGACAGACTTTTTCCTTTAATTATTCAGTGATCAGATACCTCTTCATTCACTCCGATAACAAGGCCGGATAAAATCGGAGATCTTTTGAAGCCCTATCTGGTTATAAACTCCCTGAGACTGTAGGATAGTCTAAGGGAGTTTTTTTTAGATAGTCAAAATACAAATACTATTTCTACAGCCTCATTTTTTCTGCTTTTTGTATTACCCACGATACAATAACATACGGTATGTCAGCAACGCGGAAAAAAATATGTTTTTGCCTCCCATTAGGTCATTTAGATGCCAAAATAGCGAAATTGGTATCCAGCTAATGATTAATTTTACTTCCGCGATGGGCAATAAGTGTTCAAGAAATTAACATATTACATGGAAAGTTTGCATAAACAGACGCTTGAGTATGCTTAAGAAGCATGGTAAATTTAGGCCAGATCAGAAGAATAAAAGTGCCTCAGTTTAGAACTTTTCTGAACTCATGCGGAGCCCCATTTTTACCCAACTACAGCACGGCGAAAGGAAGGGTAATGTTTTTCGATTGTTGTATGTATGTAAGTAAATATGTTTGTGTCACGCTAGAGGCTAAACGGTAGAACCGATTTTGACAAAAAAGGTGTCGTTGAATTGCTACGGATCCCGAAGGGAGTAGGAAAGTGCAAAATATTTTACTTCAAAGCAATTTGCTTTGATCTGAGATAATTATTTTTACCGTGTATAGAGCGATTTTAAAAATTCTTTTTTCACACGCTTTAAGACTTTTTTTCCAGCATTATTTTACTAGTTTCCCCCTTCCTCGCCCACTCTTCTCCTCACCCTCCTTATTAGTAATAGTTGTAGCTATACCTTTCACAAATTTAGAGCGGTTTCAAAAAATTTTTCGGCACACGCTTTAGATTTTTTTCGACACCATTTTACTACTGCCCTCCTCCCTCTCTCCTCCCCCACCTTCACTTAATGGAAGGTAACAGTGTTCGCGTCCGTAGAAAATTTACACGTACTTTTTGGGTAAAGCTAAATGAATTGTAAATGCATAGTGCTTTTTATAATGCTGAATAAGAATTAAACCTAAAAGTTGGAAATAAAAAAAAACACCCAACCGCTAAATTTACTTGTAACTACTAGTCGCAGTTGGGTACAAAATTACCCAATAACCTGATTCATGAAAATACAAAACTGTATAATTTCGTAAGTGCGCTTTGGGCACCAAAACTAAAAGTTGAAGCATACGTAGGCATACCTATGCCTATCAATTTTGTACTTAACTGCGACTGGTACTTACAAGGAAATTTAGCAGTTGGGTGTTTTTCTTATTAGATTTTTTTTTAACAATGTTTTTAGTCATTACTTTAAAACTAACCGATCGATGAACCAGTCAATTTTTAATAGTAGTTTTTTAGTTTTAAGGATTTAAATAGTGGATCCCAACATTTTTATAGGATACCGAGCAAACGTTTTGGCCTGCAATTGTTTAAAATTGAATTTAGATCTATTGGCTTATTGTAATGTAAGTAATGACTTGAAAAATTGTTGAAAATGGATAAACGCGTAAGTTCAGAAAAACAAAATGAGTTACTTACCTTTTTCTGATCTGGTCCAAATTTACAATGCTTCTTTAGTATATTTAAAAGTACATCTGTGTAAAATTTTAAGTTGATATGTTAATTTTGTGGACAGTTATCGTTGGTCGCGGAATCCTCATTTAACATTAGCTTTATGCCAATTTCACTATTTTGTCATCTACGTGACGTTACAGAAAGTGAGAAGTAACAATCAAGCGTGATCCCAGATATATATGGATGCGCGCTGACATACCGTGTCTTAGTGTATTAGCGAAAACTATTGTCAGATATTTAGTTTTTTAGACATGATTAAAAATTGCAAAAAAGCAAAATTATTCGTTTATTGAACCATAAAAAATACAAATTAATTTTAAGTACTGGGTCCTCCTCTACTACATCAGCTGGTTACTAGAGAAGCAAAAAATCTATCTGGTTTGATAATAATAATTAAAAAAATATTTTAAGTATCGAAACTAAATTTGACAAGTTGAATTATTTAACAACCAAAAGAAAAGGATAGTAATTTTTGCATAAAAAGGATAGTAATTTTTGCATAAATTCCATATGGTACAGTCATTAATAAACCTCTAAACTTTACCTCTTTTAATAACCTAAAGTGGTGGATTTCTAGTTTTTCAACTGACGACCCGATGTCAGAGGTAACACATCCTTTTCGATTCATTTGTCAACGCGTAGTGAAAATCTGCCAGGGATAAATTGCAGACTTGATATGTCAGTGAGACAAGTAACGAGTATGTGAAGCGGCAGCGTTGCCAACCATTTTTGTAAAAAATTCCCTGTAGGCGTTTTGAATTTTCCCTAGATTTCCCTAAATTAGAAAATCGGCGTTCCTAGGTGGGTACGTACATTTTTTCCGATGTCAAAATGAATTTTTTTTGGACGTTTAGAACTTTTTTATATATAATATTTTTAAAAAAATTAAAAATCTTACCTACCCTAGAATTTAGTCTGAAGAATCATCGACGTCTGGTGCTGGTAGGGTCGTACCCAGAACAAAATTTCAGGAAGGGAAACTTCTTATTTGAAAAATTTTGTCTGTAAAAAATGTTGTCCTGTCACTTGTGCCTTTTTAACAATATTAATGTTATTCCTGGATTAAAATACATAAGCGGAGTATAACGGATCTAATACCTTCCCAACTAAGAGATAGGTATTGAAATTGAAGAAATAATCCATGTTGGGTGAAAAATCTTGCTTTAAAATTGAATTTTGAATTTTCTTTCAAAATCTTGAAAACAGAGTTTGTACAGTATTTTTAGTTCTTACAAAAAAGGTTACAAGAAATTTTATCTAACACCGAACTTTAATATATATGGAGTCGCACTTGTGTTTCTATTCTGCCATAAAAAAGATATATTATATTTTAGCTCCTATGAAGGTAATATTTACTTAAAAAAAGATGGGTCAGCAATGGGAAACTCTGAGTCTCCAATTTTAGCCAATCTAGTCATGAATCATCTCATTACTGAAGTTTTAAATAGATTACAGTCAGTGCAGTGGCGGCGCGTGGTAAAAAGCTTTGGGGGTGCACACCAAAAAATAATAAAAATTGCGGCGCAGGCGAAAAATTTTTTTGAGTGCCACGTCACCTTTTTGGGCCATCGCGTGGGCCGTCATATCATATAATTTAGAGCAAATAATTAAAAAAATTAGATATTTAGTTAGATATTAGTTACCTACCTATTATTATTGTTTTTATAAATAAATAATAAATGTATCACACCTAGTTTATTTTCTCTTCTAATGGCAAAGATGAAAATTTTATTGAATTTAAATATTGTAGGCAAATGCTATTAGAATTAAAAACTTCCGCCATTGTCGTAAATACCAAACCGTCGAAATCAAAACAAACTGATACCGAATACAAAATATCTGATACTCGAATAGCAAGTATCAGTATCTACTCGATACTTGGAAAAGTAATCGTTGCACATACCTACTAAGCGCACTAATTAAAAGTACGCGTGCTCTAAACATGCAACGCGAACCATGGACGCAGGGGGCATCACGGGGGTGCGGGCGGCATCGAGGCTAGTTTTTGTATAAGCTCGGTGCCAAAGGAAGGTAGAGATTCTATGAACTGTAAAATTATATTGGGACATTCCGTCCTCTCTTTATATATTTACAGTGCATAGAAGTTGGTTCCAGTAAATAACAGCGTTGTTTGATGGAGAGTACAACGATAAAAGTAAAGAATTAGATTCGAACTAACTATACAGCGCATCCGCCATTCCACACAGGCTGGTTTCAATACGAATACAAACACATACATACCAGGTATTCATTTCTAGATAATATTCCAGTCTTTAGTGAATTCCTTTTGGGGTAATTATGAATTAAATTAAGGAATGATCAAAGTTTAATATTTTTTTAAGTAAATTTTGGGAGTGCAACCCACCAGTTCTGGTAGACTTCTTAACTACTTCTCAAACCATCCTCTGTCCAAAAAAATCGCATCATAGAAAAACGGATTGTTACACAGAGCCATCAATATAAGTGACACAGAATTTCACTTCGCTAATATTGCAAAAGTCACAAAACAATTATTAAACAATTACCCGTTAAATTTTATCAACAGAAATATAAATAGGCTTAAAACAAAGATAAAACATACCAAAAATACTTGTCCAAATAAATATTTCAATTTTCCTTATATTGATGGTCTCTCACAAAAAATGGGAAGATGCTTTAACAATTCTGAGGTAAAACTAGCCTTTTACAACATCAAAACTACTAGTTTCCTCTTTACACATCTTAAAGATAAGGTACCTGAAAGCAAAAGAAGTTCAATGGTTTACAAAATACCATGTGAATGCTGTAAATGCTACATTGGTAAGACAATGCAATACCTTGACAAAAGAATGCAACAACATAAATATGATTGTCGAAATGATAGAATGTATAATGAAGACAAGACTGCACTCTCAAAACATCATTTTAAAACTGGCCACCATTTTAAATTTGATGAGGTTAAAATAGTGGATTCTGAGCATTAGCTATAAAGGAAATATCAAAACAGACACAACAGAGTGAGTATATAATAACATACTACAAATTTACAAAAATGTTAATAATATTGGTAATGACAGTTCCTTTAAACTTATTGATTAATGTGATAATATTGTGATCATAGTTAGGTACCTTTTAGATTTAAGTCATTTGTTCCAAGCTAGTCTTAACATATGTGATAACAGTTCTTGTTTGTATTCTGTTAAGCTTAGTTTGTGCTTGTTCATAATTAGGACATCAGTCCCATTTTAAGTAATTTAATCTCAAATAATTTTAAATTTGTTTCAATGTTAAATGTTTTTATCTGTTGTAAAAAAAAATACCTATGTATGTAGGATTTTCCATTTTAACAAAAATTAAGAAAAAAGTTAAAATTGTAACATTTGTTAAAAATATCTTCCACTTTCCTAGTTCGAGTGGATTGTGGCACAGAATGAACCGAACCGAACCGAACCGAACCGAACCGAACCGAACCGAACCGAACCGAACCGAACCGAACCGAACCGAACCGAACCGAACCGAACCGAACCGAACCGAACCGAACCGAACCGAACCGAACCGAACCGAACCGAACCGAACCGAACCGAACCGAACCGAACCGAACCGAACCGAACCGAACCGAACCGAACCGAACCGAACCGAACCGAACCGAACCGAACCGAACCGAACCGAACCGAACCGAACCGAACCGAACCGAACCGAACCGAACCGAACCGAACCGAACCGAACCGAACCGAACCGAACCGAACCGAACCGAACCGAACCGAAACTTACATAAACAATTTTCGTTGGTCCAAAACACTTTTTATCGAGGGGTGGCTTGATCGCCGATTTTTATACACCAAAAGGAAATACCTACGCTATAATACCTACGGTATTGCCCGGTATTTCCGCAAATTTCAATGGTATTTCCTAGTATTTCCCAAGCAATGGTATTTCCTAGTATTCCCCCCCCCCCCCTAGTATATTTCCCAGTACTTCCCAAGTATTTCCTGGTATTTCCCCTAACCAGTGGCGTGTCGTATAGGGGGCCAGGGGGGGCGATCGCCCCCCCCTCCCGCCCCTCTGCACTTGGCGCCCCTGGCGTCCTTTGAGAAAAAAATAGAATTAATAATGTTATTATTTAAAAAAAAAGTTTGTAATTTATTTGACTCCCATACCTATATTTGCGCCCCTTAAGGTCTGCGCCCCCCCCCTCCCCACCCCGCGCCCTTTTATCCGCCACACGCTACTGCCTCTAACCTGTCCACCAAAAGGAAATACTAAGCCAACCCTCGCTTTTTATATTGCATGGAACAAACCTTATAAATTATTTTCGTTGGCTTGGAGACAACCTAACAAAATTGGGGATTGGGATAACGCCGAAAATGTGTTATTTGGGTGCAGTTTGACCTACCTTAGGAATATCGTTGTGACGTCTGTCCGTGTGTATGTGTGTCTGTCCGGACCACAATCGATCCTAAATTGCTCAACCGATTTTCATTAAGTTTTTTGGTAAAATAGTGTAAAATAGTGTAAAGCGCCGGTAAAATTTTTGTTAAAATCCATTAATGCTAACAACAGTGTTTTGCCAGTATAAAAATTGAAAAAAATTGAAATTAACTTTCTAACGGGGCATTGCAACAATATATGTGGTTTTCGGAATATATTAAAACTCATTTTTCTCAATAATTCATGTTAGAAACAAGCAGGAGCTTTTGGTTTTAAGATATCTCTAAAAAAACTGTTTTCAAGCATGGGCGCTCTCAGGGGTGCTCGTAACCAGAAAAAGAAGTGTTGGTAAAAACAATTTATTTAAAAGTTATCACTGTTCACACTGTTATAAAAGCAAAGCAAAATCTGGGCAGTTTTTATAAGGCTACTTTCTAGATTAATCAACAATCAATTACTAAATATAAATTAAAGTAATCATCTTAGTAATGTATTCAATAATATTATCTTCTTAATTTTGATCAAAGAAGGGGCCCCACTTACCAAATAATGATATTCTCCGACAAGGACAGGAAAAAGACCTAACAAATACTAACAATAACTTTTACATCCGTAAAACCCCGGGCCTGGGGGTAATAGTCGACAAAAACATTATTTGTAATATTTTTTTTTTCTAGGGGGGTTAATTCTCTGGTTTGCCCTTTAATTACAAACAAAAAGTGAATTTTTTTCTAAGGGGGTGAAGGAAATGCCTTTTTTGCCTAAACTTATCGGAAAAAAAATCATGTTACAAATTTTGCTTAGAATTGATCAGTGAACAATTCTAATGATGTTTGCTGACTAAGAGTTAATTTACCAAAATCTTCACCCCTACTACAAGTGCACGTAGTTAGTTAGTAGTAGTGTGGGGTAGGCTCTAGGCCTGGCGACTAGGCACATGAAGCGCCCTTTTCGCCAACCCCCGGGCATCCCCCTACTGCGTCCTTCTTTCGCTAAGGAATCTGCCCGTCTTCTGTACAAAGGCCAGAATATCGGGCCACCTCAGATTCAGAAGGTCCTCAGTCTCAAAGGCTTCCTCTTCGAATACCTCTCTTCTTGCTTCCTTGTATGCTTCACATGATGAGAGAAAATGCGTCGAGGTCTCGTCCTCGGCCCAACATCGCACGTCGCGTCCTCCTTCACTCTCATCTTTGCCAGGTGTCCTTGTAGGACGCAGTGTCCGGTCAGGACTCCCACTATGGCTCCCACCTCTCTTCGTGTTCTACGGAGCAGCCAGTCCCTACGGGATTTGCTGTAGCCTGTCACATACTCCTTCGCCTGTCTGGCGTTTCCTGTGTTGGTCCACTCCCTTTGTATCTCTTTCTTAGTCCACTCTGTTAGGGCCAACTTCATTTGCCCTCTTGTGAGCCCCAGGAACGGTTCTGGCCCGACGCATTTCTGCTGGGATCCTCCCCCGGCGAGTCTGTCCGCTTTCTCGCTTCCGGGGACTCCCACGTGGCCTGTGACCCATACGAGCTCTACCTCTCTTACGCCGGCCAATTCCTGAAGTGCATCCGCACACTCCTACACCAAATCTGCGGACATGGTTGGTTTACACAGTGCTTTCAGCGCAGCTTGACTGTCTGAACAGATGCAGAGGCGTTTTCCTGTTTCGTTCCTAATTTCTTCCTCCCATGTTAACGCCAGTATAGCGTAAACCTCTGCCTGGAAGACTGTTGCATTGGATCCCAGCGGGTAGCTTTTTCCAATGCTCTTGCTTTCCACGTACACTCCTGCACCGGTCGAATTCCGGTCTGTCAGCCTAGATCCGTCTGTATAGCAGACCGTGGCGTCGCTAAGGAATTCAACTCCGTCCTTCTTCCATGCATCCCTTGGTGGTATGGTTACACTGTATCTCCTTTTCTCCCTTAACCGCTATTCTGGCATCGCTAGCCTGTACGTCGATAAAGGAATCTCCCTTTCCTTCACAGTCGAGATCTCCGAATGCCCTTTTTGTCCACCTCTCCTTCTCCACACGCCCGCGTCCCTTATTCTAAGGTATGCTGCCATCGCTTCCTTCTTTATCCAGGTGGACAGCGATGGGAGACCCAGGATCGTATTCAGGGCTATGTTAGGAGTAGACCTTAAAGCTCCGGTGATGCTCAAGGTCGCCACAAGTGTACGTTTATCAATAGCAAGAATGTACGTTAAAAAAAAAATATCGATAGCAAGAATGTACGTAAAAAAATATATATAGGCACTCCAAAACCGTATCGGATTGATCAGAAACTTAATTAAAATAAGCCACGCAGGCATAATAAGGCTTCTGGAAACGCATTTAGTTCGTGGAAAACTCTAATGAAAGTTAAAATTAAATTTCAGTAGTGAAATTGCAATAAGGCATTTTTATGTAACTCTGAGCAAATAACTAAATAAATACTTAGACCATATAAAAAAAAAAGAGAGATATATTGAGATAAGGATAAATGAACTGGCTAATTGGAAGGAAGTTCAATCTAACAATTAATAATAAGGTACTGCTTTATAGACAAATACTGGGTATTCAACTATAAGGTTGTATTCAGGAGTAACATTCTAGTTTTACAGAGATTTCAAAATAAAATATTAAGAAACATTGTGTTCTCTTGTATTTTTTTGTGGTTTGCTTAAAAGCCTTGCACACGCGGGAATCCAAGATCTAATGGACATCTGTTCGAGTGTTCACAGTAAAGTGTTTTCTCCTAAAAGAACACATTATAACACTACGCAGTTAATGTAATACTCTTGAAAATCTAAAAAACGGTTATAATGCACAATCAGATGTTCGTAAAAGAGATGATTAATTTTGAAGTAAAACCACATGCTTTTATAAGTAGCGTCATCTACTAAACACTAGAGAAACTAGCGAACAAGCGAAACGGCAGAGAATCGATGACAAGAGAAAATGTACCTTTTGACCATTACAACACCATACCTTGTAGGTCGAGTCACATTATCATCGGTGTCGTCATGGTGGATCAGCGGAGTTATAGGCCAATAACACTGGTATGCAAAAAAAAACATTCTTGAGCCCTGTCATTATTTCCGCTGATTCTTATGTAAGACGACGCCCTGAATCCAAATATAGCTTGCGTTTTCTTCTACCACCCACCATTTTTGAGGGAGCAGCCCTTTAACCTATTTTTATCATTTGTCGATAAGAATTATAATATTATCGACATAAATTTAAATTTTTAAGTATAGTTATTTTAGTTTCAAACAATAATAAATACATGGGCGCACTCAGGGAGGGGGGGCTTGTTGCCCCCCCGAAGCCTTAGATTTTTTTACATATATTCCATATGTTTCATAAAAAAACACAAAAAATAGCTTAAAATTCGACATCATGAGGCTATGCGTCGGCACCCCAAGACATATTCCTGGGTGCGCCACTGATAAATAAGAACTTTCGTACCTTCACTTGGTGCTTGCTTTCTTTTTATACCCTAAGGTACAACCCTCTCGTTTCAAAAACCAGCAGTACTCCGCCAACATGCTTGCATTTCACTTTCCTGAAAACATCTTTTTCAACTTAGCGATGTCTTGATGAAACCGTTCCCCATATTCATCCGAGACTGCTCCTAAATTTTCAAAAAAGAAGTTCAGATGCGAGAGAAGGAAGTGCACTTCAAGGGACATGTTACATCCCATGGCCTTGTACGCTAAGAGCAATTCCTCGACCTAAGCGACATAATCATCACTCTCAGGGCAATCCGAATGTTTTTTTTTCCAAACAAGTTAAATAAATATATATTATTTTTAAATAAACAGTTATTTGTCCATTATTATTAACAACTTATTTATTTTTATAAAATATATATCCCGTTAATCCATAATCTTTTTCTTTCTGTTTACTAAAAACGCAAATTTGCCAAAACTTGGCAATTAGCATTCTAGGTAGCACATGGAAAAAAATCAAATTACATTTTAAGTAATGTAGCTCTGGTTTAGAATTAAGTCTGCAATTGAAATCGATCAAAAACTGCTTTCTTTTGCTGACCGCAGCGTGTCGGAGAGTAAAAAATGGCCAGACAAGACTATCGAGAATAGTCCGGAAATTGGAATCCTCGTGAAAAACGACCGGTCGCTTGTTTTTATTCCTGGGATATACATGATAATAACCTAGATGTGGGTCATTTGCTAGCGAGGCAAGTCCATACATATGAGTTGATCTTGAAATTTTATTAAAATCAAAATTACAAGTAAAAAAAGAAAATCCGTATTGTATTCAAATACTCTGGTTAAAGGATTTCAGGCAATATCAGTGACTTTCTCAATAGGTGACGCATGATTTCCCTCTCCCCATTTTTTCTACACACATATAAATAAATGGATCCATGGTGCCTGACGCCTTCCTAGCTGGCCTATTAGCACATTCAAGTGAACTCCATGATATATCAGCCTTGAAAACAGTTTTTTGTAAATTTCTCCGAAACCAAAGCACCTATGAAATTTCTGGTTATAACACAAATTATTGAGAAAAATGTGGTCTACTTTATTCTGTAAACGCGATATTGATGCGATACCTCGTTAAAAAGTTAGCATTTTTAAAAAATTTTAATTGTGAAAAAACTGTAGTTAGAATTAATGGATTTTGACCAAAATCTAACCAGCTTGTACTAGTCTCCAGCACTATTTTACCTGAAAGTTTTTTCAACATGGCGTCTACTGAGATGCAGCAACAAATTGTAAACGAACTTCAAAAGTTAGTTAAACAAGACCTAATTTCTTATATAATATATAAAAAGTTAACTGAAAATGTTGTGTCCAAGTTAAGCCAAGAAGTAGTTAAGTTTTTGAACAGAAATCTACAAGAGGAAGATGTTTTTCATGACTCCACATCGACGGAAGAAGAGGTATGTCGCAATTTACTCTGTATAAATAAACTAGCCGATTTAAGAGTCGCGCAGTGCGAAAATAAAATGCAAAATAGATTGATCCAAGAACTAGAAGAGTCGAACAAAAATTTAAATACGATTATTTCACTTTTTAATGCGAAAACTAAAAGCGAGGTGATCCAAAATCAAAACAATAACATTTCGACATAGCCTAAGCCGGATTCGGTTCCAACAGCCCAGACAAGGGGGCAGAGTCCCGCAGTCTCAGGCAACTCAAGTGCGCCTTCATTCGCTTCACAAGCATACCCAACGTCGTCGGTCTTTTTTCTAAACCTAGAAGGATTAAACTTTGACAAAGTAAATGAAATACTAATAGAAACGTCTGTATACAAAAATATGTATTTTCTTTGTTTTAACGAGACATGGGCGAATAACATGTCGATAAATAGTTACTGCCTAGAGGGTTATAACCTAGCAACTGCTTTTAGTCGAGTTAGTCGCAAAAGAGGCGGGGTTGCGATTTACATTCGCAATGATATTTCATGCAAATCCATAGACTTAAAAAAATTTTGTTTCGAATTAGACATCGAAGTTTGTGCTATAACCTGTAATATTTTTAATGTGAAAACCATTTTATTAAACTGTTACCGCTCGCCTGATGGTAACCTTAGGGTCGTTTTAGAAAAAATTGAAGAAGTTTTAGATTTTATATTTGATCCTAGCTGTAGTATTATTGTTTGTGGTGATTTTAATCTTAATTATTTTAATAAACGGTCTTTAAATTTTAAAAAACTAAGTAACATACTCTCGTCGTATGGTCTTTACCATAGGGGGGGTTGGCCGACATGGGTGACGGATACGTCCATTAGTTGCATTGATCATATATTTACAAACATTGATAACTTTATCTCTTGTGTATATGATAACACATTTTCAGATCATAAAACGACCTTGGGGGAATTTAACTTTTTATCAAAGAAGTCAAGTAAAATTCATGTATGGAAGAGAACCTACAGTGAAGAAGCAATTTTTAACTTTAAACAATCACTCCACAGTGAAACTTGGCAATCTGTGTTTGGTAATCTGATGTTCTCAGAATCCTTTGAGAGTTTTTTTAATATTTTACAATATTATTTTAATATACTTTTTTCTTTGCATAAATCTAGCAAAGAAAATAGCTCAAAAACTTGGGTTTCACAAAGTGTTAAAGATCGCAGTAATAATTTAAAAGATTTAAATGTTTTTTCGTGGAAAAACCCTGAGTTAAAACCATTTTATAATGAGGCAAAAAAAGAACATAAAAGATTAATTAAAGAAACAAAAAAGGCTTTTTACCAAAATAAGATTCTATCTTCGCCGAACATGACAAAAGCTTGTTGGCAAGTAGTTAACCAAATGACATATAAAAAATCACAACATAAAAATATTGTTTTACATGATCAAAACAATATACCTATCAGCGATCCACCAATTTTAGCCAATACTTTTAATAGTTTTTTTAAAAATGCTCCTATAGAAGTCTTTAAAAAAATAAATAGTTCTAATAATGTACCTGATTTTAACATAGTCATTAAGAATAACTTTAAACTTTGCCCATTTACAGAGAATGAACTTGAAGAGTTACTTTTGTCCAAACTTAAAAGCTCAAAATCTAGTGGTTTCGATGAGCTTCCAAATTTTTTAATTAAACAAGTTATACCACATATTATAAAACCACTTACATATCTTATCAATCTCTCATTCTGTTGCGGCGAGTTCCCTGACAAACTAAAAATGGGTAAAGTTATTCCTATATTTAAAAAAGGGCAAGAGTCTAAGGTCGAAAATTATAGACCGATTACAGTGCCATCAGTTATTTCCAAAATTTTTGAATACGCATTTTTAAAAAGATTACTTGATCACCTAAAAAGCAACAACATTTTGTCAGAGAGCCAACACGGATTTAGAAATGGTAAAAGTACAATGTCAGCCATTCAGTCCTTTTATGAGGGGATTGTAGATTTGATCGATGCAGGAGAGTGTCCTGTTGGGATCTTTTGTGATCTTAGCAGGGCATTTGACTGTGTTGATCATGATAAATTTCTCACAATAGTAAGAAAATATGGCTTTATTGATAGGTCTTTTGACTGGACAAAATATTTTTTAACAGAAAGACAACAATATGTATCTCTACAAAATATTGACCAAGAAAGTAATATTAGAAACTTTACATCAAATAAGTTGAGTATTTTAACAGGAGTACCACAAGGTTCAATTCTGGGCCCCATATTTTTTATATTATTTATTAATCAGTTTGAAAACATAGATCCCGCAGCTCTGTTTGCGACTTTCGCTGATGACCTTTCGTCGGCTACTTCAGATAAGTCTGATACAGTTCTTGAAGAAAAATGCAGTAATCTGGTTCAAAATATTAACAGTTGGTTCTCTGATCATTCTCTCTACTTAAATCCCTCCAAAACAACGCTTATACGATTTCATCATGCACAAAAAAATACAACTAAGTTGGAAATTACATTGGACGATGAAATAATCTCTTTTGGTGACACTAATAAATTTCTTGGCCTATACATCGATAAAAACCTAAACTGGAAAACACATTGTGAATATCTAGTACCAAAAGTAAACTCTCAAAGTTATGTGTTAAGACAGTTAAAAACTGTTTTAACAAAACAACAACTATCTCAGGTTTATTTCGCAAATGTTGACTCAAGGCTAAGATATGGTATCTGTTTCTGGCGTTGGTCAACTCACTCTGAGGATGTTTTCACTACACAAAAACGGTGTATACGTTCAATTGGGGGAATACCAACGACGCAGAGTTGTAAAGAATATTTTAAAGATTTTAATATTTTAACTGTACCGTCTTTTTTCGTTTACGAAATTTGTTTGTATGTTTTTATTAATTATGATAAATTTACAAGAAACTGTGATATACATAATTTGCAAACTACACATAGCTATGACTTACGTACACATATTTGTAAGTCTAAGTTGGCATACCGTGCCCCTCATAATATAGGCCCTCTCCTTTTTAATAATTTACCATATAATATTAAGATCTGTAAATCACTAAATCAATTTAAATGTAAAGTGAAAAGCTTTTTATTAGAAAAATGTTTGTATCGTGTAGATGAATTTTATAAAATTTTAATATAGGGCGAATAGACTGATAAGTAAAATAAAAATATTATTTTGCGCTTCTCTATTTAGGTTAGTATAAGTATGACTATTCCTATACGATTGTATGATTGTCTTATGGAAATAAACGATTTGTATTGTATTGTATTGTATTGATAATCGGTAGAGCGGTTTAAGAGCTACCGCGTCACGTACACACATACACACATATACAGACGATATTGCTATTGATAGGTATATACAATCAAATAACACATTTTCGGTGTTATCTGAAAAAAAAAATTGTCAAATATAATACCTTCTACTTGAGCTCGGAGGGTAAAAATAAAAATATAATAATAAACCTATTATATAAAGAACTTACCTAAATTCAGTAAAATCAGCTAAATCAGGTAGGTAGTAGGTTCACGATGATGCAGTTGCAATTTAATTTAAATTTTACTGATTGTATGCGAGGCAAATTCGTCTTTCCTTTCAATCTGCGAACTTATCTACAATCGATAGAACGTTTTGATAAATTTGTCAGTCCAGCATTGCCAGATTTGAACAATTTCCTTCAATATGAAGGGTTTTGAACTAAAATTTTGACTGTTGAAGGTTTGAAGGTTTCTATCTGAATTTGAAAGATTTTGAGGCAGTTATATATTTTGCAAATATTCCAATAATTTTACCAAACCTAACTTATGTGGGTTAGTATAAATACTTTATTTTTAATTTTGGTTTTTGTAATTTATGATTCAAGTTATAAATCTTTTATTTGTTCGTTTTTTCTTCGATTTTTATTTAAAGAATTGTTTATTGTATACATATGTTTTGTGGTGTCGACTACCCAGTACCCACCCATTACTGTTTTGAAGGATATGAAAGATTTTTGTCACTTAGTTAAAGGAAAGTTGTCAAAAAAGTCTGGCAACACTATGTCAGTCTCGCCTCTAACATGATTCTTCGCAGGTAGGTTTTAATACGTTCGAGACACGAAAGGTTACGCTCTGCCGAAACAGTAGTGGATTGAATGGTCACTATTAAGCACAACAGCTTATAAGCTTCCTTGAAGATGCTTCTATTCTCAAATAATGCTTCATTAATCTGTTGGGTTCCATAATGTGATATTGATTTTTTAACCTTTGAAGTTCAGTTAATGTTTGTACATTTTCTTTAAAATATTCAAATGTTTCGGTGGGAAAATTTTCCGAATACGTTTAAAATTTTGAAGTATCCATTAACGTCACAAAGAGAAGCTTTTTCATATCTTGAAAATGGGTTGTAATTTGCAGTGAAATGGTATCAAAAATTTAATATTACATCACCCTATATTTGTTAACAATCTGATCTCGTATAAACGTTGCTCTTATTCTGCCGTCGCAATGTTCAGTTGGAATAATTGTTGTTCTTGACACAGCTATATCGAAAATATTTATAAATGTACCTTCGTTTCTTTTATTATTTAGTAGACTTTGCGTATTTTTGATTTGCAAAATGCAGCGGTTAATATTAATTTATTTGAATCAGAACCAAATGTAAACAATACGCCAGTAACCGGACACTATTTCATTTTTTTGCCCTGCCAATGCATGGGAAGTTGTCATGACAATCAACGGACGCCTTCACTTCGCGGCATATCGAGTAGACACAGGCGAACAAAAACAAAAATCGCTTCAAGAATGCTTGTCTGTATGCTGGGGAGAATCCGTGACGGGGAACGTTCACAGTTACGCAACGGTTAACAAGGTGACCAATCGCACGTTCGGTTTTGCTGATGCAGCGCGGCTCCGATTCTTAATTTTTGTCGTGTCTTAGATTCTTAGATTATTATATTTAGTCTGGAAAAAAGAGCATCACTGAGCGAGCCGCCGCTGAGCAATATTATCACTTTACTAAGACTGACAGTACAGCGGCTCAATTAGGAACAACTGCAGGCGCGGGAAAACTGGGCCCTGGCCGGAAATTATAAATTGTACTTCTAGGGGCACCGAATTAAATATGTATTAAAAAATAACTTATGGGTACATGAAAGATTTTCTGACAATGCATGTATATGTTACCTATGGATAGCTAGAGACTCTATATGTATAACATAAAAAAATGATGCGACATACCCTTTCATTTTATTTTTTATTTCAAAATGAAAGGATGAAAATATCGTTCCTCTATATTCTTGCATTGATTAGAAAGAGACGCACGAACCGAACCGTCCGGGGGTGACGGACAAATGTATTTGTTTGTGGGTTATTTTTTGAAACCCATATGGGGTCGTTCTGTATTTTTATACAAAAATTTGGATTTCTGCTTTTTTTATCAAAAACATTGATTTTAAATTCTTTTTTTAATATCCCATTACAATACAAGTTTTATCCTTTTCTTGTTAATTATAGTGTTGGAATTTGTAAAATATTTTTAAGTATCCAAGTTTTTCTTAGATGTAACATATAAATTTTAGAATTTGCAAAACTTTCAGTAAAATCTGATTTTTTTTTTTAATTTTCTTTTGAACTAAGGAAATAAATACTACAATAATCGGTTCCTTAGTATATAGATCTGCTTTTAAAAAATATCTTCAATTTCTTTTAATTTTTGTACGGGGTAGCTCAAATACAGCAAGTTTTGCATAAAAGGAATATTTCAAACAGCACATGCGCCGACGGGCTTAAAATTTAAACAAAACAATATCGTCAAATCACAAAAAAATATATTTTTGAGACTTTGCTTATAACACGGTAATGCAGGCTTATATCCATACAGGATTTTACGGCCTTACTAGAGGTATGAAATACTTAAAATGCCACTAAATCGAGAGTTTTTTACATTAGACCATTTTCAGTAATTAATTTAAAGGATAGCATAGTTAATAACTGTCAACGCATTATATACAGGATATTCCAAAAAATTTGAAATTACCGTTGTGTCAAGTTAAATGCAAGTGGCATGGGAGAGGAGTTTTACAACAATGTATCATAAAAAAAGCAAAAAAAGCAGAAGTAAAATTGGTACGAGTTTAATTAAAGATGTTATAATTATTTATCTGTTATCTTAAGGATCATACAAAACTAAATGAAAACATACTACATCATAAATTAAAGAAAACATTGCATAAAATTTTTTTAAACAGCAAAAATGGCAAAAAACCGGTAAGTTGTTTAAATGTGGCTAAAATACCACAAAAAAATAAAAAACACAAGAATGAAAGAAAGTGATATATCTAAAAATTTCGCAACATTATAAAAAAGGTGACCCAGCATGCACGAACAAATAAATTTAAAATTTGTTTGGGCAAAAATTGAAAAAGCGCAACAGGAAATGTTTTATGTAATCAATAAAAACACTACAGAAAAAAATGTCATGTCTGCATATCTTGACCACGGCCAGTCGAACGCAACCATTCTCAACCTTATCAGACCCATACTACTGTCGTAAATCCGATTTAAAAAAAATACGCAAAAATTGGAAATTTTGGAGTTGAATGGTTTATTAATGAATTGAATAGTCAAATGAGGTATATTTTTTGAATAAATCGATCATGGCGAGTCAAATAAAATCACTTACAACTCAATCCGACTCTTACTTTGGCCGGAAAAACCTTTTTTTGTGGTTGACTGTAACGGGAAAATCGAGGTGGATTTCGTATAAATCTGCCATGGCGAGTCGAGTGTAACCATGCTTTACCCAACCCGACCACTTTAGCATATATAATATAAATATATATGTATATTTATATTATACGCATGCTTTGAGGACATTTTTAGTTACAAATCATATTTCCTGTCCCGAGGGTCTAGAAAGTGTTTATTGATTGCCAACGTATTCCAACCTTGTCAGTAAAGATCGTAGATCATTTTACGACAAACAAAATATCACCAAGGCATGCGCATAAGATTTTTTTTGGATAGACCTCAAAAATGTTCCCGAACTAGGCTTTATATATAAAAACTTCCTCAAAGCATGCGTATAACATAAATTTACATATATATTTATATTTTGTATGTAATTTGGGTCGGGTTGGGCAAAGGATAGTTGCATTCGACTCACCATGACAGATTTATGCCAAATCGATACCACGCTTGTGCCGGTACAGTCAACCATAAAAGTGTAACTATTGCCCTAAAACTTGCAAAAATATAGCATTTCTGGCCAAAGTAATTGAGTTAGAAGGGGTTTTATTCGACTTGCTCGATATATACAGAAAAGTATACCTCAATTGACAAGGTACAGTCAACTACAAAATTTCGTATTTTTTCCTATTTTATGTTTTAAATCGGAGTTACGGCTGAACTATGGCTCGGATAAAGTTTAGAATGCTTGCATTCGACTCGCCATGGTCGAAATATGCAGAAGTAATATTTCGCACTTCTGTTTACGACTAACTTGACTTTTTTTTTTAAATTGGCGTGTTTATATAACGGTTTTCGTCGAACAAATTTTTGGCCACATCGAACCAAATTTTTTCTTCTGGGTCCAAAATACTATGTACAAAATTTCAGAGCGTTACCCAAAAGTGCAGTATCAAATTAATCTGGATCGTGTAGTTACCCAACTGTTTGCCTGAATTAGTAAATTAAAATTGCAAACATTTTCTAGGACGAAGCCCTGAGTTCAATTATTTAAATTTGTATTTTTTTTAGCATCCAATATCTTGACTGATGCATATAGATATTTTAATGTGGAAGTTGCACTAAAACCCCTAAAAATAGTTCTAGTTACCTTTTCTATACTTTGTTATGATTCCAATCCATACTTTTTGATGCCTACTTATTTCAAACTGTCAAGAAATATCAAACTGATGAACTGGGCAAATATTGCATAAATCATTGATGTGGATTTTATGAAACGGCAAAATATATTGCTTCTTTATACGATTTCTTTTGTCTATCACATTTTGTTTTCCGCACGAATTTTCACGATTGAAAGATCAAATATAATTTAAAAGCTCCAATAATAAAAAAATCACTCCTAGAGTAACATACCTGTTAAGATGTGCACCTTGTTGGTCGTCTATGGAAAGTCTTCAAAATTTTGATTTAATGTTAAGAGAATCTTTAGAAAGTATTATAAATTGCAGTATAAGCAATGATAGATGGAATCAGTGCTCATTACCTATCAGTTTAGGAGAACTAGGAATCAGAAGTTGTACAAGTCTTTGTTTTTCTGCGTTTCTCGGTTGCATAAATGACGTTTCACCTTTATTAAAATTAATCCTTCCTTCATACATATTATCTGCAGATGATCATATCTACACTGAGGCATTAAATTTGTATAAAAATATAGGAAACTTTTCTGAAATTAATTGCAAACCTGACCAAAAAAATTTAGATTTAACTTTCTGTAAATCTCTTGTTGATAAAATTATTTTAAATTCTAAATCAATGTTAATGAAAGCGCGTCTCTTGACTTTGCAAGAACCGGAAAGTTCTGCATGGTTAAAAGCTTTTCCGTCATCTACTTTAGGCAATCTTCTTGATGATCATTTCGAATTTCTGTATCACTTCGAATTGGAGAACCTGTTGATGAACCACACGATTGCATTTGCGTCAAAAAAGTTGATAAATATGGTCTGCATGGACTATGCTGCAACAAGAATGCAGGTCGTTGGGCAAAAAAAGCCGAGTGTTACAGAGAGTATGTAAAGTACTTTAAGGATAACAATCGTAATAAGCTCTCTTATTCACTTTTTGATGACATATTCTGTGAGTTAAATTTGGCTATATATAAGCCAAAGAAAGATGCTTGTGATATTTGCAGTGCTCAAGAAGCCGGAAATGTAGACGACAGAGTTAGGTATATATAAAAAAATATTAATAGACCTCTCTCCAGGGGTCTGACAATAAACTTTTTGCATCATGAAAAAAGCGCATAACAAAACTCAGTTGACGTGTTTTTCTAAAATATTAACCCGCTGGAGGTAGCGTCCAACGAAAATCGCCACCCTGTATATCTATATTGTTATATCAGTCTTTTATATTTTGCATATAGGAACATAGAGGGCGACACTGATCGAATGTTGCTACTAAGACAACCTCAATCTTCACCTAACCTAAATTCAAAACGTCAGTACGATACATATAGTTTTATAGCTACAGTGAGTTATTTAATTTAACAAATCAGTCCAAAAATGAAATAAAACCGAGTACATTTTTGGGCTATAAATGTTTACAATTTTCGAAGGAAATTATCTCAACAAGAATACCTTGCCGAGTCTATTTCTGTTTTTGGTAATAAAGAACCCCATCAGTCGAGATTCTATCGTTAGCGACGATCCAAGTCCAGGTGCACCAAAACCGGCTGTCACCCAGGAAAACATCGATGCTGTGCGCATGGTTATCACGAAAGATTGACATGTGACATATCGCGAGATTGAAACATCACTGGGGATTTCAAAGCCCTCAATTCAAAAAATTTTGCATAGAAATATAAGGGTAAGAAAATTAGTTTACCGCTGGAAACCGCATCGGTTGACCGAAGAACAGAAAGTTAGTCTTATGTTTGGGTCTTCCAACATGAAGAAAAGCCAACGAAAGCCATCCGTTTTTGAAGTGTATCCAAAAAGATGGTCGCAACATTTGCCTCAAAAGCAGGTTATGTAGCAACATTTTTTCTGGAAGATCAAAGCACTGGTACTGCCGATTGGTACATCACCATGTGTTTGCTGAAAGTTATCGTTGAGCTTCAAAAAACGAACACCGGACGACGAATCAACCTCCACCAAGACAATGCAAGTTCGTACAAAGCACAAGAAACCAGTGAATTTTTAAACCCAACAAAGGTCGAATTTTTGGACTATCTCCATACAGTCCCGACCTAAGTCCTAACGATTTCTAAACTTTTTCGAAAATCATGAATGGACTGCGCGTTCAAAGATTTCAGTCGCCAGAGGAAGCAGTCGACGCCTTCAAGAATGCAATTTTGACAGTACCAACAAACGAGTGGAATTACAGCTTTGACAACTGGTTTGAGCGCATGCAAAAGTACATTAATTTTCATGGAGAATACTTTAAGAAACAATAAAATCTTTTAAATTTATCTACCGTTTTATTCCAGCTGTATATGCAAAACTTAAAAGACAACCCTCGTATTTGATATTAAATTAAAAAAAAATATTCTCGAAGCACAAACTAGCCACAAAAAATATTTCTTGCAGACAAGTACGCTGATTTTTTTAAGATTATCTATTAAAATCTAATCTAAAAATGATAACAGGGGGGCAGTGCGTAAGTTTCCATTGGGTTTATGTAACTAACCGATCCTTTTTTTAAAGGAAACAAATGTATTTTATTGTTTGGATAATATGCACTTCTACTGCAGCTCAAAGGTGTCCTTTAAAATCCCTTTGCAGAAATCGAGAAGCGTAATTTCCGTAATGTTACACTGCGCCGGTAATAGGTTTGTAGTCGTTTGTGCCAAACCGGGTCGAATAGTGTAGAATCTTGGCGCAAAAGGGACTAAAAATCAAAGAGTATATCATTAAAGTAAGTTTTCTTGCGTACAGTTTCAGCAGTCTTTGATAATAATAATATTACAATATATAACTCATTCATAACTCGTTTTATAACGTAAGGTATTGATGTGACACTATAATAATTGTTGCGAAAAAAATGTGTACCTATTCATATTAAAAACGACATATCTATATGAAGTCTCCTCTAAAAGTAAAAAGTACAGTCGCTACAGGAAGATGTCTTAAATTAAATATTTAGAGGTATAAATTTATGCTCACTTAACAGTAATGCAATGGCGAAATTATGGGTCCAATATTCTCTGTCTTGTCTGCCATGTTAAAATAAAAAATCGTTAAAATTACGCCAGATCTAAGGAAATTTTTGTAACATTATTGGCAGCTGTGGTTTGTGCCGCAGGCGAGGTGTAGGGTTACATTATATTATAAACACCAGTATTCAAGTTATTCTCTAGAACTCCCAGAGCGTGGTACCATTTGAAAGAAATTAGCAACGTATATTTATCGGCAAAAAGCTTTATTTATAATGTTGTTTTTCTGTTTGACGTACTATGCTCTAAGAATTCTAGAACGCAACGACTTTTAAAATAGAATAGCTTTTTACCGGTGTTGATAATGTATTCCTTCACGTCGCCTGCGGCACGAGCCGGGAAAATTATGGGAAAGTCTAATCGGAAGTTAAATAGAAAAATCAAAGAACAGATGGCCAAGTCTGATTTTGCACAGATGAAGAAATCTCAATTTAAGGAGACTCAAAATTTATGCACAACCGCTGCACATTACAATGCTCTATTAAGAGGTAATTAAACTTCAACAAAATCTTGAAGAAAGAATAGATATAAATAAAGTTTTGTGGTAATTATCGAAAATTATATCTTAATTAGTGCTAATAATATTTAAACAAATACCCTGTTTTTAATTGTATAATATAAAAAGACATGCATGAATCCGTATCATCGGATTTTTGGATTTTTGCAAATTGTTATTTTTTCAGCCAATCGAGGCGAATTTTTAATACGACTTTTGTTCGCGCGTTTCACGCCAGTAAAACCGGAACGCACATACCAATTATTACGTGACGTACATCAGGCGTAAATGTTGCACTCGTTGCATCGAAAAGCTCGTTTGATATCTAACAGGATGCATTCTTTGTCGGCATACTTGCACTTTAATATTCTTTATTATTTTTCAAACAATCACGCATACGTAGAAGTTACAGAAATAACAAAACTATAGTATTCATACTTTTAGAAAACTTATTTAATGCACTATTTATATTTTTTAAAACTACTAGATGGATAAAGCAAATTTTTCTATAAAATAAATGGGCACTTAAACGTTTAAACGAACAACTTTTTAATTAAATAATTTTAATATATAGATCTTGCAAAATAATATTTTTTGATACCTTTTTGCGTAGACATTTGCACCTTGGGGCGAAGACGTAAAAATTTTTTAAAAATTGTAACAAAATTAGACAAACTTGAATCTTGATCTCGCTCATTTTTAACACAGCTGATTGACAGCTTTTATTATGGATACTTTACCAGAAATAAAGCGATTGGATAAAGTTTTTTTTTTTTTGTAGCATAGAGTTTTACATCCATTAAGTTTTTTTTTTTCGAAAGGGCCTTATAAATTCATTTTAATGTAAATTTTATGTATATAATTTTCAATTTGTTAATGTTTATCAGTAAAGCTTACTTTTTAATTTAAGGAATAATTGCTTTGATGCCTACCACTCGATTTTGTTATTGGAAAATCGAACTACAATCTTCTTTAACCGCTGCGGATAAAACTTTACAAAATAAGAGCTTCTATGTATGCTTAAGTATTTGCTTTGTTTACCCTTAAAATTTTGTCAATTTTAATAACCATTCTAGTACTATTTATCACCGGCACCGCCACTGATGCGTACCGCACTTTTCAGCGTTTTTGGAACACATTACCCAACTATTGTTTCTTTTCCTTATTTGACAAAATAAATGTTTTGTCATCGTCGTGTCGTGGTAGCCATATTTGCTTTACACACCGGCGGTCCGGGTTGGATTCCTGGCTAGGTACTTGGTTGTTTGTGATTGTTTAAAAATTTTGCCCTCATTGCGAAACTTGGCGATTGATCCTGATTGGATGGAAAGTCTCAGTATAAAAAAAATGTTTTGTATAGTAGAGAAACTCCTCCTCAATGTAATTTATAACCTTTCGCGAAAATATTAACAGATAGACTATCAACAAAATTTGACGGACAAAAGAACAAGTAGGCTTTAAAAAACCACCTATTAACCATGAAAATCCTAATAGAATGAGCCAACAAATACAACATTACACTATATATTGCGTTTATAGACTTCGAAAAAGCTTTCGATAGCATTTCAATATATATAGTGAAATAACTACATCAATCAAAATCTACGAAGGAACCAGGCCAATCCGCATAAGAGGAGGTATCAGCAGAGTGACACAATATCCCCTAAACTATTTAACCAGAAAATGTTTTTAAGAACTTAGATTGTAATAAAATAGGCATTAAAGTAAGCGGACGATACTTGAACCACCTAAGATGTGCTGATGATATCGCCTTAATAACAGAAAAGATATGATAAAAATGCTGGACGGACTTAATACAGCAACTAAAAATGTAGGCTTAGGTATAAACTACACTAAAACTGAAATCATAACAAACATAGATGAATATCACGATCAGAAAGAACCAAGAAAAAATAGAACAAGCAGAGGAATATATATACCTGGGCTAAATTAATAAACAAAAAAAATCCAAAGAGCTGACATCAAAAGACGAATAAGATTGGCCTGGGCAGAATTTGGTTGACTAAGCTACATAATAAAAAGAAAAGAATATCCTCAGTACCACAAAACGAAAGTGTATAACCAATGTATCCTTCCTGCACTTACCTATAGAGCCCAGACCTGGACACACAATCAAACATGGATAAGGTAAAAAAGCCCAAAGATCAGTGGAAAGACAAATGTTACATGCAAATCTAACAGATAGAAAAAGAAATGAATGGATAAGAAATAAAACAAAAGTAAGGGATGTCAGACGAGAAGTAGCAAAATTAAATTGAAAATTTTGCGGTCGTAATATAAGACAAAAAGACGATCAATGGAACAAATGTGTTGTAAACTAGAGACCTTGTGAAAATGAAAGAAGTAAGGGAAAACCCAAAATAAGATGGACGGACGATTTGAAGATACAAGCGGGAACTAATACGGTGACAGACAGAGAAGAGTAGAAGATATTGGAGTCCAAAGATGGATCGAAGAGCTAAATAGATAAATTAATAGATAGATAGTAAAAACTGGTGTTGATCATTCCAATAAAAGCCCCAGAAAAAGTCTACAAAAATTACCACTAAGTACTACAACGAATATGATATGAGATTTGGTTAGTGCGCAGACACAGTCATTATTACAACAAAGTGTTAATTTGGCGTTTCAAGAACTTCTTACTATTAAACTATTCTGTCAAATATAATGAAATCTTTGCTAGTAGTTTTTTTGTTCAATTATTTTAGATTTACTGCTACGAGTGCAACGTCTTTTGATCTATTTTTTTTCATAGATTTTTTTTTAGTATATTAAAATTATAATAAAAAGAAAGAATCAAGATGGCTAAAGCCAAACAATGGTGAGATAATTTAATGATCTTTTATTCAATTTGTAGACATATATGTAGTGCCAACAATCAACTGTTTACGGAGAAAATTAATTTTAAGATATTTTTAATATTGAATTGGCTTGAGAAGATTAAACACGTTATCTCTTTTGCAGGTTTTCACAGCTGCGTTTCTATAATATGGAAAATATTATTTTCAGATATATATAAAACAGTTTAATTTCACCATTGTGTTTCCATGGCGCGCGAGTACGCCATATTGAACGGAACGAATTGAAATTTCTAAAACGGCCTCTGTGTATCTGTCAGCTATATAAATCTGCATTTTCAATCTTCAGCTCTGATTATTGATATTGCTGTGATAAAGGATTTTTATTTCTTCTGCTGGCAAACGAAATGTGCTAAAAAAATAAACCAGGGATTTCAAAACTTGCAGGCTATAATTCCGCAAATGATTTACCATGTTTCTGATTATTTATACTACTACTATGTCGGTTTAGAACGTTTTTCTACGTTGTCCGACTATTCTCCACCTTTTTTAGAGCTACTGCGATATATACAGTCGAACCTCTCTAACTTGAACCTCTATAACTCGAACCTCTCTATAAATCGAACCTTTTAAGCGGTCCGTGCACTTTTCACATGTATTTTAACCCATGTAACTCGAGTTTCTATAACTCGAACCCTCCATAACTCGAACTGTTTTGGTTGTCCCTTCAGGTTCGAGTAATAGAGGTTCGACTATATATATATATATATATATATATATATATATATATATTCAAAAAAGTTGAAGAGATACAACATCCCCTTTGGTTACTAGGGATTCTTTTGAAAGTCGATTTCCAATTTTGATTTAGATTTTGACCCCTTGTATAGTTCTTTTATCGCTTTTATATATGTATGATGGATATTTCTTTTTTCTAACACTCTCTCTAATTTTTCTACTGGAACGGTATCATATGCTTTTTGTAGGTAGACAAAGTTAACATGAGTCTCTATATTTCTGGCAATTATCACTACAAGATCTGCCTGAACGAAACCCACTTGTCTCTTCTTCTTCTTCTTCTTGGTCATGAAAATTATTCTCTATTGGGTCTCTAAGAATTCTACCGTACAGTCTACTTATAGTACTGGTTACTGAAATTCCTCTGTAGTTGTTGCAATCGAGCTTGTTTTTTTTAGTAATTGAGGATATGAATGCTATTTTCCAATCATCAGGTACTGGATGTCCATTTTTGCATTGATTGATAATATATGTGAGATTTTCTAGGAGTTTCACTGATCTGTATTTGAGCATTTCACCTTATATTTCCCCAGGTCCGTTAGCTTTTTCGGATTTAAGAATATGTCTCTCCTCGGTGAGGCTGACAGATATTCGAATCTTGTTTCCTGCAGCCGTATCTTATAGTGTTCTGTCCATTGTTCTGGTTGGATGATCTAAATGTTTTCTTTTTCTTTTGGTGTGTTTTTTTTTTAACCGTAGAAATGAATTTCCATACTTCAGAACTCTAAAATTTCCTCCGTCCACCACCATCTTATTGTTATTTCTATTATCTTGTATCCAACATCATTGCTTTTTGCTTTCTTCAAGCTTTTTTCTATGTTTGTATATATCTCTTCAAATGAATGCTGTGTGTTTATTAATTTTTCATGTAATCGTTGCTGATACAATCTTTGCGTACTTTCGATTTCTAGACTTCTAAAGTTGTATTTTTGATTTTCTTCGATGCATTCTAGGTTTTCACTTTCTCCAATACTTTCGTCTCTATTTGTTTTTCTTACAGGTAATAATATTTTTGCTTTTACCAGATGGTGGTCAGATCCACAGGTAACACCACGAAGTGTTCGCACATAATACCTATTAGTTCCGAGTGTTGGCCACCTATAACATAATCAATGATTGATCTAAGATTTCTTGTTCAAGTCCAAGTTCAAGTTCAAGTTCAAGTTCAAGTTCAAGTTCAAGTTCAAGTTCAAGTTCAAGTTCAAGTTCAAGTTCAAGTTCAAGTTCAAGTTCAAGTTCAAGTTCAAGTTCAAGTTCAAGTTCAAGTTCAAGTTCAAGTTCAAGTTCAAGTTCAAGTTCAAGTTCAAGTTCAAGTTCAAGTTCAAGTTCAAGTTCAAGTTCAAGTTCAAGTTCAAGTTCAAGTTCAAGTTCAAGTTCAAGTTCAAGTTCAAGTTCAAGTTCAAGTTCAAGTTCAAGTTCAAGTTCAAGTTCAAGTTCAAGTTCAAGTTCAAGTTCAAGTCAAGTTCAAGTTCAAGTTCAAGTTCAAGTTCAAGTTCAAGTTCAAGTTCAAGTTCAAGTTCAAGTTCAAGTTCAAGTTCAAGTTCAAGTTCAAGTTCAAGTTCAAGTTCAAGTTCAAGTTCAAGTTCAAGTTCAAGTTCAAGTTCAAGTTCAAGTTCAAGTTCAAGTTCAAGTTCAAGTTCAAGTTCAAGTTCAAGTTCAAGTTCAAGTTCAAGTTCAAGTTCAAGTTCAAGTTCAAGTTCAAGTTCAAGTTCAAGTTCAAGTTCAAGAGCTTTATTGTTCCTTAGAAACTTAATTCTATAATAATGAGTTCTTATCTTAAGTTAATAATAAGTAAATGGAAAAGTAACTTATGTTTATGCCTAACAACTACCAGGTTTTTCCTTGTTTGTTTAACAGCAAAATGTAAGTAATTAGTTAAAAAAAAAATATATATATATATATGTTTCGGTTTCGCAAAAAACCTTTTTTCTTTTAATCTAATTTTTATTATTTTTTCAGAACATTTTATTTTTATTTTTAAAACTCATATTTTGGGTTACAATTGGGTATAATTGGGTTGTAGTTTTACTCAATAGGTTAAGTTAAATTTAAGGCTATATTTAAAACTATCTATTAACTATCAATTTGGCATAGTTTAATATTTAAATTCCAAACGCATTTAATAATAATATTTCTAATTTTAATTCAATCCTCATATTACTACCGCCCTCTGCATATTTTAATTTAAATCGCGTTTTTATTCTTTCTAATAAAATTAGAATTCTAAATTCTTTTTATCAGAAGTGATACGATTTTCCTATAGAGGGCGAAGAAACACGCCGCAAAAACAAGACAGAACCTAAAAGTCTGTCGCCATTCACACACGCTCTCGATCGGAATATTTTGAACGATCAACGCTTTTATAAAAAATGGTGAACTCTAAAAACCATTAAATTCCTCTAAAACTCCAAACATTGAAACTCGGGAGTGCTGGACCGCTATAGAAGACTTCTGGCGAATCTGGTGCACCAGTTGGAAGAGATCAAGACATCACCGGTAAGTCCCTCTCCTATAAGATCGCATCATTAATATTTTTCTATTATTTCGCTCTTAAATAGTCATCATATTCCAATATTATTTTTATGTCTCAATTAAATTTCACTTCAGAAAGGTACGATTTCGCGTGCGTTCGTATACCCTTCAAATTAAAGCGGAGGACTTGTTTAAATACAGTCCACTAGGCAATCCAATTTTTTGAGCTATCGGAGTGAGACAATATATATATATATATAGATATATATTAAAATAAAAGAAAGTAAAAGGCGTTCTTGTTGGCTGAATCTAGGTGTATCGATGAATTAATTTCCTTATGTCTAAAAAAACCAATATTTATTTTTAGATTGTGGGTTTGACAAATGATCCTACCACTTTGCTTTGGGTTTTTCTATTAATTCGACTATTAAAATCGACAAGCATAATTATTTCCCTGGTATTGCCGATTTTACTGATAGTCTCATCAAGTTGGTCGAAGAGTATTTGTTTTATATCTACCGTTTCGTCATTTGATGGTGCATAGGCTGTTATTATGCTTGTATTGTGTCCAAGCATCTTCATGTTAACTCGAAGTATGTTTTCGTTAATGCACTCGTAGTCTTATTTTTGAGGTTTTTCTTTATTAATAATGGCTGCTCTCCTTTATTTTGGGACTCCAGTGAATACGTGTTTCAAAAATGTGGTATGCATAAAACCGAATTCTAAGTCCTTATTCATACAAAATAGCTACAAGCTCACTGCAACTTTAACTATGTTAAATGTTAGCAGAGCTTGCAGATTGTTATCGGTATTTGTTGCTGTTCATTTTGCAATTAAATTAGTTTAGTTAAAGCGGTGATGTGCATAAATGCGCCTAGGCTTTGGAACAAAAATACACTAAATCAAACATTTTCCATTTATCGTAAATATTGAGTATTGATTTTGTTTTAGAGATTAATCAACCGATACGTCGAAAATTTTGTATAATTTGTGAATTTTTATAAAAATATTAGAAACAAATTTATGCGAGCTTGCGGAAAATGGCATTTTCCAGACTATATTTTTAGGGCGGAAAATTCGTTTTTCCGCAAAGTGTAAACAAATTTCGCTCTGATATTTTGAAATGGTAAAATTAGTGGCGTATACAGGGAGGGAGATTAGGGGCTGAGGCCCACCCAAAGCCACTGAATAATGACCCCAAAAAAATTATTTATTGTTATACTCAGGATTTATCTCAGCGTATCGATCAGCGCTGAAGCCCCCCCCCACCCCCCCCCCCCCGCCCAGGATATATTTCTGCGTACACCATTGGTAAAATGCTATATTTCCCTAAAACACTAGGTGTTATTTTTTTTGAAGTTGCGTGACGTGGTGTGGAAGTAGTGTAGTTTGTTTTTCTTATAATTTGATTTTTTTATGCTTTCCTGGCTCCTTTAAAAAAACTCTTCTTCCTAACACTAGTAGAAACCTATTTTACTACTTTTGTCAAGTAGTCTTTTCTCGTTCATCCATGGTCATACCATATCAGTTGGCTTTTAGTGATGTCATTCGTTATGCTTCGATTCTCATTATTTCTTTTATGGTCTCATATCTTATATGATCTGTTCTAGATATTCGCATTGATCTTCTTATTGCATCCATTTCGACAGTTACGCGACAAGTTCTTATTCCATACAACAGCGAAGCGTGCCTTTTGTCATTGTTGTATATATATATATATATATATATATATATATATATTAAATTTTACATTATTTTTTTCTCTCTGATCCAGAAAATACTGTTAAGACATCCAATAACGTTTCTTGCTTATACTGTTTTTTTTTTCAGTTCTTTATAGTCTGTTTCTGTCTTATTAAATGTGAAACCCAAGTATACTCATTGCATGGAGTTGTTGTTTGTTTGATGTCTAGTTCTGACTCACATTATTCGTTTCCAAAACATAAGTACTGTGTCTTGTCCACGTTCGCTGTTAACCCCCACTTTTGGTATTCTTCCGTTAAGTTTCTCATCATATACTCCATATCTTCTTACATTCCTAGCCCGCGTAGCAATGACTAGGGAAGGTATTATTTTCTACGATTGTTTTTTTTTGAGATAACGCCGAATATGTGTTATTTGGGTGTATTTTTACCTAGGTATCCTAGCGATAGTGTGTGTATAATATTTCTGTCCGTAACACGATACCTCCTAAACCTCTGAACCGATTTTCTTAAAATTTTCATGCAAAATAGTGCTCAACTCAATTTTGGTCAAAATCCATCAATGCTAATGACAGTTTTTTGACAATTAAAAATTTTAAAAAATGTCAACTTTTTAACGGAGCATCGTATCAATATACTATTTTCGGAATATAGTAGACTATGTTTAATAATTTGTGTGATAACCAAGAACTTCGTAAGAGCTTCAGTTTCCCAGATATTTACAAAAAACTGTTTTCAAGGCTGATATATTATGGCTTCACTTAAAGTGTGCTAATAGGCTAGCTAGGAAGGTATCAGATCCCTTATTAGCAACAATCACTTGTCAAAAAACTGTAGTGTGTATATGGTAAATCGTTCGTTAAGTTTTATTCACATATCGTGTGCTTTACGTTTCCAGCTTTTTAGAGCTACTGCGATATATATTCTAAAAAATTAGAGAGATATAATGTTCCTGTCTTAAGTCTCTCGTTGCCAGAAATTCTTTTGAAAATTGATTTCCAATTTTAATTTTAAATTTCAACCCTTGCCCTTTTGTCGCTTCTATGTATGTATGATTGGTATTAGTCTGCTCTAAGACTGATATTTCTAGCAAGAATTTTCTCAATTACTTGTTTAAGACAAAACACTTTATTACTACAAGATCTGTCGGCACGAAACTAACTATGCTCTTGTTCTTCTTGTTCATAAAAATCGTTCTCTATTGATCTCTAAGAATTATAACGTACAATTTACTTAGAGTACTGATTACTGAAATTACGCTGTACTTGTTGCAATCCAGCTTGTTTCCTTTTTTATGTATTGAGGATATGAATGCAATATTCCAATCATCAGGTACTGGATGTCCGTTTATGCATTAATTGATAATATATATGAGATTTTCTAGTAGTTTCTTTGATTCATATTTGAGCATTTCAGCGTATATTTCCCCAGGTCCGCTAGCTTTTCCGGATTTAAGCTCTTTAATACTATTCTTTATCATTTATTTTTCGATGACTACTTCTTCTACACGTACTTCTATGTCTGACTTTATAGAGGCTGACATATATTTGGGTCTCGTTTCCTGCAGCAGTCCTTATTTTACCGCACTAAAATACTTTAGAGAACTAGCTACGTATCGTTCTGCCTATGGCATTTACGTGCGGAAAAATCGATGTTTTTTCACTTTGACCAATAGTTATTTTCTACGAGTAACCGCAAAGAAACTTCTTACCGATACTCTTTCATATGTAAAGTAGCAACCAAAATACATGTCATATAAAGCTTTCATATCAGTTTATAGCTCAATAGTGATAAGTAGTTTATTGTGATGTAGATATGATTTGGCTTATTTTTCTTACAATTTAAAGTTTTTATGTCTTCCGCTCACTCAAGGAAAAAACATTGTTCCTGACTCATGCGTAAAGTAGTTTTCCTATACCTAAAGTTTATTTACAATGCTGAAAGTTGTGCGGGAAATCATAACTTGCGCACTAATCTTGGCAGAGTTGCAGAACATACAAAATTAAGTTTTCAAAATAAATTGTGTTTTTAGTTGGTGGTAAAAGATATTGTGGTTATCCTATAAATAATGTTTTCTTTACTCGTATAAGGGACATAATTAAAAAACATATTTAGAATTAACCTTTCATTAATTGCTAATTAAAATAAATGGATCCATGACGGATCTGATACCGTCCTAGCTCATTAGCACACTCCACATTATATCAACCTTGAAAACAGTTTTTTGTAAATATCTTCGAAATGAAAGCTCCTACGAACTTTTTGTTTATAACACAATTTTTTTCGAAAAATGCGCGCTACTATATTTCGAAAATCGCATATTGATGCGACGCTCCGTTAAAAAGTTAACATTTTCTAAACTTTTTAACTGTCAAAAAACTGTCATTGGCATTAATGAATTTTGACTAAAATCCAGTCAGCTCGTTGCAGTACCGAGTACTAGTTTACCTAAAAATTTTATGCAAATCGGTTAATCGGTTTAGGAGCTATCGCGTTACGGACAGATATACATGTACACACATACACACATAGACAGACATCACGACGATATTGCTAGGCTAGGTCAAAATACATCCAAATAACATATTTTCAGAGTCAGCTGAAAAAAAAAATTTCGTCGAAAACAATACCTTTACTAGTTATTGCTGTGCGGGCTAGGAAGGTAAACTAACCATTGCTGTGCGGGCTAGGAAGGTAAAAAAAATTAGTATCAAGATATTAGGCTCGTAACAAAGTGTTAGAATATAGCGACTAGATGGGGTCAGAAAGGTTTTTTCCTTCAATATCCTTCCTTCAAATGTTTAAACTGATTAAATATTTTTTGTAAGTTTCACATATTATATTTCAAATATTTAATAGATTCTATGGATAAAATCCGTGCATTTACCCAAATCCCGTTATATCCAATTTTGTAGTAACCTTGTCATATTGTTATTCGGAAATAGCTAGAAAGCATGCTGTTTCTTTAACATCCTAGACATTTTTGGGATGCAGCCGTGTGTATGCAACAAAGCAACAACTCTATTTTCACAACAAGGTCGATAAGGTGTCAGACAAGGATAAGTCCTTTAGCATAAATGAATATTTAATGTTGGTGTTTCTGGCAAAACTAATATTTCCCAGCTAAATATTTTTATTTTGCCCCAGCAAACATGCACAAATCTTGCTTTGACTTAAACAATAATCTACAACAATTATTATTATCTTAGAGCAGTATTTATTTTGTTTTTAATATTGTTGTATTGTATTTAAATTTTAAGGTTAAGATGTTTGTTTAAATGTGTAGTTTTTTTTTTATTTGTGTCCTAGATTTTAGCCTTAAAAGAGGGATTTTTATTTTCTATAACCCTTGATAATGATATTTATATATCGAAGAGAAATAAAAAAGATTGTGAAGTATTTTGGACTTTCTCTTCAATGTCGGTTAAGAACGTTTTTCTACGTTGTCCGACGCCTATTCTCCACCTTCTTTGATCCTGACATTTGACTTATTGATCTTTGGATTGACTGTTGCCATTCTAGCTGAGGAAGCCCTCGTTTTCGGCGCCCTATTGATTGCCATTCTAGGACTTGCTTTGGTAATCAGTCGTCGTTCATTCGTTGCCGTACCATATGAGTTGCCTTTTAGTGATGTCATCCGTTATGCTTGCCTCGATTCCCATTGCTTCTTTTATGGTCTCATTTCTTATATGATCTTTTCTAGATATTCTCATTGATCTTCTTATTGCATCCATTTCGACACTTTCCATTTTTGTTTTCTATTTTTCTGTTACGCGTCAAGTCTCTATTTCATACAACAGCGTGATTTTCACCATTGTTTCATATATGTTAAATTAAAAAAAAATACCTCTCTGCTCCATAAAATACTGTTAAGATGAATAACCTTTTTTGCTTTTACTATTCTTTTTTCCAGTTCTTTACAGTCTGTTCCTCTTATCAAATGTGACACCCAAGTATACATACTCTGACTCACTTGATTCGTTTCCAATACATAAGTACTGTGTCTTGTCCACGTTCACTGTTAACCCTACTTTTGGTTTCTTCCACCAACTTTCTCATCATATACTCCATGGCTTTTTTTTCATTAGCTACAATTACTTGGTCGTCAGCAAACTGTAGTGTGTATATGGTAAATCGGTCGTTAAGTTGTATTCCCATGCCGTGTACTTTACGCTTCCAGTTTTCTAGAGCTACTGCGATATATATTTTAAAAAGAGTTGTAGAAATACAACATCCCTGTCTTGAGCCTTTCGTTACCATGGGTTCTTTTAAAATTTGATTACCAATTTTAATTTCAGATTTTGACCTTTTTTATAGTTTTTGTATCGCTTTTATGTATGTATGATTGATATTAATTTGCTCTAATACTGTCAATAATTTTTCTACTGGAACGGTATCATATGCCTTTTGTAGGTCCACAAAGGTAACATGAGTCTCTATATTTCTGGCACCACTTTTCTTAATTACTTGTTTAAGACAAAAAACTTTATCACTACTACTCTTCTTCTTCTTGTTCGTAAAAATCATTCTCTATTAGATCTCTAGGAATCCTACCGTACAATGTACTTAGAGTACTACTACTACTATGTCGGTTTAGAACGTTTTTCTACGTTGTCCGACGCCTATTCTCCACCTCCTTTGATCCTGACTGTCATCTTCCGTCAGGATTTTTTGACTCATTGATTTTTGGATTGACTGTTGCCATTCCAGTTTAGGACGCCCTCTTTTTCTGCGCCCAATTGGTTGCCATTTTAGGACCTGCTTTGGTAATCTTTCTTCGCTCATCCGTTGTACATGGCCGTACCATATCAGTTGCCTTTTAGTGATGTCATCCGTTATGCTTCCCTCGATTCCCATTCTTTCTTTTATGATCTCGTTTCTTATATGATCTGTTCTAGATATTCTCATTGATCTTCTTATTGCATCCATTTCGACACTTTCCATTTTTGCTTTGTATTTTTATGTTACGCGAAAGGTCTACATTCCATACAACAGCGTGCTTTTCCCCATTGTTTCATGTATCTTAACTTTTACATTCTTTTTTATCTCTCTGCTCCATAAAATACTGTTAAGACAACCAATAACCTTTTTTGCTTTTACTATTCTTTTTTCCAGTTCTTTACAATCTGTTCCCGTCTTATCAAATGTGACACCCAAGTATACATACTCATTACATCGAGATATTGTTTGTCCATTTTCTAGTTCTAATTCACTTCGTTTCCAATACATGAGTACTGTGTCTTATCCACGTTCACCGTTAACCCCCACTTTTGGTATTCTTTTATATACTCCATGTTTTCTTTATCATTAGCTACAATTACTTGGTCGTCAGCAAACTGTAGTGTGTATATGGTAAATCGGTCGTTAAGTTGTATTCCCATGCCGTGTACTTTGCGTTTCCAGTTTTTTAGAGCTACTGCGATATATATTTTAAAAAGAGTTGGAGAGATACAACATCCCTGCCTTAAGCCTTTCGTTACCAGGAATTCTTTTGAAAGTCGATTTCCAATTTTAATTTGAGATTTTGACCCTTTGTATAGTTCTTTTATCGCTTTTATGTATGTATGATTGATATTAGTCTGCTCTAACACTGTCCATAATTTTTCTACTGGAACGGTATCATATGCTTTTTGTAGGTCCACAAAGGTAACATGAGTCTCTATATTTCTGGCGCTCCTTTTCTCAATTACTTGTTTAAGACAAAACACATTATCACTACAAGATTTGCCTGCATGAAACCCACTTTGTTCTTCTTCGTACTTAGAGTACTGATTACTGAAATTCCTCTGTAATTGTTGCAATCCATCTTTTTTCCTTTTTTATGTATAGAGGATATTAATGCAATTTTCCAATCATCAGGTTCTGGATGTCCGTTTATTACAGTATTTATAAGTTCTTTTTATTTTAAACGACAACCCTCTCTATTAGTAGTAGTAGAAGTCGCAGTAGTAGTAGTAGTAGTAGTAGTAGTGGCGAGACTATTTTTGATCCAGCGACTAGAGACACGGCGCACGCTTCTCGCAAACCTCGATTTGTACGTACATCATATTAATTGAGAGGCCTATGGTATTCCGTAGGATAGTTGTGGAAGATTTTTTTAAAGTACGCCAAGAGCAGATCCAGAGGTGCTTCTCGGGACTTTATGTGACACTCTCTGTTGTTAAAAAACGGTATATATTTTTTCAAGCAGCATTTAATTGAATTAGTCAGTGGTTGTAATTTCGATGATAATAACAATAGACACTTTCATGCGCGGCAAGCAAAAATTTTGAATTTTTCTTAGCAAAAACATTACTTTTTACTCATTTGTTGTATATTCAAAAAATTCTCGGGGGGGGGGGTGCTCCTACTGCCCCCCCCCTGGATCTGCCACTGAACTACGCTGGATGGTAATAGGTCATACAATAATTTTAAGTCACCGGATGTTTTTCTCCAGTTTGTGTAGGAGAGCCGGTGTGACGTGATAAATCCAAAACGGAGGCTTTTCCATGTTTTATTTAAAACTAATTTAGCGAAAGTTATAAGCACAAATTTCTAAAAAAACCTGAAAAAGCCGCCAGCTTTGACTTATGACGTCACAAAGACCCTCCTACTCAAATTCTCTAACACTTGGCGTTTTAATATTGAGTGGTTTATCACCAATTGATGGAAGGTATTCTAAAACCAAATTCATTAAATTTCTTTGTGTAAAACTTTTTTGCCAATCTTGAAGCATATTTAAGCGAAAATTAATTAATTGCAAACAAACAAATCATAAACCATACAATTTTCATGTCGCTGTCACGGCAAAACAATGACACAAATGCAAAAATATTATTTTTATAGGAGAGGCGAAAAACGGAATTAAATTCTTTATTACTACGTTTACATAAAGTAAAGAAAATGCATTGGGAAAAAACTAGTGGGGCTATTAACTAAATATTTAGCTTTACCGTATAGTGGGATTTTGAAACTAATGATGAATAAAGATTGATGTAGCGAAAGTTAAAAGTAAAGTTTCACAAAGGCGCTCTTACTTAAATTTCAGGGAAACACTTGTTGACTCAAAATTAAGTGATCTATAGCCAATCTATTCGGTGTAAAAAATGTTACTATATTTTTGTATTTTTTTAAAAATATATTATCTTTGCTGGTCTTTAAGATATAAACATAACATAACATAATTTTATTTCTCAAAAATCCTTAAAAAATTTACATATCATTTAATTTCAATTTACATAGATGGCGGGAAATAAAAAATTCCCCACCAAAACCACTGTTGCAGCTTGTGCGTGGGGTAAAGTTTCTTTACTATCTTAATTGCTATTCTCTTGCAAATAAAAATCGTACGGTTTTTTGTAAAATTAATTTTGCTAAGGTTAGAAGCCAAAGTTTTTGGAAAAACATGAACAAAGCCGCCATCTTAGATTTTTGACGTCACACAGGCCCTTCTACAGAAATTGGAGCAAAACATCCGGCGACCCAAAATTGTCTGATCTATTAACGATCTAAAAATGTTCCACAACTATCCCACGGGACACGAATTTTGACTATAAGCCGCTCAACTATATACCAAACTGATGCATGTGTGTCTCCTTAGGATGCAAGTGTATTTTTCTAAGAGGATATAATATTGCTTGTCACCTCTTTGTCGAAGTCTAGGATCTTTATACTGCGTAGCAAGTATACACAGTGGATCTACGTTTTTACTCCCCTTCTGAAAAATGGTCCTGTTACACGTTAGAATTGCGTCTATCCAACATCGCTATCGTCTCAGCAGAACTTCATTAGAGACGATCAATTTTTTCCATTTCAGCGCAACAGTCGAGTCGTTGTCGTCGTGAGTTGACTTTAGGGGTTTTTGCTGGCTCCATCCTGGTACTGATTAAGGCAGGCACCTAGGTCAATTTATGTTTTTTTGGATACATCGCCTGCAATTTCGGTGACAACTGTTAAAAGCTGAAAAGGAAGTGGGCGAAATAGGGTGATGATAGACTTTATGTTTCTTTTTGCGTAGTTGTTGGCGAAAATGCCAACTTGGTACCTTCTGCATGTGAACCGATCATACCACGGGACTACCCTCCAGCCGTAACCCTCTTTAAGTTTTCATTTTTGGATTAAGTTGCTCCTTGGATTTGTAACTTCGGCAACTTTCTTTTAGTTTTTACTTTTGATCCTATTAACCTTAAATCTATTTTTTTTTTGGTAATAGGCATTCTGATAGGTCTTGTGGTGTTTGACTTACTGGTAATTATGTTATTTTAGTAGTTGTGGTTTAATTTCATATAATCATGAGACCAAGGTCTTTAATATTTGTGCTTTTATAAACCCTGCAGTCTCTATTTTAGCTACGGCTTCTAATTTATAATGCATTCCTTCATTTAAATGTCTTTTGAGACAAATATGAGCAAGGTAATACACATATAATAAAAATTTTATGGTAAAACGGTTTTCATATTTTTAATTATTTACTAGTAAAATAGATCCCGCGAGATTGTCGTATCGCAAGCAATATATTTTTTTTTATATCATATTAGTATCTGAATCTTTCATGGTCTTGGCTGTAGAGAGGGTAAGCAATGTAGAATAAAACAATAAAAAGTTTAGACTGCATTTCTGAGCGGCGTTTATACGGTCAAAATCGTTGGAAATAAAACTGAAATTGCCGACTAACTCGAGGCGCGAATTAAATTTAGGATTAGCCCGATGCGAAACAGACGTTTCGATAGGAAACCAAAAAGAGTGGATTAAGAAATATTAAACAAAATTATTATAATATGTGTGTTTGTCTTGGCAGAAGGATTTTTCTTGAGTTTAAACAAATAAAATAGGTAAATGTAGGTAATTATTTGACTCCACGTCATCGCCATCCACATTTGGGAGTCAATGGCAATTTCATCAGTTTGTCGTTCTACCTATTCCGCAAATCGAAGAAGTGGCATCTCAACTATAAGAAATATCTTTCTATTTTGTCAGTACCTAAGGACTACCTCTTAAAAAGTTAAGAATAATATTAGCACCTTCGGACAGGTATAAAATTGAGTAAGCCAAAAAAGGCCTCTTTTCAATATTTTAAATATTGTAAATTGTAATAGGAGTATGCAAGAAGTATCTACCTAGCTCCAGAGTTGAAAAAAACCTGGAGTTTGCAGAAAGAGACCCTAGTCTAGCTTAGCTTAACCGGTTTAAATATCAAGGAGGGGGCGAAAGGTAACGTGGAATTCAGATATCTATTTTGCCCCGAAACCCCGAGAAATTCTCTTAGTTTATTAAATACGCAATATTAGTAAATTCCAGTTTAACAAACGATAATTTTATCCCTAAGGTAGCTAACGAAAAGGGCTAAAATGCAAATCTTTGGCTTTAGCAATGGAAAAAGTTTTTTTCTTTTCTTTAGTATATAAACATCGATCAAGAAGCCAAGCTAGTACGGAACGTGATATTAAAATAGAAATAATGATAGACAGAATCCATCAGAGCTTTATTAGTCACCATCTGTAGAGCTACAAGCAGATTCATTTTTGCTTTAAAATTTCCTCTTCGTTTTTTTAATTTATCAAACTTACTGTGTTTATTATATTAGAATCTAGTGAGTAAAGCTAATTGGCAATTTTGTTTTACCTTAATTTACTAAAAAAGTATTTAATCTAAGGGTTCATTCAATAGTTCTCTTCACTTTGCTTTAACTGTAAATTACAATTTTGTTGTGTTTATAGCATAATTTTGTTTTATTTATTGTATTTTGTTTACTAGCTCAAGAGGCTTTACTTAGTATTTGAACTAGCTTAGTATTGTCTAGAAGTCAATGGAGTCTATCTTCATGATTTTTCGGAATACTTTTTTTGTAGTCACCAATATTTTATAATCCGATAAAAGGCACTATTTTAAACGTACCAAGGTGCTTTGTCAATGTTTCTTAGTACTGTATTTTAAAATTTCTAGTATGTTCCTCTCTTTAGTACAACCCCATAGTTGAGTATCTTATGGCCATACTGGTTTTTGTATTTGTCTATAAAGTAGTAATTTTTTTCTATACCTGATCTTGAGTTATTTTTAATTTGTGTTTACAGCGCAATTAGGCATCAAGTGTCTTACTTATACAGGGTGTAAACGATCCTAATGTAGACCTGTTAATAGGTGATAGAGGAGGTCAAAATAAGAAAAAAGTTCATATGATATGAGGGTAAAAAATCATTTTTTTTCGAGATATAGCCCTTTGAAGTTTTTTGATATCGGCATCATTGTAAATACATTTAGCCAAATAACCCAGTGCCTTTTCTTAATTCAAGATTAAAGCAGAACAATTAGTCCGATGCATGCAACTCGGTTGTCGGTTGGACCGCGGTGGGAGTTGGGTGGGGATTACGCTCACCGATAGTTGATTCCCCGACTGATTTGATGACTATGATGCTACCGCTAAGTCAGGCCAGGTTGAGAAGGTACATCGATTTTTAAAAAAAAAATTCGGATTATCGAATAACTACTTTCAGTTTACTTTATTTTCAAAGCAGACAAAAACTGAAGCCAGAGCTATAAAATTACTTACCAGTCTTAACAGTGCCTGCAACAAGCGCACCAAAAGCAACGACACACTATCACATCACACCGCACCATACAGTTTTTTCACAGAAGTTGTTCAAAATGTCTACCACCACTTTCAATACAAACCTCTGCACGTCGCTGCCAATTTCTTCGAACCGTTGGAACTCTTTCTAGTCTTCTCTGCTGAATGATCGCGGCACTATCAAATATCTTTTGTCTAAGTTGTTCTTCCGTTGCCATTTCGCCATCTCCATAAACCAACTGCTTTAACTCACCCCAGTACCAAAAATTGAATGGGTTTGTATCTGGCGATCTTGGTGGCCATTTTCTGAGTCCAGGGGCATTGCGTCCTATCCAGCGATTTGGGAAATGCTCGTTTAAATATTGGATGACGCCTCCAAAAATGTGGGGAGGCGCCCCATCATGCAGGTACCACAGATTTTGTCTTTGTACTATGGGCATTTCATCGAGTGCTTCCTCCATAACCATTGGGAGATCATTTAGTAAAAAATTGTGGTATGCCTGGCCATTGAGATTCTGTGGTAATTTAAAGGGTCCAATTATGTGATCGTCGAGAATACCCGCCCATATGTTTATTTTACATCTGTGCTGAAACTTTTCCTCTTGGATTGTGTGGGGGTTCTCCTCAGCCCATGTATGGGTGTTGTGAAAATTTAAAATTCCATCACGGGTAAACGTACACTCGTCTGTTGCCAAAAACCATCGGCAAAATGCCAACCTTTTTGGATAATCCGCAGGTGTCAATGCCTGGACTCGTTGAACATGGTAAGGATAGAGCAGATAACCACGTAGAATCCTGTGTACGGATGTATGAGATAGGCCAACTTGCCGGGCTAGAACTCGCGTACTAATAGCAGGATTAGCCTCTACAATTCCTAAAACTCGTTCTTCTTCTTGCACTGGTATCTCTCTGTCTCTTCCATGAATCCGCGGTTGAACTTGCCCTGTGTCAATGAGTCTTTGACATACTTGCACTATTGTTCTCGCGTCGGGATGTCTCCGTTGAGGAAATCTTTCTCGATAAACGCGACTTGCTAAGTTCGAATTTCTACGCGCTTCGCCATACACTAGCAACATATCTACGTATTCTCCGTTAGTGAACATTTTGAATTTTTTATCAAATATGAACATGCGCACTGAAAGCTAAGAGTAAAGTCACACTTATTCGCGCACGACAAAATAAAAACTAATGCGGCGTTTAGATTTTGACCATGTCTCTTGCCCATTGCCGAATTTGCTAGTAGGAGGGATAATTTCCCCGTCTTTCCTAAAATATTTCCGCGAAAATAAGTGTTTACATGAATGTCCATCTCGTTGAGGCAAGGTCTTGACGATACCCCTGTTTTGACAGTGAGTTCGATAAATGACTGAACAGCGTGGTACATGATCTCTATCTCGCTTCTATGCACCATATTCAAAAGAGAGAAAAAGGTGATCGGGTGATGAACCGAACCGAAGCCGTCGCGTACGGTCAAGGGGAATCACACAGTGCGTTTCGTTTCACACGTTCACCTTTAAGGTGAGCAACGTGAGCCAGTGACCCTGGGGTAAGGTACGTTGCCAAGTTTATTTCGATTATCAAAATGCCAGTTCATTTTTTTTAGTGATTTTTTTATTTTGTTAGTTTGTAATTTTGCGGTCTGAATTTTCTTTAGATTTATTGAAAATTGAACTGATTGCAATTTATCGTGGCCAGTTTTTCTCTGAGTGAAATGGTTTTGCCGCCAATTCAATTCAGAGTTTCTAGATTCAAAGTCATTAAGACAAAAAACTATTGATTTTTGACCCCTATATTATATGAACTTTTTTTCTTATTTTGACCTTCCCTATCACCTATTAACAGGTCTACATTAGGATCGTTTACACCCTGTATATTTTGTCTGATTTTAATATGGTACAGGAATGTTGTTAATTTTGATTTTTATGTGATTCCCCTTTTGTCACTATTAATTGGTTTGACAAACGTGAAATTTCATACCCGTGAATTTAAAAATCAAACAAGTTTCATGGCTAATCGGGCAAAAAGGAGTTTTTTGTTTCCCTTATATTTTTCCGTGGGTAGCTTGAAAGCTTAACCTCACGGGGGTCCAAGATCTAATGGACACCTAATAAGTGTTGACAGTTAACCGTTTCGTCCTTATGGGACTCCTCAGAACACTGCTGGTTAAGTGACAAATCTTGCGAAGTTAATCAGACGGTTTTGTCTCTAATTAAACGTAATTAGTGAGCGAACTATAGCAAGAGGCGCCATCTACCAAGATACGAAAGAAACAAAAAACCAAAAGCAGCGAAACACTGCTATACAATGTCGATCAATGAAAAGATCGAATGCAAATAAATAAAAGAAAACAACTATAGTCCGTGACCTACGACAGCTCTTTGTCTTTTCAGGCCGGATCAACGCATTTTGCATTTTTACCCGTCATCAAGACAGTGAGCGTCAATCAACGGAATTTTTAAGCCAAATAATACTAACAAACGTGAAATTTCATACCCGTGAATTTAAAAATCAAACAAGTTTCATGGCTAATCGGGCAAAAAGGAGTTTTTTGTTTCCCTTATATTTTTCCGTGGGTAGCTTGAAAGCTTAACCTCACGGGGGTCCAAGATCTAATGGACACCTAATAAGTGTTGACAGTTAACCGTTTCGTCCTTATGGGACTCCTCAGAACACTGCTGGTTAAGTGACAAATCTTGCGAAGTTAATCAGACGGTTTTGTCTCTAATTAAACGTAATTAGTGAGCGAACTATAGCAAGAGGCGCCATCTACCAAGATACGAGAGAAACAAAAAACCAAAAGCAGCGAAACACTGCTATACAATGTCGATCAATGAAAAAATCGAATGCAAATAAATAAAAGAAAACAACTATAGTCCGTGACCTACGACAGCTCTTTGTCTTTTCAGGCCGGATCAACGCATTTTGCATTTTTACCCGTCATCAAGACAGTGAGCGTCAATCAACGGAATTTTTAAGCCAAATAATACTAACAAACGTGAAATTTCATACCCGTGAATTTAAAAATCAAACAAGTTTCATGGCTAATCGGGCAAAAAGGAGTTTTTTGTTTCCCTTATATTTTTCCGTGGGTAGCTTGAAAGCTTAACCTCACGGGGGTCCAAGATCAAATGGACGCCTAATAAGTGTTGACAGTTAACCGTTTCGTCCTTATGGGACTCCTCAGAACACTGCTGGTCAAGTGACAAATCTTGCGAAGTTAATCAGACGGTTTTGTCTCTAATTAAATGTAATTAGTGAGCGAACTATAGCAAGAGGCGCCATCTACCGAGATACGAGAGAAACAAAAAACCAAAAGCAGGGAAAACACTGCTATACATTATCGATCAATGAAAAGATCGAATGCAAATAAATAAAAGAAAACAAACATTGATCGACATTGTATAGCAGTGTTTCGCTGCTTTTGGTTTTTTGTTTCTCTCGTATCTTGGTAGATGGCGCCTCTTGCTATAGTTCGCTCACTAATTACGTTTAATTAGAGACAAAACCGTCTGATTAACTTCGCAAGATTTGTCACTTGACCAGCAGTGTTCTGAGGAGTCCCATTACTGTTTTTTTGTAACAATATTTGCTCAATTATGTATCTAAAAGTTTATGCAAATAAACATATACTCTACTCTACAATTGGGCGTAACAGCATATGACCCATTAGGAGTATTAGAACCCAAATTTTTTTGAGAGAAATTGAAAAAAATATCTGAGAGAACTTATTTGTTTTTCTTGTGGTCATCAAAGTCAACAAAGATTACTTTTTTATCCATCTATTATTAATGATGGCAAAAAAATTTTTTTTGCTAATAAGCTCAGTACAGTACAGGAGAAATTTCACAACAGGTCCAGTCAGATACTATACAAATTTTACAGTGTACAAGTTTTAGGTGTCAAAAAGCATGGAAATAAAGGAAAATTTGCACCAAAATAGTTTAAGATAAAAAGAGGTTTGAGTTAGGGAGACTGTCAAACTCACCAGTTTATTCTAAACTGTTTTGAGGTCTGTAAAATAAATATTTATTAAAGAAAAAGAAACTTTGATGATACAGGACTTCACTCGACACTATACAGGACGCTACACTACCAAAAGTTTATTTAAGGTTCTGTAGGATGGTGTACAAATTTGGTTCAGCTCATTATTCACACTTTAACCTCATATTGTTTTCCTTTTCTTTCTTCTCGGGACCCTTTTTTCAACCATCATTTTTAAAATTTTTCAACCGTTTTGAAACAATGGATGAATGGATATTCAGGAGAGACCCAGTCATGATCATTGCTGTATTGTATTGCCTAGAATAGTAAAAAAATCATAGTGAAATATTTCTTACAGTTTAACACAATTCTATGTTACACTTCTGCAAAAGGTCCACTCAAGCACAAAAAAAGATCCCAATAGAAAATGTTGCCAAAATGGCAGTTGCACATTTATCCAAAACAAACCTGACAAAAAACTTTCGAATATTTCAATTTATCCTCTGTTAAGTCAGGTAATAGAGCACTTATCCACTTTCTTTTCCCTTCTTTGAGCTGATACCTAGTTCATTTAAATCAAGATGATTTTTTAAGGTCAAAATACTTGGCATTCCATCAAAACTAACATTATCAAGCTCTCCCCAGCTGCCACAATTCATAACAGCACAGAAACTAATAATAATGATTCAAACTGAGTAAAAAACTGGAAAAAAAGTAAAAAAAAACAAAAGTAAATAAAAACATAACCTGACTTTTGAACAAAACATGGTCCCTTTTATTTGAGATTTACTGGCTTCAATTGATTTTTTTTAAGAAAAACGCATTTTTCCCATGTGTACAAAGGTTCAATACTTAAAACAGCATCTTTGTTGTAAGTTAAATCGTTTCACTTTTTTTAAAAATTACGTTTTTGTTAACATTGCGGCTTATGGGAAAACGCTTTGTTTGTCCCATGGCGACCATCTTGGATCGAAAAACAGCTGATCGTGACAGTTCGTTAGACAAGCTAATATGTGGAGAAATGCCTGCTGGCTTCCTTGTATTACAGGAGTACCATTCTGTTTACTATCAAATTCTATAGCGACGTATTCGTCGCCTCTTTCTTTTTTTATTTTAGTAAATATTGCATAATTAATGTACAGAACTTGATTAAATTAATAATAAAATCAAAGAAATAAATAAAATTGTAAAACTAAAAAAAATCAAAAAAGAAACATCAACAATACATTTTTTCTCAAAATCGGTTTCTTCTGGGATTAGTCCAAGAATAGAAGCTGCATTTCCGCGTTTAATGGTAAGACCTATATGTGAAGCAATTTGAATTTTTATTTTTTGTGAATTTTGTTGTTAAGAAAACATTTAGCTTCTTTACCGAAGGGTCCCAAAGTTTCAACGCTGAAGGGTACGAAGTTGTATACTTTGGCTTCCAGCTCTTCGTATTTTTTTAACTTTTGTTTTTCTCCGCTATGGGCAGCTTCTTGTGATTTGTTTGATGTTTGGTTAAGATAAGAAAATGCGAAAGTATCTCTGCACGTGGCTTGAGGGATTTTTCTCTGCACCTGGGAAACAAGGACAAACCATTTACTCACTTTCCATCTTCCCTGCACACACCAAGAGGTTCAAGCACTGTGGGTTATCCTGCAGATACAAGAGCCCTCCTGATAATGTTATTAAGCAGCCCGTGGCGAGACTAATGACCAGCACTTTTGTAGCAGCTTAAGGCAGGCGTGCAGTTGTGTATCTCGCACAAAAGGTGTCCCAAACCTAAAGAGATGGAAATATGAAAAATGGAATCTTTCAAAAAGTTCCCTAGAGCAGATGAAGGTAAAGCCTGTAGCCAGGCGTTTTTCTCCAGTTTTTGTAGAGCTAGAAGCCTAGATCATTGGATGAATTTAAAATTGTTTCAAATTTAGAGCGACAAATTATATTATCAAAATCTTTTTGGCGATTGACATTATTGAAAGGAATATTATTGATATTATAAAAAGAAGCCAAAAAATCAAAAACTTCTTTAAAATCAGAGTCAGGATAAATTAAACTTTCAAGTGATAATACAGTTTTAAGGAGAATTGACGTATCATTAATTGAGGAAGGCAGAAAAACAAAGACGAGAGGCATCACGAATACCGAGGGCTCTGATTTTTATGGGAATGTTACACTCCAAGCAGTGTTAACTGTATGGCAGTTGGTAATATTTTCCAATCTTATTTTTTAATTTTTATCAAGATAGATTTTGAACTTTCCAGCACGGAGCACAGCAAAGTAAATAATTTATTCGAGGTACTGCGAAGGTTATGTTATGTTATATATTTATTTCCAACAAAGAAAAGTTTTTCATAGCAAATATATTAAAATAAAAAATGAATAACGAGAAGCCACTGAAGCCTTTGAGAAGCTTGTGCGCTAAGTATGCTTTAAAAGATAATATTTCGCAATTTGAAGGCGATATAACATTACACAGACTGTGAGCTTGGGTAAAATGCCATTCAGTGTGGATGTCTGTTCCACATTTGTCTCAGAACCGGTTACCGCGAGCGTCTTTTACTTAACCTCACAAAAAACAATTGCAACTGAAGTTTAAACGATCCAAACGTTCTTAATTTGACGTAGGTACTGTATCTGGGGGCACCGCAGTGCCCCGCCAAGTTAGCTTATACTGCTGTAACATTTTTTAAAATAACTTAGCCGATGTTTGACCTATTATTCTTCTAAATAAGCTACGAATCTTAAACACTCTGGCACGTTTCACATTGACGGAGTTAACAATTCTACCGTTTCATAATCCATGATGCAGTCAAGTAGTTACGGAATTTTAAAGAACGTCGAATTGGCACTCACTCTCTTATTGACTCATGTACTTAGATATCATCAAAATTCTACTTTCACAAATGCTAAAAAGCTGAAATTTGGCAAAATATTTGGGAAGATATTAGGACCAACACCGTGGAACAAATCAAAAACCTTAAAATTATAATTTACTCCCCTCCCCAATACATGTAAAATTATGTAAAACTAACATTGACCACTTACCGAAATGCTAGATAGCTGGGTTTGGCAGACCGCTAGGAACTGTGACAAAATTCTTAGAAAAATTAAAAAAAAAATACAAAATTTCTATTTACTAACCTTCCCTGTTCACATAAAATTATGTAAAACGATTATTGTCTACTTCAAGAAGTAGTAGAGACCTGGAAAAACTAACTGCAATGATAGACAAGTTCTTAAAGGAAACTTTATATCCCCCCCCCCTTTCTTGTCTTTTTCTCGTAAAAGCATGTATTGAGCAAGGATATAAAATATATAGGAAAGTAAGAATAACAAGTACAATATTGCAAAAAGAATGTAGAAAAAGCAGTAGCAGTTTCCAACAACAAAAAATCTTCCTGTCAATTTGCATTATTGGATTTCATTACTAGAAAATGGTTATTAGCAAAAAACAAGCAAGTATTGTACTTATGTAAAAATTGTTAGAAATAGAAATGTATTCATTTCAAAAGGAAAATTAAAAAGATAAAAGCGATTGGAAATAGGCATCGCAAAAGTCAGTTTTGAACAATATTCCGCATATTTTACTACTTTTAAACTTAAATATTATCCAAATTCTTTAAAAAAGAAGTGAAATCCTAACAAAAATATTTCAGGTAAAAGAGAACAAACATTCTCAAACCTGTAAAAACCGTTTTACGAAATGGTATTCTCGCGTAAATATCTTTATAACATGAAATGTTTTTGTAAGGAGTTCTGAACAATTTTTTTGTGGTTTACAATGATGGAGCGGTATTAAAATAAGTTGTCACTTCCACTAAATTTCTATCCGTTTGTAAAACAACGGAGCAATCGTAAATTCCTAAACGACTTAGCATTATGTAAATTGGACAGCATGTGTGGAATATTCTCACCGGATTTAAGTGCATTTTAAGTACTGTGTTTTATATGAATTAAAATACTGCGAAAATGCAGTTAATCTTTTTTAAAAATGGCGACTCTTATGTATAACTGTTTTAAACAACTCTAATTTTATTATGAAACAAATAAAATGTTTTTGCTAGCATTAACTACTTCTTCAAAACGGAAAATTTGTTTGCAATCTCGTTTAGTTTAAAAAAGGTGTTTTGTGAAATACGATGCATTATATAAATTTTGTCACCAATGATTTTTAATGCGTCTTGTTGTTTTAAGTAAAATATATTCTACATTTTCCTGCTTAATTTTCAAATATAGCATAGCAAGATAAGCGCGTCCAGATCTGACACATTTAAATCTTCAAGTTAGAATTATCAATTTTAAATGGAATATGAGGTCAAAACATGACGAACCTTTAAGCTGGATTTATCCAAAATCATTAAAGAAATATGCTTTATAAATAAATTTTAAACAAATTTACTTTAAATTGAAGAAAAATACTTTAGTTTATTTTTTCTTCGTTTAATTTATTTTGTTATATCTTTTCTTTCTCATCTATAATTTGTTTGTATGCTTCTCGAACGAGGAACTATGAGACGCTAGGTACATTCAGAAGTTTATTTGCGGCTGTGTAGTTCTCCATAATTTTATTGGTTAAAAATCTGGCTTTCATTAAACGGGCAAACTTTGCCCGAAAATTTACCATCTGACAACATTAATATCCCATTTTTTGGCCAAATCTTTGTTCTAATAGAAATAAAAAACCAGTAGGCGGAATGCGTCGAAATTTTGCAGGGTGGTTTTTTAAAGCATTTTTAACAAACTTGTCTTGTCAGTTTTTCGCTAATTTATCTTATTCAAAAAGTAAAAAAAAAGTTATGGCTAAAACACAACAAATATTTCAATACATTGTTTTGCATTTCAGTAGCCTAGTTGCATTATAGAAAACTGTAGCGTAAATATACAAAAGAAAACCAAAAATCTAACAAGATACGTTTGACAATTAAAAAAAAATCTTTTAAATGAACAGAAAAAATGGGAAACTAATTTTTTATAGACGAGATCTATTATAATTTACAAAAATGTGGTCAATTTTATATTTGCTTCAGGACAGCAAATGAGAGACAAGAGCCATCAACCTCCTGACTAAAGCGCCACCACCATATACGGTGGGCGAGTCAAAAATTTAATTAAGATCACGTGACCCGGATTTTCAGATTATTTTATATTTAGTTATTTTGAACAAATATAAAATTATTTAGTATAAGTTAAAGGCTTATAAGTAGGTATTTAAAGACACAATTGTTTCTGTTTACAAATTGTTTTTTTGAGGGCCATGACCTACCAAACAAAATCACGGGATTACAAACCGATTAATAAGATAGTCTGTGATAATAGTAATTTACCTAACAAGGGCGGAAGAGGTACTAAACACACGCACTAGGTATGTAGGTACAATATTTTTTCTACGAGGTTGTGAAAACAAAAGTAAAGCACAACAATACAAATAACTAATTTATTACATTTAATTTACAATGATAGCTTAAAACTTTACTTCTTATCCTAACAGCATCTCTGGATCAGGAGATATTTGTTTTCATATTCTGGTTCAAAGATATCAGAAGGTCTTTAATATCTCTGCGGGATGAATTTGGTGGCAGGCTCATAGTAGCATTATGTGCTCTATTCTTTATTGTAGCTAAATCTTCTTCTTAATTATCTGTATTTTCTATTACAGTTAACAAACAGTTTTGTCTATTTTTATTTATAATAAGACGAAACGTCAACCCCTGATTTTTAGCGAAAAAATAGGCTTTCTTTTTTACTCTTTTTTTATTTTTCCTGTTGCTATTAGAAAACTAGCCCACTTTGTTTTTGGCAAAAATTAACGTCAATGCAAAACTCAAAATGTGTTGTTTGTGTGTACTGGAATGTCAAAATATTTAATTAATTATGACATCTAATCTAACCTAATTTATAATTATGAATCATCCACCGACGACATCCTTAAAATGTTAGTAAGGCCCACAATTTTAGAACCGAATCGGTGTCCCTATGACTTTAATATGTAGTGTCACCTTTTGACTGATATTTAAATATTTTGCTTAAAAAATTGCCTAAATCGAATTTGACGCCTTAATGCATAAAACATAAGAACTTTGTCTTTGTTTAAATGTGGCTAAAACTTTTTTTTACTAGTTTAAACTTTAAACCTTAAGTAATAAAGTGAGAATGAATCAAATTGTCGATGACATCGGTCCATTATGGGTTCCAACCACAGTATACTAATTATTATTTATAGTAAGGAAAGCACCCCGGTCTTGTCATAATACTGTACACAAAGTTCGAGAGGCGCTGATTACAGATTGAAACCCCCGGTATAAAAATAATAATTACAGACACCGGTGCTATCGCAATGTACATTAACCGTTACTCTCGGTATATTTTGACAATTTAAGTATTGTAAAAATATACATTATTAATTAATAATAAGTTAATGTAGATAATATAAATCTTTCTATGCACTAATAAAAAGGAATTTACTGCATAATATTTGTGAAAGAACCCAGTCTTTTTTATTAACTAGAAAATTAACCTCTCAAGGAAATTTATATACCTAAATCGAAAATACAACGTTCCTTTTAGCTCACACATATACTATATCATAGTAGTGTGAGCTATGGTGATCCTAATTTTTTCGAGAAAAAAAAGTTGCTCCGATTTCAAATTTTTTTATATATCTTTGCGTTTCAGATGATTTTGAAACTTTCTGTCTGTCTGTCTGTCTGTCTGTCTGTCTGTCTGTAACGACCAACGCGCATAACTCAAAAACCGCTTGGCCGATTTCAATGAAATCTGGTACCTAGGCTGAGTCTTGGGTCGAGATGGTCCCATTTAAAAATGAACAAAATCCACCGAACACAAACCAAATAAAAGGGTGGGGATAGATTTCAAAAATTAGAGTTTATGTGAAAATATGGCGTGTGTGATATCAAACGAAAGGTAATTGAGTCTGGAGTTAAACAAAATACAATTTAATTTATTTAAAAAAAAGGGTGGGGGTATATTTCAAACATTAGAGTTTAAGTGAAAATATGGTGTGTGTGATATCAAACGAAAGGTAATTAAGTCCGGAGTTCAACAAAATACATTTTAGTTTTTGTTTTTTTTAAGGGTGGGAGTGGATTTCAAAAATTTGAGTTTAAGTCAAAACATGGCTTGTGTGGTATCAAACAAAAGGTAATTTAGTGTGGAGTTGAATAAAATATATTTCAGTTTCTAGTTATATTAGCTCACACGTACACTATAACTATAGTACCTAGTGTGAGCTTAGGGGCCCATATATTGGCAGAGTATTTTTATTGCTAGTAGTCATCAATAAAAAAATTCTTTGATTAAGCTTCCTTACTAATTGGTGTTTATAGAGTGTTTTTAAGCAAATTGAGCGTTGACACAAAATAACTCATTCTTACCAGCGCGCAGCGGTGTTAACATTTAATTTGATAAGAACTATTCAAAACACCATATTATAAGATGTAGCTTGATTGAAGAACCGAATGTTTGCATTGACGGCTATGAGCATTCGGTATAAAATAATTTGAAAAGTCACGCCATAGCTTAGAGACAAACTGCGCAAGCGTTATATTGTTTCAAACCCCCTGTAACCGTTTAGTACAAGAGCACAACGTTGTGGAGGCGCTGTTTCTTGCATGACTCACACCGTGTAAGTGTCTGGTCTATCTCTGTCATACATATTTTATTTTTAATAATCACTTTCGATACTTTAAAACTGGACGAGACTGAGTCTTGGCTTGGCACATTTAATTCTTTGATGCGCAGATGGCGTTACGATGCTTTGGTGCTTTAAGCTAGGTACCTTTTAGCCATCGGTCTCACAGACCGTACGTCACTACTGAATAGGTTAAATGAGATATTTCAATCTTTCTCAAAATGGTATAATAATTTTCTTTATTGGTTTACCTTTACATATGGTGCCCGCAAAACAACCCTTTGAAATGCGCTTGTTTCCCAAAACGAACGTATTTTCTGCTTAAAGCGTCGAAAATTTATGCACGGCTAGATGGCTCAATTATTTTGTAAAGATATAAATTTCAATTGCCGTACAATATACGAGAGGAGTGTGAGTGTTTTATTATAAAATATGCGAAAATAAAATCCTTACATGAAATTCTGTGCTCTCTGTAATGCTATTTTTATACACATCCTAAAGATTTTATTTTTACGGGTAAGATTATTATAATAAAATGATTCAGTGTTTTTGTTCTTAATACAATCCTGGTTATAGTTTCGTCGGAAACATGAAGAAGGGACGTATTTAAAAAAAAAATCGGATTTGAGTTGCGCCCACCATAATTGCTAGTTTTAAATGTATTTTGATACAGCGAAAAGGGGTATCTCTATTGTAATATTTTACATTATCAGCATTTTATAAGCATCTTTTACAATTAAGCAAACTCAGATTGAAGTTAATTAAAATCTTTACATTGGAATTACTTGTTATTTTAAGATACGCCTGTTCGTTTTGTTAACGACGCACAATGGGTTATATAGCGGAGCTAGCACGACATTAGCCCTGTATATGTTTTTTAAATGATGATAACCAAACCTACCCAAATGTATTGCAGATAGTCCAGTTAATAAAAAAAAATGTAATTGAAAAAAAAAGTCTTAATGTATTTCTCTGTAACAGAGCCCTAAAGTTGAAAAATATTTTGGAAAATAAATTTATGTATTTTTACAGTATTTTTAAATAAAAAAAATGACAATACAAACAGCACTTTTTGGGTATATGGGTATAAAGTGGGCATAATCAGTAACTGCACTTTTAAAAACTACTAGTAATTTCCAAATTCCAAAACCCTTTTTATGGTTTAAAATTTTTGAAATATATATATAGTTTATTCTTGTCTCTATTTTTCTTCGTAAAGCCTGCAGAAACAAGCTTAGCAAGGCTTAGTAAAATCTCCACCAGAATATTAGAGAGAGGGGTCTATTTTACTAAAAAAATTTGCTGCCCCTAGCTGCCCCATTTTTTTGGGGGTAGGCCTAAACACTGCCATGTACGTGGTTAGTGTATCAGCCAAATGGAATAAATTCGACAGGAGATTGAATTTAGATTATTCTGAAAAATCCAAAAGTATGTCGACTGAGATTTTTAACGAGCAATATTTTTGTTTGAAACTTTTTTGTATAGATCCCCGCAAAGGGGTCTACTCGCATACAATTATTTTTTTCAAATGAGACAACCCCACTTGTGGCACCTTGTTCGAAAGCTTATCAAAAAAGAAAAACGATGAACTACTTTTTTGACACTTACTTTTTTGCCATTTTTAGAAAATAAAAAATATCCTCTTAAGCAAAATTTATAATTTAATTAAAAAACTTAAGTAAAAAGTTAATAACATCCAACCTCTTTTGCAACTGGTAGACCCAACTTGTGGCAACTTGTTCGAAAGCTTATTAAATAAGAAAAAAGAGGGTGCGTGAACCTAAACCCCGAAAATCCCTCCACCATCCTTAAAGGTGGAGATTTTCCATCTTTAGAGATTTATAATATTGTATTGTCGCTGTAACTTTAAGTCCACACCAAATTTGATGTTGATCGGATATGTACAAGTTGGTCAAAATTGACTTACAAGAGGGACAAGGGCGGGCGGCGTTAATTTCAAAAATATAATTAAAAATTCGTGATCCCTATCCCCAAAAGTCCCTACGTACCAATTTTAAACGAAATCGTAGATAGATACTTAGATGGTCCCCTTCCACCCTCTTCAAAGGAGTGGGGGGTTGCCAACTTTAAAGCATTATAATATTGTATTGGCACTGTAACTTATAATAACTATAAGTCCACAACAAATGTGATGTTAATGGGAGTGGGGCGTCACTTTCACAATTTTAAAAATCTAATTAAAAATTCTTGATCCCCACCCCAAAAAGTCCCTGCATACCAATTTTGAACGATATCGGGCATACTTAGATAGTAGCCCCCCTTCAGCATTTCCAAAGGGGGGGGAGCTGTGAACTTCATAATATCATTATATTGTATTGTCATCGGAACTTTAAGTGTGTACCAAATTTCAAGTTGATCCCATGTCTAGAAGTGGGTTAAAATTGAGTGTCGCGCGGGTTATTATAGTTAGTTATACCATGACGAACGTGATTATTTAGGGAGGTTTATGGGCCCTTATGGTTATTTAACACTGACATTTGCAACTAACCAAAATTTAAATTGTATTTCATAGTTAAATTTGTCATTATTTTAAGTTTAATAATATTTATAATTTTTTTAAAGATTTTGTTATTTTATGAAAAATTATTACAAATATCTTAAGGTTTGTTCTACATGAAATGACGTTGACGATCCATAATGGGCCATCCTATTGCCAGCGGTAAAAAAAATTTGGGGTGTTGCGCCCAAATGTTTACCCACAAGTCATTAAGTTTTTGAATACCTTCTACTACTATGTTTGGGGTTTCTAATTCTATTTTTTTTAAGAAACTTACCAATGCCGAACCGAATCCGAATTCCCCCATGAAATTACTTAAAATTTATCAAAAATTTTGCTGAAATAATTTAAATGTATTTTAAAGGGCGTAAATTAAAACATGCATGCTCCACGCACAAAAACAATGCGAGTAATACGACTAACTGATGACCTGTACCAGGCACAAAATTTCTTTGATTTTTCCTATTTTAACAATGCTAAATATACCTGTAGCAAAAAATGATATTCGCGGGTACGTTTTTTAGGATTTTGTGAACGACAATGTAATAAGAAATGTCTAAACAATAAAAATGTTTTTATTTGAATTTATTTTGTACCGGAATTTTTGCGAGGCAGTTTGTTTGTTTACCTCTATTCAGTATAACAGTTGCGTTTCTTGGCGATTTTAAATAAGTATAAAACTAAGTAGTAGTTTTTTAAGCAAAAGTTCAAACATAAGTGTTGTAACTATTATTAAGCACTTCACATTCATAAAAAGAAATGATGAACATCTTAAACATTTATTGCGACCTAATTTTTTAAAGGCGGATTTTTCAATATAAGTATTTTCTTTGTGCGCTATTTAATGGTGAAACGTAGATGGTTAAAAACATTAATGAGTTTTATTTGCAGGAAAGCCCAAGCAATCTGTAAAAAGAAATTTAATGGCTCCAGTAGCTGAGCCAGGGGGGCAGGGATGTTTGCCCCCCTCCTTGACATTAAGCTTATATTTTTTAGTTTCAGTAAAAAAAGCTAGATAAACCGCAATTTCTTATAAAATTATTAATTTCTTAATTGAACTTAGTTTATTTTCCAAAAATTTTCACCTAATGCGTATTTTATTATTGCTATGATTATTTATTTATATTTATTATTTTTATTTATTTATTTTTATTTATTTATTATTATTTATATTTTTATTATTATTATTTATTTATTCTATTATTATTTTAGTATTGCTTGACATTGTAAAACATTTATAAAAAACGGTATTAAAAACTGTTTTGGTTTTTGCTACATCCTTTGCCCCTTTCCCCTCTCCCCCCTCCCGGACATCCTGGATCCGTTACTGCCTAGCTATAAAATTCGAAATGGAACATATGGCTTATAGTTTACTAACAACATCAGTACTAAAATTTTTAATTTGACACTTGCAGTTTGCAAGGTATGATTTTTGTCATTTTATCCATTTAAGGAGCCCACTGCGATCGGCGCGTTTGTAAATAGTCTATTTTTTTGCGACAAAAACTTATCGATATTTTCTATAAATATTACAACAGCTATAATAAAATTGAGTATAGTATGGTGCTTTTAGTCAGTAATTTTTTTAAAGTTTTCACTTGCCTTAGAGAACGTTTTCTTAAAATATTTTCTCTTGAAACTGCAATTTTATTTATTCTTCAATGATGTAAAAAATAATCACGCTTGTAAAAAGCAAAATTGCATTTCACTTTCTGTTCAGGAGTTTAGTGCTATGTTCTTTAAAAATCTTTAAAGAATAAATAAAATACTAAAACGATGCGGCGCACGTTTGCCAAGGAAACCCATTCCAGCCATTCTGTGTCATTGTCAATCACTTCATTCAAGAATTTTTAGTTTATTAAAAAAAAGAGGAAAAAAAAAACATATATTTATTCTCAAAACGAAGGACATATGTAGTACACCTTTGATTTTTTTACACTTAGAGTTCAAATTATGCGAAAAATTTGGTTTACGGTAAGGTGCAATAGCACTATAATGTAACGAACTGTCATTTTTTGGAAATTTTAGTCCGTACAGTCAAAGGATTCCCATTAAAAATGGTCTCAAATTGTAATACCACCCCTGAGGGGTTAATAGAATTATCCATGATCGATAAAAAAAACCTATATACAAAAATTTTCCAAACTAAATAAGACATAAATAACTTAAAACTATCTGTAGATGCATTACTATATTAAATACGTATCAAGATTTAAATATTGTAAAAAGCGATATACTAGATTCTGTTTTCAGTAACACATCCACCAAAACAATTAAAAATCGGTTTAATCATCGCTAGCTTGCCTAAATAATTAACATAAATATAAGTAAAATATAGGGGACGGCTGACCCTGACTTAAAGGGTTTTTAAACCTAAATTTTAATTTTTTTAAAAGTTTTCTTACGGACATAATGACATTGTAACAATTGAAAAAGTAGCCCTATATTGTAAGGTATTTATGAAGAATTATATAAATATTAAAAACTATTACATTAAAGATAAAAAAGTGACCTTTAACCAAAATCTAGACCAAGTTTAAAGAACTTTAGCACTTTAGAATTTTAGACCCTTTAGTAAACACTAGTGCCTGTAACCTCTGTTAAATACTAGAGCTGTATCCTATAAACGCGCGAAGTTATATTTTGAAATCTAAAATGTAAAGATTTTATATGTTTAAATGTATTTTTTAAATTTTCTTATTTTTAAACATTTAATATAAAACATAGTAGGCATTTATATTTCTATAGTTTTTTTGAGCTTTGTAGAACAATATTGATCTAACACTTACGCAAGGTGTATTTTCCAAACTTAGCTTCTCCTAGAGACCGTGTAGGTATGACATATTGTAAAGGTTAAAATAATTCATACATACAGGGTGTTTAGCTTATCCGAACTCCGCTTCGCCTTGTTTCTCTAACTGCTTTCCTGTGCAGCAAAATATCACTTTGCGCATTATAAAAACAAATATATAAGCAAAACGTAATCTCTGTTATCATGGAATGGCTAAGGATTTTTCCTGGCAAAATAAATGCAGTTGTCATTAAAAACGAATTATTTACGGGTGAATCGTAAAAAGGTATTTTATAACTCTAATAAAAATTTTCTATTTTATACATCAGGAACGTTGTAAAATTCAAACGACTAACCATTAGTTACGTGCATTTGGTGCCGCTATGATAGGCAAAGCACTTGCAGCCAAAAGTGCTTTGCGTGTTTTTATTACTTGTATTCCTACATTAATTTTTTATATTTAAATAATAATTTATATAATTCTTTAAGCTAAATGTACAATTAAATCAAATTAATTATAAATGTACTAAAAAATACAAATAAAAAAGCATTAATTTAGATTCGGTTAAATCCCAAAGACATAATCCAACCTTAAGGTACCCAGCGGCGGCTTTTGTCACTACAACTTTTTCATGTTTTTAAATTTGAGTCAAAAATTGTATTGAGTTACCTTAAGCGCCGCGATGTTTTAAGTTTGACGCAAATCTGTTTGTAAATAAGAAATTGCACCATTGTGGAACCGCCATTTTTTATTTTGTTAAAGTTTAAGTTAGAAATCATAATTAGCGACCTGAAATACCCTAATTTGATGCATAGTGGTTCATAAATGGGAAAGTCCTCCATTTTTCATCTGCCATTTTGATATTTTTTAGTTTAAGTTAAAAATAATAATCAGCTACTGAAAGATCTCAAAGTTCCAAGTTTGATGCAAATCGGTTCATGAATGGGAGAATCCGCCATTTTGTATCCGACATTTGAATTTTTTTAAAGTTTAAGTTAGAAATCATAATCAGAGGACTGAAACACCCTAAAGCTCCGAATTTAATGTTTATTGGTTCATAGGTGGGAAAGTCCGCCATTTTTGATCCGCCATTTTGTTTATTTTTCTAATAATTTTTAATTTTAGCTCACACATATACTATACTATAGTCAGTGGCGTATATAGAAAAAAGTTTCGGGGTGGGCCCGAGGCTGTTTGGGGGGGGGGGGCCGAGACCCCATGAGTCCGTATTTTATGCTATTTTATGTTTGTATTCAGGAAATATGTGGAAAATATCTAAAAAAATCTTAGGTTCGGTTCGGTTCGGTAATAATATATACGCCACTGACTATAGTAGTGTAAGCTATGGTGATCCTAATTTTTTCGAGAAAAAAGAAGTTGCTCCGATTTCAAAAATTTTTATATATCTTTGCGTCTCAGATGATTTTGAAACTTTTTTGTTGCGCCGTCTGTCTGTCTGTCTGTCTGTATGTCTGTCTGTTTGTCTGTCTGTCTGTCTGTCTGTCTGTATGTCTGTCTGTAACGACCAACGCGCATAACTCAAAAACCGCTTGCCCGATTTCAATGAAATTTGGTAACTAGGCTGGGTCTTGGGTCGAGATGGTCCCATTTAAAAATGAACAAAATCCACCGAACACAAGCCAAATAAAAGGGTGGGGGTAGATATTAAAAATTAGAGTTTATGTGAAAATATGGCGTGTGTGATATCAAACGAAAGGTAATTGAGTTTGGAGTTTAACAAAATATATTTTAGTCTTTTTTAAGGGTGGGGGTAGATTTGAAAAATTACAGTTTACGTAAAAATATGGCGTGTGTGATATCAAACGAAAGGTAATTGAGTCCGGAGTTAAACAAAATATATTTTAGTTTTTGTTTTTTTAAGGGTGGGGGTAGATTTCAAAAATTTGAGTTAAGTCAAAACATGGCTTTTGTGGTATCAAACGAAAGGTAATTTAGTCTGGGGTTGAATAAAATGTATTTTAGTTTTTAGTTATATCAGCTCACACGTACGCTATAACTATAGTAGATACCTAGTGTGAGCTTAGGGGCCCATATATTGGCAGGGTATTTTTAATTGTATACTAACCACCAAACCTATTTGAAAAAGTTTCAAAAAAGTTATGATCAAACAAATAAACAAATATATTATATGAAGTCAAGCTAAATAAAACTGTTTAAACAATTGCCAATAGTAATATCATAAAACAAAAAATCTCGCCGCGAATTGTCTCCGCGGCAAATTGGACCGCGGCGAATTGAGCCGCGGCAACTCGGCCCGCGGCGACTTGTACCATCCTTTCGTCCTCTGTCTATATTCGAAGACGCCAACAGAAATGTGGCACCTACTCATTGGGCAGCATGTTCTACGCTGTTTTGGGTTTTAGTGGCCCATTCATCGCTTCGCGTCACGTCGAGTCGGGGTGTGATTCATAGAATTGCACATGCTTACCGAATTTCGTATAATTAATAAACTAAAATGAAATGTATAAAATAAAATAAAGATGTTTTAAAAATTAAAATGTTAACCTGTTTTTGCAAAAAAATAGGTAGTGCCCTGGCACAGTAGCACTACCTCACGAGCCGCCACTGGTACCTACCCAACACGCAAGCCGCATTTCCTTATAGGTAATATGATGAAGCTAAAAACACCTTGCTCTGGAACTGTAGAGCTTTTTTCTGGATTCAGACTTTTTGCTTTATCGGCAAAAGAAGTGTTTGAATGTTTAATTTAATTTAATTAAGAAGCTGTGTTAAGCGTGTGGCTGCAGGTAGTATCCCAAGTAATTTCTTGTATAATCGCCACTATGTCAAAATCAACTGGGGTACAAGTTTTTCGTGGCTTTGGTATACATTAAGAGGTAACAACACAGTTGGGCGTTCAGCTGAAATTACGGCTTGACTGATCAATTTATTCCTTTGTGTAACATATTTTTAAAAGGAGAGATACAATAAATTCATTATTGTCGTTAAAACTGAATTTCTTTTGTTATATTTCTTGATTGTTTAGTATTTTGGCGTTTTTTATCAAAAACCCTAAACAAAGCCTTGGAGCAAAGGATGGAAATTTTCAAAGACGAAAAAAGGAAAGACAAAGGACTCTAAATATACCGACATGGGACGTAAAGGGAGTGAACCACAAGGTGGACTATACTGCAACCGAAGTGCAGAATAGTAAGATTAGATATTATTGCACTCACAGAGACAAAAAAGAAAGGAAGAGGTACAAGTCGGTAATTTTGTTCACATATTCACAGGAATCTCAGAAGAAAGGAGAGCAGCCAGCCAGAGAGAGAGAGGTATTCTTATTTATAAAGAAAAACCTCAAAAATAAGATTACTAACTACTATTATACTACTAACACCCTACGCACCATCAGATGATGAAAGAGTAGCTACAAAACAAGTGTTCTTCAACCAACTTGGTGAAACTATTATCAAAGTCGGCAATAATAATGGCTTAAAACTGATGCAATTGTGTGAAACTCACAATCTAAAAACAAATAATGGTTTCTTTAAACATTAAAATCAAGTCATCAAGAAATGTTAAGTTAATCATTGATTATGCAATAGGTGCACAACTCTCGGAATTAAAGTGATATGATGTGCCAGGCACTTTGTCCTGTTACCTGTGGATCTATCTGGTAAAAGCAAAATTAGTATTATCTTTAAAGAAAACAGATAAAGGTGAAAGTATTGGAGTAAATGAAAACCTAGAATGCATCGAAAAAAATCCAAGATACAACTTTAGAAGTCTAGAATTTGAAAGTGCGCAAAGATTGTCTCAGAAACGATTAGATAACAAACTATTATACATACAACACTCATTTGAAGAGATATATACAAACATTGTAAAAACTTAAATAAACCAAGCAAAGAAGCTGCTGGATACCAAGATAATAGAAACAGCAATAAGATGTGGTGGACGGAGCAAATACAGAAAATGGTCAAACCTGAAATGACTCAGTACTAAAGAGCAAAGAGCCCTAGAGCAGGAAAACCAGAAGACAGCTAAGAAATTTGGTACGTACGAAAAAAAATAAAATGTTCGAGCGCAAAATCCCTGATACACGTAAATTTACAGGACACTACAAAGGAATACTGCAGGAAACGAGACCCGAATATCTGTCAGCCTCTTCTAGAAGAGACATAGAAGTATATGGAAAGGAAAAAATCATCGAAAAAGAAATGGTAAAGAATAGTATTAAAAAGCTTGAATTTAGAAAAGCTTGCCGGCCTGGGGGAATATACGCTAAATTGCTCAAATATGGATCAAAGAAACTACTGGAAAATCCTACATATATTATCAATCAATGCATAAACGCACATTCAGTACCTTTGCATTCATATCCTCCAAAAATAAAAAAGGAAACAAGCTGGTCAACAACAATTACACAGGAATCTCAGTAACCAGTATTCTAAGTAGCTTGTACGGTAGGATTCTTAGAGATTTAATAGAGAATGATCTTCATGAACAAGAATAATAGCAAAGTGGGTTTCGTGCACGCAGATCTTGTAGTGATAATGTTTTTTCTCTTAAACAAGTAATTAAGAAAAGGAGTGAGTTTTGTGAACCTACAAAAAGTGTATGAAACCGTTCCAGAAGAAAAATTATGGGCAGTGTTAGAGCAAGCTAACATTATTAATACATACACAAAAGCGATAAAAGGACTATACAAAGGGTCAAAATTTAAAACTAAAATTGAAAATCGATTTTAAAAATATTCCTGGTAACGAAAGGCTTAAGAAACGTTTGTGCGTCAAAAATAATTTATATATATTTTCTGACGCCGCTTATGAACGCTTTTTAAACAATGTTAGAGTATAAAGAGTCGATATTTTCATCATGTGAAAAGTCTATGCAGCATGGTTAAAGGCTATACGATTCATGGAAAATTATTACTCTATGTAAGATAAATACAACTGCATATAACAAAAATATGTAGTATGTAAGAAAAAATAATAAAAGTTTACAAGTGGTTACGCCCATTGTTTTAGGATAGTCAGACTCTCAGCCAATACCTTTCCTCTATGCGCCCCGGTAAAGTAGAGGGGGGGAAATTTATGACATCGATTGTTTTCCCCTAGCGCTGCCCTCTTTCTTTCGACCATTCGTAAAGAAAATTGATCGAGGGTTGTACATAAAATATCGGAAATTTAGACGATAACTACTACTACTACGTATAATCATTTTTTTAAACCTCGTTCTTTCTTAAATATTTACTGCCGTGTCTACTACAAAGTAAAGTTTGTGGCTTCCCCAGCGAAACAAATAAGAGAGGGGTCTGTGTTAAAAACAAATTTTTTCAACCTAACGAAATTCTTAGAAATACCACTGCTCTATGATTAAATTCAGACATTATTTAGGATTGGAGGTGTCACTGATTGTAGGGTGGTGATTAGTTTTTCCCGAAGTTCATCCAAAATGGTAGATCTTAAATGGCCATGCGAATAAATTTGACTTTTTGCATAGCGCCATAAAAAAAATCATTGGGTGCCAAATCTGGTAATCTCGGAGACCAGCTAATAGTGTCTTGCCAAGACGGCTTCGAAATGTATCATTTAAAAATCATATATCATCTTGCATAAACAAAAGTTGGTTAAAATCAACACTTAGCACTTGTCAAATCACAAGAATGATATGGTCCTGCAACAGAGCTAAATAATTTCTTCCTCGGAAATTACCATTGATGAAAAGGGGCCAATGATATTGTCACCCAAAATCCCAGTCCAGACATAAAGGTTTTGGGGATACTGGGTCCTTCCTGCAGTAAATGTTTATTTTTTCGTGACCAGTGATGAACACCTGAAGGATTGTAACGGTCATGAATTGAAAACTAATTTTTGTCTGTAAAACAAATATTTTTAATAAAATTTTCATCCTGATTCGCTTTTTCAATCATGGTTTCAAAAATTCTTGCGTTTGCTTTACTTTAAGACTCCGGTATCCATATCGTTTCAAAATGTTTTATATGGTAAAGGGGTAAATATTATCGACCACATCATTGGCAATTACCTTACCGGAACAGGGAGGCAAAGTTTATGCTGCAGCACAAATCATAGTTTCGCGCCGTTCCCTTTCCTCTCCCATTTCACGAACAGTAGATGCCTCTTCACAACTGCATTTGTGGCAAAAATTGACACATCCTATTCGTTGGAAATGGGTCACTATTTTTTGGACCGTGCTGCGGCTTGGAATATCCCTTTCCTCAAACGCGACAACAAATAAATTTGCCAAATCTTGACAGCTATTTGCCCCGAAATCCTTTTCATTGAACAATCTGTACTTTTTCCTGAACGCATACGCGGCATGGCTTGAGCTAAAAGTTGCGTAAAAAACAAATACTCACTTCCGCTGCACATGAAGAAATTACGAAAAACTTTCGCCCTGGTGAATACGGGTCTAAAACAAAACGCCAAAAATATATTTTTCTCTCTTTTACTTCTCTCTTACACCCATTAAGCACACCAAGCAGTCTATGTAACCTATAGCTTTTAACCATGCTGTATGTTAAAGTATTGTTTTTAGCCAATTAAAGGTGAAATTGAATCTTGTATAACTACTTTGCTTTGAATTGTGATACCGAGTCATTTATATACCTACATATTCATTCAACAAAAAAATTTTGCATTGACATGCTTTATTTATAAAAATGGGGTATTCCTCACAGTTAAAACAAACGGGTAATTTTACAAGGGTTTTTTGTTGTCACATTAACATTAGAGTATACTTTAACGATTGAACAAGTCTCTTAAAGCTAGATCTTGGCTGCCAAAAATATGTATATTGGGGTACAGACAGAGAGAAATTGACATGATAAAAAAAAGAAATGGGCAAAGGCCAGGGTTACCATAAGATTATATTTCACTTGTATCATTTGCAAAAATGTATATGTATCACCAAGTCGAGACATTCATGAACTTACACGTACCGCTTTCATCTTAAGAAACGGGTATTACATGCCCTTTTGTTTACATTGAAAATTAAATTTTACATCAGATTTGAAATAGGTCCCAAAAAACTTGTAAACTAATATGTAGTACAAATGTATAATCGGTGCTGTATTCAAAAAATAACATTGGAATATTTAACTATAAAAATAACGAAATATTATAAACTGTAGGTCAGGTCAGATGCAGAACATGTTTTCCACTCCACTTAGATTTCACAATCAACCAAAACAAAAAGAGTATACCGCTCGTTTAATATTACCATTTAAAAAAGCTGAAATACGGACAAGAGAAGATATACACTTTTAAGGCAAACAGTTAGGCTGCCGAACCAAACTCATTCCCTTTGATTTTATGACTGCTTTGTCAAAATGGTTGAGATTGTCAGTTGTAATTGTTTTTGTTCGAAAGGAAACCAGATAACAAAATCTCAAAAATAGAAGAACGGGACCGCGCCAAATTTAATAGCATCTCTCACTTTAAATTGTTTAATAGTCTATAGTGCCCGAAACGGAGCAGCATTTTCAATATTGTTTAAATTTATTTATTTGATAATACATTTGATTCCAAAAAAAAGTGCCCGATTTTGGGGTACTCTCTCTCTTTAAGCAATCGACAAATGTTTTATTATAATTCTTAGAGGAACATTAGTGAAAAGTAATGAATTCTAATACGTTCTTAGTTTAAAAAAGTTTAAAAGCAAAGATATTAAAACCTAACAGATCAAAGACAAAGCAACTTTTTCGTCCAAAGCGGCATATTTGGACTATATTTGATATTGTATTAAAGTGAAACCGCGCCATCAAAAGGGAGTAGAGGGGTACATACAGTGGCACGCACTTCCTTTAATTTTTTTATTGATATTGATTCCCAAAATATAGTTCGGAGCCTAAGCCACTTTTTTCTGCATTTTTGCGTACCGTAATGATACTTGGCACCCAGTGCAGAGCAAAGATACATGGTGTTTTATTTTTAATTGCATCTATCTCATTAAAAGTCTGTATAAAATTCAAATGTAAAGCTAGAGCAATGAAACTTGACACCAATTATAAGGACATATACACTTTTATTTTAAGCAATAAAAAAAATATATTGATATGTTTTCTTTCAAGAAATAAAAAAAAAATATTTTTTTTTTGGGAAATTTATGGTGTGGTGTTGAGTAGAAAAAAAAATTACAGGGGCTTAGTTGTGTAGGATACGGCGATAAAATTTAATGCGGGTATAAACAATTTATTTCTCTTTATAACAAACATTGGTGGATGGGTGAGACTTATACACGGTCGAAGTACAGGGTGGTTTTATTTACTACTTCTAAATTTGAAAAATCTAAAAAGATGGAAAAGTATGTGGATTTGTTAGACGTAACGATATTGTAAAAAAATATATACCGAATAAAAGATACTTAGCTCTTACGTATATTTTATAGAAACAAAAAAAATAGGTTAAACTGATAAAAATACAGGGTGATTTTTAAAAATCAGTAAAATTTTTATGATCATCTTAGGTTTTTTTTATGACGACGTTACTATAGAAAACTCAAAGTCAGCACATTACAAGAACACTAGTACAGTTTTTAGTTTCTCAAATAAAAAAAATTGTACAGAGTGTTGAAAAGTAACTACACAATAAAGTTTTTTCGTAATTTTTTATTTTAGTGCTAAAAATTCAAAGAACTCTAGATATGCTAAATAAACATATTATTGAAATCACTATATTCTCCTTTATAAACCATTTATTGGACTCTATTTTTTTATGAAGCGCTACATCAGTACCATCTTCTGAACGTATATACTGGGCCACAACTACTTTGCTGTCATTTTTACTGTTTTTTTATATTATCTACTGTAGCTACTGCGTTAATACCTTCTTAATTTTACTACTTGCTATAACCAGAGGCACGTCTTTTTAACGTGGTGTGCACTGCGTTACTTAGTTTTGTATTGGTAAGAAGATACAGGGTGTTTCTTTTGTCAATATATAAAAAATTTTAAACACGTTAAATTTATAATTTTTTTTCTTTGGCGCCATTTAAGTGCACTAAGACATGAAAAAAATTTAATTGCACTAAGACATTTTTTTTAAACAAAAGAAAAGTCGAAAAACGCGTACATGTGTACAGTAAAAAGTAAAATTTCAAAGAATTTTTTTCTCGCTTTAACACCCGTTACACAGTACCTTCAGTCGATAGAAAATTTAATTTTATTTAAAAGTTGTCCTTGGACTTTTTCTCCTAAAGACGAAAATACAAAAAATATTAACGATTTTCTAAACAAAGACAGCTTTCGATAGATTTAAATACCACAGTCCATATCTCCTATAATTAGGAAAGTTGTTAATAACCTCGTTATTTTTTACTTTAAGAGAAAGTCATAAAATAACTTTTGTTTAAAGCCAAATGTTCTTTCTATTGGCTTAACTGTATACCGGGCGTCCCATTTAAAAAATGTAGTTTTTTTATCATAATTCACCTAATCAGAGGAAATAATACCACAACTTTGTCTACTTAACCGACCCTGTAGCTCTAATATTAACGAAGTAAGTAATAGTGCCGACTTAACTTTGAACACCCTGTATGTTAAAATTCAAAATTCTAGAAACTCCACTTTTACTTAATTTATCAAATTTTAATAAGTTAGGCTTGGTTAGGTGTTTTTAATATTCTCTGGCGTAGATCTGAGAACAGGTACATTTAAGGTGCCAGTTTTTGACATATTATGTTAACAGTTTGACGTATTGACTTAATTTATATTTATTTTCGTTTAGAATACGAAATTACCTAGAAATCGATACCCCACACCACCATTTTAGATAAAATACGATTTTTACAATGTCTGTCCTGCCAGTGGCGTAGCGTGGGCGGGGGCACGGGGGGGTTTGTCGCCCCCCTCCACCCTGAGGGTACTAGCGCCCCATGGGTGCCCGAAGCGCCCTAAAAGACATGATGACCGTTTTTTTTTGGTCGCAACATTTTTGATGGGCGCCCTTGTTAGCTGTCGCCCCCCCCCCCCGCCCCTTCAGGCACGCTAGGCCGCTGTGTCCTGCTCCTTCCTTTTGTCCCCCCTTCGAAAAAACCGTTTTCGCAACTTTAATTTTTGTAAATTTTTTTTGATTTAGAAGCTATACTGTAAAACAAACTGTACGCGAAATGAGTTTCATATATAATTTATACATTTTTTCTGTCCCACCTCAAGTGCGCCCCTGTATCTGGGCCCTGCATCGGAGCACCACTTCTACAATGGCATCTGTACGTGTCTAAATGAGCAAAGTTTTGTGATTAAAGTAAATTTTGTTTTTTTAGTAAATAAAGGAAAAAACATGTATTTTTTTTAAATAAATAAAAATAATTTTAAAAAACTTTATTGCACAAGATAACGGCTAGATTTTGGTTCTTTTGGCACAATGTTTTTGTGAAAAAATATACCTATATATCGATTACAAAAAGATTTGTAAGGAAGAAAAATAATTAAAATAAAGTAGAATCTAATTTTCATTACAGTATTTTTGTCCGATTTTTGGGTTAACTGTTGTTTACAGCCTGGTGGGTACAGCGATAAGGGTAGGATAGGACTGACTAGAGACCCTGTATGTCTGACATATTTTAAAGATAAAGAGACGCGACAAACTCTTTAAAGTCAAATTTATTTAAGTCAAAATCAAAAGATGAAAATATCGGTTCTCTATAGTCTAGCGATGTTTAGAGAGAGACGCACCTTCTGTCCTTGTCAATTCATAAACGTCGGAAAATAAAAATAAACAAAAAAAACCTATACAGGGGGTTCGGACGAACGAGTTCGTTTATATGTTGAATGATGATTGATGTCACTCACCGCTGACAATTTAAATTATTTTAGTGAAACGCCAATGAATTTGGCAAGAAAATAACATAACCACAAAATGTTAATTTCAGTGACTTTGATGGGTTTGTCGCGTCTCTCTTTTGTACAAATATGCCATACATACAGGGTCTCTCGGACTGACCAGTGTAAGAAAATCTTTGCATTTAAATTAAACTGCATGAGGTAACAAGACGATTTTCCTTTCTGCCGTTACATTTTACCCTAATTGTATTATAATTTTTAATCCTTTATTTATACCCAGGGGTGTATGGGCCATATGGGAAAATGAAAAACATCCCTGTCGGTGTGTGCCTGTGCCTTATGAGCAGTAGATTTTTGGGCCGGGCGCGGATTTTTTCTAGGCTGGATGAGGAACCGTAAACCGGCCCGGGAAAAAATACGCGACTTTACGAACAAGGCGACAAGAACACCCAATTCCAAAAAATCGAGTAGCACCATCTTCAAAATATTCTTCAAAAAATTCAAGAACTTTCATTTTTGTAAATAAATTTTTAAAGGCGAGTTGACACAGAAAATTGATGGGTTTTGACAAAACTATTTTGGGTGTTGTTGTTGTTTTTTCATAGTTTAAAAATTTTCTTGATTGAAACAGCGGGGTTGCCTGATTGGGTTACAAGGTGCCGCATCTTAACAAAGGAGAGGAAATTTTTGCTTGGTGCAACAAATTTAAAAATAAGGCATGCTTAAAATTAAAGCAATCCATAGTTAAGAGAGGGAATTTTAAAAGTCGGTGCGATGGGCCCTTAGTGTTTTATCCTTCGAACATTAAACCCAGAGCGGCACACTGCATGTACAAAGTGAAACACTAATTTTTTAAGGCATCTTTACTTAGATTTTGCCGCAAAATTTGGTTTACCATAGCTATGACGCGGTGCCACTTTAATACAATATCAAGTATAGTTAAAATTATTGTTTTTCATCAAAACTCAAAAACCCTATAGATCCATTTTAACTGTCAAGATGACAATGTTACATTTAATCCTTCTGTAGAATTCTTACTTTAATAGGGGTTTTTTCAGTTTCGGGTAAAATGTAGTCACAACCATTTTGTTTTGGCGGCAGAACTTGACCTTCTAAAACCAAAGTTATTGTTTTGGATGCATTAGGGCCAGTGATACCCTACGGCCGCAGCTATCCGTTCTACGTAGTGTATTGGTAACGATTCTGCATATGCGCAGCTTGCTCTTGATATTAATATGGACAAATAAAAATATGATTTCTTATCCTATTAACACTAAAACCACACACACAAAAAAAAAATAAGTTATAGATATTTTTGAAATATTCTGTAAACAAAGACATCCTATATAGCTAGTCTTTGGCGTCTAATAAAAGCTTAAGACGATAAATTGGCCGGTAAAATTGGCTTGGAAATTCTGGGAGGACCAGCAAAAAGCCAGGTTGAAAAGGACAGCCCCTTGAGAGTGCAAGCATCGCTTAGACTTATTTTTATGAAAGAGGACATGAAAGAGAAATCGAGCAACTTCAAAAAAACATACTTAAAACATAGCTTAAAGTTTCGCATAAATGCAAATGGTGTTGTGTTTTTTATCTAGATCAAAAAAGGTCAAGTGTTCAGTTTTGGCACTTCAGTGGCCCTTGCACTGTTATATCCAAGAAGAGAGTGTGTCATCATTAGTAAAACGATTTAAATGAACGCATTTTAATAAGCAAAAAAAAATTAAATAAAAAAACACCCTACAGCTAAATTTACTTGTAACTGCTAGTGGCAGTTGAGTACAAAATTGATAAGTATACCTATAATGTACAACATGCTTCAACTTTTATAAAGTGGTGTTGGAAAAAAAAAATCTGAGAGCGTACGCAGAAAAAACTTTTAAAATCGCTCTAAATTTGATGAAACTCCGTGACTATGGTTTTTGAAGCAAGGACTACAAAGTAAGTACAGCAAATTAGAGGAAATTTGCAAATTGCCTGTAATTTAAATAATTTGTATGCCTTAAAGCCTACATAATGTGAATAAATGGCGTCCGAAGTCTGTCATGTTGATTCCTGTTAAAAAATATAGCCCATAGCAAAATCGGTCCAGCCGTTTAGCCTTTAGCGTGACACAAATATATTTACTTACATACAACAATCGAAAAACATTACCCTGGCTTTCGCCGTGCTGCAGTTGGGTAAAAATGAGTGTTTTAATTACTACATTCATTTGGATTCTAAGATTGCTTGTCTAGATTTTGTCCTAATATTTGTGATTGGAGACTGCTTTGTTTCTCTTTAAACATCTAAAATGAAGTAAAAAAAAAACAAGACGTTGGTAACAAAATTTTATAAAAAAATATTTGGTAAATGTATAGCATTATGTATTTAAAAATATCAAGTCTATGATGTAAGTTTAACGCTGCTGTAGCAGCTGATGTTTTTGCCGAGGCATAATTTCTCTTCATTTTAGAGTGATTATTTTCCTTGTCTTGTAAATGCTAAAATGGCCGACTCAATGTTTGCTTTCTGTCTGGGTTTTTTTTAAACTAGGTATTTGTTCTTGGTTGTTAGGTATCTCTCCCTCTAAAATTTGCAAACATAAATTGGCAGAAGACTAAATGCGCTGGTTTAGAAAACAGAATGAGACAACTGGGTGCGGACAATTCAGGCATGCGCTTAGTTGAACGCAAGACATACTTAATGAAAAAAAAAATACATTTTTTAAATATGTACAGTGTGATTTTTCATTGCAAAATCCCTGTAACTCAGGTATTATTGGTAGTACAAAAGTCAAACAAACACTTGTCAATTTGGTAAATGATGACACCGTGCATCAATGAGGTCATTTTTTTTAATGAACACCCTATATAATTTTACATTCTTGAATTCGACGTTTTGTTCTAATTCAAAAATACATAATAAGTATGTTTATGATGCTATAAATATTTTCTGAGATATAACGCATTTCTTCTCAACTAAGATCCTATACACATTACATTTATTGGGTTTCTACAACTCTGTACATACATTTTCACCATAGGAGTATTGACAAAGTTAAATGTGTTATATCTCAAAAAAATTGTCGCAGCATAGGCATATTATATATATTTTTGAAATCAGAATTAAAATGCTAATAAATGTAAAATTATATACGAAGTTCAATTAAAAAAAACTGACCTTTTCATACATTCTAACAGTGCTAAATCAAATCCTAAAACTTAAAAAAATATTCAACATTTTTATAAATAGCCCGCACAGCAAGGTTAGAGAAGGTATTGTTTTCGATGAAAAAAATTTTTTTTAGATAACGCCGAAAATGTGTTATTTGAGTGTATTTTGACCTACCCTAGGAGTATCGTCATGATGTCTATTTGTGTGTGTGTGTGTGTGTGTGTGTGTGTGTGTGTGTATGTAACTCTGTCCGTAACACGATAGCTTCTAAACCGCCCAACCGATTTTCATAAAATTTTTTGGTAAAATAGTATTCCAATCTGTAACGAGCTGATTAGATTTTGGTCGAAATTCATCAATGCTAATGAGAGTTTTTTGACAGTTAAAAAGTTTAAAAAATGCTGACTATTTTTGAAAACTTTGTCTTATAACCAAAAAATTGGTAGGAGCTTTCGTTCGAGAGATATTTACAAAAAACAGTTTTTAAGGTTCATATAGCACGAAGTTTCCTTGGAGTGTGCTAACGGGTTAGCAGCGTATCAGATTTATCATGGATCCATTTATTTTATTAATTTTTACCGCTTTTCACGATTAATATATGATTTGAAATTATTATAAATTTTTAAAAACCCAAAAACCACACCTGTAAAAAGTAATTTGTTTGAACAATAAATAAATAAAATACTCCCTTCTAACGAGGGCAGTAAAAAACTGAAAATCTTTTATTTTATACCGTAATCTTCTATTTGCAACACTCCAACATATAAGAAGCTTAGTTTCCCGAGTAAACTAGAGAAACTAAAACAATAAGAGAAAAACGACCGGAGGCAACTTTGAAAAGCCAATGATTGTCGGTGGTTTTCCAGGGCCATCAAATACACTTCTCAAGTCTTTTGAGCTCGATTAGAGCTTGAAACTGCCAAACAAATAATGAGAAAGAAAAACTTTCGCAAAATGTTTGACAAAACAATCCAATAAATATGATAAACTATATCATCTTCTAGTTCAAAGAAACATTAGACATGCGCCCACTAATACGAAACAAGCAAGAAAGTCGGTAAATTTTATCTTGTAAAAACGCGCAGTATTATTTTACAATTTCCAAATGCGGGACTTAAACGTCAATTGAAAATTCTTTTAAACAAGGTGCAAATTAACCACTGTCCCTTATTAACATTTTAGGGTGACGGTTTACTCCTACAAACACGCCAAAGTGAGTAAAAATAATTATCTTTAAACAATAAATCAATGTTATTTTTAATTTTTTAGTATTACTTGTAAGAAGTTGGTCACCTTAATTTTACTCAGAAGAAGAAAAAAGCACAATAGTTAAAAATAAACAAAAATTAAAACTTAAAAAACACTACAAAATTTTTATAAATTTTCGTAAACAAAAAGACTCAAAATTTTTTAATTAGGTTTACCGCTTTTTTACATTTAATATATGATTTGAAACTATTGTAAATTTGACAAAACCCAAAACTTACAACTGCAAAAACTATTTTGTTTGAATAATGAATAAACAAAATAGCCCCCTCAAGCGAGGGCGGAAAAAAACTAAAAATCTTTTATTTCTTAAAGTAATCATGTATATTTGCAACACCCCAACATATAAGAAGCTTAGTTTCTCGAGTAAACAAGAGAAACTAAAAAAATAAAACAATGATTGTCGGCGGTTTTCCAGAGCTATCAAATACACTTCCCAAGTCTTTTGAGCTCGATTAGAACTTGAAACTGCCAAACAAATAATGAGGAATAAAAACTTTTGCAAAATGTTTGACAAAACAATCCAATAAATATGATAAACTCTTCTAGCCCAAACAATCGAAGTTTTTTTCTTAGTTATAAAGTAAATTAGTCATACGCGCACTAATACGAAACAAGTCGGAAAGTTTATAGTAGGGGAGGCCGTGAATATTGAATATCATAATAATCAACAGTTTTTATTCTGGTTATGATTTTCCGATATTTTCCTAGTTCTAAATCGCTTACACTAAGAAGAAGAGATCATGAACATTATACTAAAAAAACTCTGGCTTAATTTCAGTGGTGAAAAACATCCCTGGCTGAAAATTTTCGGGTCCAAAAAATTGTGCCCCTATTTCTTAGTCTTGAAACATAAAGTATAAACTGATGTTATAATACACTAGAACTAAAAATAACTTTGGCTGATTTATAAAGTTGGAAAATTTGCTTACCGGCGTCTTTAAAATTGAAAAATCATCTTATTTTCTTAGATTTGGAATATTTTTACATGGTAGTTTATACTATAATGTCATGGAGAAAATTATTCTGGTTGGTATTTACAATCACCCAAGCCTCGTCAGAAAAGCTTTAAGATCCAGTTTAAAAAATGGTTAATTCATTTAACGACCGCAGATACAAAAAAACTGCATGATACCGAAAAGTTTCTACATAAAACAAGGAATTTATTCTTTAGGGGAACGTGAAAAAAAAGCATTCCCGCCAAAAATATGTTTGTTTTGGATTCTAATTAATATTGGGAAAGCCTAGGGACGAACAACCTGTAGCATACTTTAGGTTTTAGGTTTAAGATAACTTGCTGACTAAGAAAATATGTTCCGAAAATCTTCACGGCCTCTCCTACTATTATCTTATTAAAACGCGCAGTATTATTTTACAGTTTTCAAATGCGGAAATTTAAACCACTCAATAAATATTTAAAATCCTCTTACGTCTAGGACTTAAAAATCAATTGAAAATTCTTTTAAACGAGGGGCAAATTAACCACTCACTGTCCCTTTTTAACATTTAAGGGTTAAGGTTTACTCGTACAAACACGCCAAAGTGATTAAAAATAATCATCTTTAAACAATAAATCGATGTGACTTTTTATTTCCTAGTATGAAGATGAATATTAGGCCATTCTGTTGAAAGTAATTGTTGTTTATATCAACTAAAGTTATTTTTTTAAAGCGGATTTACACCAAAACAGCAACTCGAGTTGAAAAAAACAAAACCGCAACTTTTTGCAGATTTTTTAAAGATTTTTCGGCAACTCAACAGTTGCTGTTTTGTTTTTCGTTTCCCAACCGATGTCGGAAACATCAAAGAGTTGCTGCGTTTATTGCAACTCAATCGGCTTGGTGTAAATGGCTGCGTTTATCAACTTGAGTTGCGACGAGCTCGCAAGCTGTGTGTTTATGTCCAGTGGCGAAGTAGAAGAACGTATTTCGCCATTTAACCCTATGTCGTCCTTTTGTAAATCCATTAACATATTTGTAGCACCATCATATTTCCTTCTATTTAATAAGGATCTCATCCAATACCTGCGTGTACGACATTTGAACAGCACACGAGCGATCTTGAACTAAACAAAACTGCAACTGTTTCTCTGATGTAAAACAACAGAAAAGAAAAACTCGACAGCAACTAATTTTTGTCTGTTGAGTGTAAACTGTTTTATCGGTAAAAACAGTTTTTTAAAACAGCAACAAAATAGCAACTCAACTAGTCGGTTTGGTCTAAAACCGCCATTATGTATTACCTCACGCAGATAAGTTACGCTAATTACTCTAAATGATATTTCACCACATACCTGCATAGACGCAAAATGCTAAATAAATTGATAATTGAAACCTTATTGTTGTAATTAATAATATCTTAACATTGCAGACCTTTTTAAATATCTAAAAATCTTGTCTTATTCATGGTCATTAAAAGTCCATCATTGTTTTTTTATATAAAATAATAAATTTGTTGACTGGAACATTATCTTAACATATCGATGGAAAACAAATCAATCTACTTTGTAAAAAGTTTTCTGTCTCTTTTATAAAAATGGTTTTGCGCCATATTTTTTTGTGTTAAAAGATGTAACTTATATAAGGTTTCTTATATTGTATGCAATAAGTTCGTGTAAAATAAAAAATATTCATTTGTTGCTTTTGTGACCTAACCGCCTAATAAAAAAACAAATATTCCAAGGCTTTTATGAAATATAGAAAACCAAATTAATCGAATAGGTGGACATTTTTTTTGGAGAAGATTCATATTATTTTTTTAATATTTAATTGTATAAGTCTATTGGCGCAACTTAATTAAATATCACACTGTATTAGCCTAGAAAACAGTGTTTTTAAATATCTATGAGTCATTAGTCATCGAACACTATTTTTATTTAAAATCTCATAAAAAATAGTCCAGCGGTTCCAGAGCTATCGTGAGCAAGACACACACATAAACATAGGAACAGACATAACGACAAAATTGCTAAGAGGGGTCCAAATACACCCAAATAGCACATTTTTTGAGTTATCTTAATTTTTCTTTAAATTAAAAACAATACGTTCTCTAACCTTTGCTGCGCGTGCTACGAAGGTAAAAATATTTTTAATACATATATTTATTTGCTCTTTTAGACAGCAACAGCAACTTTCGGTTTCTCATTGTGTTGACTTGATTATTAAAATTAATTTTAGCAACAATATCTTTGTTCTGTACTACGTAGTGCAACAACGCAATATCTATTACGCAACCGTATGTCCAGAATAACCCGAGATATTGGTATTGAATTAGGTCGCAAAGGCTTAACTATGAGAAACAATGAATACCGCCAATCAGTGTTGGCATATAACCGTAAATTTGACATTTACATCGGCGTATGTAATGCAAGCTAGTTATATGAATTAGCTTTGCATCAGATACAATGTCATACACACATTCAGATGGATCGATATTAAACTGTATCATTGTTGTCTATTATTGTTCCCTCGTATACAATACAAAATAAACTAGTCAAATAAACCAAATAGTTCTTTTTAATTGTCTCATTGTTCACGAATAAAATGTTGAACTTATATTTTAACTATTTTATAATATTTTAGCCTACTACAATTATCTAAATTGTATTTTGTTTATACTTAATATTTTAATATTGTTACGGGTTCTCCACAACAATTAAAACTCGCAATTGTTGAAAACGATACGTCAATTTATTTCGACAAATTATGTACAGAAACACGCACTTAAACTTACTAATAACTTGCTAATAATTCACTACTTTAATACGCCTATTAACTTCGCGTTAACCTCTAGCGATCACTACCATTGGTTATCTCTGACTGCCCGTTGCACGACGTCCGGCCCTATATATAAGGGTCTGCCTACTATTCGAGAATTTTCCATCCTTGTTCGATTCAGAATTATTCCACCCTTTTCTAGAACACATACCAGTCTGTCACAGATAACGCAACTAAAACCTAGATTAAGAATACAACCATAAAATACGCCAACCTAATACTACACTAACCTAAATAAATTCTAACTATAAAATTTAAATAAATTAAATTTGTAACAATATGTTTAACATTGTGAAAGGTTTTCCATAGTTTTTTCTTTTTTGGTCTAGATAGGCTATTTTCTATATTTTAAATTGTAGTGTTTCGCCTAGTACTTGCTAGAATTACGAAATTGTATTATTTTTTAATTCAAAATTTTATTATTTTTTATGTTATTTTAGTATTTTTTTGATAAATTTGTGTTTACTTTTTTGTTTTTGCTCTTTAAATGTTTACATTTTAGTTTAGTTTAAGTCATGTTTTATCCTTTGAGACTTTGAGACTTAACTTTAAACATTAATTATTATATTATTAATTCGAGTACTTACTTAATATTAACAATGAGAAGAAAATTGAAGTAATGAGTATAGAGTTTAAGAATCGCTTTGTCATAAAACTTAAATAAATTAATCCTGACATTTGTGTTAGCTTAATAAAAATGTACATAGTAGTCGGTATGGCGTAAGAATAAACTTAACAGCAGGACCATCTATACGCAGGGGTATGCCGATGATATCATCATCATCACGGGATATTGGCGCAGAAGGGTAACCCTTAACGTCAATCCTGAGAAAACTGCCCAAATACCCTGTGCGAGAAAAATAGAGCCAAAGGGGCTTATCAACCACAAACTTTCTTTGATAAACATTACAATTTCCACGGAAGGTAAAGGATATAAGAGTTTTTCTGGAGGCCAAACTAACCTGGAATCCGCATATTGGCTACGGCATAAGCAAAAGCAAAGTGAGGGTAATGGCCATCAACCGAGCAATAGAAAAAACCTGGGGATTCATACCACACATAGTTTATTGGTAATACAAGATAGTGGTATAACCCAAAACCTCTCTGGACATAGTCATTAAAGTGGAATCCTGAATGGAAGAGTGCAGACCAAAATGCAAAATAACGCCATAACTCCAGTAGACAATATAAGTAAGCCTTTCAAGATCCAGTTACATTGGAACAACAAGATCAAAAACTCGCTAATCTAGAACCGAACCCAAACAATCCAAAATAGACAATGGGTCAGGAGCAGAAGTATATGACTTAGCACCTTGAGCAAGCTAATTTGTATCTCTGGGGAAACACACCGTAGTATTTCCGGTGAAAATTCATAGCACAGAGATCTATCTATAACGTTCTTAGATAACTTAACAGTGATCAAAAGCCTAGCATCTCAAAAAATACACTCAAAATCTGTTTTGGAAGGTTACCCTTTTGTAGATGTCGGGGCGCAAGAATGTTGGAACGAACACGCAGATTCTGAAGCAAAAAACCTGGAATAGTACGTGCCTAAACAACCAACAAGCTATCAATTAATACTGAGGCGAAACCATAGCAAACTAAAAATAAAACAAAACAGACCGATGACCGGTCACTTAACATTGAGAAAGCACACGCATATACCGCAAATCTACAGTGATGAACTTGTAGACTATGAGTCCGATCCATCATCACATTGGACAGTCATAAAAGCGTACGAGAAATCCAAATGCATGCGCAATACAAGACGAAAATCGTTTTGGTTAGATGGAACGATCAAATAACTAGTTCAAAGAAACGAATGCCTTTTGCGTAGTGATCGATTTACTTCAGTCATGTGATCATATGCAAGAGTTAAATTAAAAGTCACGTGACTAATTAAAAGGGTAGGTTTCGTCGTCTCGCATAAAGGTAGATCGAAGGCGGAGCATAAACTCGAGAGCTGTAAATTAAAGTTGCACTCAACAAAAAAAAAAGATTTGTGAATTACTTTGCGAAATTGCCTATTGTATGTATGTAAATTTTGTTAAAAACAATTACGGTAACACTAGTTGTATTTGTTTTTTTGTAAATTTACAAAGGCTTATCAGAATACATTTTGAATTTTAGTTTTACTTTTACATACACTTTTTCCAGTAAAACAAATGATAAACTCAGACAGGGAAAATACTAAAATTAAAGCATTTCTAATACGCCTGCCTTCGATCCTAGTATTTTAGAGGAGTATTAAACCGGTTTAAGTTGCCTGTTGGCACGGGAAACTTACTGTCCGATAACAGTACAGCATCGACCTGGGTTTTATGACTTTCGAATGTCCTGAACACAACTAGAACTAACCTTCTGTAGAACCAGAAACCTTTCGGAGAAGACCCTTCGAAGAGGCAGACTGTCAGAAAAACCCAATAAATACTCTGCTAATATATGGGCACCTAAGCTCACACTAGTTACTATAATTATAGTGTACGTGTAAGCTAATATAACTAAAAACTGTAATATATTTTATTCAACTTCAGACTCAAATACCTTTCGTTTGATACCACACAAGCCATATTTTCATTTAAACTCTAATTTTTGACATTTACCCCCACCCTTTTTTAAAAATAAACTAAAATGTATTTTACAAATTGTGAAAGGCTTTCGCGGCCATCGTCCAATGGTGGGTGTGCTTTCGGGCTGTTTGGCCGTCGTCGTTGGAAATTCGTTCTCGACGTTTCGCCATCTCGAGTGGATGACATATTCAGGAGATGTTGACTGTTTGTCGGCTTCTCGAAGACTGGTGGTTAGTCTGTCGCGGACGCAGGTTATATACGCTATGGTGGGCGGGGCGTATATCGGTCGGTGATTGGTCACATTCCCTTGATTCAGTTTTGTTATTGTAAGCGAGCCGTTTAGTGTTTTTAAGAACCGGTACCCATGTTCTGTTAATTTTAAGAGTTTCTTCAGAACTTCAACAGGAAAACAAGGATAACCTTCGATCGGTGTGAATTTAAGGAAACAAAGCTGGTGAGTTTATTATCCAAAATCCAAATTATTATATTTTTGGTTATAAGACCATATCTAAAAATGACACATGCAATCACCAAATTGAACCCAACTCTCGCCCCCCCCCCCAAAAGAAGGCGCTGCTGGGTACTACTTATTTCAAAAACATGCTCTTCTTCTCATCCTCTTGGAGGGCTCTGTATATAATAACGCAATTTAAACGTTTCCCTTGTAGGATATAGAATATAAATTTAAACGGACCAATTGGCCTCAAAAAGTTTTCAAAATTAAAAGTTTCGCTTGTTATTTTGTATACGCATTATTAAGTTAGAGTTTGCTCTTTTTAACTTTATCACATTTTTTTTTTAAGCTTTATTGCTAAAGTTGTGGTGAGAGCCTAAACAAAATCGCTAAAAGATGAAAATCCTTGACATGCTTATTTGGTTTTGTTTATTCTAGAAGATATAATAATTTTGATAAAAAATCTAAAATTGCTTCTTTTAGATAAATTTTACACATACATTTTATAATTATTACTATTTACAAATCAGTTTTACATTTGAAATAGGTGGATATCTTAAGTTATAGGGGTAGGATAAAGTAAACACTTTGTTTTCTGGCAACGTTTTGTGGGCAGAAAAATAATTAACTGAAACTTATATTATTTGAATTTGTCTATAAAGCGGTTGTTCCCAGGGCTGAAAAAAGTGGGAATTTGCCGACGAAACGTTGTCAGAAAACAAAATGTTTACTTTATCCTACCACTTCTATACTTTGTGCTCCTACCCATATAACCCAAGAGTTGTAAATATCTCAGAAACGGAAGCTCCTACCAGTGGCGTATATAGAAATAAGTTTCGGGGGGGCCGGACAGTCTCAGGGGGGGCCCAAGACCCCATGAGGCCGTATTTTATGCTATTTTATGTTTGTATTCATGAAACATGTGGAAAATATCTAAAAAAATCTCAGCTTCGGGGGGTCCCCCGCCTTATATACGCCACTGGCTCCTACAAAGTTTTAAGTAATAACATAAATTATTGAGAAAAATGAGTACTATATTCCGATAACCGCATATTGATGCGATGCTACGTTAAAAAGTATATTTTAACTTTTTAAACTGTCAAAAAACTGTCATTAGTATTAATGGATTTTAACCAAAATTTACAGTATTGTACACTATTTTGCTTGAAAATTTTATGAAAATCAGTTTAGCGGTTTAGGAGCTATCGTATTACGGACAGACATACACACACACAGAGACGTTACGACGATATTGCTAAAATCGGTCAAAATACACCCAAGGAAAAAAAAAAGAAAGTGAATTTCTAAGAGAACTCTGTTCCCTATAAATAAGGGTGTAAATGGTATGACTTGAAGGCCAATATTAGAAAAAAGTTTATATAATATGGTTTCAACACTCCCCTGTTTGCGAAATGGGTTAAAATATTTTGAAGGAAGAATAAATGGGTTGAAAAATTAATATCATAGTAGTTGGAGGTGTGTGTTAATGGCAAGATAAAAAATATTTTTTTAGGCTTAAAAATCAAGACAAATTTAAAAAAAAATGGTTTTCAATAATTTTGGCCCTAAACATTTTTTGCGTATATATCTTTAAAAGTTTTTATCAAACATTTTAGTTGAATACATTTTTACATCTCAAGAATCAAGAAAAAAAATTAGGTTCAAAAATAATTACTTACTTTTGTTGCTATGTAGTACAATTACTACGTTGTAATAAACTTGTTATATTAGGTACCTACATCATAAACTTTCTCAGCTTTTGAATTTTGAAGCTTAAGATAAAGCCTTACTTAAAGGAAACGACACGCAATTTTCTATAATAGTATTATTAATGCTAATGACTCTTTGTAACAAGTCTACGTAGCGCTCACCGTAAGAGTAGCAAAGTTGATGGAGTCATTCAATGCTACTAAATTAAACGACTTTGTAAGAATCTTAACGATTTCGGTTTCCGACAATTTATGCAATGGCAAATTTGCATTTAAGTCACGTCTGTTTCCACAGACCTGAAAGGTACAAACGTATTTGATTTCAATGCCTATCAATAGTATATTACATAATAAGAGAAGAAAGTGACAAATTTCACACGAACGTGAATGTTGTGAACGAGGGGCTAGCCGAGTGAAACAACACGTGAGTGTAAGAATGTTGAACTATACTAATTTTTGAAAAAATTGGTCTTTAATTTTGCACAAAACAAATGAAACTGCTTTTCCGCACATCTGTGGAAGAGTACTTTGCAACACATGTCAGAAAAGTGTAGTGCCAGTTAACGTCATCGTACACTTTTCCATACATGGGCGGACGAGCACTTTTCCACACATATGCGGAAACATTTCTTTAACGTTTTCTGATATAAATGTGGTCATAGGAAAATAATATTACGGACTTGGCTGTTTTTAAGTTTTTTTACTTTGCTTAGAAATGTCATATATTTGACAGGATCGAAACCGTGATCTTGATCCCAGTAAACACAATCATGTTCTAAACATTTGATAAAAATATTCTTCTAGCAGTTAGAAATATTCTTATTACATGCTATATTAGTGACTGGAATATGCAAAAAAGCGCCTACATTTATAAGAATATGGCAGATAATATTCTTATTATAGTCCTTTTACGTGTTTGCCATTTTACAATGTCATGTGATAAGAATATATAATTGGCACATTCTCCAAATATAGCTAAGGATGAGATAATAATATGAAAATTATATAAATGTCACATTTTCGCCACATCCTCTAAATATATCAGAGGATTTGATAAGAATATAAAATATTAAGAGAATGTACTTGACATGTGACAAGAATGTGACTTTTATTTACATTCTGTTAAGAACACGCATTATTGAATATTAAAAGTTTGGAGTTGCCCAAAGTTAAAGCGGCAAATCAAAAATGGCCGCCGCCCCGTCCTTTTGAACCATTGATATTTCGTTCTGTGTTTTAGATATGTCAAGTTCTTGTCAATCATATTCTTTTAGGAACATAATATGAACGTGATAAGACTATGCCTTCCATTCACATTACAAAAACATGACAAAAATATTCCATTATTCCGTTATTTTTAGAATTTTTAAAAACATGATAAGAAGTTGACAAGAATATATTTTCTATTCACAATGTTTTAGAAACAAAAAAAAATACCTTTAAAATACCTTTTTTACATTCTTTTAGAAAAAACAGGGCAAGAATATACCCTCTAATGACATTCTTTTAGAAACATGACAAGACTATATTTTCTATTCACATGCATTTAGGAACACGACAAGAAAATATTAAATATGAAAAGAAGTTTTATGTTCTTTAGGCAACATGATAAAAAAGTGAAAAGAATATACCTTCTATTCTATTCACATTCTTTAATAAATCTGATAGGAATATGAATGTTCCTTTTTTGTTTACTGGGATATTCTGAGCTCTCCCCGACAATCAAAAAATATATATTTTGCTTTCCCAACACATAAATAATATGTAGTATGATACAAAAAATATTCGACATTATAGAGAAACAACAATTTTTTTGTGGGACATCCGATCTTATACAGCCTGGTTACCAGCATAAATACAATTTAGATTCGCTCAAAGAATGGGAAATTCTGCTGCTGCACCCGGCCTATCTGCATTGACTAACCTCATTTGAGTCATAATTTTTAACAAAAATAAATTGGGAAGCTTAGCTTTACTTCAGCTCGAAATACATTTTAGATAAAAGCAATTTTTGTAAAATTAAATATTCAATAATGTATGGTTTGTTCAGTTTTACGGTCACATTAAAAAAAAATAAGCGATAATCTTTCAGTCAGAAATTTAAAAACGATTGACGGTTTAAACACCGATTCACCACATTCAGATTTCAATGAAATCTGAATGTGAATTTTTTGTGATCCTGCCCTTAAATTTAATTTCAATTTTCAAAGCAAGTTGTATTTCAAATGAACCCCAACGGACGACGGCTTGGATAAATTAAGGCTACTAATAATGGGTGCCGCATTCTCAGCGCCATTTTTTTTTAAGCTTAAAGACACCCATGATTCCAGTTACTTTAGGATAAATACCTTTTAATTTGTTTTAAAAAATGGCAGGTAAGCCGCTACGTTAACTTAAGATCCAAGATTCCAAGTATCAAAATCCCAACAATTTTCTTAAATTTAAATGAGATTTTTTAATTAGCCCCAATTTTGACAACGTCAAAACACCGCATTGAAAAATTTTCATTTAAAAGCGGTTGGGGCTCATTTGAATCCAATGTGCCCGAACGCTTGTAGCTATAATTTTCTATTAAAGGTTCTAATATGCTTTAGTATTACGTGGGTTAATAACACTAAATAATGTTTTTTGTTTTAGGTGAGTCAGCAAAATTCCAAACCAAAACAGCTTTAGTTAGAACTCGAAGGTAAGATTAAATTTTCAAGATTAGGTTTCCACATAATATATTTTATCACTTCTTATTCTATTGCCAAAAGTCAATATACTTACTCAGAATATAGGTAAAGGTGACTAATGAAGCAATACGGTATTTCGATCACGGCAGCAATTTATGTGAGAAGGTTTTCCACACAGCAGGAAAGTATAGACTGCTTTCGAGAGTTTATAGGGGCCCTCAGTTTTAAAAAGAATGTTTACACATTTAGTAGGAGACAAATATACATATATCTGAAAATTACCAATAATTTGGGCAGATATACAATCAAATTCAAAAGACTACGTAGATTTTCTTACTTTTAATTTAAAGAAATCACACACACCTCAATTTTGCAGAGAAAACACTTTTTAGCCTCTTTAGTATTTTGATAGGATGATTAGTTTTTGAAAAAAATAACAGATCAAATTAAATGACGTTAGTTCAAAGCAAAAGCTGCTTTGCCATGCACCAAAGCAGTATCCGCTTCAAAAGAAGATAATTTTATTCTTGGAGTTTTGCATTCACTGAAGGCAAACCATCCTTAATTATAAAATATAATATTTTGTTTTGTTCTACGAAAATTATATTGTGTTATCTCTAGAAATTTTTTTTCTAGCATAAACCATTCTTCTTTAAAGAGAATTAATGTCTTGTTTTATTACAAAATGTCTCAAAAATTATTTAATTGCAATGATTATTCTGTAAGGGTAAAAGCTATAGTGACCAAGAAGATTCTGTATATAAAGAAAAAGACTAATTTAGCAGGTGTTTATTAAAAATACAAAGAACTTCCCCCTTTTTATCCCTTTCTCGTCATTTAAGTGTATTGTGTTCGCACATTTACCCTCAAATGTTTATTTTATTTTGCCCAGTAGCAAGTAAATGATGGATTGTGCGCACTGTGTGGAGAGAAAGTACTCTCGTGAGTAAATAAAATATTACTAACAAAATTTTTATCCTGATTTGCACGATCCATAATTTTTTCACAATATTCCATTCTTAAAATATTTTCGTCAGGAAACAGTTCCTGATATTATTTTAACTCGTAGGCTTTGTATATGGGTCTTCGACCCTTATTTATTGTCGCTACATTTTCTGCAGAGCTTAACGCACCCAAATTTATCAAAATGGTTCATTATGTTCAAAATGGTAGTTTTGCAAGGAATATCATGGTCCCCATACTTAGCAGTAAATTGTAACGCCGGCATAATACCCGCCAAAGGAATTACCAAGGTTTGTGAAAACACAATTCTTACCTCCTTCGCGCTTCGCAGATTCAAAAGGATAAACAATATCCATCCCGTAATGCGACTTGGTTGGATCTCCCCTAATTTCCGTAATTAGCTCTTGTCTACCTACCTATAATTTCTTCTTTGGTGTTCCCCTCTTCTTTAACTTTTAGTTCGCAGTACACCCTTGTGTTTCTTTTTTTATCTAAACAACCGGTTAATTAGTTTTTCTCTTTCTTCTCTAATCAATCCTAACTAACTAAACTTATTACTAAACCTTAAACCAGTAGAGACTAATTATTATACTTATATTATTAAAATTATACTACACCATCGAAAATGTTCTAAAACTTTTTCATATGAGAAAATGAAGGTCTTGTTTGTTCAAATTTTTATTGTTTCTTTTTATTCAAGAAAATATAGCATTCTTATTGAGAAAATAATGGTTTTGGTTCAAGAGAAGGAATGTCTTGCTTAAAAAAAGTCGAAAATGGTTTGAAACATTTTAAGTTGCCCGATAAAGCATATTATGCTTTAATTTCTTCAGGTAAATGAATATATGAAAACTCAAACATTTGATTTGAAAAACAGTTTTATGATATGATTTAAACTACAGAGTACAGGCGTCGCTATTAAGTAGAGTCAAACGGCTTTGAGAGAAGAGAGGAAATAAGTAAGTTTTTTATATTTGATATACATTTTTTCTCTGTGTAATCATTGAACCAGTGACTGGACATTTTACGGGTCACTGTCGACTAAGAGCACATATGCACAGAATGGGACTAACAAAAGAGACTGAATGTTGGCTCTGTATGTAGAATGAAGAAACAGTCAGACATGTACTGTCCGAATGTCCGTCTATTGCACTTTAACGTCGGAACACTTTCGGTAACCCTTAGATTAATTCGGAAGATTTGAATAGTGTCTCACCCCATTTGGAGAATTAGGCATAAAGTGGTGAGCAACCACTCAAAAGAGAGTCACAATAGACCCAATGGTTGTCGCAGTGGAAGGGCTGCAGAGGCACTCGCATCATCGAGTTAATAATCATTGGACCACCCTGTAGATACTTACTTATTTCTTAAAGTTCCAAAACAATATTCATAGTTGAAATTATACAAAATACAAGCTTCGTTTGCTTAATTCAGGAATCAAAAACATTTAACACTAAACTAAAAAAAAAAGGGTCCCTACAGTCTTCAGAAATACGGGGCAAATAAAATAGACCAATTGTCAGTTTGCGCCACCCTGGAAGCAAATTAATTGTCATTCTTTCCACACTGTATTCACTGGTTGTCGGCTAATAGCGTTCAACGTTCGTGGCATATGCTGTAACCTTACACAATTTATTCAATCCGCTTAATTTTGTTACATTTCCGATAGATATTTAGTTTTTATCTTATCGGTAGATTTCTTATGGATACTTATTCTTAAATTTTTGGGAGGAGATTGTGAGTCATTCTTACTCTACAACGGCAAATGCTCTATTTTCGAAAAAACGCTCCATTGAATTCAAGTTCACCACCTCACTAACCGAAACCAGAGGCTCTATTCTGGGTCTTGAACGATATGACCATTCACATCACACGCGTAGACCAATAGCAAACTCTGAGCGGTCGCGTGTTGTGCGAAATGACTTGTCTCGACCAATGACATATTTGCCCGCTCTTGAGAGTTAGTGAATTTTACGCGTTTGAAGTAAATTCTGTTCTCCTGCCCCGTACCGACTCTGTCAGATCGTAAAAGAAGCTTACGCAATGGAAGTCTTTTCGTGTAGCCCGTGACTGCTCGGGGTTAATGTAAAGCTTGTCATTGAACAAAGCAGGTAATGGGAGCTATCACATCGTTTAAGTAGCCAGGAGATAACTGGTTCCCGGTGAAAGTTCTAAACTCTCTCACACTTCACGGCACAGCGATTGGTTTGGATTGTTGTACTGTTTTATGTAGCTATGATATAAGTTGTTTAGCGCTATAGTTTTGACTATTTATTAAAGAACTTTTATTTAAGCCCAATCACGAAGCTCGTGAAGTCATAATTAATAAAATTTCAACAAATGCGGGGTAAAGTTTTATTTATTTATTTATTTTATTCTTTATTTTATTTATTCTTACAATGTACCAACAGCATTACGCCGATTACAGATACTACTACTATGTCGGTTTAGAACGTTTTTCTACGTTGTCCGACGCCTATTCTCCACCTCCTTCGATCCTGACAGTCATCTTCAGTCAGGTTTCTTTGACTTATTGATTTTTGAATTGACTGTTGCCATTCCAGTTTAGGACGCCCTCTTTTTCTGCGCCCTATTGGTTGCCATTCTAGGACCTGCTTTAGTAATCTTTCGTCCCTCATTCGTTGTACATGGCCGTACCATCTTAGTTGCCCTTTAGTGATGTCATCCGTTATGCTTTCCTCGATTCCCATTCTTTCTTTTATGATCTCATTTCTTATATGATCTGTCCTAGATATTCTCATTGATCTTCTTATTGCATCCATTTTGACAATTTCTATTTTTGCTTTGTATTTTTTTGTTATGCGACCTCTATTCTATATAACAGCGTGCTTTTCACCATTGTTTCATATATGTTAAATTTTACATTCTTTTTTATCTGTCTGCTCCATAAAATACTGTTAAGACAACCAATAACCTTTTTTGCTTTTACTATTCTTTTTTCCAGTTCTTTACAGTCTGTTCCCGTCTTATCAAATGTGACACCCAAGTATACATACTCATTACATGGAGATATTGTTTGTCCATTTTCTAGTTCTAATTCACTTGATTCGTTTCCAATACATAAGTACTGTCTTGTCCACGTTCACTGTTAATCCCCACTTTTGGTATTCTTCCGTTAACTTTCTTATCATATAGTCCATGTCTTCTTTACCATTAGCTACAATTACTTGGTCGTCAGAAAACTGTGGTGTGTATATGGTAAATCGGTCGTTAAGTTGTACTCCCATGCCGTGTACTTGCTCTTCCAGTTTTTTAGAGCTACTGCGATATATATTTTAAAAAGAGTTGGAGAGATACAACATCCCTGTCTTAAGCCTTTCGTTACCAGGAAGTCGATTTCCAATTTTAATTTTAGATTTTGACCCTTTGTATAGTTTTTTTATCGCTTTTATGTATGTATGATTGATATTAGTCTGCTCTAACACTGTCCATAATTTTTCTACTGGAATGGTATCATATGCTTTTTGTAGGTCCATAAAGGTAACATGAGTCTCTATATTTCTGGCGCTCCTTTTTTCAATTACTTGTTTAAGACAAAAAACATTGTCACCACAAGATCTGCCTGCACGAAACCCACTTTGTTCTTCTTCTTGTTCAGATTACAGATACAGGTTGTAAAATACACAAAAAAGTAGGTACATATAGAACACACTTGTCATTATTACACGTAGATCGAAGTAACCTTCATGTTCTATTGTGGCATTAGCCATCTGGCAAACGCACACGAGATTCAAAACTTATCACTAATCCTCATGAAGTTTTTTTTCTAATCAAACAAGTTCCGTGGCTAATCGGGTAAAAAAGAGTTTTTGTTTATCTCATATTTTTCCGTGGGTACCTTGAAAGCTTAACCTCACGGGAGTCCAAGATCTAATGGACACCTAATAAGTGTTGACAGTTAACTGTTTCGTCCTTATGGGCCCCCACAGTACACTGCTTAATCAATGTGACACTCTTGCGATGTTAATTAGACGGTTTTGTCTCTAATCCTATGTAAATAGTGAGAAAACTGTCTCAAGAAGCGCCATCTACCGAGATACGAGAGAAACCAGAACAATAGCAGGCGAAAATTAAACTGCTATACATATCGATCAATAAAAAGATCGATTACAAATAAAAAGAAACAAACTAATCCGTGACTTACGACAGCTCTTCTGTGAAATTTAGTACCCGTGAATTTAAAAATCAAACAAGTTTCGTGGCTAATCGGGTAAAAAGGAGTTTTTGTTTCTTTTATATTTTTCCGTCGGTAGCTTGAAAGCTTAATCTCACGGGGCCGGGGGTCCAAGATTTAATGGACACCTAATAAGTATTGACAGTTAACTCTTTCGTCCTTATGGGACTCCTCAGAATACTGCTTGGTCAATGTGACACTCCTGTGAAATTAATTATACGGTTTTGCCTCTAATTCTATTGTTATCTAATATCTTCTTAAATGCTTTTAATGTGATATCATGAAATATTTGAGGCATACTAACTAAACAGGTTGCAAGGAGAACTCTTAAAAAGATAACTCCTTGGATAAGCTAAGTAAAACACACTTTTACTTTTAGAATTCAATTTGTTGACGAAGAAAGTGCGCTGATACAATATTTCTGGACAATCATTTTTCAGAATTTTAAACATTGTACATATTTTAACACGACGCTTATCCAAGGACAGTCTATCAAAGGCTTGAAGCAAAAACGCATTTTCACAGCCACGTTGGCGGTAAAAACCAAACTTTCTATTAATCATACATTTTAAAAATCTACGTTGTACTTCTTCAATAGCACTTATCCAAATTTGATACTGTGGAGACCATATCACAGTACCATATTCTTTTATTGGCAACACTAAACTATCATAAAGTTTGAGACTAACATCAGTACTAAAAGACTTTGTATTTCAAACTATAAGTTTTTGAGCGCTATTTATTTTTATTTTTGTTAATATGTGTTTTAAGAACGACATATAGTCATTAAATAAGACCCCTAAATCCTTCTTACAGTTCACACGCTTAATATTTATATCATCTAGGGAATAATTAAAATCAATAGTATTTTTATTATGGGTAAAAGATATACAAGAACATTTATCCAATCCCCTATGATCACTTCACCAATCTGCTAACTTTTGAAACTCATTTTAAAAAACAGGTAATTTATAACCATCAGCAAATGCCAATGATTGGACATTTTTTGTTTTTGTTAGAATTTAGTTAAATGCAACTATAAAAAACAATAGCCCAAGGTTTAAACCTTGAGGAACTCCTGATGAACTTCAAAAATTTCAGATTTGCAGCCTTTGTTTGTAAAGTTATGACAGATTGGTAAATGTATGGCAATGTTTTTGTTATCAGTGGCGTATATAGAAAAAAGTTTCGGGGGGGCCGAGACCCCATTATGCTATTTTTTGTTTGTATTCATGAAGTATGTGGAAAATATCTAGCTTCGTCACAATACTATAGAAGACCGCCACTTACCCATATAAAAATTAGTGAAAGGCAATATTAAAAAAGTTTAATTTATAATGTTTTGTTTTCCAGAAATAAATATTTTGTTTTATTTAATAAAAAGGAATCGGGATGACTTTATGACAGACAGTGACAGAGACAAGTGCTTACGTTTAAATGGATTTAGTTTTTTTTAAATTAAACTAGTTTGCAAATTAATCTAGAACTAAAGTTTATTTTTGCAACAATATTGACCGGCTAGACGTGGGCATTTATGCTATAGTTTGTTTTGTCACAAAAAATTGTGACAAATATTCTTGTAAACCACTGCTTCGATTCTTTGTAGCTAAACGTCAAAAAAAATAATTGTTTTGTATAGATCCTAAATAATCAACAAAAACTATAAAAAGTGGCACAAAGTCACCACGTTCTACGGTACATCAATTTTGAAAACTCCCCCCAGATTTTAACTCTGATCCTCGCATGATTTTGCTTTAAATCAATCTCTTTGAAAACAATGAACAATGTTCCACGTAATTCATAGTTTAGAATTTGCTTTTATGCACAGGCATTGCAATAAAACAAATAAACATACATACGTATACAGAAAAATTTATAACTTTTGCAAAAAGCCTAGTAACAATGGCCAAAAATGTACATTTAGTACACAGGAAATGTTCAATATCGCCGGCTAAACTATCGTGAACGCTCGGTTAGACTACTTGTTTGAAAAATTTGATTTTGATATTATTTTCCGATAGGCTTTTGTTTTATAGCCGTCTCTAATACCAAGTGTACCGTGAAATTTTACATAAACTATGGTCGTAAATAGTCTTTCTTTTTGGGTAACACTGAAACAATTTTTTCAAAATCGTGTCTTTAATCAAAAAATGACTCAGTGTTATTATGAGAGTTGCAAAAACGTCAAAAGTTAGATAAAAAACAGATTTTACCTTTTGACTGGGAATATTATATTCCTGAAGTCTATCTGTAAGTTAAAACTGTTTGGTTTGATTGTCAGGATGTGTTCGAAAAAATATCGAAACACAAAATATCGAAAACACAAAATATCGAAAATACAAAATATCGAAAACATACAAAATATCGAAACCACAATATATCAAAACTACATTTTATCGAATTACAAAATATCGAAACTACAAAATATCGAAACCACAAAATATCGAAACTACAAAATATCGAAACTACAAAATATCGAATCACAAAATATCGAAAATTCAAAATATCGAAAATACAAAATATCGAAAATACAAAATATCGAAAGTACAAAATATCGAAAATACAAAATATCGAAAATACAAAATATCGAATCACAAAATATCGAACATACAAAATATCGAAATTAACAAATATCGAAAATCAAAAATAGAAAATTTCGAAACCTTAACATAACCCAACCCTGACGTAACCTAACCTACTCTAACTAAACCTAATCTGACCTAACCTCATAAAAATAGAAAGTTTCAAAAATCTAACCTGACAAAACCTAATCAAATCTAGCCGAAACGAACCGGACCGAACTGAACCGAACCAAAGCAAACTGAACCAACAATTTAAAAAAAAAACTTTCCTGACTTTTTTCCCGGGATCCTAGAAGGTGTGAATACGAACCAAACCGTACCGAACCGAACCGAACTAAACTACAACACTGCTAATTAGGTTTGGTTGGGTATGGTTAGGTTTGGATAGGTTCGGTTCTGTTCGGTTCGGTTCAGATCGGTCCTGTTCGGTTCGGTTTGAATTCACACCTTCTAGGATCCCGGGAAAGAACTCAGGAAAGTTTTTTTTTTTGAAAAAAATTGTTGGTTTAGTTTGCTTTGGTTCGGTTTGATTTGGTTCGGTTCGGTTAGATTTCATTAGGTTTCGTTAGGTTAGGATTTTGAAACTGTCTATTTTCGTGTGGTTATATCAGGTTAGGTGAAGGTTCCGAAATTTTCTGTTTTTGATTTTCGATATTTTGTTGTTTCGATATATTGTATTTTCGATATTTTGCTCTTGGATATTTTGTGTTTTCGATATTTTGTATTTTGGATATTTTGTTGTTTCGATATTTTGTTGTTTCAATATTTTGTATTTTCGATATTTTGTATTTTCGATATTTTGTTGTTTCGATATTTTGTTGTTTCGATATTTGTATTTTCGATATTTTGTAGTTTCGATATTTTGTTATTCGATATTTTGTAGTTTTGATATTTTGTAGTTTCGATATTATGTACTTTCGATATTTTAATTCGATATTTTGTGTTTCGATATTTTTTCGCCCTTCCGTTCCAGACAGGGATCATTCGTATCCTTGTGATCGACGTTGGAGATAGTGAAAACCAAATAGTTTTAACAAGCTCCCAACGAAAGCATCAAACCATCAGTATAATTCAATGCCGGAAGGGGTATTTTCCCTTGGAGTAGCTGTTTCTGTTGGTTTCACACAACTTATGCTCTACACGGAGCTATCGCCTACATTCACCTGAGGATGGCCCAAAAGGTCGAAACCGGTTGTGGATTGGCATGGATAATTTGTTCCTGATTTTCAGGACGTGTTCCAGACGGGGATTATTCGTATCCTTGTGATCGACGTTGGAGATAGTGAAAACCAAACAGTTTTAACCAGTTCCCAATGAAAGCATCAAACCATCAGTATAATTTAATGCCAGTAGGGGTATTTTCTCTCGGAGTACTTAGTTGTTTCTGTTGGTTTCACACAACTTATCTGAAAGTTCTTTAGTTATCTGGGGGTACAGCAGTGCCCCACCAAGATGGCGTAAACTGCTGTACTAACTTTTCTTAAAACATTTTTTCAGCCCATATTTGACCTATCTAAAACTCTACTTTGGAATGAGCTACGAAACTCCAACTATGAACAGACGTAGATCTTCATAGAATTAGCAACTATTTCTAGTTTCATGGACTTCCATGAAGTAGTAAAGTGGTAACGGATTTCAAAAAATCTCGACATTGCCAGTCACTCAATCACTCACTCGTGTATAGATTAACAAAATTCTACTGTACTCCCCTCCCCTATGCATGTAAAGTTATGTAAGAGTAGCATTGCCCACTTCCAAAAGCAGTAGAGTGCTGAGCTTTAACATACTGATAGGAAATGTGAAAAAATATAGAAAAAAAAATTAAACCCCAAAATTTTAATTTGCTTCCCTCCCCTAAAAATGTAGAGATATGTAAAAGTAACATTACTCACTTCCAGAAACGTTAGAGAGCTGAGCTTTGAAAACTATGATAAAACTATAGGAAAAAATTCAAAAACATCAAAATTTTAATTTACTTCCCTTCCCTATAAATGTAAAATTAGTAACATTGCCTCCCTTCAGGAACGCTAGAGAGCTGAGCTTTAGAAGGAACCATGATAAAACCATAGGAAAAAATTAAAAATCCTCAAGATTTTTAATTTTATAATTTTACTAATTTAAATGTGTGTCATCCATAAAAATATCGGCTAAACAGTTTTTCACGTCATGGCTGACTTAATTTAAAAACCTTAATTTGATCATTAATATTTGCATTTTTAACCCATTTCTACATTTATTACACCCTCAGAACGAAAATAACACAACTGGACATTTAGAAATGTTAACTTTTAGTGACGACAAAAATTAGAATTATCTATTTATCCTCCCTAGTTGTAATGCTTAAAATAAGCATAAGATAAGAAATTAATTGAGGTTTCTTTTGTTTACATAAAATAAAAATTTTTGAATTGTGTTAGTTTCATTCTGAGGGTGCGATATACACATGAAGCAAAATTGTTCTTAACACCTGTTTTTTTTTTTAAATTATAAATAAGTTCCTTCTGTTCAAGCTTTGGATGGCTTCCACGATCCTTTGAGTTTTTTGATATTTCTGTAATTAAAAACACAGAGATATATCGTTCTTGACATTTTTACAATGCACAGAAAAATAAAATGTTTGAAGTGAGCCAAAAGTTGCACGACCCTGCTTCCGCAATAATTCTAGCTCGAAAACAGACAAGCTGAGATCTAATTAAAAGTTTTGACCTGTTTTTATACCAGGCCATATTGTGTTTGGTTAGTTTAACGTTTTCGTAGCTCGGATTAGATGTTTGTTTGCAGGAAAGTCGAGCTAGCCGCTGCTGTCTGTAAGCAAGCCGTTTGCACTGTCTCGTAAATGTCAAAAGTTATATGTGAACAGCAGTGTTCGTTTATACTAATATTAAGTTTTCATGTAGAAATTAATACGTTTTGAATACGATTTACTTTTAAGCCCATTTAGAAAAAAATACAGGCCACGATCATTAAAAAGACAGCGGATGTCTTGAGTGTATAATTAAAGATTCTTTTTAAAATTTCGGCGAAATATTCTTTGATACCACACCGATATTTCACCAAACTTCTGTGAGGATAAAAGATAATTAACAGGTTAAAAAATTTAAGAATTCATCTTTATTGCTTTGAATTTTTCCAAATTTCCCGCCATGCGCAACGCTAGGTTGACTTTATGAGTTTGTATTATAACTTTTGTTTATAGGATGGAAGGGTTGTCTTTTAATTTTGCAAATACAGCTGGAATAAAAAAAGACTTTATTGTTTTTCGAGGTATTCTTCACGAAAATTAATGCACTTTTGCATGCGGTCAAAGCAGTTGTCAAATATGTAATTCCACTCGTTTGTTGGTACTGTCCAAATTGCATTCTTGAGGCATCGACTGCTTCCTCTTGCGACTGAAATCTTTGACCACGCAGTCCATTCTTGATTTTCGGAAAAGTATAAAAATCGTTGTGACTGTATCGAGGATGGTCCAACAATTTGACGTTTTGTTGGGTTAAAAATTCAATGGTTTTTTGTGCTTTGTGCGAACTTGCATTATCTGGGTTTATTTTTCGTGATGACTTTCGGCAAACAAATGGTGATTTTCCGGTGGAGATGGTGATCTTCCAGTGGAATTGTTGCTACCAAGACCTGCTTTTGAAATAAATGTCGCGACCATCCTTTTAAATACACATCGAGAATGGATGACTTTTGTTCGCTTTTCTTTATCTTGGAACAGATGACTGACGTTTATTTTCGGGTTCGTATAAGTAAATCCACGAGTCATCACCACTCACAATGCTGTACATGTTTTTTGGATATCCTGTCTCAAAGCGGTCTAGAGTTTTCTGAGACAAATTTATCCTAGCTTGTTTCTGTTTCTTCGGTTAACAGATGCGGTGTCCAGCAGAAAACTAATCTTTTTACCCCTAATTCTTTACTTGAAGTTTTTTAAATTAAGGTCTTTAAAATCTCCAATAAAGCCTCAATCTCGCAATATGTCACATGTCGATCTTCCGTGAGGAGCGCACAGCATCGACGTTTTCCTAGGTGACAGCCGTTTTTGGTGCACCTGGCCTTGGATCGGCGCTAAGGCTAATTCGTCCACGCTTGAGTTCTCCATATTAACGAGAAACTGTCGACTGATGTGTGTTATCAAAAACAGAAATCAACTCGGCAAGGCATTCTTATTGAGATAATTTCCTTCGAAATGTGTAAAAAATTATAACCCGAAAATGTTCTCGGTTTAATTCCATTTTTCGACTAATGTGTTGTATATGAACGTAAAAAATTCACTGTAGCTATAAAACTATGTGTATCGCACTGACATTTTTAAGTTAGGTTAGGCAAAAAATAAAGTTAAGTTTTAGTAACGACATTTGATAGTGAAATATTGAAGTTTCAATACACGAACATAATGATCAAAAAATGCTTCTTATGACGATAAAGATATTAAGAGATCATGGCAGTTTCAATACCATTTCTTTATAATTATATCGGACCTTGACTGCCATGAAAACAAAAATCGTATTGAACATGAGAAGTCGCGATTTTATTCTATAGATCACATTAGCTGATATGTGAATATACAGGCGTGGATCTACGGGAGGGGAAAAAGGGGAAATTTTCACCCCCAAATCTATATTTAGTTTTGACACACACACCTCCTCGCCACTAAGCAAAATGGCTTTATGTAATATTTATTATATTTATATATACCACCCCCTAAAAAAAGTTCCTAGTTCCTCTGGAATATAACCCTAAAATTGTCGGAAAAATGCATTTTCTTCTGGCCATAAGTTTGTTTCATTTTATTTTTTAAAACAGAATACTAACGAAATTATAAAATAAAACAACAATAATATTCAAAAACTGTCTTTATAATTTAACAGCTGATACCAACTAACCTAATGTCGAAAGTTCGTGTCGCGTTAAAAACGTGTCCAAATGGCTTCATAAAAATTGAATAGTGAATCGAAAATGTATTTAGTTCCACGCGAAACCGTAGTGTAGTGGCCTTTTCTATTTATTACATACCTAAACCCAATTTTTGCAAGTCAGTTTTTCAGCATCAGTGGCCTTAGTAAAAATATCTTTTTTAAGCGGCTGTAAATTCGTAACTTAAATGTAACAAAAAACTTTTTACAACAAGTAAAATTAAAGAAAGAAAAACAAGAAAAACATTTTCTGTCTTTTCTTATTTTTCTTTCTTTAATTTCACTTGTTGTTTATAGTATTAGGTCCTTGCATTATTTGCAATTTGTTATTTGTAAAAACTTTTTGTTAAACTAAATTTTACAAAAACAACTAAACTTTTATTAAAATTTTCCGCCTCAAAGCGGTCTAGAGTTTTCTGACAACAATAATTGACCCTAGCTTCTTTCTGTTCTTCGGTTAACAGATGCGGGAACCTAGTTTTCTTATTCCTAATCCCTCATGCAAAATTTTTTGAATTGAGATATTTGAAATCCCACTGAAGCCTCAATCTGAACTGTCACATGTCGATATTCCGTGATAAGCATGCGCATATCATCAATGTTTTCCTTGGTAACGGCCGATTTTGGGTCACCTGCTCTTGGATCGTCGCTAAAGGTAATCCGTCCACGCTTGAATTCTCCTTAACAACGAGCAACTGTCGACTAATGTCGTGCTTAATTGCCGAAAATAGAAATCAACTCAGCAAGGCACTCTTGTTGAGATAATTCCCTTCGAAAGTTGTAAAAGCTTATACCTCAAAAATGTTATCGGTTTAATTCAATTTTTCGACCGATTTGCTAACTTAAAAAAATTAATTTAGGTTAGGTAAAGATTAAGGTTAAGTTTTAGCAACGACATTCGATCAGTATCGCCACATCGTAAAACGAGGTTACTTTGTGCCACCTGGTCCTGGGCGCATGCACTACAAAGACGCGGTAGCCGCTGTTTTCCGCTTAGTCGTCTCGAGTTAATACCAGAGTAAAGTGCAGCTTGAAATTCTTTAAAATTTGACCTCCAAAAATTTGGTGTCTAGTGCAGTTATCGATTTCTATGCAATAAAAACTTAAAAACCCAATATTTTTAAATTTTTTATTCACCATTTTGAATGTTTGGGAAAAAGCTAACTAAATATTGGTTGTAGTTTGCGCCAACATATAAAAAACCAATGTTTTTTTTTCATATTTTATAAAGTGGAGCAAAGTAACCTCGGACTATGGGAAACTTTGCTAGTTAAAAAAATATTTATAAAACTAAGTATTTTTTAATAAAAATGTCCTTTGTTAATTACCTATACCATGTGTTTTTCATAAAAAGCATTTTTATGGTATAATTTTTGGTTATTTCTTTGAATTTTTCGAAATAACTCAAAAAAGTGGAGCAAAGTAACCTCGTTTTACGGTATGCAAAATATAAAAGACAGCCTTCGTATTTGCGACATATTGAGCGCTCGATTCAATGTCCTTTAATTTTTTCCTATTTTTAAGTTTTAAGTATTTCACTAGAGCTAATATTTGTTTATCCTTTTACTATTTCTTGTACAGCACCGGATTTTGAAATTGAAATTTCAACATTGCCACGTGGAATCCTTTATTGAGCAGGCCACTAGCAAATTGCTTCCTTTAAAGAATACTTCAATCTTTTACCCTTACCTCAAAGTTTCATTATTGTTCGCCGAGTCGACTGACTTTCTCGGGTTTAGGGTCTCCACTTGAAGAACCAAAAACTGTGTATTCCGTTTCAGTAATTGGTTGCCAATAGGATGTGTTTATTGTGTTGACTTCTAAATAAATGATTTGATTTGTGAAGTTATTCTGTTTATTTTTTTGATATGCATCCTATGTATAATCTACCAGCTTACATCGATGGATAGCAATTCTTTGGATAGCTAAGGCATTTTTCTTTCTCGAATAGGATTTAATATTGGAACGCTTCCTTGTAGAGCTCGCCGTTTTCTCTTTGCAATACGATTGTCTTTTTCAAGTTTTAAAGCTGCAAGAAATTGAGCTTTTGCATATGTTCTAGCTCTGCGGTTCTCAAAGTTTTTTGGTCGCAATACCCTTGCCTGGCTAAAAATATTTCGCGGAACACCTACTATTAGCTTTTTGAATATGAAAGAAAATAGGACAACACTATTAGAATGGTCATTTGTCTTTAGGAAATTATTTTCAAGAACTATTAACTAATTAATTATTGAATAAGAATATACTAAATTTAATGCTCAATTGTTCCTAATGCCATGAATTAAACAGTTAGATAAATTTTTTATTATTTCCCGTATGTTAATTTTACCCTCAGATATCTTAGCGTTTGAAGTATGCTCCTATTTGTTTCTAGTGAAGACTTATAAGTTGAAATAGACGCATAAGTATTTTTACTGCATCCTCGCAGATTCTCTTTATGATGTTTCAAACACTCATCATTCAGTTGCATCAGATTCAATGTCGGGAAAACAATTAACTAATACTTTTTCTGACCCTTACAAGTAGCCGATAATGGCTTTAAAGAAGTTGCTTTAAAGGCTGATCTCATTTGTTTTAACAAAACTTTGCAATCGCGAAAACTTGGAAATATATTTACTTTTTAAAAATTTAAATTTAAAACTTTTTAAAAATTTAAATATTTTACTTATGTTTGTGGGGCCTTGCGGCATTCTAATCCAACCAATCACCCAGCTATTAAGCCAAACCAATGTATATAAGACTGAGGTGTATAGTCAATGGCCAAACTTAATTCGCTGTAAAATGTATTCAATTGTATGCTTACTCTCTTAGATAATAATTTTTATTTAACGGTAAAAATTATTTAAAGTGAAATTTAAAAGGTCATTGGGGCATATAATAGGACCCTTCTAATTTGACGGTATACTTCCAAAGATTTTCTTAACCAAAAAAGCAGCTAAATCCCTCCTAAAGTACGTAACTTTGTTAAGAACTCATGTTGTGATTGCTTGGACATCTTGCCTTTAATCGAAGGAAAAAACGTCCGAAGAATAAATAACATCTTTGAATTTGCACCATAAACTTATCTAAAGAATGAGTAATAAATAAAAAACTCTTAGGGGAACGGAAAACTACTCCGCAATTTCTTTGAAAGTGGTTTTTCTCAGGAAAAGGAAACAGATTTCTTTTTGCTCTATGATGGGCCAATTTAAAACAGCTTTTTAAAGAAGATTCTTCGCCGCTTTTCTATTCTTTGCGGTTACAACTTATCTGCCAAGGTTGTAATGGAAAACTTTATATGTATACTTTACTTTCTTTAGGTTGTAAAAGCTCCTTAAGGAAGTTTAAAATGTTTTCGACTTTTGCCCGAAGAGCGCTTTTAAATCAATTTTAAAAGGATTTGTATATACGTGTTCGACTTCTGTCTGTCTGTCTGGGAGTAGTGCTCTTAATAAATACTCTGCCAATATATGGGCCCCTTAGCTCACACTAGGTACTATAGTTATAGTGTACGTGCGAGATAATAAAACTAAAACCTGAAACATGTCTTATTCAACTCGAGACTAAATTACCTTTTAATTGATACCACACAAGCCATGTTTTGACTTAAACTCAAATTTTTGAAATCTACCCCCACCCCTAAAAAAATTAAAAACAAAAATGTATTTTGTTTAACTCCGGACTCAATTACCTTTCGTTTGATATCACACACGCCATATTTTCACGTAAACTCTAATTTTTGAAATCTACCCCCACCCTTTTTGAAGAAAAAAAAACTAAAATGTATTTTGTTTAACTCCATACTCAATTACCTTTCGTTTGATATCACACACGCCATATTTTCACAAAAACTCTAATTTTTGAAATCTTCCCCCACCCTTTTATTTGGCTTGTGTTCGGTGGATTTTGTTCATTTTTAAATGGGACCATCTCGACCCAAGACCCAGCCTAGGTACCGAATTTCATTAAAATCGGCCAAGCGGTTTTTGAGTTATGCGCGTTGGTCGTTACAGACAGACATACAGACAGACAGACAGACATACAGACAGACAGACAGACAGACAGACAGACAGACAGACGGCGCGACAAAAAAGTTTCAAAATCATCTGAAACGCAAAGATATATAAAAAATTTTGAAATCGGAGCAACTTTTTTTTTCTCGAAAAAATTAGGATCACCATAGCTCACACTACTATAGTATAGTATATGTGTGAGCTAAAACAACAATTATTACTTTAAGGTTGGACTAATATTGCTCTGGGATGCAATCTGACTTTTCATAGATTAGGGAGTCGCACAGTGAATTAAGTATATGGGAATACTGTTTACTGGTCTTTTGGCTATAAACGATGCTACTATGAATTGGATCTCCTGTACTTAAGGGATTGAAAAGGAGTGAAGTTTGTATAAACTTTTTTGGACGTATATGGGAATGAGAAACAAATTTTTTTTTTCAGTATCGCTCGTCGGATTTTAGCTAAACTTGGCAACAATATTTATTGGTCCCTTAGCTATACTGCTGTTGTCTAATGCGAGGATTTGCTGGCACGTAAAGGGTTGAATATAAATAGCGTAATTTTTAATTATTTTGAGGTATATGCGAATACGGTTCATAATTTAATTTAAATCTCAAGAATTGGATAACGGATTCTAGCGAAAATATGCAGCAATTTTTCTTATTCCTTAAGCAATATTTGGTACCACTATGAAAGGGGTCGCCGATTCCGAGGCGGTAGAAAAGGGGAAAAGTTATGGGACACTTTTTTTTACGTATATGGGAATGCGGAACAAAAATGATATTTCCAATATCGCTTGACGGATTTTAATTAAACTTGTCAACAATGTTTACTATTTATTTAGCTATAAATGCTGTTGTAATAATGGAAAATGGAAGTTGCTATTACCTAAAGGGCTATATTTCGTGCCACCATAATTAATTTTATCAAATATTCACCAAAATCGAATAAAAAGAAGTTAATTCCAAGGGAAAAATGACAACTTCATGCAATATCTCAAAACTGAAAGATATAGATAAAAATCTCTTAAATTTGTCACTTCATTGAGAAAAGATCTATAATAATAAACTCTTTACACGAAAACAAAAATTTCATAAATAAAAAATGAGGACTTCTCCAAAAAATCCTGTAGCTTAAAAACGGTTTGCTATATCAAGATGCGGTTTTCATCTTTAAGCTTTTCTTGTAATTTCAGAGTCGTAAAGGTGGTCGGTTTTTTCTATATCCTCTAGAAATTCCCGAAAACCCACAAAAAACATCGAATTTGGGACACCTTGTACTCCATACAGGAGCAATAACGTTGTTACCATTTAACCTAATGTTTTGTTGTAATTTCGTGTTTTAAAATTTAAACTTTTTTGCGAGGGGTGGCTCGATCGTCGATTCTTGTACACCAAAAGGAAATATCTACGGTATAATACCTACGGTATTTCCTGGTATTTCTCAGTATTTCCTCAATTTTCAATGGTATTTCCTAGTATTTTCCCCCTAGTATTTTCAATGGTATTTTCTAGAATATTTCCCAGTACTTCCCAAGTATTTCCTGGTATTTTCCCTAACCTGTACACCAAAAGGAAATACCGAGCCACCCCTCGCTTTTTTGGCTATAACTTCTTCAAAAAACACAGCAAAAATATGAAATTTGGTGAAGTCATGTATCAAAATAGGTAGGTGGGTACAATAATCAGATAATATACCTAACATTAATTTTGAAAAATTTCTTTTTTGTTAAAACCTTTTATAAATGACATATTGAACGCAATATTAATGATTAAAGTACGTAGACATAACATCAATATATTACTGATATTTTTTTAAAAGTTTATGTAAGCGAAAAGAACGTTTATATATTTTTTTAATTTTTTAGATATTTTTGGAATTACCTTTTACAGCGGAATTTGTAATTCCATACAAAAAAATTGTACTACATATTTTATTTATAATTAGCCATTTGATCATTTGGTGGTAGAGGATTTTCTTTTTTGCTAAAACCCTTGTTTTCTCCACTTCCCAAACTTTAAAAATCCTAATATATCTTGAAAATTTGAAATGTTAAGTTAACTTTTGTTCTTATTATGGCCTCCTCTATCACCCAATGAAATACTCTGCCAATATATGGGCCCCTAAGCTCACACTAGGTACTATAGTTATAGTGTACGTGTGAGCTAATATAACTAAAAACTGAAATATATTTTATTCAACTCCAGACCAAATTACCTTTTCTTTGATACCACACAAGCCATGTTTTGACTTAAACTCAAATTTTTGGAATCTACCCCCACCCTTAAGAAAAACAAAAAACTAAAATGTATTTTGTTAAACTCCGGACTCAATTACCTTTTGTTTGATATCACACACGCCATATTTTCACTTAAACTCTAATTTTTAAAATATACCCCCACCTTTTTTTTTAAAATAAATTAAAATGTATTTTGTTTAACTGCAGACTCAATTACCTTTCGTTTGATATCACACACGCCATATTTTCACATAAACTCTAATTTTTGAAATCTACCCCCACCCTTTTATTTGGTTTGTGTTCGGTGGATTTTGTTCATTTCTAAATGAGACCATCTCGACGCAAGACCCAGCCTAGGTACCAAATTTCATTAAAATCGGCCGAGCGGTTTTTGAGTTATGCGCGTTGGTCGTTACAGACAGACATACAGACAGACAGACAGACAGACAGACAGACAGACAGACATACAGACAGACAGACAGACAGACAGACAGACAGACAGACAGACGGCGCAACAAAAAAGTTTCAAAATCATCTGAAACGCAAAGATATATAAAAATTTTTGAAATCGGAGCAACTTTTTTTTTCTCGAAAATATTAGGATCACCATAGCTCACACTACTATAGTATAGTATATGTGTGAGCTAATATTGTGGTCTTACCAGGGTAGGTATTCTGGGTCTTGAACGATGTGATAGTTCCCATCACATGCTTTGGCCAGTCGCAAGCTTTAATTAGCTCCGAGCCGTTATGTGCTATGCGAAAACACCTCCATCCAAGCTTCTCCTACCATCCGACCGAGAAACGTTCAGTCGGTACGGGGCAGGAGAACTCTGAAGAGCGGGCGACTATGCCATCGGTTGAGACAAGTCATTTCGCACAATACGCGACCGTTCAGAGTTTGCTAATGGTCACATTGTTCAAGACCCAGAATAGCTACCAAGGGGGTGATAATGATGATGATGTCATGACATATTTCCATTAAATTAAAAGATAAAATGCCAATGGCGCAGCGTCATTATAAAAAATACTCTGCCAATATATGGGCCCCCTAAGCTCACACTAGGTACTATAGTTATAGTGTACGTGTGAGCTAATGTAACTGAAAACTGAAATATATTTTATTCAACTCCAGACTAAATTACCTTTTGTTTGATACCACACAAGCCATGTTTTGACTTAAACTCAAATTTTTGAAATATACCCCACCCAAAAAAAAATACAAAAACTATAATGTATTTTGTTAAACTCCGGACTCAATTATCTTTCGTTTGATATCACACACGCCATATTTTCACATAAACTCTAATTTTTGAAATCTACCCCCACCCTTTTATTTGGTTTGTGTTCGGTGGATTTTGTTCATTTTTAAATGGGACTATCTCGACCCAAGACCCAGCCTAGGTGCCAAATTTCATTAAAATCGGCCAGGCTGTTTTTGAGTTATGCGCGTTGGTCGTTACAGACAGACAGACAGACAGACAGACAGACAGACAGACAGACAGACAGACAGACAGACAGACAGACAGACAGACAGACAGACAGACAGACAGACAGACAGACAGACAGACAGACAGACAGACAGACAGACAGACAGACAGACAGACAGACAGACAGACAGACAGACAGACAGACAGACAGACAGACAGACAGACAGACAGACAGACAGACAGACAGACAGACAGACAGACAGACAGACAGACAGACAGACAGACAGACAGACAGACAGACAGACAGACAGACAGACAGACAGACAGACAGACAGACAGACAGACAGACAGACAGACAGACAGACAGACAGACAGACAGACAGACAGACAGACAGACAGACAGACAGACAGACAGACAGACAGACAGACAGACAGACAGACAGACAGACAGACAGACAGACAGACAGACAGACAGACAGACAGACAGACAGACAGACAGACAGACAGACAGACAGACAGACAGACAGACAGACAGACAGACAGACAGACAGACAGACAGACAGACAGACAGACAGACAGACAGACAGACAGACAGACAGACAGACAGACAGACAGACAGACAGACAGACAGACAGACAGACAGACAGACAGACAGACAGACAGACAGACAGACAGACAGACAGACAGACAGACAGACAGACAGACAGACAGACAGACAGACAGACAGACAGACAGACAGACAGACAGACAGACAGACAGACAGACAGACAGACAGACAGACAGACAGACAGACAGACAGACAGACAGACAGACAGACAGACAGACAGACAGACAGACAGACAGACAGACAGACAGACAGACAGACAGACAGACAGACAGACAGACAGACAGACAGACAGACAGACAGACAGACAGACAGACAGACAGACAGACAGACAGACAGACAGACAGACAGACAGACAGACAGACAGACAGACAGACAGACAGACAGACAGACAGACAGACAGACAGACAGACAGACAGACAGACAGACAGACAGACAGACAGACAGACAGACAGACAGACAGACAGACAGACAGACAGACAGACAGACAGACAGACAGACAGACAGACAGACAGACAGACAGACAGACAGACAGACAGACAGACAGACAGACAGACAGACAGACAGACAGACAGACAGACAGACAGACAGACAGACAGACAGACAGACAGACAGACAGACAGACAGACAGACAGACAGACAGACAGACAGACAGACAGACAGACAGACAGACAGACAGACAGACAGACAGACAGACAGACAGACAGACAGACAGACAGACAGACAGACAGACAGACAGACAGACAGACAGACAGACAGACAGACAGACAGACAGACAGACAGACAGACAGACAGACAGACAGACAGACAGACAGACAGACAGACAGACAGACAGACAGACAGACAGACAGACAGACAGACAGACAGACAGACAGACAGACAGACAGACAGACAGACAGACAGACAGACAGACAGACAGACAGACAGACAGACAGACAGACAGACAGACAGACAGACAGACAGACAGACAGACAGACAGACAGACAGACAGACAGACAGACAGACAGACAGACAGACAGACAGACAGACAGACAGACAGACAGACAGACAGACAGACAGACAGACAGACAGACAGACAGACAGACAGACAGACAGACAGACAGACAGACAGACAGACAGACAGACAGACAGACAGACAGACAGACAGACAGACAGACAGACAGACAGACAGACAGACAGACAGACAGACAGACAGACAGACAGACAGACAGACAGACAGACAGACAGACAGACAGACAGACAGACAGACAGACAGACAGACAGACAGACAGACAGACAGACAGACAGACAGACAGACAGACAGACAGACAGACAGACGGCGCAACAAAAAAGTTTCAAAATCATCTGAAACGCAAAGATATATAAAAATTTTTGAAATCGGAGCAACTTTTTTTTCTCGAAAAAATTAGGATCACCAAAGCTCACACTACTATAGTATAGTATATGTGTGAGCTAAAACCAACAATATGTGTTACGTATGAGTATTTGTGACTACATAACTAATTAGTTCTAAAAGTTTCTTGGGTTTAGGGATGTGAAATAAAAACCAATTAGTCTTTTGACAACGTTTCGTTTTTAATTAAGACTTTATCAAGTCCTACGAAGAACAAAGAATGAAAAATTTTAATGTTTTTTTTCTTCTCCTCCCTAATTAAAACAAATTAGTCCCGTATGATCGTGATGGTGTTCATATTTCTTAAAAATCTTATTTATTATTACCGGCTATGAAAGACTAACTGAAATCGAAAAAAAAATTCCCAGCCAATATAAAAACTAGTAACGTAAGCAAAATCTATGGACAAACTGTTCTTCTCAGCAGTGGCGTACTAAGGGGGGCTAAGGGTTTTTAAGCCCCGGTCGATAGAGTTACAGGCGCAACGGCTTAGAGAGAGAGAGAGAGAGAGAGAGACCCAATATAGAAATAATTTTGAGAATCTTCTTATCCTTAAAAAATGCATTGGCTGTTTTATGCACTAGCAGTGATATTTTGAAAGAGTTAAATTTTTATTTAGTAACAATGGGTACTCCACAAAAATATGGTTTGCAACAGAAATCGGAGTATTCTATCAGAATGTGCCGGCCCACTTTCCCCGGACATAAAACTTATTTTTAAATTCTGATTAAACAACAAGATATGCATAAATCGCAATTTCTTACAAAATGTTTATCTTATTTTTTAAAAACTTTCAAATTTTATTTTCTGATGATTAAAAAGAGAAAAAATATTTTGCTTTTTGGCGCACTTTCCCTTGGAAATCCTGATCCGCCTTTAATCTTTGTTACAATACCAAGGCTGATAATATATATTTATTAGGAGTTTAAGTCGTTTTAATAAAAAATGCTTTTCAATTATACGTTGTTGTTGTTGTTTTTCCTTTGCGTGAAATATGAGCCGGTCGCCTGTTTTTTCCCGGGTAAGTTTACAGTTCCCCATCCACCCCTGGATCCTACCGTTTACACTCAGCATATTTTCTACAAAATATCTTAACCTAACTACCTACACGAAGTTGCGGTGATTTGTAGCTCTGGCTAACTTTCAACAAAACGAGTTCCGGAATAAACTATCGAAAAATTAATAAAATTTTTTGAGATATCGTGTATTTTGCCTTTAAGCGAAACGATTGTGAAGGCGAAAACTTTTAAAAAGCTCGATTAAATCAGTGCCATGTTTTTTTTTTAAACTAAATCGCTCTTCCGGGAGTAGTTTCCTCTTTTTGAACTAAGTGAAAGTTACCACCGCAATACACCTACGTGTTAAATAAAATAATATACATAGTATAATATGTACAGGCACAGTAAGGGCCTAGCGCGGATCTGGGGAGGGGTAATGTTCGACGGAAACATTATTTATGTAATTTTTTTTTTCTAGGGGTAGGTAATTATGGACCCGATATTTCTGAACTAAAAATCCATATATTTTTTTCAATTTATTCCGCGCTTGGTAGGGGCTAGGTTAAAGCTACGATTCCCTCCACGGCCGCTTGCGACTTAGTCACAGCATCGTATTATACTGCTTGGAAAGACATCCGCTTTAATGGTGTCTCTTTACAACCAGTGCTGAATGACCGAGGGGTCATCGGCACCCTAAAATTTTGTACAGCGTCCAACAGGACTTGGGTCCTGACGTGTACTGTTGGGTCCTGTTGAGTACTGTTGGGTACTGTCGTGGACTGTCGAGTACTGTTGGGTACTGTCGTGTACTGTCGAGTACTGTTGGGTCCTGTCGTGTACTGATGGGTACTGTCGTGTACTGTCGAGTGGGTCCTGTTGCGAGGTACAAAGCGCGCCCTTCAAAAAACATGCGAGCAAAAAAACAAAAAAAAAAAAAAAAAGGTTATCATGTTTGGGGAAGGCCGACAGGGACAAAGCGCGCGCTCAAAAAACTTGCGACCACAAAAAAAAAAAAAAAGCTTATCATGTCTTTTCGCATCTACGCCACTGGTTGGGGTTGGGGGGTAGTGTCGAGTACTGTCGTGTACTGTTGGGTCCTATCGTGTACTGTCGAGTACTGTTGGGTACTGTCGGGTACTGTTGGGTACTGTCGTGTACTGTCGGGTACTGTTGGGTCCTGTCGTGTACTGTCGGGTACTGTTGGGTCCTGTCGTGTACTGTCGAGTACTGTTGGGTACTGTCGTGTACTGTCGAGTACTGTTGGGTACTGTCGTGTACTGTCGAGTACTGTTGGGTCCTGTCGTGGTACTGTCGAGTACTGTTGGGTACTGTCGTGTACTGTCGAGTACTGTTGGGTACTGTCGTGTACTGTCGAGTACTGTTGGGTCCTGTCGTGGTACTGTCGGGTCCTGTTGTGAAATTTGTACAGTACTGTTGAAAGCTGATGACCCCTCGTGAATGACTGATTCACCAAGACTTAGTAATAAGCGATAGTTTAGGGAATCCTAACTCAATTATGTAGACATAAAATTACATGAAGCGTAATATAAACTTAAAAAAAAAATTGCCAAAAATAAATAATAGTAAATTTTTATTTCTCGACGTGTCGTGTATTTTTCATTAAACAAAAAGCTTGTGAAGGCGAAAACTTTCAAAAACTTCGATTAAATCAGTGCGGTGCTTTTTCTGGAGACTAAATTGTCCTTCCGGGACTAGTTCTCCATTTTTCGAGCTAAACGAAAGTTACCACCGCAATACACCTACGTGTTAAATAAAATACTCTAAGTATAAATAAGTTCGGGTACAGTAAAGACAGACTAATAAGTCCTTTTCTTGGTTTAACTATTATGGTTGGGCAGAATTTCCGAAGTTGTGGTGATTTTGACACAAATTGGTACAATTAATAAACTTATGAAGACATTTACAAAAATCATATTTTTTTTTCCGGCGACGTAATATAATATGCGGCGTAGCGACGCTTTCACGTGATCAAGATTTTTTGAAATAACTAAATAACTACATCAGATAGGACAGTTATAATTTCACTTTTAGGCACACAATGAGTGTGCCTTTCTAACAAGATATTACACTTTAGAAGCGTGATTGAGTTCCACTAAATAAAAATTGTTAAATTTAGTTTTTATCAAAATTTACATTTTTCTTTTTTTCCTTTATTTTGGTTTATCTGAAGCGGTTAAGTGACTTTAGGGGTGATTTTAAGTTTGGTTGCAAATTACGGTTCTTTTTGACTCTGCCTATAAGAATATATTATAACTTAGATTTTTCACTCGCACGAAATGATGCAAAAAAATTTTGAATTTGGTCAAGTCAGTTTTTTTATAAAATCCATGGATTTCGTTGATAAAAACATTTTTTTATTACACTTTATTTTATAATATTTTTTTCTTATGTTTTTATTATTATGTTTTAGAATTTAAAGAAAATTTAAAAAAATATATTGCAGTTCAAAAAAAATAGTCAGGGAGTTTGGGAATTCAATCCAAACACAAGAAATGATAATCCTTGAATTTTAAGTCAATTTTGGCATCTCTTCATTCATGTCCTATTTTTATATTTCCCGGGTGATTTTGTTCGTCCAATAGGATTTACTTTCCCAAGGAACAAGCTTTCAAAATTTGTGTGAATCTCCAAAAACCATATTGAAGTGAGCATGCCATTTGCCCCCAAAAATAGCTATTTTTAGAGAATCTATGAAATCCCATACAAACAAGTCATTACTGTTATTAACTTGCTATATATCTATGACTTGAACTTAACTATAGAAATTTTTGTACTTCCATTATATAAAGCATTAATTTTTTTTTTAATTAGTGGGGGTGCTGACCACATACTATCATCCAGTTTATTAAATTACCGGGTGGAGCAAAAAAAAACAAAGAAAAAAAACGGATTTTTTTTTGTTATAACTGTTGAACTATGGTTCCGATTTTATTGAAAAAAGCCGACGTTTGCAGGAAATAAATCACGATTTTTAGAAAAAAAAATTTGTCCGCAATCTTGAAATTACAAGATGGCGCACAAAATCATGCCAAATCCTTTAAATTTGCTTGTTGATTTTAATGTTCCAGATATCTTTTTAGTTTTTTTTAATTTATAAAACAATCCTATTTTTGCCACGCACGGACGAGGTACGAATTACTAAAATCCGTTGTACTGTTCTAAAAAAATTTATTTTTGTTTTAAGCTTTGTTGTACAGATTATACGATTACCTTTTCAATTCTCTCTTTATTCATTTCCTAATAAATTAATTATTACTAAACCGATTTCTCTTAAATAAAAAGTATCAAGGCAAAAATTAATTGCTCTTTAAAGGTCCCTATCGAATTTTGTCACCTTCTTAAAATCCAAGATGGTGGTCAGAATCAAAGAGGTTTGTTTATTCTTATTTTCGAGAAACTATTCGTTTTTCTTTTAATTCAATAAAAATCTCTTTCTACGCCGCACAGAACAAGACTTAAATCATTAAAATTGGTTTAGCAGTTTTGGAAATATTAATTTTTATTTTAACCATTGATAGAGCAAAGAAGATGTTTCACAAACTATACGATTGCCTAATTCTGTCTGCATTTCTTCACAAATTCATTAAAACTAAACCGATTTCAATTAAATGAAAAGTATCATTGTGAAAATCGATTGCTCTTTAAGCATCACTATAGCAACTTTCATCAATTTTTAAATCAAAGATGGCCGACTAAATAATATTTCTCTCTTTATGAAGGATCGCTATTTTTAGTTGCGAGGAATTTTCACCCCCTATCGATGGTAACCATGATGCTTTTTTGTTCATTAAAAGCAGTTTATTAATAAGGAATTCATAAGCAAAGACATGCAAGCAGAATTAAAAAAGCAAACAAGGAATCTCCTTAAGGTCGATAAGTTATCAGTAGTAACTCAGGTGACCAACAAATTGGGAGGAAACATGATGACGCCACCGCGATGCTTAATTTTAAATTCACTGAATATTTTTTTACACGAACATAAATACTTACCTAGTTTTAATCTTATTACAGGTATTATGGGAAGTATGCCAACATTTTACAAATAATGCCTTAAAATTACTGCCTATATAAAGCATTCCTAAAATTGTCTTATTATAATATTTTTACCCTAGAACTAATAAAGTACAATAAATATAGGTACACGCTGATCTAGAGCTAAATAGAAAATATTTGTAAGTTCTTGCAAACCCCAAAAGCCGCAGAAAACAGCCAGTAATTTATTTGGTATTTATATGTTTTGAAACTTGAGACCCTTTTAGTACGTCTATGGGCCGGGCCCGTAGTAGGCACGGGCAAACCGGGCTTCTGCTCAGGGGCGCTTAATCATAGGGGCACCAAATCAGAGCTCTAAAGGCGCTAAATTGTACATCTAGAGTAGCCGGATTAGATGAATTTCGCAGTATGAGTATAGGCGTCAATTTACTGTTTCGCCCAGGGCTCAAATATCCAGGGCGGGTCCTGCTATGGGCTTCAGTTATTTAAATATATTGTAGGTTCTAAGATTCTATATAAATTCAAAGCATTTTGAGATATAAAACTTATTAATATAATAATATTTTGACAGCAAATAATTGATGTCTTTGTGGTGGGCACCTCTACTAAATATAAAAATTTTGGTCCTTTTTCGAGAATTAAGGTTCTCTTTAAATTTGGTATGGCTGATTTTAAATGTTATAAAATTGTCATTTGTAGAACGATATTTAAGGTAAATGATGTATTTTTGGGAATTTCGACAATTTTTTAAAAAGTGCTATTTTTAAGCATGTTTGGCATAAAAACTCCGGCACGATTTTTGTAAAATTATACAGTTTTTAAAAGCTTGTTTCTTAATATAACTAATTCTATTGGAGGATCAAAATCACCCAGAAAATATAGAAATCCAAGGCACACAAATGAAGAGATGTCAAATTGAGCCCTAAATCCAATGTTTTTTTTTACATAGCATTACTTAAGTTTGAATTTTTTTATTAGACACCCGGTCTATTTTACATTTACCGCAATGATTTTTAAAATAATTTTGTTAAGTTTTAATAATATTTAGACAAGAAATAAGAATAAAAAAATAGGTAGTAGTACTTACAAAAAATATAATTAATCTTAAGAGCAATTTTTTTAATTTTTTTACAAAACGCGATATTGCTAATTTTGGTATTTTTTTGCGTGGTTCCATGTAAAGATAATATATAAATTTAGGCACATTGCAAATTACCGTTTTTGAGATATTTGACAAAAAGTAGGTTACCATCAATCTTCACCTTTAGGGCATCGCGACGCTACCTATAATGCGACACCGAGCAAATCACTGTTTTTTCCTAACTTCGTAGGGAGACCTTAAACAGCATGCCAAGTTATATCAAAATCTCCCAAAAATTGAATATTTCCAATTTGACTGCCCGACCAATATTATTAATGGTGGACCACCACGACCTGTATATAAAGCGTATGAACTTCAGAAGTAAAATTCAATATGGCGTCTCCTTAGGGCAATCGATTGTTTGTTTACATTTGATGGCCTTGACATTTTTGAAGCGAAAAAAGTGTTTCAGATTGGATTTTTTATTCATTTTTTAAAGGAAATATGTACCCAAGAGCTTGCGTCATTGATTAAAAGCATTTTCAGGTAATGGTGATTACTTACCTTGTCGGTTTTTGTGATTTTTCAGTGCTTAGTCATAGGGGTTGTAAATGGACTATGTGTTCACTTTTACGGTGCATTTATAGTGAATCTTGGGATTCTTGGGGTATTGTCGGGTAATCACATAGTGTAGTGATACGATAGCCAGGGGAATAGTGGGTTTAGGTTCGGTTCGGTTCCGACCTTAAGTGAATTCCAGGTTATCCAGTGGTTCTATTTTTTTAAAAAATTCGGTTCAAATACCTTGTAATTGAGGTTATTTTATATAAGTGCTGGTGAATTTATGGCTCAGAAAACTGTGTTCCTATTTTTTTAGAGATGCCAGGTCGCTGCGCCATTCCAAATTGCAAAACCAATTAGAGTAATCAAGGAAAAAGATACTCAATTTTTAAATTTTCTAAAGATGGAGAACTTGTCAAGAAATGAAAACATGCTATCAAGCGGGAAGATTTTTTCCCAACCAAGTGGTCAATGGTATAAATATATTAGATTGTGTTATTAGATATTAACAAAAAAGTATTTTCAATGCTGATATATCATGGAGTTCACTTGAAGTGTGCTAATCTAAAAGCAATCTAGGAATGTATCAGATCCGTCATGGATCCATTTATTTTTTAATATACTCGTAATGATGTTTTTTCCAAAATTGTTAGGTGTATGAATGAACTTTAAAAGTGAGGAAGTTGAGCGTTCCATAAAATATTACACAAACACAGGAGAAGTATTAGATGTGCCACTAAATAAACTTAAAAAAGGTAAGTCAAAGAGCCGACCTGAGCTGACCCAAATAATATACAAGGTATATTTTATAAATGTTCACATGCATTTCAAAGTGTTGGCGACAAACAATTTTTTTTGGTAATAGTTGGTCAAAGAGGCGAAATTCCATTCCTATCAGAGGTTTAGGTTTTTTAAATTTTTAGCTGCTATTCCTACCAAATTTCCTAACTGTCCAAAATATATGAACATAGAAGAACATTTCAGGGAAAGTCCAAAATCTAAGACAAAGCGTTGAAGAAAGCCTGAAGACTTCAGCTGCTTATTTGCAAGAGCAAGAACACATATTTTGTTGACATAACTTTAAAATTCAAACCAAAGAAAAACCTTCCAATCTGGACGTTTCTCCAAACCACGAACTCTATAACCTTTATGACAATTACTTATAGCATATATATTATCTTCATTGTTTTCTTAAGCTTAAAAAACTAAAATAACCCTCGCCCTTAATTCCGAACCGAACTCTCACTTTTAATCCCACCTCCCTCTTTTTTTCCCTTCTCCTGGTTTTAAGAGAAAAAATGTCTGTGTCCATTTATAAATAGTATTATTTATGAATAGCTACATATATTGATAAAGTAATTACCAAAAATCCATAAAATTTCAATCGTTTAAATATTCTTGCCACTGCAAAATACATTATTTGTATTTATTTGCAGTTTAAATCGTATAAATTCATCAATTTCAACCAATTATACCTAACCGAACGTGTGGCGGAATTGCCCTCATCGGCGGCCATCTTGGATTCGATACCAGGCCTCTGTCGAGAAGGGTGGTGGGTGGACATTTCTCCAATAGTCTGGTAGGCTAGAAAGCTTATTTGTCACTTTTACAGGCAACCTTAAGTTCACCATTTTTTTCCACGGAGAAATGAATCCGCGAGATTTATTGTGGCGTTTCTAACCCTAATTTTGGTTGTCCGTTTTGCTTTGGCAAGAAGTATTTTGAATAGTTTACATTTTTTAAAATAAAAATAGCCCGAAAATTAATGTCAAACATCAACAATTTTGAAGCAAAACTCGCCAAAGCAAAACTGACAGTCAACAGTGAAGCTATAAACACTACAACACCTTATTTATATTCATTTCCCCGTGGAAAAAAGTCGTGAAAGCGACCACTCCGTTCACCTCACTTTACTGACCGTCAAGAATAAATGTCTTAAGATTTGGTAGCGCTCACATAACCTCACGTGACGGAGAGTTACAAATAAGCATCCAGGATATTTATTCTTGACTGCCTGTAAGCAGTGCCTCTATATATATATATATATATATATATATATATATATATATATATATATATATATATATATAATTCAATGCCTGTGAGGTGAGGTGAGCTAAAAGTTCACTTTCACGTGTGAACTTGAAATGCTTTCACCATCTTTTTACACAGGGAAATGAATGCACCGGTGTGAGCGCACACGTCACCTCACCTCACGAACAGTCAAGAATAAACGTCCTGAGGCGCTTCTTTTAATCGGTGCGCTATAAAACCCAGTTACTGCCAACTCGTGTCCACGTTGACTCATTGAGAATAAGGTGGATTGTCAATCACGGGGCTGAAACGACTCAAGTTCTTCAATTAATTAGTGCAATTCATTGAAATATATCGGGTTCGTAAAATGAATTCCACCAAGTAACTAATTGATGTCATCAATGCTCACTGATCGCGCTGAAGCTGCGCAATTGACAACAGGATGATATATTTTAACGTACCAGTCGCGTGGTTGAAAATTCACCTTAATGCGTTTTTTCTACGTTACTGACAGATAAGCTGTTGTCTAATTGTCACTTACCGGAAGGAAAAAGTCGCATGGGGAACGGCTTGATGGAAACCGAGTGAAGTTAATGTGATGCTCTAGTACAGCGATTCTCAAACTGGGTTCCGCGGAACCCCAGGGTTTCGCGAACCGATAATTGGAGTTCTGCAAGAAGTTAATAAAATAAAAAAATATTTGTGGTATCACCCAAAAATGGAATAGTCAGTAGTGTCATGTTGGAAATAAAATAAATATTCTTAGTAGAGTAAGGTAAGTTTGAAAATTGGGACAATCACCTGCTTTCTCTGCGAAATGAGCTGATGGTCAATGATGGTATTCCTTAATGAATCTTCATTTCAATTGTCATCAAGAATAACTGATGTCACAGTTATCTCACTACATGATAAAATCTAGGCTATGTTAAATAAAAAACAGTTTTGGGAATCTTGTCTAAATAGAGGAGTTACTGAGTGCTTTCCTACACTGCTTGATCTTGTGTCCGACTCAAAGAGTCTATCACAACAAAGAATATTTTCCAAGACAAGAAGATGATCTTGATTGGGTTCGCAATCCGTTCTCAGTCTCAGTCGAAAAAGCTCATCAAACTCTAACTGTAAAATAAACTGAACAGCTAATTTATGATTTACGGCTACTTTGTTTAAGTTGTGGGCCCGGCTTAGAAGTGAATATTCAGAATTGGCTAATTTTGCTGTTACAAAAATTGTAGCCTTTTGCTAACAACCCTTGTGAAGTAGGGTTTTCAAAGTATGCTCTTAGAAAATCCGACTTAAGAAATAAACTAACTCCTAAAGTTGATATGCGCATAAAACTTTCGTTCAAACGCTAAACGCGATATTGAGAAACTTGTCTTAAACAAACCGTCCGATCCATTGCATTAAGGTTAAAAGAAATAATAACAAAATATTTTTAACACCTATTTTAGTGTTTTTACTGTTTCCGAGTTATTAATATATTACGAACCTAGTTCTTACATTTTGTTATTTACTCTTTGTTTGGAAGCTTAAAAAGTAGTTTTAATGTCGATTTTTTTTACACAAAACTAAACATTATGTTTTTTATTTAAGTGCTTAGGGTAGGGTTCCCTTGAAAAGAAAAGCAAGCTTTAGAGTTCCACGAGTTCTACAAAAGTTTGAGAACCACTGACTCTAGTAGATAAACCAAATCTATTAACAGGCTATAAATTAGGGTTATAACCTAAAAGTCTGTGAATCTGTAGATGCTCTTGGGAAGGATGCAGATTTTTTGACTTTAATAGAACTAGATCTCGGGCTGAAACAGAATAATAAATAATATTTTCATGGTACATTATTATATAATAAGAGACATTTAGAAATTAGTTCGAAAACATGGAGGATAAAAAATTTAAAAAGACTTTACTGCAATGTACTTTTAACAAGCTATTTTGGTGTTTCGTTCTCTACTGTGAAAGGTTGCACATCGCGTAATGCGCGTTGTAATGGGCTGCCTAACGACGCGGTAAAAAGAGAATTTAGGACATTATGTAGAGAGTGGTGCTGCACAGGATCATGCTGCTATAAACGGCTTTTTGGTAGCGTTAACTGGTTCATGAACCTTACGTTATCACGTTTATTTAGTTAGTGAGGTAACATTTTTAATGAGCAAGGCCAACGCTTTTATAAACACACTGATATAAGCCAATCTTGAGTTCTTATTTTGTTTTTCTTATCAATGGGTCATCAAAACTTAACTAAAATTAAAAGCTTGAAGAATTCTATTTTAAACATAAAAAAATACAGCAACCCTAAGAGTATTTTGAAGGTGTTTAATTCCAAGAAATCTGACGTTGAAAGTTATTATGCGTAATTTAGTTGCACATTTTTAGTAACGTAGAGCCGATTTTTATTTAATAGAGAGGAGAATAAATCTAAATATTTTTAGAGAGACCATTTCTTCTTTTTATGCAGTGAGATCCCTTTTGTTTCTGAGGTAGTTTTAAAACAGGTAAGTTGATTACTTAGTCTGTCTCATTCTAATGCAAGGTGCTAATTATTAGACTAAACTAAATGCTTTTTTAAACATATTTAAGCATAATCGACACTGATTCATATATCTATCTAACCGGGCTCAAGTGATTATGCCGGCTCCTGCATTTTGGTTTTTATAATTTATTTAGCCGTTTATTTCCTTCTTCAATGATTTTGCCTGTGTCTGACCCACATATAGAACTTTCCTTATTTTCTTCTGTTATAGTAAGGTTTTGCAGTGTATTTGATTTGCACCTGTTTTACTAAAACTAGTTATGGTTATTTTGAGTCGCAGTATTAGTGACATGATTATTTATAATAATAATGTTTTGGTTATTAGAATATAAACTGCTCAAAAATTAAAGTAAGCCACCTCATTTATTGTTACATTTTTAAAATAAATTTATTTCCAAACGAAACGGTTAATTATTATTCAATTTACTATGTGACATAGCGTCGATCATCCTCTTTTAGTGTTTTAGTTTTCTTGTTGTCCTGCGCTTGACAGGTAACTTTACAGGGGGGCTACAAGAAAACCGAACCGTACGATTTTGTTTTAAAAAAAATTATGAGACAAAATGACAGTCAGCTAAAGCCAAAAAAAGTCATATCTCAGTTTTTTAAATTTCTCTTTAGTTTCCAAGCTATTTTAACCTAAATTAGATGGCACACCTGGCATAAGCTCTGCTCTACGATTTTTACTGAGGTAGCAGCAAAATTATCTGTAGTGTAGTAAGGAAATTCGTTTGAATTTAAGGTCTTTGCGAAATAACTGGCATTTTTACAAAAAATCATTCTGATGCCAATGGTAATGTTTTAACAAAAAAGAAAAAACTCTCGGTATAAATGTTCAAGCCGCAATAAAACGTATTTTTCACTTACCCAGAGTTGATAGCAGATCACCTACAGAAGGTAAAACTCAGGTTTGGTCATAAAAAGGAGAATTTATGCAAAATTGTGTTTGCACGTCCCTGGTTGTACTCAGTGGTCATCTATGGCACAATGGCGTACAATGTTCATATAGGTCAACATTTGGCTTGCCTGTAACAAATTTGGTGGCTATAGGTCAAACCGGGTAGAAACGTCAAACCAAAATCAGAAACAGTACAATTTTATGGACAAAAAATCATATCTTAGAACCACAGAGAAATTTAAAAAACTAAAAGATAGCTTTTTTTGACTTTAGCTAACTGTCAATTTTTTTGAAAAAAAAACGTACGGAAAATGGGAGCCATGCAAACTTTTGTTACATTTACGTTGGAGCCACCCTGTGAAGCGACCTGTCAAGCGCAGGACAACAAGGAAACTTTTTTATTGGTAGTTTCTTGTAGCTGTCTTATTTTCATATTTTATGCTGCTATTCACTCGTTCTATTTTTCTTCTAATTTCTTTGTTTCGAATTTGCTCTACTTTTAATGCTTGACTTGCCCTTTTTAAAATGTTGACCTTTTGGCCACTAAGAATTTTATTGGTTCTCCCTTTGGATGGTTGGTTTTGCCTGCTTTCTTTCCCTATACTCTTTTATTTTAAATAAACTATTTACTAACAACTCCATTCTTTTTGATTGATCTTTAGTTGGTCCTTCTCCCACTTTGATAGAGCTGGTTTTCAATGACAGATCTATAAAGCTTTAATCAGTAAATAAAATCTCCTTTTAAACACAAATTATCTTTTTTATTTTATTTAATATTTTTATTTTTTATTTTTTAAAAAAGGAACAAGAAATAGTTTAGAAATAAAATTTCGGACTTCCATTGTCTTTATTTATTTTAAACACTACCTTTCGGTTGGTAAGTATATCTAGTCTTTTAGTCTGTAGGCTACTACTTAGTGCAGTCAGGTGTGACGGCTCGCCTCCTTTTTTTTATTCTTAAGGGGGCAAACTTCGTCCGAAAACTTACCATTTGACAACACTGATATCGCGTTTTTTGGCCAAATCTTTGTTCTAATAGAAATAGAAAATGAGAAAGCGGAATGCGTTGAAATTTTGAGGGGTAGTTTTTTAAAGCATTTTTAACAAACGTATCTTAGCAGTTTTTCGCGAAATCATTTTATTCAAAAAATAAAAAAAAAGTTATGGCTAAAACACAACAAATATTTCAAAACAATGTTTGGCATTTCAGTAGCCTAGTTGTGTTATAGAAAACTGTAGCGAAATTGTTTCGATTTTTGTATTTTTTGGAAATGTACAAAAGAAAATTAAAAATCTAACAAGATACGTTTGAAGATTTTTAAAAAAACTTGCATATGAACATAAATAATGTTTCAACTAGTTTTTTATAGAAGAGATCTATTAGGATTTTCAAAAGCGTGCTCAATTTTATATTTGCTGCAGGGCACCAAATCAGACAAGAGCCATCAACCTCCTGACTGAAGCGCCACCCCCATATACCGGGGGCATTGGATTGAAAAAATTTAACTAAGATCACGTCACCCGGATTTTCACATTATTTTCAGATATTTTGTAAAAATAAAATGTCGTTTAATATAAGTTAATATAAGTGAAATGATTATAAGTAGGTATTTAAAGACATACAAGTAACAAACAAAATCACGGGATTACGAACCAATTTATAAGATAGTTTTTGACAATTAGTATATTGCTCAGTTAAAAGAAGCTTGTGCTTAACTTCGCTGAGTTGAAAATAAAGCCCTTTTCATTTATTTATTTATTACATAACAAGAGAAAAAAGTGACAAATTTCACACGAGCGTGAGAAAGTTAATTTGTGTCGAGTTATAGAGGCTATTTTTCCTACAAACACTGTTAAACTATACTAATTTTTGTGGGAAAGTAGTTTGCTACACCAGTGCGAAAAAGTATTGTAACAGTTAAACACTTCCCATACATGTGCCGAAGTACTGAAAGTACTTGTCACACATGTGGGAAAACATTTCTGCACTCGGATGAAATTTAATGTTTTCTGAGGATGCAAATCGTGTAAAATCCAACATTTTTATATGTGGTCGCAGGAAATAGTAATTTACCTAACCAGTGCGGAAGACGCACACACATTCGTTAAGTATGTAGGTAAAATATTTGGAGGCAGGCTCATAGTAACATTATGTGTGGCTAAGTCTTCTTCGGGATTATCGGTATTTTCTATCACAGTAAATAAACACTTTTTTTCTATTTTTGTCATCCCCTGGTTTTTGACAAAAAATAGGCTTTGTTATTTACTCTATTCTTTTATTGTTTCTGTTGCTATTGGAAAACTAGCCGCCCACTTGTGTTTTTAGGCAAAAATTAACGTCAGTGTCAAACTCACAATGTGTTGTTTTTTTGTCATCCCTAAAATTTTAGTAAAGCCCACAATTTAGAAACCGAATAGGTGTCGCTAGGAATCTAGGGTCACTGCATCCTGGACGCCAGGCTTCCAGGATGCAGTGACCCTATAGGACTCCAATATGTAGTGCCACCTATTGACTGATATTTAAATATTTTGCCTTGTTGTCTTTTGCTTAAAAAATTGGCTAAATCGAATTTGTCTTCTTAAGACGCTTCCCTTAAGGAGTGGTTTCCATATGTTTGGTATGTCCGGGGTTCGTTGACTGAAAATTTCTTTATTCTGCATTATAAACGCAGCTTCAATAATTTTTCGTTTTCGCCAATGTGACTCCTTATGCAAAACTTTAACTTCAGAATATTGAATCCTGTGATCATTTGACCATGCATGATTCGCTAAACCAGATTTTTCAATATCCCCCAATTGGGTAATTTTTAGATGTTCCGTTACTCTAACCCGAAGAGGGCGTTTCGCTTCACCTACATATGATTTACCACACTTACACGGAATGTGATAAATACATTCCTTATAATTTGAGGGATTATCTGATTTTGTTTTAGTTACAGTTATGCTGTTTTCTTTGGCTACTCCTCTGATGTTTTCTGAAATCCGTTTAACATATGGAATGTTAACAACACCCAACGGATTATTATTATTTTGAAAATTTGCTACATTTGGTTTGTTTTTAAATTTAGAGATCGAGTTTATTAATTTCTCGGAAAAACCATTCTGTTATAAGTCCTTTTTAATGTTGTAGATTTCGGTGGTTAATTATTTATTATTAATACAAATATTTACGGCTCTTAAATACAAACTTCTGATAACGCCTTGTTTTGTAGCAACAGAATGATTAGAAATAAATATTAGGTACTGTCCCGCGTGTGTAGGTTTCCTATATACTTACAGTCGTTTAAATGTTTCTGTCTATTCGTTTGGCAAGAACATCCAAAAAAGGTAACGCCGACTTTTTTTCAATGTCCATTGTGCATTTGACTGTTGGTCAAATACATATATCGTAGCTAAAGTTTTAATAGTTTCAAACAAAAAGAAATAGTTTGTTTAACAAAGTTGAACAAACTTGTAACCAGAAAAAATTAGCCCCTCTTTTTTCATTTTAGCGGCAGCTTGTTTGACTTTCAGTGTTTTTATTATGTAAATAAAGTCCTTTGAAGGAAATTACTACCTCGAGCAGGAAATTGCCATGCATAGAGCGTTTCCTGTCATCATGCATAGCTTACTTAAATTGCATTGTGTATTTAGCCCAAAATATTTACTAATTAGGTAAACTTACCCTTAAGTAAATGTATCGTATATGTACTCGTATTCTCGCAAGACTAAATAATATTTACTTAATTTGGCAACACTATCATTTTCTGATGCCGTGCATAGTGTATACAACTGTTTCTCTAGGAATTAAGCGGATGTTTGAAAGGACATAAATAGTTTTCCTGAAACAGCAGGAAACAAACAACCAGGAATTGTAACAGTAGTTTTATTAAAATATTATAATCAGTGTGACCATAGTTGAAAGAAACTAGCATTTTAATATACACGGTGTTTCACGAACATCGAAACAGAGGCCTGTTTGGGTATTTAGAGTGCGAGTTTGGAGAAACGCTCGGACACGTCGATTTTGTTTGCAACGGAGACACTTTTTGGCTATCTTGAAATTTTTGTAGCACGAACCCCCTCTAGTGATACCTTGTTTTGAAGGCCTTTTGAATGTTCTTACAACCGTGTAAATATTTCACAAATATATCCATTAGTTTTTGAGATAATTGCCTTCAAACTTTCAGATTTAATATAGACTGATAAAATAAAAATTTAATTAGAATTTTCCATTCCATGTTAAATTTTAAAATTTGAAAACAATATCTCAAAAACTAATCAATGGATTTTCGAAATTTTTACATGGTTGTAAAGATGTTCAAGAGAGTTTAAAACAAGGTATCACTAGACCCACTTTCCCTATTCAAAATATAGGGGTAAAGTATACCCCTCGAAGGGGGCTCGTGTGAAAAGGTGTTCCCCTCGCAAACAAAATCGACGTGTGCTCGGACAAATTTTCCTCAAAATTTCTCCAAATTCGCACTCTAAATACCCAAAAAGGCCTCTGTTTTGATGTTTGTGAAAAACCGTGTATGTAAAGTTAAAAAATAACGCAAATACAAATTAGTTGAAAAAATATTTTAATACCTAATTTAAAGAAAACTGTCCGTTCTTGGCTTGCATATTGATATACATTAAAAATTTTATTAGCATATATTTAATCTAAGCAAAAAATTTTTATCTGGATGCTTTGCGGTTCGACCTGCAAAAACCGAATTAAGTCCCGAGATTGCCAGATCCGTGTTCTTTGCTTTGGATGAGTCGAATTTAAGGTCCAGCATTTAATTTTTGGGTTCTGCACATCAGTATCTGTTACAGATTTTGTTTGCATTAAAAAAAAGGCTGTCCGTGCTATAGCTGGAGTCCATCAGAGAGAATCTTGCAAGCCACATTCTATTAACCATAGAATCGTAACACTAACATCATAGAGAAAATAATAATAGAGTGCATAATTCTATGGTTCAAAAGCGGCAACAAGTTTACGCTAGCGCCACCCTTGGCTACTGGAAGAATTAAGAATGCGCGGGCGGGCTCGGCGGGCTTTTTAAATGATTTTTTTCTTAGTAAAGATGCTATTTTTGAGGTCAGGCTAATTTCATGTATGCGAAAAGAATTTGGATATCAAAAATATATTAATTTTAGTCATGTAAACCTGTAAGATATCCAAACTTTTTCCGCATACATAAAAATTTGCATGACCTCGAAAATGTAATACTTAAATAAAAAACAATGTTTTTTAAAAAATTTAATATTTATTTTTTTTTAAATGAGAACTGTTTTAGAAAAATCTAAAAATATTTAACAAATATAATGTTTTTTCTTAAATGTATAAACTAGGTATTTATATTACAAAAAACTGTGGATTTTTAGAAAACTTAAAAATAGTTAAACATGTACCACCTAATAATCCTTAATAAAACCAATATTTTAAAAAAATAAGAACACACTTTTACAGTCTTCAATTTTCTAATTTCTAGGTTTATGTGGAATTGCTCAAATGTTGTAATATAATTTTCATATATTCTTCACAATATCCGTTCTCCAATCCATTTTTAATAATAAAGGTGGCCAGATAATGATGTTATCCCATTGTTGATTGTTGCGTTGGATAACTAAAAAGCAAAAAAAAAAGCTGCCAGGGGACTCATAATAGTAGGTATTTTATACAGGTGTTAATAAAGTATGTCGCCAAACTTCAGAGGATTATCTTGAGTGATTTTAAGAAAAAAAAACTTTGTATAACCATGCTTAGTTTTTGAGATATGGGTTATTAAAATATTAGTTTTTTGTTTGCTTTTTATTTATAACTCGTGCAGTTTTTGAGATATTTAGCTCAAATCTGGAACATGTTGTTGTTTTGTTACAAGGCATACATCATTAAGCATGTCAAATATTAGGAAAAACTACAGGGTGATATTTTTTCCGCGGTCATGCCCCCTTTTTTCTCCAGAACTTTTTTGCAGTAAGTTATTGGCAGATTTAAAAATGTAAAATGAATTCCCTGTTTTATTCAGAAATTTTTTGATATGCAATATTTTTATCTCTAACCATTTTTCAGAAAAAAAAACAAAATAAAATAACTTGTATCTTCAATTGCTATTTAGAAATTACATAAAACTCGCATAAAATTAAAATAATGAAGAGTACAAATTTTCCTTTTTTGTCTTTTCTTGGAAACAGTTAGAGTTACAAAAAATTGCAGAAGATCAAAAAGTTTCTGAGGAAAGGTGGCTGTTGCCTCCCCCACCCCAATAAGCCTTTGTGTCGACTCTGTCTGAAATATGTGTTTATATGTAATATAATTTCAGGGGCTAACCTAATTTTTAAGGGGGAGCTTAGCTCTTGAAGCTCTGCCCTAAGTACACTTTGGGCCTATTCTTAAATTATGTAATTGACCCACCTCCACCCTCTGTACAGAATTTTCAAGAAACAAAATACATTAAAAAAAAGTTATGTGTAATACAAGGCCAAACACTGCTACCCCTTTGAGCAATAATTTTGAACATATAATTATTATGTTAAATGGCATTATGTATTTTAAGCATAGGCCCTAGTATGGGTGTGGAAAGAGACAGAACTTATTAACCAATATTTTTCTATTACTTACCTAAATAAAATACTCTGCCAATATATGGGCCCCTAAGCTCACACTAGGTACTATAGTTATAGTTTATGTGTGAGCTATTATAACTAAAAACTGAAATATATTTTATTTAACTCCAGACTAAATTACCTTTTGTTTGATACCACACAAGCCATGTTTTGACTTAAACTCAAATTTTTAAAATCTACCCCCACCCTTAAAAAAAAAACTATAATGTATTTTGTTAAACTCCGGACTCAATTACCTTTCCTTTGATATCACACACGCCATGTTTTCACTTAAACTCTAATTTTTGAAATATACCCCCACCCCTTTTTTAAAATAAATTAAAATGTATTTTGTTTAACTCCAGACTCAATTACCTTTCGTTTAATATCACACACGCCATATTTGCACATAAACTCTAATTTTTTTAATCTACCTCCACCCTTTTATTCGGTTTGTGTTCGGTGGATTTTGTTCATTTTTAAATAGGACCATCTCGACCCAAGACCCAGCCTAGGTACCAAATTTCATTAAAATCCGCCAAGCGGTTTTTGAGTTATGCGCGTTGGTCGTTACAGACATACAGACAGACAGACCGACAGACAGACAGGCAGACATACAGACAGACGGCGCAACAAAAAAGTTTCAAAATCATCTGAAACGCAAAGATATATAAAAATTTTTGAAATCGGAGCAACTTTTTTTTTCTCGAGAAAATTAGGATCACCAAAGCTCACACTACTATAGTATTAACGGAAACTTGGATTCAAGAGGGGGTTTATAGTTCTGAACTTTTTCCATCACGATTCACTGTTTTCAGAAAAGATAGAAACCTTAAAAGTACTCAATTGTCAACGGGGGGTGGCACTCTACTTGCCATAGACAGTAGTTTTTCGTCCTCAAAATTAAATCTGGAGGGAATAGGTTTTGAAAATATCCCATTAATTGATGTAATAGGCGCCAAAATCTCGCTGGAATTTACATCAGTATACGTCATATTATTTTATATTCCGCCCAACCTAAATATTAAGTATTACGAGACTATCTTTGAAATCCTAATATCTTTGGAATATCTGTACAACGCTAGCTTAATTATTTTAGGGGATTTTAATTTAAGGGAGTATTCAGCCTATTTTCTCCAGGGAATTTCTTGCAATCGTCTTTTGCCTTTTCTTAATTTTATTAATTTCATGGATCTAACCCAATGTAATGACGTTTTGAATTCTGAAAATAGATTGCTCGATTTGGTCCTGTATAATAAACCGTGTTCTGTTGAACGCGCCAAAGATACATTGGTTAGAGAGATTTTAATACATCCTGCTCTTGTTTGCTTATTTCAATATGTGTCTAAATCTAGGCATAAAAAGACAGCTGAATTGAACATTTTCTATAATTTTCGAAAAGCTAACTTTGTAGGGCTGTATGACAGTCTCTGTAACACTAACTGGGATTTTTTAGATAGATTTACTGACTGTGATGAAATGTGTAACGCTTTTTATCAAAAACTTTATGATACATTTGATAACTTTGTTCCGAAGACTAAGCAAGGCAAGCGGAGCTATCCTCCATGGTTTACGTCTGATATAGTTAAATCAATAAAAAGGAAATATAAACTCTGGCAAAAATACAAACTTAACAGGGATCCCACAGTTCTCAGCAGATTTCAAGATCTCAGAAGGGAAATCAAGGGCAACATTGAACGTAGCTTTAGGGCATATTGCTTAAGACTACAGAGCGATATCAAATCGAATCCTGCAACTTTTTGGCAGTTTATAAAGACGAAAAAAGGCAATTCGGCGATGCCTAGTTCTATGTCTGATCGTTCTGGTAATAATGTAAATGGACCGCAAGAAATTGCGGAGTCTTTCGCAGAATTCTTTCAGGAGTCCTTTTTGATAAATGATGATGTTGATGCTTCTGTGCCGAACAACCAGGGCCTAAACAGCGACACATTTAGCATGCCTCAATTCAGCAAAGAGTATGTTTTAAAGTGCCTAAAAAAAATTAAACCCAAAGGAACTGTGGGACCCGATAAAGTACCGGCTTTTTTTCTTAGGGACTGTGCGCCTATCTTGGCGCTCCCTCTAAGTAAAATTTTTAATTTGTGTACAGCGTCTTCCAGATTTCCGAAAGCCTGGAAAATTTCTAAAATTACACCTGTCCTCAAAAAGGGTGATGTTAACAAAGTCGAAAATTATAGACCGGTTACAATAATTAATAACTTTTCCAAAGTATTTGAAATCGCCCTAAACGATCATTGGTGCTTTTATATGAAAAATAAAATTTCTCCTTTGCAGCATGGGTTTATGAAAAAACGTTCAACAACAACGAACTTATTATGCATTACTCAATATATAACTGATGCTTTTGATGAATGTCTGCAGGTTGATGTGGTATATACTGACTTTTCAAAGGCTTTCGATCGGCTTGACCACAAACTATTGCTTAACAAACTTAGTGATGCGGGACTTTCTGCGTCAGACGTTGCTTTTTGCTCCTCTTACCTTGAGGGTCGTACGCAATATGTTGAATGCAGTGGTCGGGCCTCTCGGGAGTTTCTGGTGGGGTCGGGTGTACCACAGGGATCTATTTTAGGTCCCCTCTTTTTCATACTTTTTATTAATAATATTGTGTGTGATCTTGAAGTGGAGGTTCTATTATATGCTGATGATATGAAGATATATATTCGGGTTAGGAGTCGCGATTCTTGTCTCAAGCTTCAGAGAGCTTTGGATAGGATAGTCAACTGGTGTGTTGTGAATAAACTGCCATTGAACCCTTCAAAATGTAATATTATGACATTTACTCTGAAACAAAGTAAGATTATGTTTGACTACTCTATCGAAGGGCAAATTTTGCACAGGCCCAAGGTTTTTAAAGATCTTGGAGTGACCTTTGACCCCACAATGTCATTTGTTGATCACATTAATGAAGTTGTTAATAAGTGCTGCAAATCCTTAGGGTTTATAATGAGAAACTCTCGTGAGTTCACTAACATGGATCTTATTAAACTTTTGTATTTGGCTTTTGTCCGATCAATATTAGAATACGGTGCTATCGTGTGGAATCCACACTATAATGTTCATAGTGAACACCTCGAATCAGTACAGAGAAGACTTCTTAAATTTCTTTCATTTAGACTAGACGGTACTTATCCTCCAATCGGATATCCACACAAAGACCTACTCGCGAGACATAAGTTAGAAACACTCCAAGACAGAAGAACGAAATGTCAGGTAATTTTTATTACCAAACTGTTAAAAAATGAAATTGACTGTCCGCAGTTTTTGGAACGAATTAATTTTTTGGTTCCCAGACTCCAGTCACGAAATCCACCCACCTTCTACCTACCCACACCGAGACTTAATATTAACAAATTTTCACCCTTACATAGCATGTGCAATAGTTGTAATAAACTTGTGAATAACTTAGACATATTTAATTGTAATGTATCGCAAATCAAGAAACTTACTTTGTAGTTAACTGTTAAGTAGGTATATATGTATGTTTGTTTTAATTTTGATTTTTAATTTTAGTCATTTGAATATTATTTGATACTTTTGTATAACCTACTCTTTTCCCATTCTGTAATTGGCTTTGCTGTAGAATGGTGTAAATAAATAAATAAATAAATAAATAAATAAATAGTATATGTGTGAGCTAAAAAACATTTGCAACCAAGCAGTGTGTACTCAATGTGATTGTAATGATCCATACAAATCCATAATGTCTGTGTACCTAAAAAGTAAAAGCACTAGCTAGAATTTTGTTCAAACACTAAACTAAAAGACAGAAGCCTAAGGATTTTTAGACATTTTCCATATATTTCATGAATAAAAAAATTAAATAGGTGAAGATATGGCATAATAAGAACTCGGCTAATCTGGAGCAGGAGGTACTGTTTGAGAGGATTTGCCTTTTGAGTGTTTGTGTTGTCTGAATGTGAATGTCCTTAACTAAAAACAAATAAGTGCCTACTAGATTAAATTAAATTGAAGTAAAATAGATTTGATACCATTTAACATTCAAGTCGAAACTATGCACATTTTATAAGAACTTAACATTGATATAAGTGTAACATAACATTTATAAGATTATAACATAACTTTTTATAAGAGTATAGCACAAGATTTATAAGAGTATAACATATAAATCTCTAAAAGTATAACATAACACATCTATAACAGGTGTGGCTTAAAATTAATAAGATTAAAACATTTATGACAATAATAATATTATGATCATTTTGTGATATTATATAACATATATAAGTAGGTAGATATAATGAAAAAAAAGTATTATAGTATATGTAAACTTGACCAGTATTCTCCCGACGAGCTACCATGCAGCTCAGGGACAGTACTTCAATTGTATTAGGAATTTGTAACGAAACTTTGAAAATAAATTCAAATTTGAAATAACTGTGTCTCGGGTCCCCCAAAGACCTATTCTTGGGTGCACTACTGACTAAAATATCTACTAAAACTAAAAATGGAAAATGCCGAAAAGGCAATACATCAATAATAATAAAATTATATGGACAATGACCCATAAGAAGGTGCAGGGAACTTCCCCTCCCCCCCAAATCTCAAACTATATTAAGTTTTTACATACAGAATACACATCCTGGTCACAATGCAAAACTGTTTTATGCAATATTTATTATGATATCTACCCCCCCTAAATAAAGTTCCTAGATCCACCCCTGCCATAACTGAGGGGTGAACAGCTGAACAAAATTTGTACACCATCCTACAGGACTCAAATAAATTCTTGGTCCTGTAGTGTATTTTAGTGTCCTGTGGAGTCCTACAAAGTCTTGTTAAAAAAAATTGTAAACTTGCTGTGGACAGATGATCACCCCTCCCGAACACACAATGCACCAATACTAAGTTGACACATTTTATCTAAAACCAATGTATATGTTCAGTGTCAATCTGTATAACAAGTATATAAATCGACCCTAACTTCAATAACATAAATTATCTTTCTTACCTTGTCTTAGTCACAAAACAAGACCAGTTTTGTCTGATAACACGCGCTTTAACACAAAACAGATCTCCTTTGTAATGAAAAAGTTATTTCGTAGCAAAATTTTTGCATCCGAAAATTCCAGAAAAACAAACCAAGAATTTGAGGTTAGGTTTGACTCGACTGCGTTTACAATATACTTGTAACTTGCTTTTAAAAATGACTTGCAATTTGTAATATGGGTGGAATACCTGTATTATTTATTTATTTTTTTGGTTGCAATTTGGTTGAATGTTACAGATGTTTATACCTATGCAACAACGAATAACAGCAATTTTTATTTAAACAGTATAAATCCTGAATTAGGATATAATTCATTGTTTTATATAGGAATCAGATTGTATAACAAATTACCATTAGAGATTAAAAATTGCAAATCAAATAATATGTTTAAGAGAAAAAAAAAAGAAGTACTTGTTGCCTAGTCAGCCTCGGTGGCGTATATAGAAAAAAGTTTCGGGGGGGGGGGGGCAGACCTCATAAAGACGTATTTTATACTATTTTATATTTGTATTTATGAAATATGTGGAAAATATCTAAAAAAATCTTAGCTTCGGGGGGGGGGGGGCGGGGCGGGCATATATACGCCACTGGTCAGCCTGATTGTTTAAGTAAACCCTTGGTATCATATTATATTATATTATATTATATTTTTTTATTTTAGTCTCTATATTATTTTTTTGGTGTATTTTAGTATAGTAACCTTTTCTCATAAAGAAATATAGTAGCAATGTTTTTTTTAAGTATAGGATTAAAAACATTTTACAGTACAGTGTAAGTACTTGAGAAAGCTGTGTGTTACTAGATTATTCTTTTAGTAGGTAGGTATAGTTAGTTCTGTTGGGAATGATACAGGAATGCTTGTAATGATTTTTCGGTATTATTAGAGAAATATAGCCAGGCTATAATTGTGCCAGGCACTATTTTAACACATTTACATGATTAACTGACAGTTAATCGTTCAAAATTCCTACCAAAGTCGAATTTAAAACTATCGTCATTTATTTTTAATTAATAAAAGAAGGCACTATTTATTCCGGTTCATATAGTAAACAAAGGCCATGTGTTGAAAGATCACAGCTGATATTACAATGTGAAGGTGTCAAAATTGTGCCTGGCACAATTATAGCCTGGCTATATTTCAATAATTCTCTAATAATACCGAAAAACCATTACAAGCACATTCCTGTATCATTCCCAACAGAACTAGCTATACCTATACCACGGATCACCTACCTACTAAAAGAATAATCTAGTAACACACAGCTTTATCAAGTACTTATACTGTACTGTAAAATGTTTTTAATCCTATCCTAAAAAAAAACATTGATGCCATCTTTCTTTATGAGAACAGGTCACTATACTAAAACACACCAAAAAAATAATATGGAGACTAAAATAATAAAATATAATATAATATAATATAGTACCAAGGGTGGTTTACATAAACAATCAGGCTGACTAGGCAACAAGTACTTCTTAAGTTTTCTCTTAAACATATTATTTGATTTGCAATTTTTAATGTCTAATGGTAATTTGTGATACAATCTGATTCCTTTATAAAACAATGACATATCCTAATTCAGTTAAATAAAAATTGCTGTTATTTACCCTGGCTTTATTTCAATAATTTTTTTTTACGGTGCGCACTCGCAAGGAGATCCCTATCACGCTCGAGAAGCGGCAAGTGCGCGGAAATGTTGGTGTATGTTGGTTTTGAAGAGGTTCAGATTGTAACCTGCAGGGAAAAGTGTCGCAGGAAGCTTATTCCACATCCATGCTGTTCTCCAGAGATATATTATCCATTATGTAATAATAAGAAGTAAATAGTTATTAGTATTATAAGTTTGGATTTGTTTTGTTATAGAAATACTGGTGTATGTATTAACATTTAAATGTATTTTTTATAATTATGTTTGTAATTTGAAATAGCATGATTTGCTAATAAAGATTTATTCAATTCAATTCAACATAGTAAACCATTTCTAACAACAAATGGCATTAGGAAAATACTAAGCGAATAAATTTATGAACGACCCCAATCGAACAGAATAAAATTAGTTTTAAATACAAATAGAAACCTAGTCCGCGATTGCAGCGCTGTGCGCTACTGGAACTTGTTGGCTGCGCGGCCCTATCTTTTCGGCAGTCTCTTTTTTTGTCTCTGACTAACATCAATTTATGTGCTCGAAACCGCTAACTTGTTTTCAAAAATTTTAGGAATGTTCGTAGAACTGATCAGCCCTCCACGCGTCAAAACTTAAATTTAAGGGCGCCTCTGCCTATTTCAGGTACTACCCTGGTCTAGAAATCTTTAATTTATGAAGGTAGAAAGGTATTCCACTTACCATTGACAGTTAGACTTGCGACATCCATCAACAATTTAGAAAACAAGTCAAAGAATTTCTGCTGGACAAGCCATATTATTCACTAACTGTATATTATGATGATCAACATGGATAATTTAGATTGTTTCCTTCGGGCTCTATTAAATGGCTCTCCTTATATTTGTTTTATTTAAATTTAAAAAAAAATTATATTGTTTTAATATTTTTAAATCTAGAAATATGTGATTTTAAGGATCTTGATTTAAAAATGTGATATTTTTTCGTTTTGTGATAGTTAATTTTAGTGTGCCATTGTTTTATATAATGATTTATTTACCTTAATGTGTGGCATAAACCTAATTTTTTTTTGTTTTATAAATACTTTAGCTTTAGCCTGCTTTGTCGGATAATTTTTGATGACAAAAAGTTTATTTTGATTGACTAAAATAAAAACTATTTCTTGACATGGATGAACCTCTGTTCTTAACCCTCCTATAGAAATGTGAAAAAAATTATAATTTAGGTGGCGTCGCGTTTGTCCAACAGACCGATATGTACATATGGGTTCCAATCGAGGCGATGTTCTAACAGCCATTTAAATCTAGAATTTAACATATTTTAATAATCAAGCAAACTGCTAAAACTTACAAAATACGTATTTAGTAAATAGGTATTTTAAAAAAATAATACGTAAATATTCATTTAAAAAAGGGTTGCAAAATCAAAATACAAAGTTTTTATTTGTCGTCGGTCTTAAACGCCGTACCACACTGCTCACGGATTAAGCCTCTTTTTAAAGTTAAATTTTTTATTTTTATTTAAACTTATTATCATTTTAAAATCAATTTTTTTCAATCAGTTTTCCAAACTAGTTTTTAAAATAATTATATTACAAGGTCGTTAGGACGAGTGGTAACCTGCATTTCATAATTTTTGAGATAACTTTTTGACAGTTATCAGCTGTTTACCATAACAAATAGCATAGGCCAACGAAAAAAAATTGGAAAAAGTTGTTTCAAAAATAAAGATATGAACTGTATAATTTCTCAAATTACTCGCTAGTATGTAATCTGATAGTTTACTTTTTTAAATTAACATAAACAATTACCAAACTTATTCTCGCTTGCTCTTGTTCTAGTTTTTCTCGTATTTCCGTAGATGGCGCTTCTTGCGAGGGTTTTCTCAGTATAGACATTGAATTAATGACAAAACGGTCTCATTAACTTCGCAAGGGTGTCACATTGACCAAGCAGCGTTCTGAGGAGACCCATAAGGACGAAACAGTTAACTGTCAACACTTATAAGGTGTCCATTAGATCTTGATTAATTTAACATCATGCATTCGAGCTACGCACGGAAAAATAACTTGTTTGATTTTTAAAATGGGTACAAAATTCACGTTTGTAAGTATTATTTGGCTTAAAAATTTCACCGATTGAGGCTCGCGTCTGAGGGTAGGTAAAAACGCTAATCAGCCTTGCTCTGGCCTGAATGACGGAAGAGCTATCGTAGGTCACGGAGGTTTATTTTTTTTGCAATCGATCTTTTCATCGATCGATATATATATATATATATATATATATATATATATATATTAGTTTATTCTCTCCTGCTCTTGTTCTAATTTCTCTCATAACTCGATAGATGGCACTTCTTGCGAGGATTTTCTTACTATAGACATAGGATTAGAGACAAAACGGTCTAATTAACTTCGCAAGGTGTCACATTGACCAAGCGTTGTTATGAGGAGTCCCATAAGAACGAAACAGTTAACTGTCAACACTTGTTATGTGTCTATTAGATCTTGGACCCCCGTGAGTTTAAGCTTTCGAGCTACACAAGGAAAAATATGAGAGAAACAAAAACTTCTTTTTACCCCATTAGCGGGTACTAAAAGTCACGTTTGTTATAAATAATGACTATTAAAACCGTGATGTTTTGAATAAAAATACTAATTTTTTAATACAAACTCAACTACCGACGCGACACCAACAAAAGAAATAAGTCAAAATGAGATATAATTTGTCTAAAGCCCACAGCATCCGTTAAAACGTTTACAAAACTTAAAACAATATTTCATAACAGGAGAACGCGATTAGGATGTTATACATTAAAAACACGTTTTGCTAAGCGAAAAAAAAACATTTTAATAAAAGAGGCGTATAATAGTCGAGACTTGTTTCCACGTCAAAAACATGCAAAACAGGACGCTTGTGTGCGTCATAAATCTTTTTTTTTCTGCAAAGATTTATAAGTGAAAGATAAAGCAAGATATTTAAAAAATCAGGCATGCTATTTAAGAGATAAAGAATACTGTTTATGGGTAAAAAATATAGACCAGCGTAACAATTAAATTATACTCATCAATCAAGGTGGGCAAAAAATCTCCGCTAAATTTATTTGTTGCAAATAAAAAAATAAACGTTGTTGTGTAAAAAAAATATTTAAAATAAAAAAACGCCACACCAAAAACCCTTTAATCTAATTGATTGCCCATTTTTGCATAAAAAATTATCAGATACTTTTTGAGATGTATTTATTTAACCAATTTGTTATATGAACATAAGTGTTCCTTTTTAACTAAATTTCATTGTAAGAGGTATTCGTTCGATTGCAGTTTAATACGGTTGTATAAAGGAAGTACCTAAATAATAGTGCCAACGAGTTCAAAGTCGCGGCTTCTTTTGTTTATATAATAAACCGCACGGCGGAAATCTGTGTTAAATATCTATAAACAATATTTAATATAAACGATATATCATGTTCAAAAGCAAAAAGTGTAACCCAAACAAAATCAAGAAATAATGGATAATGCCGAATTATTTCAGGATAGCCATGCTAGAACAAAAAATAAAGAAGTTTTGTATAGCGAATGGAAAAATCCCAAAACGAAAAAAATTCACTTAATGTAGAAGTGAATTATCTCCGAAGTCAACTGGAAACTATGCAAAAAAGTTTGCAGATTTAGAGACAAGTCACTAAAAAAAAAGAGTCTAACATGGACTATAATACGGATGAGGACGATCTGGCAGAAAAACTGAGTGGATCAGTCAAAAAGGAAAAGGTTGTGAAAAACGTCGAATGGATACTTCACTCTCACCACCACAAAAAAGTTTGGGCACTGAAGAGCCCTCCAATAAACCAAAAAACGAAGAAGAACCCAGCGGCGTAGTAAGAGTTTCATGCGCCCGGAGCAAGGTTAAAGTTTGGCGCCCCCCCCCCATATAAAATCTTTACACAAACATGTATAAAATGTAAGAGGCGCCTTTCGGCGCCCCCTGACTTTGGCGCCCGGGGCAGGTGCCCCGGTCGCCCTGCCCTCACTACCCCCTACTAAGGTTAAAAAGCTCCATTACCTCCACCGATTATGGTAAATGGCGTAAAAAAATTTAACGATATTTATGAAAAGGTAAATATCATACAAGGAGTTAATATTAAAGTTTTAATAACGAAAATATCAAAATAAATGTACAAGACGTAGATAGCTATCGACTGGTTACTAAAATGCTAGCACATGTTAAGAAAAAAAAAAGAACAACTTGAAATAAGGTATAGAAAAATTACCTGGCTAATTAGAAGGTCCAATTTAACAATTTATAATAATGACTGCTTTACAGACAAATACTAAAACTACGGGGTTGTTCTCAAGAGTTAGTTTTACAGAAATTTTAAAATAAAGTGTTAAGAATCATTGTGAATGCACCTTGGTATATTCGAAATAGTGACCTTCATCGGGACCTAAAAATCAAAACTGTAGCAGAGACCACTAAAAGTACTTAAAAACCCATGAAGATAGACCCCATCAACATGTTAATGTGGAAGTAATTGAGCTTCTAGACAATACTATGCTAGTTCGAAGACTAAAAAGAGTGAAGCCGTTTGAGCTAGTGAACTAAACGAAATATATAAAATAAAGTAATGCTATAAACATAACACAATGGTAAGTTACAGATGAAGCAAAGCGGGGAAAACTGTATTTTTTTTTTACGGTTAAGTGCACTCACAAGGAGATCCCTATCACGCTCGAGAAGCGGCCAGTGCGCGGAAATATTGGTGTGTGTTGGTTTTGAAACGGTTCAGATTGTAACCTGCAGGGAAAACTGTCGCAGGAAGTTTATTCCACAGTGATGCTGTTCTCCAAAGATATGAATTCTGATATAATGAGGTTCTTGGTGCCTCTATTTTGACAGTAAATTGATGGTTACCGTCTGTTTGACGTGTTTGCCTAGTAGGTGCTACTCCCGGGGGAATCATACGTGCCAACTCTTCAGAGCATTTTCCGTGATAATACCTGTAGAAGAGAGATAGATCCCCCACAGTTCTTCGATGTTCGAGACTATCCAAGCTACGGGTAAGTGCGGGGTCATTGATCAGCTTGATAGCTCGTTTTTGCACGGTGTTCAAAAGAATTAAGGTATGTTTGGGTGCCGCACTCCATATGTGTGAGCAGTACTCCATAGTTGGTCGAATCTGGGCTTTGTAGAGTGTCAGCAGTTGGCTTGGTGTATACAGATGTCTTGTACGAAATAGCTTTTGGGACACCCTTTTAGCTATATCTGCCACGTGACTGTGCCAAGACATGTTGGTCTCTGCAATTACTCCTAAGATGTTCAACTGGCTCTGCAATGTGACAGCACTTCCAGATAGCATGATATTTGGCTCACCGGTGCTGGTCTTTTTTGAAAACAGGGCTGCTTGGGTTTTCTGCGCGTTGAACTGTACAAGTATTTTGTTGCCCCAGTCCTCTATTATCTCCAGGTCGTTATTTATCTGCGATATTTGAGTTAGTCTAAGATGATGGAATTCACGTGCGGATAGACACTGAGTGGGTGGTATGACTGAGGAGACTACATTGTCATCATCTGCAAAGCAATAAAGTGGATTTACTGTTTTGTCTATGAGGTCATTTATGTAAGTCAGAAAAATTGTTGGCGAAAGGATTGCTCCCTGTGGCACACCAGCATTTATTTGGTAAGAGATGGAGTTCCGGCCATCCAGTGCAACATAAATGGATCTATCCTTAAGGTAACTTTTAAACTAAGTGCAACGTTTCGGCGACAATCCCATTGCTTTGAGCTTGTTGAGCAGATTTTCATACCAGACTTTATCGAATGCTTTAGATATATCTAAGGCAATTGTCTTGTTTCGCCCCGTAACTCAATCGCTTTTGCCATAAGTGAGTGATGTATGTAAGTAAATCGCCAGTTGACCTATATTTTCGAAATCCGTATTGCTTGTCTTTGATAATTTTGTACTTTTCCAACTACATGGTTAGGTGATTGTTCAAAACTCTTTCCATTAGTTTTGATATCACCGGAAGTAGAGCAATTGGTCTATAGTTTAACGGATCTGCCTTTTTTCCTTTCTTTGGAATAGGTTGTACTGCGGCAGACTTCCATGATGATGGATATACTCCTTGCCTGTAAGATAAATTGAATAATTTAGCGAAAGTTGGGGTGAGTTCGTTAGCACAATTTTTGAGTACTATCGCGGGAATGCCATCTGAACCCATTGCTTTGTTTGTATCCAACTTTTTAAAGGATTTTCGTATTTCTCTGTGACAAAAGGGTACCTCTGGCATACTATCGCGGGAATGCCATCTGAACCCATTGCTTTGTTTGTATCCAACTTTTTAAGGGATTTTCGTATTTCTCTGTGACAAAAGGGTACCTCTGGCATACTGTGGGAAACCCTTTTAATGAACGGTGGAGTTTTTCCATTTGGCACTGTTAGGTTTCAGTTGTAGGAAAATATTTTGGCCAGCATATTGGCTTTTTCTTCTGATGTTGTGGCTAAGTGAGTATTTTTATCTGTAAGTGGTGGTATGGATGCAGTGGCGCACTCAGGAATATGTCTTGGGGGGGGCGAGGCCTCTTGGGGGGGCCCGAAGCCTCATAATGTCCAATTTTAAGTTATTTTATGTGTTTTGTCATGAAAAATGTGGAAAATGTGTAAAAAAATCTAAGGCTTGGGGGAGGCCCGGTTCCCGCCCCCCCCTGGGTGCGCCCAGGATGGATGACTTAGTGAAGTTTGATCCAACAGCTTTTTCAAGAGACCAAAAGGACCTAGAACTACTTAGACAATTCAGCAACCTGTTTTTTAATCTTTGATTGTATGTTTTTTTGGCGGCGTCAATAGTAATTTTGCAACTATTTCTGGCTTGTATAAATTCTGTGTGGCTTTGAGCGGTTTGTTGTCGTTTCCAAAGGTTATATGATCTGTGTTTTTTCCTGTACAGCCGTTTGACACTGGCTGTTGTACCAAGGTTTTGCATTTGCTCTGCGTTTTATTGTATGTGGGATATATGCATCCATTCCAGATAAGATTGCTTTTGTTATTTCATTACAGCAAATAGTTGGATCAGCTGTTTTAAGGCAAACCTCTTGCCATGGAAAATCCAGGTAAAACTGTTTAAGGTCATTCCATTTTGCCGATTTATAGTGCCACATTTTACGAGGAAGCGATTGTTGGCTTGGTGGTATGAGCATTTCGCACTTTGTTGTTATAAGTTTATGATCAGATGAACCAAGTGGGGGATCTACTTGAATTGTGTACGAGTCAGGATTTGTAGTTAGAAAAAAGTCTAAAAGCGCTGCAAATTCACCCCTTTCTGAGATACGGGTAGGTTCATCGACAAGCTGCGTTAGACCACAACTTATGGCGAAAGCTTCTACTATTCTGCCTTCATTATCTGTTTTGTTGTGGTGTTTTAGCCAGGGTATTTTGTGGACGTTGAAATCGCCTAAAAAACAATTTCCGCATGTGGATAGTTAGACTGTATACTATCACAGTTTTCAGATAATGTCGCGAAAACGTTTTGGTACTCGGTGTTACTTGGCAGTCGGTAGAGGCAGCAGATGAACTTGGTCGATGACCTTGAGGTGAATTTTAGCCATATGATATCGAGGTTCGCTGGTTCTAGCTTCTCCTCTCGATGACATGAAAGGTCATTTTTAATGTACACACAGATCCCAAAATTATGTCGAAATCGGTGGTGTAGGTCATAGCCGGGATAAAGATAGCTCACAATAGGTGTTGCAGAACTGATTTTAGTTGCAGTGAGAACAAGGATGTCAAGTCTTTGTTCTTCAAGATGTTGGTGAACTGAATTCATGTTGGTACTTAATCCTCTTATATTGCTAAAATCAATTCTGAGTTGAGTTTTTGGTCTTCTTTTAATATCTTTGCATAAAGGACCCCCAGGATCACCCGACGCCCGGAGATCGGAGTGGTCGGGTATTTTACCTCCGGAATATTTTGTTGAGTGAAACCTAAGTTTAAATCTAACTTTTCTAGTAAATTAAGTTTATATAGATTTTAATGTAATTTACTTTACTATTGTTAAAATTGTAGCATATTCTTGCTAAATAAAGTTTTAAAATTAAAGTTAAATTAGTCTTATTGAATAAATTATAATACAATAAGCACAGGGTGTTTGACAAAAAAAATGGTTAGCCAATTCAAAAATATTTATAAAAAGATAAAATATTGTTTATCAAAATCGGAAGTAGTGGAACGTCACGTTAAAACTACCGATTTTGTCTGAAAGTACCCACTTGCTAAATCAAACAATTTCTCCATACGTTGTTAGAAATAGAATTAATGTCTTTATTTGTCAATCAACCAAAGAAAATTGAACGGCAATTATTTTCAAAATTAAATTGTTTTCAAAGTATGACTATCAATAGCCAGAGTGCCATTTTTGCCCTATTCAATCAAATATTGCAATTTTATGAGTTTCATTTTAGATGTCTAATACAACAAACTTAGTCGTTTTGTTTTTGACCCATGCTTGTCATTTTGGCAATTATTCTTTATTATCGTATTTTATTTCTTTTATTACACATTAAACAGGTATAATGTGGATCAAATAAAAAATGTAAAAGCCATGCTTCGTCATCTTTAGTGGATATATGGCCGTTACGTAAAATACAAAACTGATTGCTCAACCAACTTTAACGAACCTTGTGATATCAAATGGCCATTGTTTTCATCCTCTTAAGACAGAAAATTCAATGAAAAGTTGTTAAGAATTTTAGACAAAAAAAGTTGTGTGTGCTTAAGACCACACGGCAGAAGTGTAAACTTTAACAAGGCGAAATTAATAATACTGGCCCATAACATATTCTGCAAAGCGGACCGAACCGAACTCTTCTGTGCACTAGCCTTCATCTGCATCATATCGCTCGCTGAATGTTTCTCACAATTAGTCGACTTGAGCCGATTTCACCCGAATGAGCGTCACATAGCCGAGCCTGACGGCTCAGTTCAATTTACTACCCACAAAAACTGCTAAACGCGTCTAAAGAAGTTTACACTTCAAAAACTCTCGTCCTTGAACAGTGAGTGATTCACTCTAACACTGTCATGTTATAGCGTGTTCTTTTTGCTTGTATCGATAATTCAATGAGCATTTCTGATGTTTATCTTGACAACAAGAAAACCCATGGAGTTTAGATTTTATTTTAAAAAATATACCATTAATTATATTGTTGATTAAGTTGACGGTGATGACCAAAAGCAAAGGGAAATGTAATAAAAATACCTAATAAGACAATTTTTAAAAATAAGACAATTTTTAAACATTTTTGTTTGGGAATTCCTGAAAATTTTCTTTTTAGTAATTTAGAAATAGTTCACAAATTAGTTAAATTAACTGCTAATCAAGACTTTATAGCATTTGTTTGAAAATTTTTGAATTTTTTGGCAATTGTTTAGACAAAAGGTTATTGTTATTACATAAACATAATTATACGTAGATATAGAATAAAGTGGGAATAACGATACTGTTGTTTTGGCTAAAATATGTTTTAATCAATCGACAATAATTTTTGTCTTAGACCTCAAAATTTACAACTTATTACTAAACTAAAATAAAGTATAGCAGACTAAATACACTTGGGTATTTATTTTTTTACCTTCCTAGCCTACGTAGCAATGGCTAGAGAAGATATTATATTCGCCGAAAAAATTTTCTTTGAGATAACGCCAAAATGTATTATTTGGATGTAGTTTGACCTATCCTAGCAATATTGTCGTGATGTCTGTCTGTGTGTATATTATTTCTGTCCGTGACACGGTAGCTCCTAAACCGCTGAACCGATTTTCATAAAATTTTTAAGTAAAATAGTGTTCGAAACTCTTACGAGCCGATTAGATTTTGGTCAAAATCCATTAATGCTAATGACAGTTTTTTGACATTAAAAACTTTAAAAAATGCTAACTTTTTAACAATAAACTGTTTCCGGAATATATTAGACTATATTTTGCTCAATAATTCGGGTTATAACCAAAAACTTCGTAGGAACTTTAGTTTCTGAGATATTTACATAAAACTGTTTTGAAGGCTAATTTATTATCATGGCTTCACTGGAACTGTGATAATAAGCTAGCTATCAAAAAAGCTATTTTAATGTCGAATCCGACTCAACGAACCAAACACTTGACAATGTTATTTTATTGACTGAATTAAATTTCTGTAGAAAAATGTTTTTACCAATGATTATAGATTATAATATACAGGGTTCGTCAACGATCGTTTGTTCATTGAAAATATGTGAATTGAAGTAAGATCGCTATTTAAATCAATGGCACTAAGAGAGATAAGTAGTTTAGCCCTATTGTCAAGTTAGCAGTTCAAGAAAATGGTTTTCTTTTCGCGATCTAATGACGTTACTCTTAACGGCTGAGTAGACCAAAGACGGCAATTAATAAAATCCAAAAAACGCCTTGATTTTAATTGCTGTTGCGCCATCTCTTAGATATCATTTGAACTGTATGACTAATAATCAATACTGCGAATCCGTAATTCTATTTAGTTCCCCTACATCCGAGATTCCAGCCATAATATGCTGCGTTTAATGATAGAAGCAACACACTTGGCATGGATAGACATAAGACTCGCTCAAACATTTTACGAAAGGGAACCACCCCCCACCCCTGGCAGGGGGTGCTGGTTCCCTCCCCACTTAAACGTGCTTTTTGATAGTTTTTTGCTAGTAACTCGAAAACAGTCAACTTTTTCAAAAATATTCTAGAAATCATTTTTCAAGCGGATACAATTTCCTTTTCAACGAGGTACCTTTGTACCCTTTAACGGCAGTGCTGCACATTCCATTAGCGTACGAAAAAGGGGGAACATTTTAAAAATATTTTTTTATCTATTTTTTGTGGTATTTTTTATCCTTAGCACAATTTTTTTTTCAAAAAAATATTTTTAGTTATAAGCCCATTGTATACAGTTAAATAGTTATTAAGCTAGACGAATCTTTTTTTAATAGCCGCCTTGAAATAAAAATAATTGTGTTTGTAGAAATCCTTAAATCAAACAAAAATTTTCAACATTCATTTTTGTAACTGAATAAATAAAAATGAGAATGAGTAAAATATTACTTTTGGTTAGTAAAAACTTAAAATTGACTTTTTCTAGTTAACTTTCTTTAAAGTGGTGGTGGGGGGCATCACCCCTCTCACTCCCCTCAAAAGTGCTCTCTACTCTCTAAAATACTGTATTATTATGCAAACTTTTAACTTGGCAAAAATAACTAAGTAACAATTATTGAGGCAGATGAAAAGTCCTCTTCAATAATGTATAACATGCCCCCCTTACATCAGTGGCGCACCTTTTATAGGCATTTAAATAAATGAGAGGTGGGGAAAAAACTTGTTTTTTTATTTTTTTTTTAAATTTTACTGTGCCACATGTCTGGTTTTAAAACTTATTTTTAAAGCTGAAGAAATTTTTTTTCCAACGCAGCGGTAGATCTGGCATAGACAAACCAAAAGTGGTCAAATTTGGTATACACTTGAATCTTCATTTAAGACAACCATGTTAGAACAGTTTTAATACAGACACTGCGTTCAATGAGAGAAGCAACACACTTGGTATGAATATACAGTGTACTCCCCCGAAAACATAAGGACGGAGAACCATCCGCTCACTCTTGGTGGGGAGAGCTATCCCTACCCGAAATGTTTTTTGACATTTTTCGGTTTATAAGAAAAAATGTGAAAAAAATATTTAAGGGGGGTGGAGTGGACCACCCCCCCTTTCCGCCAAGAGTAGGCGGGTGGATCCCCTTCGTTATATTATTGGGGGGAGTATACTGTATATCCATACTAATTGTGTTGCTTCTCTCATTGAACGTAGTGTGTGTATTAATACTGTTCCAAAAAGGTTGTCTTAAATGAAGATTCAAGTGTATACCAAATTTGACCATTTTTGTGCGTCTATGTTAGATCTACCACTGCCTTGAGGGGAGAGTGATATACATCGTTGGAAAGGAAATTTCTTTAAATGTCTATAAAAGTTGCGCCACTGATGTAAGAGGGGCGTGTTGTACATCGTTAGAGAGAACTGTTCATCAGCCTTAATAGTTATTACTTAGTTGTTTTTTTTCCAAGTTAAAAGTTTGCAAATAATTGGGAAAATACTAAGAGAGCACTTTTGAGGGGGGTGAGAGGGGGGATCCCCATTTTGCAAAAGGTTAACTAGAAAAAGTGAATTTTAGGTTATTACTAATCAAAAATAATTTTTTACTCACTCTCATTTTTATTTACTCAGTTACGAAAATGAATGATCAAAATTTTTGTTTTATTTAAGGATTTCTACAAAGACATTTATTTTTATTTCAAGGCGGCTATTTAAAAAAAACATGCCTACCTTAATAAGTATTTAATTGTATACAATGAGCTTTTAAACAAAAATATTTTTTTGAAAAAAAAATAGTGTTAAGAGTAAAAAATACCACAAAAAAATAGATAAAAAAAAATATTTTAAAAATTTTCCCCTTTTTTCGTACGCTAATGAAATGTGCACCACTGCCGTCAGAGGGTACTTAGGTACAAAATGATCTCTAGATGATTTTTGAAAAAGTTGTTTTCGAGTTATTAGCATTTGTAAAATGTTCGGGCGAGCCTATCCATACCAAGTGTGTTGCTTCTATCATTAAACACAACCCAGTATCGGACCCCGTAGGGCCTGAACTATTCTAGCAACTTGACTTCGTCAGCCGCCGCGAATAAATCGAACGTCGCGAAGCGCGACTTTAATAAAAGAGCAACGTTATTGTCGTAGATAAAACTATTAAAAAATTGAATTTTTCTCGATTTAATGTTTCCTGTTTATTATTAAAACTAAAATAATGAAATAAATAATAATGACTATTTCTTCGTCTTTTAAAAGTGGAAATCTTACTGTGCTTGCTCCTGTTTAGTAATAAAAAACTATTAATGTATTTTGAGTCACAGCGGCAAACGCTCCTGAATATGCGCGTCTTTTGTCCTTCACTGACTTCTTGCTTTCCATAAGTTCATCCTTTTTTATACGCTTTTCATAAAGACTAAACGTTCTATGTCGAGCACTGTATATTATTGTTTTTACCAAAATTGAAACATTAAGCCGCGTCCAGATCAATAAATTTGTGTGTTGAATTCAACAAAAATATTTGCGGCGCAAATATTTTAAATATTTGCGCCGCAATTTGCGTGTTTTTTGAGCGGCGCACATCTATAAATATTTTGACGAACACGAACAAATTGGCGTCAAATACAACGCATAACACACAAATTTATTGATCTGGACGCGGCTTTACCACTAACAATAATGATATGACAGATTTCAAGAATTCTGAAAGAAAGGCTAGAAAAAATCTTTTTAAAATTTGTTTAGATCCCACTTGCAAAAAAAGAGCAGATGACTTTTTTTGTGATATTTTTTGGTCGTTAGATTTTTTCCAGACAGTTTTTAAATTTGCTTAGTTTTCTTTTCTCTCTCTGCGCTGTAAGCCCTTAGTGGCACAGTCTGACATTGACTACAATTAAACGTGAAATTTAGTACCCGTAAATTTAAAAATCAAACAAGTTTCGTGGCTAATCGGGTAAAAATGAGTTTTTGTTTCTTTCATATTTTTCCGTGGGTAGCTTGAAAGCTTAACCTCACGGGGGTCCAAGATCTAATGGACACCTACTAAATGTTGACAGTTAACTGTTTCGTCTTTATGGGACTCCTCAGCACACTGCTCGGTTGGCTTAAAAATTCAGCTGATGACGCTCGCGTGTCTGATGGCGGGTAAAAAAATCAGCGTTTATCTGGCCTAAAAGGCCGAAGAGCTGTCGTAGGTCACGGATTGTGTGTTTATTTTTATTTGCAATATGTATATTCTCTCGTATCTCGGTAGATGGCGCTTCTTGCGAGAGTTTTCTCTATATTTACATAGGATTAGGAACAGAACTGTCTAATTAACTTAGCAAAGGGTGTCACATTGACCCATCAGGACAAAATAATTAACTGTCAACACGTATTAGGTGTCCATTAGATCTTGGACTCCCGTGAGGTTAAGCTTTCAAGCTACCCACGGAAAAATATGAAAGAAACACAAACTCCTTTTTACCTGATTAGCCACGAGACTTGCTTGATTGTTGACTACAATATTTTTAAAGCTTTTTAATGTTACCAACAGAAATTATCACGTGATGGAAGACCCTCGTACTGCAGTGAATTTTAGACACAATTCTCAGAAAGCCCGAGTATTTTTTTTTTAAATATTCATGTCTTCTGTTTACTTGAGGCAGCAGAAAATATTTTTTAAAAATTGAAAATGAACACAAATTGTACTTATAAACCTTAATACCGTTTGGACAGATATTTCATCACCAAAACTTTCTTTGCCGCCCCAAAATTATTCTAATAACTTTGGTCGTCGACGAACGACGAGTTTCGCAGCTTCTGTTTTATTTCGGAATTTACGGTAGGAAGGTCAGTCGGGTGTCAGCTGCTTACATAAATCGCCATTTCGGACAAAGGCGATGACACGTACCTTTTATGCGCGCCTGCTGGCAAAATTTTGATGAAAAAAGTTGTGTGAAACACAAGATATAATCAACAATCCATTAAAAATCTCTAAAATAGTAAAACGCCAATAATGCAAAGCAACAGACAATAAAAATAGATAGAAATATTTCAGAATTATTTAGGATCAAACGTGGAGTGTCGTAAAAGGCTATATTTTACAGGACTGAGGGACAGTACTGAGCAAATGTATATCATGAAATAAAATGAAAAATAAACGGATTAAAACTTATTCTACAGAATTACTACAAAAGAGTAACGACTGTTAAATCTTTCACAAAAGTCAATAGAGAAAAATCTACATAAAAAAAAAATAAAAAACCACAAAATTTTAACTGGTTTAATTTAATGTAAGTTACATTCACCATAATGTTTAGGTTTTTTATTTGTTTTTTCTATTCTTCTTAATTTTAAAAATAAATATGTTTTTCACCACTACTCTGTCCAAAGCCTCGTGGGCCGTCATTATATAACAACACTTTAAATGTGCTATATATATATATATATATATATATATATATATATATATATATATATATATATATATATATGGGAGCACCCCCTAGAAAGGGGCAGTCCTTTCTTAATTTTTGAAATAAGGTTTTTGAAATCCCTAATGAAGCGTCTAGCAATATGTCATATGTCGATCTTCCGTGATAAGCATGAGCTCAGTATCGATGTTTTCCTGGGTTACAGCCATTTTTGTTGCACCTGGATTTGAATGGTCGCTAAGGCTAATTCGTCTATGCTTAAATTTTCCATACCAACGACAAACTGTCAGCTGATGTGGTGCTTCATTACCGAAAGTTGAAATCAACTAGGTAAAGCATTCTTGTTGAGATAATTTTCTTCGAAAGTTTTAAAAAACAGTCAACAGAAAAAACTACGAGCATTACTATGAAAAATAATGAAACTAAGTGTGCGTAGTAAACAAAAGTGGTCCAGCAATATCTATAAAATAAAAACCCCTTCTTCTCTAATTTTTGTAAAGGAACCCCCTAGAAGTCGGTTAATATTTTGGTATGCACAATTTTAGTTTATTGTTAAAAAGTATAATATACTTTATGCATGATTAAATCGGAAAAGGATCCAAAATGAAGGATTAAAAATTTTGTTCGGAATTCCGCAAAATGAAATTCGTTTTTACTGTAAAAAATTTATTTTAGTCATATATGCAATGATAATACGAGCCTATTATAAGAAATCCCAACAAAAAACGCCAAATTTGTTTTCGGATTTTAATAAAAAAATTTTAAAGCTTCAAATACCTTTCGGTTTTTAACATTTTTAAAATTTAATAAAAAAATCAATCAGTGCCAACATCTAAATTAAAACGACGTTGCAAAGTTATTTTAGTTTAGCTTCTAAATGATAATGGTGAATTGGTCTTAGGCAATCTTAGGGCCGGTTTTTCATTAGCGAGTCACCTAGCGGTTAATTATAACTAACCGGGAGACGTTCCACCACTTCGTGTTAGGTCTAACTCTTGATGTAACCTTGAGTTAAATTGGCCCACCATTAAAAGGGCGGATTTACCAATTTGATCCTTGGTATAACCTACAAAAAGAAGAGATACTTTTTTTATTGTTTCCAATTTTGGTCTTCTATAAAAATCCTTGGGAATGGAAGGAATACGAGGGACTGAACAAGACTTTTATAACTTTCTTTAATACCAAAGAAGGCCCCAAATAATTTGACCAAGATTTAATCCTTTCGAAATGTTTAATGAAAAATATTTTTTTACAAGATTAAGGTTAAGCAACCACTGTCCTTTACATTCTTGAACAAACTAAAGAAGCCCTGAAGCACCCTACTGATAGTGTAAAGACCAAAAATTAGAACCGGAAAAAACATTAAAAACTTTATGGTTATAAAACCTCTGCCATCATGAGACTGCTTTCGACCAATCAAAAATACAACGCACAACCACGAGTTAACCCTAGGCTAAAATTTACACCGGGTAGGTTAGCCCTACTACTACTACTAAGATACTAATGCTTGTGCATGATAGGTATGTACCTCTTTCATTTTTAGTCTGTACTTTTCCATGTGGATTTACCTAAGCTTTAAAAACCTCAATTTGGCGCCCTTGTGGCGCAACTTTGTTAGACATCCAGGGGCCTTTTGTAGGTCCCTGGCCTGTCTCCGGGCCGGTACAGGAACGCATCCTGTACCACGGGGTTTTGATGCCCCTCGACCCGTCTCATGAAACGATCCTTCTGCTCCTGGATCGTTTCTGAGATATCCTCCATGTTGAGCTCCCTCTTGATTTGTGCGTTACGCACAAACCAAGGAGCTCCCGCTATTTGTCTTACGACTCTGTTTTGAAAGCTTTGTAGCCTTCCCATTTGTGTTTTGCATACCTTATTCCAGCATGGGGCTGCATACGTTAGTATGGGGCGAACGACTTGCCTCCATATTTGTAATTTTAGGTTAGCCCCCCAGAGTTACTCACAACCGGCTCTTAAAGTGCGTTGTTCGGTAAGAGCCGGCCGGCGCCGGCGCAACGATGCAGAGTTTTGCTCAAAGTATTATTCTTTATGGAAAGCGTGCACTACGAACAACTGTACAACACATCTGCACTTGCAATAACCAAGTTAACAAATTTGTACCTTGTCTTACGAAAAAGAACACGCTCGCTGGGATGTCCCATTTCTTTCTTTCAAAATGATGGAAAATATGTGGATAAATTGTTTTTATACCGAGATAATTAATGTTAATGCTACGTCTTCCTTACTTTGCAAAAATTGGAGAAATCACCATTTTTTCTCAAACAGCAAGAACTTTTTGACCCAGATTGTTATGTTTACACTATTTGTAGTTGAAAATTTCGGACTTTGTCGCAATGAAGCAAAAAATTATTAAAACAAGTTATTGAAATTAAAAACTATTAAATTAAATTTGCCAAAAAATCATTCATATTGAAGCATTTAGCTTTATCGGCCCTGTATTTAATATCAATGTGCTAATGCTTATGTAAGTGTACAGTAGCCACATAGAATCCATGTTTGAATAGTGAAGGTCGTTAATTTTCCTATGCAGTAGCTCAAAAATTTTTACTATTACAGTAGGAGTATACAGGGTTCGTCAACGATCGTTTAGCCATTGAAAATATGTGAATTGAAGTAAGATTGCTATTTAAATAAATGGCACTAAGGGAGATAAATAGTTTAGCGCTGTTGTCAAGTTAGCAATTCAAGAAAATGGTTTTCTTTTCGCGATCTAATGACGTTACTCTTATCGGCTGAGTAGGCCAAAGACGGCGATTTATAAAATCCCTAAAACCCCTTGATTTTAATTGCTGTTGTGCCATCTCTCAGATATCATTTGAACTGTATGACTAATAATCAATACTGCGAATCCGTAATTAAGTCTACAACATAAACGAATAAAATTATACTCGTTTCTGCTTTTAGCAACCTGACTTCGTAAGCCGTCGCCAGGAGATCGAACGGCGCGAAGCGCGACTTTGATAAAAGAACAAGGTTATTGTCTAAGAAAACATTATTAAAAAATTGAAATTTTCTCGAATTAATGTTTCTTGATTAAAGCTAAAATAACGAAATAAATAATTATGACTATTTCTTCGTCTTTTAAAAGTGGAAATCTTACTGTGCTTGCTCCTGTTTAGTAATAAAAAACTATTAATGAATTTTGAGTCACAGCGGCAAACGCTCCTGAATATGCGCGTCTTTGGTCTCTCACTGACTTCTTGCTTTTCATAAGTTCATCCTTTTTTATACGCTTTTCATAAAGGCTAAACGTTCGAAGTCGAGCACTGTATAAGATCATAGTACAGGAATAATACTCTAAATCTCAGGAAACGTATATAACGGAATAAACATAAAAATAAATCACAGGTTTTTTTAGATTATAAAACTTAATATTTTATTATTAAAAAATTGTTAAAGTTAAGTTTTAAGTATTTTTCATTTAACTATAACCTTTTTGTAGCATGCATATTAAGGGAGGAAACATGAGTAAAATTTATGTGAGACATCATTGAAAAAAGCATACCCCAAATGGCAAATGTTAATAAACCAAAACACAATTGAAAGAAGGACTTTATATGTGTATCCGGGAAGCATGGTTAAATAAAAAGTGGGATTATTTCATTACATTAAAATCAATCGTCGACTAGAATAATGAGAGATCGACATTTTTTAAAACATATAACTATACCAAGACCAGATTTAAACTAATTGAAACTTTTTGGTTTAATAAGTGTTAACTTTACGACACAAAAATTCTATTTCGGCTACAAAAGCATCCCTTTTTATTTGCCTGTATCAATATCAAATTGCTCATGTGCAGATTCATTACGGGACTTCCAATACCTTACGTGAACGGATAGGGTGTAGGATATCGCTGGACCTAACGCATCCAAACCAATTTCTGTGTTCTTTGGTTATTTTAGGTCAAGTTGTGCCATCTAAAACGAAATGGTTGTGACTGCATTTTACGTGAAACTGACAAAATCCTCTTGAAAGTGAAAATTTTCTAAATTAAATGAAATACTGGCATTTTAGCAACTACAATAAATCTTTATGGTTTTTGAGTTTTGAGGGGACAAATTGATCAAAGTAGCAAAGTAACTCAAATTTCAATTTTTTGCAGTTACTGCCATTTTTCTTTGGACGGTAAAATTGGTTACCGGTCTTCGACCTATAACGTTTATACCTTTTGATTTTTATAACTTTATTAGGTTTTGTTGTGGATAACAATCTGTTGAAAAGTGTAGTGCTGCTTTTTTACCCTATTTTGGACTGACCAGGTAGCCTAACCTGTAGTGTGTGCATGTTTACACCCCTCTTTTGGTACATTGAATTTGCCAACTAATCTAACACCTCTGTTGTGAGCAAAGATGACTGACTAACCTTAATCTATCAATATCATAAAAATTATAATAAGACGAAATTCATATTAGGTACCATAAAATTTGTGGGGTATAAATACACTATTTGATAGTGTCGAATTGGCCGGGTTATGAATTAACAGTTTGTTAAGTTAGCATTTACTCCCTGGAAGACAACGGTCTTCTCTCTACAAAATTAAAAAAAAAAACTGAATTTTTATTGGTTTATTCCGTGCAACAAGGATTGCCTATCAAAGATATTACTTTTTTAAATTTGAGTTTCCACTGTCTTTTTTACTGTCCCGTTTTATGGTTGGCCATCTAAATTCCTTAATGGAACGACTTTTATTCAAATAGCAAATATACATCAACAAGGCGAGAGCAGTGGAGAACAATTACTACCCTCATATCTAACCTTAATTTGTTCAATTCTATAGATTTAAGTGAATCGATCTAGTATTTTTTTTGTTTTTCTTTTAAGGTCTGATGTGTGCTTATGGTTAGCTAAAATCTCACCATAAACCATCAAGACTTCCAATAACTCTAGTAAGAATTAATTTTCTTAAGTCACCATATTTCTAGTGATCTGTATTATTGACATTTATATTCCTAAAAACATTACCTTTGAAGGTGAGAAACTAAATTTTGAAAATAACGCTAAGGTATTGACTTTTGATAAGGATCTTAACTTCTTTGCACACATAAGGGAATTATGCATAGAACTTTCCGGGGCATGTTATCCGATTAGAGTATTATGTAAAACTTTAAGGCGTTACAACTATATAAAATCTATCTACTGCGGGATATTTTAATAATAATTAAAATATTGCAAATATAAAAAATAATGTATTTATTATACAAAAATGGGTTATTCGGTTATTGATAGGAATAAAGCTTGTGCATCTTGTAGAGGTCATTTTAGGGATAACAACCTATTAACTGCTATACAGGGCGTCCCAGACCACCCGTGCACCACTTTTAAAATGTAGGGGATGGATTTTTTCAATGATCTAAAAAATGATTGTAGCCATATCGAGTACGCTCTTTCAATTGGTGGTATTTTCAAATTCCGGCGCCGATCGGAAGTGGAAGGCCTAAAGTGCATTTTTTGAATAGGGGTGGGCATAATTTTGCAACGGTTTCGGGTTCTACGCAAGAAAATACGTACCTTTTATTTGAAACATTTTCTTCTTAAACGTCATTATTTTTTTAATATATGCATATCCCTATTTCAAAAACGAACTCCAGGCCTAAATAGGCCACTTCCGGTCGACTCCGAAAGTTGAAAACATCTACCAGTAATCGAAAGGGCGTACTCAGGTACTTTTTTAAATGATTAAAAAAACTTTTCCCCTAGGTTTTATAAGGGGTGGCCGGGTGGTCTGGGACACCCTGTATGTGTCTATGTCTTGGAGTGTCTGTTGTAAGTCACTTATTTTTAGCAAATATGAATACACTAGAAAGTTTGATACCAGAAGTAAAGATAATATGTATAAATACTCAAAACAGAGATTAACTATTATTAAAAAAAGTCCGCACTACGCTGCTATCAAGTTATTTAATAAACTTCCCAACAAGTGTTAAAATGTATAACAGTTTACCAAAGAAAATTAAAGATTGTTATAGTATAAATAGTTTTAAAAGGGTTTTAAAGTGCTATTTGTGTGAAAAAACATTGTATGATATTAAGGATTTTGTGCAATGGATATCCTAATTTTTATTGAGCGTATTGATATTTTTATTATTATCTTTTTTCCGACTCTTCGAGAGTCAAACGTCTCTTCCTTAAAATACATTTTGTGTTTCGAAGAGATTGTAAAAATTTTGACGTGTTCTATACAATTTGTAAATTGTCTTAAAGGAAATAAGCAAAACGTATCCAAATCTTTTAACTTTATTAAAAATAGTGCTTTTTTGCAATATAGAAACCCTATAGTATAAGTGAGTTTTTAAATTATAATGAATTTGTTTGTTTATATTTTCAGTAATATTTATATTTTTGTTTTTATGGTTATTTGTGCAAATTTCATGTTAGTATTTTTTTTTACTGCTGGAATTTTTTTTTGTTTACTTAAGTAATTTTTTTTTAATTCTACATTTTATTTTACCGGGCAAAAATCTATTTAAAACAGTTTAAAACAAAGTTTTTAATCAAAAAGTATAAGTTATATACCGATAGAGTTATATAACTATGCACGTATGCATAATTTTAGTTATTAAGATGACGATCCAATTTACTTATTGTACATGTTTTGGAAAAAACTATTGTATTGTATTGTGTTCTATACATATATATTTAAGGCGACAAATTCGATTCAGCTAATTTTTTACGCAAAAGACAACAAGGCAAAATATTTAAATATCAGTCAATAGGTGGCACTACATATTAGAGTCCTAGGGACACCTATTCGGTTTCTAAATTGTGGGCCTTACTAAAATTTTAGGGATGACAAAAAACAAGACATTTTGAGTTTGAAACTGACGTTAATTTTTGCCCAAGAACACAAGTGGGCGGCTAGTTTTCCAATAGCAACAGAAAAAATAAAAGAATAGAGTAAATAACAAAGCCAATTTTTTTGTCAAAAACCAGGAGATGACATTTCATCTTATAAATAAAAATAGAAAAAAAAGTGTTTATTTACTGTGGTAGAAAATACTGATAATCCCGAAGAAGGCTTAGCCACAATAGGATGGAACACATAATGTTCCTATGAGCCTGCCTCCAAATACATCTAGAGCAAAATATATTTAAAGACCTTCCGATATCATTGATCCAGAAGATGAAAATGAAAATCTCCTGATCCACAGATGCTGCACAGGATAAGAACAAAGATTATAGATTATAATATATTATTGATAAGAAGTAAAGTTTTCGGCAATCATTGTAAATTAAATATAATAAATGAGTAGTTTTTATTGTAGTACTTTACTTACTTTTGTTTCCACAACCTCGTAGAAAAAATATTGTACCTACATACTTAACGAATGTGTTTAGTGCGTCTTCCGCACTGGTTAGGTAAATTACTATTTCCTGCGACCACATATAAAAATGTTGGATTTTACACGATTTGCATCCTCAGAAAACATTAAATTTCATCCGTGTGCAGAAATTTTTTCGCACATGTGTGACAAGTACTTTCAGTACTTCGGCACATGTATGGAAAGTGTTTAACAATACTTTTTCGCACATGTGTTACAAACTACTTTTCCACACATGTGCGGAAAAGCAGTTTCATTTGATTTACGCAAAATTAAACACCAATTTTTACAAAACTTAGTATAGTTCAACAGTGTCCGTGGGAAAAATAGCTCCATTACTCGACAGAAAGTAACTTTTCACGCTCGTGTGAAATTTGTCACTTTCTTCTCTTGCTATGTAATAAATAAATGAAAAGGGCTTTATTTTTAGCTGTTAACTGAGCAATATACTAATTATCAAAATCTTATAAATTGGTTCGTAATCCCGTGATTTTGTTTGTTACGCTATGGCCAGCCGTTAAAAAACGATTTGTAAATAAAAAAAATGGTATGACTTTAAATACCTTCTTATAATCATTTAACTTATATTAAACGACATTTTATTTATTCAAAAAATCTGAAAATAATGTGAAAATCCGGGTCACGTGATCTTAGTTAAATTTTCTCAATCGAATTGACTTGCCCCCGGTTAATGGGGGTGGCGCTTCAGTCAGAAGTTTGATGGCTCTTGTCTGATTTGGTGTCCTGCAGCAAATATAAAATTGAGCACGCCTTTGTAAATCCTAATAGATCTCTTCGATAAAAAACTAGTTGAAACATTATTTCTGTTCATGTGCAAGATTTTTTTAAAATCTTCAAACGTATCTTGTTAGATTTTTGATTTTTTTTTGTACATTTCCAAAAAATACAAAAATCGAAACAATTTCACTACAGTTTTCTATAACACAACTAGGCTACTGAAATGCCAAACATTGTTTTGAAATATTTGTTGTGTTTTAGCCATAACTTTTTTTTATTTTTTGAATAAATTTTGCAAAAAACTGCTAAGATACGTTTGTTAAAAATGCTTTAAAAGACTACCCCTCAAAATTTCGACACGTTCCGCTTTCTCGTTTTCTATTTCTATTAGAACAAAGATTTGGCCAACCAAAAAATGCGATATCAGTGTTGTCAAATGGTAAGTTTTCGGTCGAAGTTTGTCCCCTTAAGGTTGGTCTTGGGCAGTAGATCTTGTTTTTTTTTAAGTCGCTAGGGATCATTCGTTTTTATGTTTGAGTAGCCCTTCTTGGTGTACTTATTTCTCGTAGGTTTTAATCTGAAGGTTGTTTTGCTGTGCTATTCTCTGGACCTTTGATTGATATATGGGTAGTAATAATGATGTAATAATTTAGGTAGTTTTGTCGATATAGATCTTGAGCGCTCGTCTTTGTGCTGCTGCAAATAATAATTTTGAAAAACTTAAAGTCTTGAATTTGAACTGGAGATGACATGATAAAGTTTTAAGAGCTTTAAGATAAAACTAATTATTTAATAAAGCAGTTAAGCGCTAACGCCAGGTAGGTACTTCGTATCTTCCTACTTCAAAACTTTCTAAAAGTTGCTAGTTAAAATTAGTTTTTCTTAAATTAATCTTGCAGTAAAATAATCTTATTTAAAATAATAATAAGTTTTGACATTAAATTCTTATTAATATTACGTTTTGTTTATTTATAGGAGATTTGCAAAAGCAAAAGAAAATAAAGGGTAATTTAGAGGATTTAAAGAATATCTTGATTTAAATTTGGTAAAAAAGTTGTTTTTCTGATAGATGCTAAAATCAGTTCAAGAAAAACATGTACATTTTGCTTTCTTCTTCAAGAAATTAATTAACTGTTTAAAGGCTTGTAAGAAAATGCTGCCTTTTATAAAACATAAACATTCGCTTGTGCAATAGTTTCTTGTAAACCGTCAGCTGCATGCAGCAAAACTAACAATAGCAAATAATAGTTGAGTCTCCTTGCAAAACAACCACAGCTAGTTGGCAGACATTATTCGGTCTTTTAGGACGCTTACAGTATCTTCATCTTAAACAGTCTGTACACTCCCGCAAGAAAATTAATTTTTTTCTTTCACTCTACAGCCGTCTTCCAAATCAGCCTTGGTAAGAAAGTTTTACATACTGCGTCAAGTTTTCCAATTGATCAAATGTTGTAATCTACTATGCCGTACGCCCAAAACCATTAAGCATTGCTAAAATGTATTTCGTACAATTTATTATAATACCTAGCTTTTTTCATAAGGTAAGTCGTCAGTAATAATCTGTTTACAGCTTCAACTATTCCTAAAAGTAAAAGCTCAAGTGCCATAAAATTTTAGTAAGGAAATTTTACACCTAATATAATATAATCTTTTATATCTTCTATCGAATTTCGCCTTTGACATCATTTATATTTTTATATATATATATATATATATATATATATATATATATATATATTAGTATACCAAATAGGTTGTTATGACCCCCCCCCCCCCTTTTATTATGTCATACTGATGAGATCAAAATAAGATGAAAACACGTGTCTAAGGGTAATTCGTCGGCTTCTTAATGCACATAAATAGTTATGGTAGATTTAGGAACCGAACCAAACTAAATTGGCTGTTTTTATCTGAGAGTTAATTTTGCAATGAAAGTAAAGGTATGGATAATAGGGAGGCTAGAAAAACTGCTACACTACAGGTGCGGAAATATTGTCATCTGTTGTGTTATAACTTTATAAAGGGAGCTTATAAGACGTAGGTAATAGAAGGTAGTTTGGAGCCCGCTATGAATATTGACGTTGGATTGAAGGTCGGCCACATGATGCGACAAACCATCGTATGTCCAACGTTGGAGAATATCCTGAGCAACATTTAGAGCCTGCTTTATGTTAATTATTATCCGAAGTCCAAATACTCAGCCTGCATATTTTGCGCAGATAAACCCGTAAATGCCATATTTATCATTTAACAAATTGTTTAAGGTCCATTCCAGTTAACTTACTGATATTAGTATTGTTTACACTGTGATACGCGTCTTGCAGTTTATGCTGTTGACAATCGGCTGCAAAGTCATAAATTTGAGCATTTCTGGCTTGTCTAACGGCGAGCCACTGCGACTGTTTAGCAAACATGTCGTTAACATCGAGATAGAGCATAGAAATTAAAGGTTAGCAAATTAGATACAGATAACAGGCCCCGGCATCGTTAGATTTATCTTGGCATACTATAAAAAACTGATTCTAAAAAGTAATTTACGAGGATAAATTCAAAAGAAAAAGGATTCATGGGCAATCCTCAAAAAACAAAAATAGCTCCTAGTCTTTCAAGCTTATCGCTTTATTTGGAATTCTCAATACAACCCTAGCTTAAGATAGAACTGTGCGTATGGCATATAATTAACGTGTTAGGGTTTGGAAATAAAACTTTTATGGGAGAAGTATTTAATGTTTTTTGACAAAACTTGACAGTTCGTAAATGAAAGCGCGCATTTAAATCCTTAATAAAATTAAATAAATACAGTCGAACCTCTATAACTCGAACCTCTATAACTCGAACCCCTCTATAACTCGAACCTTTGAAGCGGTCCCTGCACTTTTTACATGTATTTTAACCTATGTAACTCGAGTTTCTATAACTCGAACTCTCCATAACTCGAACTGTTTTGGTTGTCCCTTCAGGTTCGACCTATAGAGGTTCGACTGTACTAACCGTCAAGAAACGTGCCTAGATTACTTAATTTTTAGTAATGTTTAATTGTCTTGAACCGATTCACTTATCGTAAGGAGGTTTCAAATTTGTGGTGCATCTTCTTAAAAGCGTTATTTCAAAAGCCTTACTTTTGCCTACCACATTTGATATTTTTATTCCAATATAACTTTGCACCGCCGGCCGCGCCACCACAGGCTTAACCGCTCTAGAAAATTTTAATTATTTTATAGTTCCTGTTTATATTAAATACTTGACCCACAAAAGAGTTATTTTATAACAATTACGCCCTTATTATATACCATACGCAGAGCTCCCTCTTAAGTGTTAGAGTGAATAAAATAACTATGATTATGAAAATACCTAAAATCCAAATATTGACTGTCCAGATTGCAAGGTCACGTTTTTTAAAAGTTAAAAAGCGGATATTTTTAAAGATCTACAAGAGACGTTGTAAATTAAAGTTTAAATGACGTATTTATAACGATACACCCTAATGTAAATTAAATAACAAAATAGCTGTGACGTTTTTATATCTTCTTTTTAATCCTAAAAACGCGCCTGAATATTTATCTGGAATATTCCTTGCAGTTGGTAAAACTGAATCACTGCATAAAAAGAGTAAATGGAACTAGTGCTGTTAAAAATAGGAGTGCTATCTCTTGCTCGAGTACTCGTTACTCGTACATACCCCAAGTAACGAGGACAAAATTTAAAACAACATTATTACTTTGATTACTTGATTACATAAAGCGATGCTTGGAGACAGGTCCAAGCAGGTGAAAAATATGGATTTTTTGTTAGCCTGTAACATGACAAAGGTCGTATCTTTAGAGGAAAACCTTGTTTTTTTTTGGTTGTCAGATTTTACCAATGCTTATTTGCAAAAAGTTAATACGCAATAAAGAGTATTGAGAGTATCCATTATAGTAAACAAAGTTATCAAAAAAAGTAACGATGGGTACCGAGTACTTAAAACGATATTGAACATCTCTAAAAAAAACTAAGAACGGAGGTAGTCGTACTTGTCGTGCAGTTCACAGTAAGTACAAGTACAACAGAAAGTCTCTTTCCCCAATGCCTCAATGTTTTTCTTTATTATTCTTCTTAGTACACCGTCTCCTTAACGAAGGTTTGTGATCCATCTGGAAATCATAGTTCTAGAAGCCGATGCTCTGAAAATATCAGTAGACGTGCAGCTGAACCATCTTATCAAGTCTTTTAGCCAAGACTTTTGTCGTCTTCCAACTGATGCCTTGTATCTTTCTCTCATTGCATGCGTATTGTATCTGGTCTTTCTTTCTTTGATTGTAACGAGAAGTTCAAGTGGTTTGGACATTTGTTTAAGTACAGCTTCATTGGTTATTCTTTGTACCCACGATATCTTCAGCATGCGTCTATAAAAGTACATCTCAAACGCCTTAAGTCTCTTCTCTGTAATTGGGTCGAGAGTGCATCCCTCACACCCGTACAACAAAATGGAAAACACATAGCATCTGACCATCCGCATTCGTTTTTTTTGTTTCATGTTTATGAACGCGCGCTTGTTCAATTCGAGACCTAATTTCTATTTTGGGATCGCACTGGTAATTAACGTTTGTACCCAAATATTTAAAAGTTTTAACTTGTTCTTAGATGTGTCCATTTACTGTTAAGTTAGCAACCGTATTTGTTTTTGCAAACAATTTAATAAAAACTTAAATTATTATATGTATTTTTGCGCCTCGTATAATGCCGATGAGATGTTAACTGGGGCGCCATCTATGTATATATAAACGTCCCTGGCACAATGTGTGTTGCATAAGAAATGACCAATAAGTGACGTTTTAAGTCGTCAAAAATGTTACGTCCAAAAGACGTAAAAAAACTGATTCTAAAGAAATCATGGTTTGAGAGAACCGAACCGTACCGAACCTGCTGGTCAATCAAATGACCACTTTCCACGCAAAAAAGACGCTTCTTGCTACCTGGGTGATAAACTGCCAAAATCCAGCTCTCTTGGCTATATCCTTTTTAATTTTTTTGTAATTTTTTTGCAGTCTGGGACAATGCAAAAGGCGAAAAAAACTTTTTCTTTTGTTTAACAATTTAAGGTATCTATTAAAAAAAATTGCCAGGAAAAACGATAAATTTTGGCCCACTAGAAAAACGTTTGGGTGGTTTGGCTTTAAAAAGTCCGAAACTAACTCGCCCACTTTACTTTCCAGTTGGAGTTTTAAATTAAAAGTACTTTTCCGCTTAAGATAACCGCACCTGCCCGAATGACGACGCCCATAAAATTTACGCGAACCTTCTTCAGTTTTTAACTACTTTTAAACAAGATTGGATTTTTCGAAATAAAATTTTAATGATCGCACACCCCACAAAAATTTATTATTATCATTTATCAAATTTTAAGATTTTATATACATTTTTTTATATGTTGGTTGAGTTTTAAGTATTAGATTATAAGATTCTACAAATTAAAATAAAATCAAAAAATATACAAAATACACACGTTGATAAATAAATAATAAATTAAGAATTAAACAAAATTAGACAAGTTACATGAACCTCGATCTCCCTTATTTTGAACACACGCTTGGCAATCCAAAGAAGTAACGCAGCTTCTATTATGGGAACTATACCAGACCCACAGCCGTTTGATAAGGTTTATCTTCTTTAAGTCTCTTTTTAAGAATACAGAGAGTTTTATATCTATTAAGTTTTAGTAAGAATTTTGAAAGGGCGTTGTAAATTAATTTTAATTTAAATTCTATACATATAGTTTTGAATTTGTTATGATATTATTACGTCTTGAGAGAATATTAAATTTTTATAATTAAAATAGCAGGGTTATTCCATAGGCAAATAGGTACCAAATATTTGTAACATCTAAACCACTAACTAGAGATAAAATTAAGTTTGCCGTTTAATATTTTATAAAAAGTCTACAAAAAATAAATTACACAGAAATAAAAAAATTTATAGATCCCCTCACAAAATGCAGACCTAAAAAAATCTGTTGCTTTAAAAGGATTTGCTATATCGGTTTTCACAGTTAGGTTTTACTTGAAAATCGAGGATTGCAAGTGGGGGTATATGTTTTCCCATCTCAACTGGACTTAAAAATATCGAATTTGGGTCACTTAGGGTCCATCTCACCGACTTTTTTTTCGTTACTTAGCTTAAAGCGTTTCTTAATATAATCATAATATGACGTAATAAGGAACACTTAAGGCTAAGTAACGAAAAAAAAATTCGGTGCGATGGGCTATTAATACAGCAAGCGGCATTAATACCGGTAATAATCATTTCAAAAAACAAAGAGCACCTTTTTATGAAATAAAAGTTGAAAGTTGAAAAGGGCCTTGTAGTAGAGTAAATTTGTAGGGTATTTCAAGAAAAAGCTGCAAAAAGGGTATATAAAAAAACAAAAATTTTTTTGTACATTATAATTTAAAACTAATTAGGAGTAAAATAAAACTACATATCTTAGTAAAAAAATTACCCAACCGAAAAGTGGTGGGTGTGCTTTCGGGCTGTTCGGCTGTCGTCGTTGAAAATTTGTTCTCGAAGTTTCGCCATCTCGAGCTCGAGTGGATGACATCTTCAGGAGATGTTGGCTGAGATGCCATCCACCCGAGATAGCGAAACGTCGAGAACGAATTTTCAACGACGACGGCCGAACAGCCCGAAAGCATACCCACCATTGGACGATGGCCGCGAAAACCCTTCACAATTTGTACGAAAAGATACTTCGAGGGCCCAAGTGCAATTTCTCGTAAGTGCATTTTAAAAACTTTACAGGAGAAGCGAAAAACTGCAGTTAACAGCAATGATAGCTGATTTGTTTAAAAACTTTTACATAGAAAAGTATTTTCTTTAGTGTTTAGAATTTTTTTACAACCTCAAGTGCTTCTCAATATATGGCGCCACCTGTCACGATCATAATGATGCCGAAGAACCAAAATCGAAACAGTTTTCACTTACGAGGTACTGCACTTGGACCTTCGTGTTTGTTTTTATATTGTGAACGCCATCTTGGATAATACATATATAATACATACATACATATATAATATATTATATTATAATATTTAAAACCGGCGACCCTTGTTTAGTGTAAATCAATTTAGTTATTACTAAGGTCACTCATCGTCAAGCAAGCTTTACAGGTAGCGAAGCTAACGTCAGGCTTTCTATTTTTTGGTAATAATTTTTGACATGTTTTCCTCGTTTTCGCATTGGCGGCTCGTTGTTATTTTAAAAATGTGGTTTTAACACAGTCTAAAGATCTATTTATTATTGATACAGTTTCAAGATAGTTTGCAGCATAACTTTTTAATTCTAATTGCATAAATATGTATAGTTTAGGTACCTTCATACTGTGTAAAACAACATCTTCAAAATAAAACAGAACCGCCAATGCGAAACCGAGGAAAACATGTCAAAAATAAAAACCCAAAAATAGAAACCCTGACGTTAGCTTCGCTACCTCTAAAGCTTGCTTGACGATGAGTGACCTTAGTTATTACGGCAATACTAGTTGTGTCAAACAAGAACAAAAAAATTACTTTTTTATTTGAACTTCCGCCGCCATCTTAAAATGTTAAATGTGAAATTGTAACTTTTTATAAATTTTGACAAAATTTGGCGTATTATTGAAGTTCCAAAAAATTTTTTTGTCAAAATTGAATTTGGTCTACAGGTTATAAAGGTTTCTTTTATTTTTGACATATTAAGCGCCATCTTTGTGGTGGCTGGGAAACTTATTTTTTTTTTCGGTACATTTAAAGGTTGGTCAGTAACTTTATTATGAGGCATTAAAAATAAATATCGCACAAAAAATAAAGAAAATAGCGACGAAAAATGATTTTTAGAAAAATAAAGCTGCCATTTTGTGAAGTGACAGGTGCCAATTTTTTTTTAATTTTTAAATTGAGTAGGTTCTAATTAAAATAAATTTATCAGAATTAATTTAATTTCTCTTAAAACAGGGAATTAATTATTTTCTTATCTTTAGCAGCCGCCATCGTGGATTCTGAAGCCGGAAAATTGGGGATCCTCGAATGGAAATTTAGCTTTTGGTGTTAGCTCCTACCATGCCAAATATAAAAAAATATACCCTTTTTGCAGCTTTATTTTACAAATTTACTCTACTATTGGATTTTTTTAAAATTTTTAGTGTACGAATAAAATTACATCCTAGGTGAGGTATGCTACGCCCGCCGATAAATATTGCATTACTAAGCAGTTGGTAAAAAGTTGGTCTGTCTGCTTAACTTTTCTTTTTCTTCTTTATTAACGCAATTACTAGTGGCATCAGGAAAAAGGCTTCCCTGGGAAAACTTTTCAATCCTCTAAATTTCCAATTTGTAATCGAAGAAAATGTGCTGCTGCTGTTTACTCGGCAGCACGGCTCTAATCGTAATGAGTCTCCTTTCAGCACATTTCAAATTAAATTTTAAAATGCGAAACTGAAAGGCGAATTACGGCACGTAATGAAGTACTTATGATTGGTTTTGCTAATATACCTAATAGTAGAGACCCGGTATGTATGACATATTTTCAAGAAATAGAGACGCGACAAACTCATCAAACCGAACCGAAGCGAACCAAACTTACTTTCTTGGTTCGGCCCCCTTAAATTATCAAGCCTGATCCTACTTTGAATGGCAACAGTTTCGCTGCCTTCGACCAATGATTATAAACACACAGGATTGCTTATTTCCATTTAACTCTATGTTAGCGTCGCTCAGCGAGACGAACAGCGTCTGCTTACGTCACCAGCGGACCAGTTGCTTTGTTTGTATTGAGAGTTCGTGTGATTTTATGGTGTATTTGACGTTTTTACCTCCGTTTTTTTGCGTTTTTTCACTTGTTTGACGGTGTGGTTGAGTATTTAGGAGATAAATCTGAGGGCACGGCAGTGCCTCGCCAAGTTCACGCGCCGTACCATCTTTTCTTAAAACGTTTCAGCCAATATTAGACCTATCTAAAACTCTACTTCGGAATGAGCTACGGATCTCAAACTTTGCACAGTTGTAGATCTCCATGGAGTTAACAATCCCTTCATGTTTAGTTTCATGGAATTCCCAAAAGTTTTGAAGTAGTTACGAAATTTCAAAAAACGTCCAAATTGTCACTCACTCACTGAATTCTACTGTACTTCCAGACATGCTACAAAGCTGAAATGTGGCAGACTGATAAAAATTATGAGCAAACCCCTGGAAAAAATCAAAAAACCCCAAAATTCTAATTTACTTCCCTCTCCTATACATGTAAATTTATGTAAAATTAACATTGCCCACTTCCAGATATGGCAGACTGATAGGAACTATGATAAAACTATAGAAAAAAATTAAAACACCCCAAAATTCTAATTTACTTCCCTCTCCTATAAATGTAAATTTGTGTAAAAGTAACATTGTCCACTTCCAGAAACGCTCGAGAGCTGAGATTTGGAAGGCCGATAGGAACTATGATAAAACTATAAAAGAAAATTAAAAAGCCCCAAAGTTTATTAACTTCCCTCCCCTATAAATGTAAAGTATGTAAATTAGCATTGCTCACTTCCAGAAACCCTAGAGAGCTGAGCTTTGGAAGACTGATAGGAACTATGATAAAACTATAGGAAAACATTTAAAAACACTAAGATTTTAATTTACTTTCCTTCCCTATAAATGTAAAGTTATGTAAAATTAACATTGCCTACTTCCAGGAACACTAGAGAGCTGAGCTTTAAAAGGCTGATAAAAACTATGATAAAATTATAGGAAAATATAAAAAAACTCAACATTTTTAATAAGGCATTGCAAAAGTTTTGAACAATGTCTCGTATATTTTACTACTTTAAAACTTAAATATTATCCAAATCCTTTAAAAAAGCAGCGAAATAATAACAAAAACATTTCATGTAAAAAAAGCCAAGTACGCGAAAGTGGTATTTCGTAAAAAGAATTGAGATAAAAGTAAAGCCAAGTTCTACAATTTAAATTTCAAAATGAATGGTTCTTACTAGATTGGAAATGTTTTTCTAAACTTGGCTATTACGGCTGCAAATGACTCTTAGGAAATTGAACGTAAAGAAGTTTGGCTGAAATAGCAAAGTTTAAAAAACATTTCCAAACTAGTAAGAACCATTCATTTTGAAATTTGTATTGTAGAACTTGGCTTTACTTTTATCTCAATTCTTTTTACGGGATACCACTTTCGCGTACTTGGCTTTTTTTTACGTGAAATATTTTTGTTATGATAAACCTTTAGAAATGTGAATTAAGTGAATTGATATAAAGAAAGCACATTAATTTATTGTTAAAATAAAAGCTTTGTGTTCCCTCTTTCAGTGTTGAAATATAAATATATATACTTTTATATTATTATATTTATATAAACTTTTAATTTTTTTTTTGATTTTTGGAAACTCCTTGCTCATTAAATTAATCACATTAAAGAAAATTGGTAATTATGCCGCAAACGTACTTCTTATATTAAACTGATTATTGGAAAGTTTATTTTGTAGACAGTTTCTCCAAGTTTAGTTTCAGTTTTTTTCTTAAGTTTTTTTAGTCTCTTTATAGAAGTTTTCAGAAACATGTTACAGGAGAAGGAGTGAAAACGGGCACTGGGTGGGATAAAAACAACTCATAACACAAACAATGTAAATCAATTGAAAATAAAACTTATGAAAATCTATTGATTTAAAGCATAAGAAGTTGAAAAACACATCTTATTTGGCTGTTTTCTCCGAAAACTGACTGGTTTTTGATATAATAATATAATAAATATTGCAATTTTAGATCTGAAATATCAAATAAATACCTTTTTGTTACTACATAATATAAGGGTATTTTATTATATCCGCAACAAAAACAATAAATTATACATCTAATGATTTAAATTGATTAAACTTTTAGCAAAAATCCTACTTCTATTCTAAAACTTTCAACTATTTAAAAAAGAAACTTCAACATATCGTCTGGTACACATGAATAAAAAATTTGTTTGCAAATTATCAAGAAAAAAGCGGGAAAAACTCACGATTGCAATGTGTATTAAATGAAGCGCGCTGAGAAGAGGTCCACTAGTGACGTAAGCAAGGCTCGAGCTAATAAGCAATCATGTGTGCTTATAATCGTTGGCCTTCGACAGTGCTGTATTTCAAAGAAGGATCTTGTTAATTTGAGGGGGCTGTGGTTTCACTAAAATTATTTATGTTGTCAGCGGTGAGTGACATCAATTATCATGCAAAATATAAACAAAGACGTTTGTCTGTCACCCTCTGTAAATGTATGTTAAAAATCGTTTATTTTTGTCTTCCGACCCTTGAATTAACAATTACGGAAGGCACGACTCCCTCTAAGCAAGGCTAGAGTATAGAAAACCGATATTTCCCTCCTTTGATTTTGATTTAAATAAATTTGACTCTGATAAGTTTGTCGCGTCTCTATTTCTTTAAAATATATTATACATACAGGGTCTCCAATATATTTGAAATACTGGCCAGAACTTGGTATGTGTCCTTCACCGAGAAAAAACAGATTACAAAGTACTTTGCCGAAAATAGTTTCGTTGGTTTAATTTTTTTTGCTGGCGTAACAAAGTTAGTGACTGCTTGCTAGTTTGACAAAATTTTCTAGGCTAAAACCACTTTGCTAGTTAGACAAAGCAACGAAACACGCACTCAACTATATAGTAGCTTTGGCAAAACAGCAAGTACATTTGCTAGAGCAGCAAAGTAAATTTGCTAAAGTAACTTTACCAAAACAACAGTGACTTTGCTAAAATAACAAAACTGCTTGGCATTTGTGTTCCTTTCTTTTCATATAAGTGACCAAAGTGATTTTGTTGAAATAGCAAAGTTACTTTGCTGAAACCTATTCATCCAATTTTTTTAGCTGGAATAGCCAAGTTTTTTGTTTCGTTCCATATAACTTGAGGAGTATTCAACAATTGTTTATCTCTATTAATTTTTTGTAAACATTTGATGATTTGCTAAAAGATTATCAAACTAAGGCCTTTGCAGTTTTTCTGATAATAATGATACATTTTCGTTTTGGATACTTGTTTAAAATATTAAATGTAAACAAACAAAAAATAAAGTCTACGCAGCTGTTCATCGCACCCAAACATGCGCTTGTGTACTTAAAAAGAATCAGCGGGTGGGAATTTTCCATTTCTTTAAAGCAAGCTAAGATTAAATTAATTTTTCATCAGTGTAGACGGAGAAACATTTGTTTTTAAAAACAAAATGCAATAAATTAATCAAGTTATGATGTTTCACTTTCAGCTATAAGTACTGGCAGAGCTGTCAGGTACTTCAAGTACAGTACTTGAAATTGTACTTCAAGTACTTACAAGTAGTTCAGGTACTGTAGTTGAAGTACATCTACAATCCGGTAATTGTACTTGGTACTGGAAGAATTTTTAACAATGTACTTGGAAATGTACTTGATTTTGTCAAGTACAGTACTTCAAGTATATTCATAGTACTTTAAGTACATTTAAAGTACTTCAAGTAAGTTCGAAATACTTCAAGTACATCGAAAGTACTTCAAGTACATTCGCAGTACGTTTGTTATGCTTATTTATTTAGTTTAATTTAAACAGTTATATAAAAAATATGTTACATTTTATTATTTTAATAAGGTATACCATAATCCGAAAGTTTTGAACTGGAATGGGTGCAGGAGTTTGAACAAAAAATCAAATATATAACATTCAGGGCTGTATATAGGATAGAATTTCGGGGGGGGGGGGGGATATAAGAGATTAAGAGGAATTTCGGAAAATCTGCGTTTTGTGTTGGGAATTGCACAAAATGTTAACTTCTAGCATGTTTTTTTGTATTAACCAAAAAATCTATAAAATTTGTTGTTAATTTTGCACCCTGTCACTTGAGTCTCTTTAATAATAATAATTCTTAATTAATGTTTTTATTGTCATTCAATACAAATAAATTACAGTGTTTATACAGTAATAAATGTAAATGTTACAATGATCACAGTTCGCTATTTTTACCCAACTGCACTACGGCGAAAGGAGGGGTAATGTTTTTCGTTTAGAATATATATGTATGTGTATGGGCTGAACTGATTTTGACAGAAAAGGTGTCGTTGAATTGCTACTGATCCTGAAGGTGCTATAGGTGTATTCTTTTCAACAGGAATCAACATGGCGGTCGTCAGACGCCAAAAACGTAGGTTTTTTTAGGCGATTTTAATGAAATGCCTTTGATCACCCATTGCAAATGCCCTCTAATTTGCTGTAATTACTTTGTTGTCCTCCCTGCTCCCACCACCGAACCCACCTCCCCTCCTGTCAATCCTCTCCTCCCCCACCTTCTTCAAAAACCATATTTGCATAATTTTATCAAATATAGGGCGATTTTAAAAATTCTTTCTGCACACGGTTCAAGAGCTTTACACACAACATTTTACTAGTTTATCCCTCCCTCTCCCTCTTTCCTCCCCGTTCTCCTTATTAGTTGTTGCTATAACCTTAACCAATATAGAGCGATTTCAAAAATTATCTCTGCACACGCTTTAATATTTTTTTCAACACCATTTTACTGGCTCCCCTCTATTAAGGTGTCACATAAATGAATATTTGTTTTGGCAATTTGTCAAGTATGATAACTTCAATAAGACTTTGAATTGTAAAAAGTATTGAATTTTAGTTGCTAAATTATAAACGATTTTCTGATATTTTCCTGTGCTCAATCTTTTAAGCAGTCTAAGATCCACAGACCTTATCAGGTTATGGGCCCAGTACACCAAAATTAGATCAGAAGCAAGTATAGGAAAAGAGCATAATTGCAAAATAGTTTTTAATATAAAAGTAAGGTAAGCTGTAGAAATAGAATCATTAGAATGAGCAGTTCATTAGCTATACCTATACTAGAGGCAAGCAACTTTAACAACTGGCTATTCAGAGTCAAAACAATATGCAATAAAGAAGGCTGCATAGATGCCATTGATGGTAACCCACCAGAAGGTAGCTCAAGTGCAAAAGAAAAATTAGATTTTAAAAAAGCAGATCTTAAAGCGCAAGCAATTATAGTAGCTGGAGTCTCAGATAAGCATTTAGATATAATAAAAGACAGCACAACTGCAAAAAGCCAGCTAGAAGCCCTAAAGGGAGTATTTATAAGGTCGACGTCATTGACTAAATTAGCATGTTGGAGAAAACTGATAAATTTAAAAGACGAACGTATAGAAAAATTAGAAGATTTATTTCTAAAGTTCGACACAATTGTCAGAGATTTAAAAGAACATGGCACAACGTTGGATGATAGTGATAAAATATGCCATTTGATGCTTTCTTTACCTGAAAAGTATGATTCTGTGGTGACAGCACTAGAGACCATAGAAAGTGAAACTAGATTTTGTTAAATCTAGGCTATTAGACGAAGAGTTAAAACTTTTTGGAAAAGATAAACAAGAAATAGATTCCAGTAGTTTCAAAGCTTCTAGCAGAGGAAATTGCCAATATAGATATAGACAAGGTTATCAAAAACAAGTAGCAAATAGCGTTGAAGAAAATAAAGAAGAAGAAACACAAATGTATGCTGCAAATGTATGTTAAGAAAGAGAAGATGGAAAAATCTCATTCGTACTCGATTCTGGAGCAAGCAATCATTTTGTAAAAGAAGAACTAATGAAACATATGATAAATATTAGATAACTAGAAAAACCAGTAATAATCCACATTGCAAACGGAGAAACTTTAAAATCAAACAAAATAGGATGCTTAAAAGCATTATGCCAAGGCCAGCGAGTATCTATAGAAGCATTAATTGTTCCAAATATGAAACATAACTTAATGTCGGCTTCAAAATTAACATCAAAAGGTTTTAAGTTAATATTAGAAAAAGAAAGGACAACTATACAGAATAACAAGTTTACATTAACATGCAAAAATCAAAATGGTTTATACATTTTAGTGGTCGAAAATATCTTAAAAGATAAAGACAAGGAAGAATGTTGTAACTTAACAGTTGATGATGATTTATAGCACAGACGCTTAGGACATGTAAGTTCAGATTCACTAAGACAGTTAAATTTACCAGTACCTAAAGATATCTGCTCAACTTGCAATGAAGGAAAAGCTACGAGACAACCATTTCAAAAATCGCAAAGAGAAACTACTAAAATTGGAGAATTGATTCACACCGACATATGTGGACCGATAGCACCAGCAACAACCGATGGAAAAAGATATTTCTAAACAATTTTGGATGATTATTCACATTTTACTGTTGTTAAGTTATTAAAAAGCAAAGATGAAGCAGAGCAAAACCTAAGATATTTTGTCGTAGAAACGGAAAGAACACATGAAATAAAAATTAAAGCGATTAGAATGGATAATGGAGGAGAATTTAATTCTAAGGCATTTAAAAATGCATGCAGAGAAAAAGGTATAAAATTAGAGTATACTATGCCGTACACACCTCAGGAGAATGGAAAAGCCGAAAGACTCAATAGAACACTAGTAAATAAGGCAAGGACAAAAATCGTAGATTCCGGAATACCCAAAGACCTATGGGGTGAAGCTTTAAAATGTTCAGTTTCTGAACTTAACCGAACCCCTAATTCAACTTTACAAAGAGGTCTTACACCATCTGAATTATGGCACGGAAGAAATGATTTAAGTAAATTAAAAATTTTTGGCTGTCGCGCATGGTACACTATTTTACCTAAAGGCAAAAAGCTAAGCCCAAGAGCAAGGAAAGCTATTATGATTGGTTACTGTGGTGGTGGTTGGAAATTATGGTTACCCGAAGAAGGGAAAATTGTTAAATCAAGAGATGTAAGATTTGACGAAAGTATTATGGAGTATAAAGCAAAGCAAAATAAAAACGAAGAAATTAGATTGAAACCACAAGTTGAAATACCACTGGAAAATAAACTTGAAGAAGTTTCTGAAATCGATGGACAAGAAATTAATGACGAAAAGACAGAAAATGATCAAGAAAGAAATGAAGGAGAATTAGAAACTAAAAATTCTGAAAGTGATGAAATAGTTAGCGAACAAACAAAAACTAGAGTAGGAAGAACAACAAAAAGGCCAGATTACCTTAAAGAATATGACACATACATGGCATATTGCTTACTTACTTCAACTGATACTGAACCGAAATCTTTTAAAGAAGCTTATGAAAATGCTGATATATTTACTAAATCTTTAGCAAAAGACAAATTCGTTAGATTTAGAAATATGATGTTGATGAAATAATTTTCTTAATAATTTTTTTTATTGTTCAATTTAAATATTCAAAGATTTAAATTGAGGGGGCATATTAAGGTGTCACATAAATGAATATTTGTTTTGGCAATTTGTCAAGTATGATAACTTCAATAAGACTTTGAATTGTAAAAAGTATTGAATTTTAGTTGCTAAATTATAAACGATTTTCTGATATTTTCCTGTGCTCAATCTTTTAAGCAGTCTAAGATCCACAGACCTTATCACCCTCTCCCCTCCCCCACATTAACTCAATGTTTGTAGAAACGCATCTATCTATCCTTTGGGCATAGTTCAATGTTTGACACAAATGCATGGCTTAGGTAATAATAAGGTAACTTGATTTAGTTAGATAAATGACTGAATAAAAAATAAACCTAAAAGGAAATAAAAAATAAAAAAAACACCCAACTGCTAAATCTACTTACCTACTCGCCGCAGTTGGGTAACTGATTTATGAAAATACAAACTGTATAATTTTGTAGGTGCACTTTGGGCATCAAAACTAAAAGTTGAAGCATGTCGTATGACGTACATTATAGGTATACCTATCAACTAGTAGGTACACAAGTAGACTTAGCAGTTTTTTTTATTAAAACATTTTTATTAATAAAAAAGAATATTAAAAACTGCGCTCTTCAAATAAAATTTCAAAAGAAAATAAAATAACAAAACAAATAGTGAATACAGTGTACTCCGGATATAGCATACTTTCGGCTATTACGTACATATTTCATTGGTCCGGCCAATATACTTTTTTTACTGGGTATTACGTAACTCTTATACCTTCTACTTCGGTTATAACGTACCATATTTTGACTAATTACGTTATAATATTCCGGTTGTAACGTACGAGTGTACGTTAAAACCGGAATATTACCGGTGATTCCCCGAAAAATTCGGGGATTTTTCAAAAATCGATTCCGCGGTTTTCTCATTTGAACGCGAGTTGCAGGCGGCAGGCCGCACAGTATGACGAAATTGAAAAAAAATGGCATCAATTATTTTAAATTAGCAACTGCTTGTATTGATTTAATTATCATGAATATTGATAAAATTGAACGAAAATATTTGTTTTATAGTATATTTTTAATTTATTAAAAAATTAATATCCAGATTTAAGGCCTACTAAAAATAAAACACCATTTCTTTACCTAGTTCTAAATAACGTTAATCCGAATCATTATACTCATCCCCCACTTCCATATTCATATCATCTAATAATTCCTGCGCTTCTGGATATAGTGAAATATTTTTGCTCACACTACGGCTATACTATAGTAGTGTAAGCTATGGTGATCCTAATTTTTTCGAGAAAAAAAGTTGCTCCAATTTCAATTTTTTTTATATATCTTTGCGTTTCAGATGATTTTGAAACCTTTTTGTCGCGTTGTCTGTCTGTCTGTAACGACCAACGCGCATAACTCAAGAACCGCTTGCCCGATTTGAATGAAATTTGGTACCTTGACTGGGTCTTGGGTCGAGATGGTCCCATTTAAAAATGAACAAAATCCACCAAATGCAAGCCAAGTAAAAGGATGGGGGTAGATTTCAAAAATTAGAGTTTTTGTGAAAATATGGCGTGTGTGATATTAAACGAAAGGTACTTGAGTCTGGAGTTAAACAAAATACATTTTAGTTTTTTTTAAAGGGTGAGGGTAGTTTTCAAAAATTAGAGTTTAGGCCAAAACATGGCTTCTGTGGTATCAAACGAAAGGTAATTGAGTCTGGAATTAAATAAAGTATGTTTCAGTTTTTAGTTATATTAGCCCACACGTACACTATAACTATAATACGTAGTGTGAGCTTAGGTGCCCATATATTGGCAGAGTATTTTTTCCAACAGTATTTTTGTCGAATCGATTAAAATGTGCAAAATATCTTCCATGTTTTGTTTTCTGCCAATTTTTCTGTATATATCACAATGCTATAAATAAATTCTTATCTTGATTCAAGTTAAGACAGTGAAATGTGTATAAAAATTATAATTGTTTATTTACCTTGTTTTGAATCCCTATCGACTAATGCAAAATACTCTGCCAATATATGGGCACCTAAGCTCACACTAGGTGCTATAGTTATATTGTACGTGTGAGGTAATTAAACTAAAAACAAACTGAAATATATTTTATTCAACTCCAGATTCACTTACCTTTCGTTTGATACCACACAATCTATGTTTTGACTTAAACTCTAGTTTTTTAAATGTACCCCCACCTTTTTTTAACTAAAATGTATTTTGTTTAACTCCAGACTCAAATACCTTTCGTTTGATATCACACACGTCATATTTTCACTTAAACTTTAATTTTTGAAAGCAACCCCCACCCTTTTTTCTTAAATAAATTAAATGTATTTTTTTAAACTCCAGACTCAATTACTTTTCGTTTGATATCACACAAGCCTTATTTTCATATAAACTTTAATTTTGGAAATGTACCCCCACTCTTTTATTTGGCTTGCGTTTAAAGGATTTTGTTCATTTTTAAATGGGACCATCTCGACCCAAGACCCAGGCTAGGTACCAAATTTCATTCAAATCGGGCAAGCGGTTGTTGAGTTATGCGCGTTGGTCTATACAGACAACAGACAGACAGACATACAGACAGACAGACGGCGAGACAAAAAAGTTTCAAAATCATCTGAAACGCAAAGATATTAAACATTTTTTGAAATCGGAGCAACTTTTTTTTTTCTCGAAAAAAGTAGGATCAGCATAGCTCACACTACTATAGTATAGTAATAGTGTGAGCTAATAAATACCGCTGGAGCATGTGAAATAAAACCATTTTTTTTTCTATGAATAGCAAATATTAGCAAATACAAAATTACCGCTTTTCTTCTCTAAAGGTGGCTCTGTCAAACAAGATATTTATACAAATTTAAACATTTTTGCATTCGATCTTTTCATTGATCGATATTGTATCGCAGTTTCTCTGCTTTTGGTTTTTTGTTTCTCTCGTATTTCGGTAGATGGCGCCTCTTGCTATAGTTCGTTCACTAATTACATTTAATTAGAGACAAAACCGTCTGATTAACTTCGCAAGATTTGTCACTTGACCAGCAGTGTTCTGAGGAGTCCCATAAGGACGAAACGGTTAACTGTCAACACTTATTAGGTGTCCATTAGATCTTGGACCCCCGTGAGGTTAAGCTTTCAAGCTACCCACGGAAAAATATAAGAGAAACAAAAAACTCCTTTTTGCCCGATTAGCCATGAAACTTGTTTGATTTTTAAATTCACGGGTATGAAATTTCACGTTTGTTAGTATTATTTGGCTTAAAAATTCCGTTGATTGACGTTCACTGTCTTGATGACGGGTAAAAATGCAAAATGCGTTGATCCGGCCTGAAAAGACAAAGAGCTGTCGTAGGTCACGGACTATAGTTGTTTTCTTTTATTTGCATTCGATCTTTTCATTGATCGATATTGTATCGCAGTTTCTCTGCTTTTGGTTTTTTGTTTCTCTCGTATTTCGGTAGATGGCGCCTCTTGCTATAGTTCGTTCACTAATTACATTTAATTAGAGACAAAACCGTCTGATTAACTTCGCAAGATTTGTCACTTGACCAGCAGTGTTCTGAGGAGTCCCATAAGGACGAAACGGTTAACTGTCAACACTTATTAGGTGTCCATTAGATCTTGGACCCCCGTGAGGTTAAGCTTTCAAGCTACCCACGGAAAAATATAAGAGAAACAAAAAACTCCTTTTTGCCCGATTAGCCATGAAACTTGTTTGATTTTTTAAATTCACGGGTATGAAATTTCACGTTTGTTAAACATTTTTTTAAAGTCCACGAAAACGTTAACTTTGAAAAATACTCTGCCAATCTATGGGCACCTAAGCTCACACTAGGTACTATAGTTATAGTGTACGTGTGAGCTAATATAACTAAAAACTGAAATATATTTTATTGAACTCCAGACTCAATTACCGTTCGTTTGATACCACACAAGCCATGTTTTGACTTAAACTTTAATTTTTCAAATCTACCCCCACCTTCTTTTTTTTTTTAAACTAAAATGTATTTTGTTTAACTCATCACACACGCCATATTTCCACATAAACACTAATTTTTTTAATTTACCCCCACCCTTTTTTTAAAAGTAAAATGTATTTTATTTAACTCCAGACGCAATTACCTTTTGTTTGATATCACACACGCCATATTTTTACATAAACTATAATTTTTGAAATATAACCCTACCCTTTTATTTGGCTTGTGTTTGGTGGATTTTGTTCATTTTTAAATGGGACCATCTCGACCCAAAACCCAGCGTAGGTACCAAATTTCATTAAAATCGGGCAAGCGGTTTTTGAGTTATGCGCGTTGGTCGTTACAGACATACAGACAGACAGACAGACAGACAGACAGACAGACAGACAGACAGACAGACAGACAGACAGACAGACAGACAGACAGACAGACAGACAGACAGACAGACAGACAGACAGACAGACAGACAGACAGACAGACAGACAGACAGACAGACAGACAGACAGACAGACAGACAGACAGACAGACAGACAGACAGACAGACAGACAGACAGACAGACAGACAGACAGACAGACAGACAGACAGACAGACAGACAGACAGACAGACAGACAGACAGACAGACAGACAGACAGACAGACAGACAGACAGACAGACAGACAGACAGACAGACAGACAGACAGACAGACAGACAGACAGACAGACAGACAGACAGACAGACAGACAGACAGACAGACAGACAGACAGACAGACAGACAGACAGACAGACAGACAGACAGACAGACAGACAGACAGACAGACAGACAGACAGACAGACAGACAGACAGACAGACAGACAGACAGACAGACAGACAGACAGACAGACAGACAGACAGACAGACAGACAGACAGACAGACAGACAGACAGACAGACAGACAGACAGACAGACAGACAGACAGACAGACAGACAGACAGACAGACAGACAGACAGACAGACAGACAGACAGACAGACAGACAGACAGACAGACAGACAGACAGACAGACAGACAGACAGACAGACAGACAGACAGACAGACAGACAGACAGACAGACAGACAGACAGACAGACAGACAGACAGACAGACAGACAGACAGACAGACAGACAGACAGACAGACAGACAGACAGACAGACAGACAGACAGACAGACAGACAGACAGACAGACAGACAGACAGACAGACAGACAGACAGACAGACAGACAGACAGACAGACAGACAGACAGACAGACAGACAGACAGACAGACAGACAGACAGACAGACAGACAGACAGACAGACAGACAGACAGACAGACAGACAGACAGACAGACAGACAGACAGACAGACAGACAGACAGACAGACAGACAGACAGACAGACAGACAGACAGACAGACAGACAGACAGACAGACAGACAGACAGACAGACAGACAGACAGACAGACAGACAGACAGACAGACAGACAGACAGACAGACAGACAGACAGACAGACAGACAGACAGACAGACAGACAGACAGACAGACAGACAGACAGACAGACAGACAGACAGACAGACAGACAGACAGACAGACAGACAGACAGACAGACAGACAGACAGACAGACAGACAGACAGACAGACAGACAGACAGACAGACAGACAGACAGACAGACAGACAGACAGACAGACAGACAGACAGACAGACAGACAGACAGACAGACAGACAGACAGACAGACAGACAGACAGACAGACAGACAGACAGACAGACAGACAGACAGACAGACAGACAGACAGACAGACAGACAGACAGACAGACAGACAGACAGACAGACAGACAGACAGACAGACAGACAGACAGACAGACAGACAGACAGACAGACAGACAGACAGACAGACAGACAGACAGACAGACAGACAGACAGACAGACAGACAGACAGACAGACAGACAGACAGACAGACAGACAGACAGACAGACAGACAGACAGACAGACAGACAGACAGACAGACAGACAGACAGACAGACAGACAGACAGACAGACAGACAGACAGACAGACAGACAGACAGACAGACAGACAGACAGACAGACAGACAGACAGACAGACAGACAGACAGACAGACAGACAGACAGACAGACAGACAGACAGACAGACAGACAGACAGACAGACAGACAGACAGACAGAGAAACAAAAAATTTCAAAATCATCTGAAACGCAAAGATATATAAAAATTTTTGAAATCGGAGCAACTTTTTTTTTCTCGAAAAAATTAGGATCACTATAGCTCACACTACTATAGTATAGTAGTAGTGTGAGCTAAAAAACTGTAAAGAAAGAAAAACGTTACCCGTGTACATACTTACTGCATAATTTTTCAACAAAATTACAGAAATACTTTACTAAAGGTGTAACTAATACTTTTGTAGTAATTTTTTTTTAATGAACACCAATGTTCTGACAGTATTTTAAGTTATTACAAAAATGATTGCAAGAACTTTTTTCCAACATCGAATTTATATATATTTTATGTACTTGAACTCGAATGGAGTCACACGTGTTTAATCTGCCCTAAAAATATGAAGGTTTTAATCATGTGTGAATACTAACTTACCTTAATTAATTAGAAAAAAAATTGGCACATGCCTATTTAAAAACGGTTTTCTCAAAGGCTAAATAATAATTATTTCAAGTGCAAAACTTAAGATTCATTGAATTTGAAAAACTAATAAAAAAAATGAAATAGTTTTTAAGTTTTGATTATAAAACTTGAATTGTGAATTTTGTTTTTTTTATAAAACGGATAAAAATAAAATAAAGTAAAAATATTCATTAAACTAACAGCAGCTGCTTAAATCTTGGATTATTTTCGATGTCAAGTCAAGTAATATTATTTAAAACGTTTATGAATAAAATTAATGGTGGTATCGAGCAATAGAGGGTTTTTTATAAATTGAAAGAAAAATGTGGGAGACATATTATGTAGGTGAAATTTAGAGGACAAAAATATTTTGCCACTCACTTTGCATGGATTTATCTATAGGATACGCTTAGGATTTTGGTGTTTTTAGTATGTTTTCAGCTGTTATAAGCAAAAATGTAAAAAATTAGACTGAGTTCTGCCTTATTGCGAATTGCCCATATCTCTACTACTTATGACTAATAAATATTTTATTATTTTTGAGTTCTATAAATTTCGGACGAGGGCTGCATTGATTCTCCTTGATACTCCCCAAGAGACGGCCTTGATAACATTTATTTAATTTAAATCAACGCAAAATAAAAATATCATATAAATAAGTTTGTTGGTATACAGCAGCGTTATTATTGTTTTTGGCGCACTCTATGGTTGAGTAAATTTTAATAATGATACCAGCACACAAAATAAAAAAGTGGTCTCTGCATTTGACCAGACCTACAATTTTTTCGGAATTTACTTAAAATTTCAGGTGCGTCTCTCTGTAAACAAGGCTACAGTATAAATAGTGAACCGATATTTCCCTTCTTTAGGTGCGTACTGACTTGCAACAAATCACTCCAAACGCGCAAAACACTACGAACATTCCGATCTTTTTCCTCCGAATGCAACAAACATTCGCGCGCAAAAGATCGTCGTGTTTTCAAAGTCATTTGAAATACCTCCTAATACGGGGTTCTATCGATTTCGCGAAATTTTGCTTGATTCTGCCCTTCAAAAGTTATCTAAATTCATATAAAATCTTCCTGGTATAATTTCAACCCTACCGACACAAAACAGCCGCGGCCCTTTTCGGGTCCGACCAAAGTATTTGTCGGCCGCGGCGTCACTAAAAAGAAATGAGAACAAGATTTCCAACACTTCCCTCGCGGAAATCACATAAACTACAGGTAAATATAAATCGAACAGAAGTTCCAGGATCCTTGTATGTGGGCATATCCTCAAAAGGTGCGCTTCTGTAGAATATGAAATGATGATTTACATAAAGTTAATCTTTAATAAACTTTTTTCGATATGATTTTTGAAATTGCGTAAAATTTAAAAAAGTAATTTTTCGCACTTGGATATTTTTTAATTTTTAGCTCACATGTATGCATACAGACATACAGACATACAGACATACAGACATACAGCCATACAGACATACAGACATACAGACATACAGACATACAGACATACAGACATACAGACATACAGACATACAGACATACAGACATACAGACATACAGACATACAGACATACAGACATACAGACATACAGACATACAGACATACAGACATACAGACATACAGACATACAGACATACAGACATACAGACATACAGACATACAGACATACAGACATACAGACATACAGACATACAGACATACAGACATACAGACATACAGACATACAGACATACAGACATACAGACATACAGACATACAGACATACAGACATACAGACATACAGACATACAGACATACAGACATACAGACATACAGACATACAGACATACAGACATACAGACATACAGACATACAGACATACAGACATACAGACATACAGACATACAGACATACCGACATACCGACATACAGACATACAGACATACAGACATACAGACATACAGACTTACAGACATACAGACGAACATACATATAATATATATATATATATATATATATATATATATATATACATATATATACATATATATACATATATATATATATATATATATATATATATATATATATATTATATATATATCTAAATTAAGTAAGTTTATTCAATATTTAGAGTCATTTAGAATAAAACTGTAGGTACAGACAGACGGACGGACGGACGGACAGACGGACAGTCGGACAGTCGGACAGACGGACAGATGGACAGACAGACACCATAGCTCACCCTACTTATAGTATACGTGTGAGCTAATACATTATACTTGGTATTAAACTGGTCCATTGGTCGGGTCCCCGGGTATCGCAAAGAGGTTTTTTTTTTGTGGACCAAAATTAGTTAAAATTATATTATACATACATTAATTGTGTTAGCTTAGGTGCCCAAAAATTGGGAGAGTATTTTATTTGCAAATTATTTTTGATTCTTTTTCTTTATTTACTATTTTTTAAATTCTCATTTTAATCGGATTAGTAGTTTACTTTTCTTAAATGACGTCATTTTGAATTTTGAAAAGTCGAAAAATTTGAAACTTGTGGGCAAACAATATTTCAACTTACCCACACACCGATTGATTTTTAACGCTGCACAAGTCAAATTTAGTAGAAATTAGGAATAGTTATTTACCTAACTAGTGCGGAAAGTGATACTTTTACGCACGCGACGGCAGTTGCCCGAACGACGCTTTGCGGAGTTCGGGCACGCCGTCAAGGGCGGAAAAGGCACTTTCCGCAAGAGTTAGGTACAAAATTTTTCCTAGTTGCATAAAAAGCTTGTTTACATTTTAATATATTTGGTATTTTTTACATTAAAACAGCAAAAAACAAATTCTGTTTTCATTTTTAATTTAATTGAGTTTATAAATGGGTCAATAAGTCTAATTAGGCCTAAAATTCACGGCGTGCGGAAAGTTCAACTTTCCGCACGCAAATGCGTGCGTAAAAGTGCACTTTTACGCACGCAAGTAGGAAAAAGTGATTATTAATCAATTCATCACTTCCCTAATAGATAGTAGGTTATCGTAGTCCACGTGGAGTGAAAATCTGCAAGGCACCAGGTGTACAGATGCAATGTGATTGGCTCATTTTTCTGAACTTACGGTTTTAATTGGTATATAGCATTTGCTCTGCGTCCTGTATTCTCGCTATTTTAAGTCAGTATCACCGTCAACCGTGATGGACGAAGACGACCCGGTAGTAGCGGCCGGCGCTCTTCTGATTATTCAAAAATAAAAAAGAGCAGCGAAAAGAATGGTCTAGACGTCTGTATTTACAAAGACAAAATTTAAGTTTACTGAGAGATATGTACTATTTCCATTTCAAAAATTTTACCAGAATATCTGCAGATGATTTTGAAAACTTAATTTGTCTAGTGGGTCCTAAAATATTCAAGAAAGATACCCAACTTCGACATGCTATACCTGTTCAAGATAGCTTAGCTATTACTCTACGTTTTTTAGCAACAGTGGACTCTTTCACTAGTCTACAATACCTATTTAAAGTATCAAAACAACGAGTTGGTTTTATATTTATAGAGACCTGCAATGCCCTTATTGAAAAATTGAAACATGAAATAAAGGTAAATATACCGGGTGGCCCAAAAAAAAGGCATGAAATGATTTTTATTATCACTTTTGAACGAATTGGTCTGGGTTTTGACCAAAAATATTTTTTGTCCGCTATCAAATTCCAAGATGGCACACAGAATCAAAGGTAGGGTAGACCGGGTAGTGCCCACTTTTTATAAATGTGCTACTAAAAAATATTAAGCTGATTCAATTGTTTTCTTTTTTGTTCTGTCAATAGCTACAACTTTAGACTTACAAAAACAATATGACACAAATCCCTAAAATTAAAAAAAACTTTTGGTTGTTTGTAAACAGTACCATTAATCAACATATATACGAGGTATTTTGACACATAATGTAGGCGTTAAGGCATACAAAATTTGCTGTAATTACTTTGTAGTCCTCCCTGGTCCTAGCTAGAGACAATCTATGTATGACATATTTTAAATATGTCATACATACAGGGTCTCTATTTAAAATATGTCATGTCCTAGCCATCTCGCCGCCTGTCATTCCCCCTCACCCTCTTCAAAAACCATATTCGCATAAATTTCCCAAATATGAAGCGATTTCAAAACTTCTTTCTGCACACGGTTTAAGAATTTTTCAACAGCATTTTACTTCTTCCCTCTCCCTCTCCCTCCCCCACCTTGACTCAATGTTTGTAGAAACGCACCTATCTCCGAGTAACGCTAAATGAATGATAAATGCATTCTTTCTATAAGGCTGAATAAGAATTAAAAAATGGATGTAAAAAATAAATTAACAGAAAACACCCAACTGCTAAATCTACTTGTAACTACTAGTCGTAGTTGGGTACAGAATTACCCAATAACCTAATTCATGAAAATACAAAACTGTATAATTTTGTAAGTGCGCTTTGGGCATCAAAACTAAAAATTGAAGCATATCGTACATTATAAGTATATCTATTACAGTTTGTGATACCTATCAATTTTATACTCAACTGCGACTATAGTAGGCACAAGTAGAACTAGCAGTTTGGTGTTTTTTTTATTTATTTTTTTTATAAATAAGTTTAATATTTATTTATTATTATTCAAACATATTAACTAAAGGTAAAGTTTTTTTTACTTAATAACTAAACTAAATGAACCGAACCGCATAAATTAATTTAAAAAAATTTCCTCAATGTCGTAGTTTACATATGTTTTGTCAGCTGAATAATCAGATGCGTATTGAAATTAAGGATATGAAGGTTCAATACTTTTTGAGCGTTGTGCGGGAGATGGATGGTCCATTCCATTTTTTAATTGCCAAGTAAAAAAAAAACCACCGCACCCACTGAACAAACAAGAAGGAATAAATCTCTTTGTGGTATTCCGATTTACCGACAAGCCTCGGAAAATGTTTTGCGCGTTCGCCGTGACGTATTGACTTGCAAAATTTGTTGCAGCGCGGTCTATGCTTTTGAAGTACACGTATTCACTCACACACACTCCGCGCATTTTCGCCGAAAATGTTTGTCCTGTTTGTAGTGTTTGATGCGCGCTGTGTTCCCAGATTGCAAAATCACATAAGCATTGCATAGACACGTACTCACTGAGCGAACATTTTCGGCGAAAATGTTTGGAGTGTTTGTAGTGTTTTGTTGCAAGTCAATACCCACTTTTTGATTGTGACTTAAATAATTTGACTTAAGTTTGTAGCGTCTCTGTTTTCTTTAAAATATGTCATACACATAGGGTGTCTTGGTACAGGGTCATTGATTATATTTGCGTGGCCTTTATTAGGGGTTAATGCAGGTGATAGAAAAGACGTTAAATACAAAAGCTGCATAATTTTTTCCGTGTTATCTTTTGGGCTATATCCAAGTAGCAGATGTCATTCTTTGTGTCAATTTTGGCAGCAATTTGCTTAAGTTAAAAGGAACACACTGTATATATTTTTGTCGCAAAAAAACGTATTTCTCCTGATTTTAAAAACATATGGTGTGTTAATATCTAGTTAAGCCGTTTTTGAGTATAACTCTATTTAACAGTAATTTAAAACTAATATTAGAGAATTAATGAAATACAGCCAGGCTATAATTGTGTCAGGCACTATTTTGACACATTCACATTGAAAACTGACAGTTGGTCCTTCAAAATTGACATAGCAATGTCGAATTTAAACCTTTCGTCATTTATTTTCAATTAATATAAGAAGGCACTATTTATTCCGGTTCATATAGGAAACAATGGAAAAATCACACTGATATTACAATGTGATGGTGTCAAAATTATGCCTGGCACTATTATAGCCTGGCTTTATTTCAATAATCCTCTATTAACTTAAAAACGGCCTATCAACATTGAACTTTAATGTACAGGATGTTCTCTTTCACTTAAGAAACTTACTATCAAACATTGACATAAGAAATGACATCTGTGACTTCTGATACAATCCAAAAGATAATGTGGAAATTATATATTTGATGCGTTTTTCCAAGCAAACATAATCAATGACCCTGTACCTAGAGACCCTGTATGTGACATATTTAAAAAAATATAGAAACGCGACAAGCTTATCTAAGTCAAATTTCAAAGGAGGGAAATATCGGTCCTCTATACTCTAGCCTTGTTTAGAGAGAGGCGCCCGTCCTTGTTAATTCACAAGCATCAGAAAATAAAAATAAACGATTCTTGACAAGAATTTACAGAGGGTGACAGACAAACGTGTTTGTATATATGTCGCCTAATGATTGATGTCACGTACCGCTAACAAATTAAATTATTTTAGTGAAACTCCAGAGAACTTCACAAGAAAAATAACATAACCAAAACATGAGAGTTTCATTGTTTTTAATGGCTTTGTCGCGTCTCTATTTATTCGTCTCTAGGTAGGTCGGATAAAATATACAGACAACTTTTTTATTTTGTTTGTTAGTGCAATTTATAATTTTTTCTTTGTAAACTCAAAGTTCAAGTTAAGGTTTTACAGAAGACTGCCGCATTCATTCATATAATCAAATGTTTTAGATTCCGGTTAGGTTTGATAATGAGTACATGTACATGTACATTCATACAGAGTCTTTAGGTAGGTCTGGTAAAATATACAGACAACTTTTTTATTTTGTGCGTTAGTGCAATTTATAATTTTTTCTTTGTAACCTCAAAGTTCAAGTTAAGGTTTTGTTGATTATGAGTGGTATGAATGTCGCCCCTCTACTGCGACTCAAGTGCTCTATTCTTTTAGATTTTGGTTTTTTAGGGGGGATCTACACTATGCGTATTTACCAGATGCGTACACATTGTGCAGATTTCTGCTGCACTACACATGTGCAAATCACCGATCCGCACACTGTGGTCTTGCCCCTGACGGCATGTATTTTGTATCAACAAACCAGTAATTGCGCTTGGGACCAGCATGCGGAGTAGAGGTGTTCATTTTCGTTACTTTCGAATGCTTGTTACTAATCGTTACTCGACTACTAAGTGGTAACAGTAGTCAATTCAGGGCCGGTTTCTTAATATAAGGTTAGCCCTGACCCGTGGGTTAAAAAAAGCGATGACTGACATATTTACCACATGATAAAAAAAGACAGCTATTAAAGATAACCCACAAGTCAGGGCTAACCCTCTATTGAGAAACCGGCCCTCAATCATACAATTAGTATCTTGACAAGCAAAAAAAGTTATAGGCCCGGAAATTCTTGCATGATGACCCTGTACATATGAAATGAAATTATTCGCTTATGGTCACTTAAATTTCACAAGCTAAATAATATTAATCTTTGAAGAAAGTTCACGAGGTAAAAAGTTTTTACAAAAAAGTTTCACGGGCAAGACCTCAGAGGTAAAGGTAGCTCGGGGACGCGTTTCTGCCTCATTAGGCTTCATTCAGCCCGAGCATAACCATAAAATGGAAGGAGATGAAATGATGATGTGGATATCTGAAAAGGAATATAAAATATGGTGTTTACTGAGGAGAGACCAACTGTCAATTTGCAGCTTCGGTCAGGGTTGCCTCAGTTTTGAGGCTAATTTTGACGTCGCGACGGAGACAGATATAATCTGCTCTCAGAAAACAGCCTGAGCCCTGGATTTTTTAAATTTGAAGGAAGTTCACGAGGTAAAAAGTTTTTACAAAAATTTTTTACGGGCAAGACCTTAGAGGTAAAGGTAGCTCGGGGACGCGTTTCTGCCTTATTAGGCTTCATTCAGCCCGAGCATAACCATAAAATGGAAGGAGATGAAATGATGATGTGGATATCTGAAAAGGAATATGACCGAAGCTGCAAACTGACAGTTGGTCTCTCCTCAATAAACACCGTATTTCATATTCCTTTTCAGATATCCACATCATCATTTCATATCCTTCCATTTTATCGTTATGCTCGGGCTGAATGAAGCCTAATGAGGCAGAAACGCGTCCCCGAGCTACCTTTACCTCTGAGGTCTTGCCCGTGAAACTTTTTTGTAAAAAATATTAATCTTCTTCAATTCACCTAGATATTTAATTAAAGAAGTTTTACAGGGAACAAAACATACACACGCATTAACGAGACACGAGATGTATCGCAAGGGAACTAACAAAGACAAAGAAAACAAAATATTGCGTCATCCGCCATCGGTATGCGTAAGCTAAGAGAAAAACGTACTTCGGGGAATCACATAATATTTAAAATTGCAAACCGACAACTCACGGTCCGTAAATAAACCGGTTGTCTGGTAACTCCCAGCCAATAAGAACTCGGCAGCCTATGACGCGGCAATATGCCTGCTCCACGATCAATAAAGAGAGACCCACAGTAAACTAATCATTTAGAGAGACCTATACGTTATATTATGAGAGAAATAAAGATAGATGCCGCAAAAATACCAAAATTTATTAAAAAATTAAATAATTTAAAAATGTATGATAAAACTTCCAACAGTTTTATAAATATCAGATTCAGGATACGATTATAAATACTTTTCCTAAGTTAATTTGACTCTTGTTCATATTAATTTAACGTTTTTCGCCTCATACTGCAATATTGATTTTTTTTATGAAGAGGAGGTAATTAAAATGAGTTTTTTTTTTGAAATATCAAATAAATTAAAAGAAATGAAATTAAAATGACTTTAAGTCAATGGCAGTAATGGAACATTCATATACATAACGCAAAGATTCAGGATTTTTGATCCCTCCACAATTCAAGAAAAATTATAATAAAAATACATTGACTGTAACGCTAATATTCCTTGCCTCCTACTTAAGTATAAACAGGGTGTTCCAAGTTGAGTGTCCACCATTGCTAACTTTTTTATTATTAAAGATAGAAAAAAGTTTAAATTGGCAAACTAGTTTGATGCTCTTTAAGATGCTCAAATAAAAAAAAATCGAACATTGACTTTTGAGTTTTTTCAAAAAACATAAAACCAATTTTAATTTAAACATTTTTTATAATTTTCAAAAATTCTACCAGTTTGCCAATTTAAATTTTTTTCTATTTTTAATAATAACAACGTTAGAAATTGTGGACTTTTAACTTGAAACACCCAGTATATAATTTAGGAATGGTCCTCATCAGTTTTGTTTTTAAATCATATTGCAAGTAACAAAAAACTATACCTATCTAATTATAGAATAGTTACAAAATAATTTTCTTTAACTTTTTTACTGTTTTTCGACTCTCATCAGTCCCTGTATCATCAAGCTTTCGTTTCATTGTGGATTCATTTTGCTTTTTGGTATTTGTAAATTTGATTCTTATCATCGCTCTTTGTTTTACAAATAAATTTACGAATTTATATGGAATATAAATATTTGTTTTAAATTTAAAATTGGCACCATGCAATTTTATGAACCATTTGTCCATTTTGTTAACATTTTCTTTCCATGATGGTAAAGGCTCAGTTAAGCCTCCAAAAGAAAGGCTTTGCACCCAAGATGGCATGGCATATGAATGCATGTTGAGGGAACTCATTGTGACGCTTTCGTGCTAAAATCCTGCAATATAAACAAAACCATATTTTTCTAAAATCTCTTTTAGTTAGTCTTTAACACATTTATAGGAAGCACGGAACTGGTATAAACACGACTTACAAGACGACAAGACCCAAAATGTATAAAATTTCCTGGCAAAATACAAAATTACCCTATAAACAGCGTGTGACTGCTGTTTCCTAGGAAAACTGTGACGTAGCTCTGACGTCACGGCCGTCATGACACCGAGTTACTAGACAACCGGTTTATTTAATGACCGTGCCGACAACCGACAGCCGAGGCCGAGAATTCCGAGCAAGCCTGCAAGCGTTCAAACAAACAACATTGCCAGATTGTCACGTCCTACTTTTTCCTATTGTTAGCTTTTACAAATACTCTCGAGTGATTAATGAATACTAAAATAATCGAAGGAATCAAAGTAATCAAATTCCCGAAACTAATCATTTAATTTCCGGATCCGTATTCGTTACTCCGTTATTTGTCGAGTAACGAGTAACGAATAGTTACTTTTTCAACACCTCTATTACGGAGGTACGTATTTTCGGCGATATATTGCGTGGTTGTGTATTCTACGAATATATGTGAACGTTCCAATTTAAAACAATGTCTTTTCATCTTGCCGAAAATACGCTGCCTAAATACGCACCTGCTGAATATACATAGTGTAGACCCGTTCTTATTCTTAAATTTACAATTGCTTTAAGGCAATGTAAAAGCAAATTTAAAACTTTAAGGTCAAGTTTCAAAGTAAGTAGAGAAATTATGCGTTGTATCATCTGAATAAGTTAAACGAAATCCCGTGGTCTAATCGGGACCTATGATAAGCGTACAGTTATATTGTGTTGACAGTTTCCTAGTTAGCTAGAACCGATATACCCATGGTGTTCCAGCTTAAGTTTCTACCATTGCTAACTTTTTTATTATTAAAGATAGAAAAACGTTTAAACTGGCAAACTAGTAGAATTTTTGAGGCTCTTTAAGACACTTAAATCAGAAAAACCATTATTTTTTTAGAATCGTAGATTTCTCCAGGGTGAAGTAGAATCATAATGAAAAGGATTGAAGGGAAAGTCCAAAATACTTCACAATCTTTTTTATTTCTCAAAACACACTACGCGTTTCGATATGTAAATATCATTATCAAGTGTGATAGAAAATAAAAATCCCTCTTTTAAGGACAAAATCACACACTTGATAATGATATTTACATATCGAAACGCGTAGTGTGTTTTGAGAAATAAAAAAGATTGTGAAGTATTTTGGACTTTCCCTTCAATCCTTTTCATTATGCTTATTTTTTTGGTTTTCGAGGTTTTCCAAAAAAATATTTAAAAAAATTAATTGAACACCCTGTATTTTACAATTTTTTCTGATAGATCTCTCAATTCTAAACAACGCTTCTAATTTTTTTACCAAAGTTAGAAATAACAAAGATATTTTAAATTCAAAATTTCGTATTGAAATTTTATTTGGTAGAAAGAAGTCTAAGCGTAATTTTGGAAAATCTTCGTTATTTTTAACTTTGGGAAAAAATCATTTAGAATTAAAAGACTTATAATACAAATCTATAAAATATAGAGTGTTCAATTAATTTTTTTTATGGTTTCTGAAAAACGAAAACGAATACACGATGTTCGATTTTTTTTTTATTTAAGCATTTTAAAAAGCGTCAACAACTCTACTAATTTGCCAATTTAAACTTTTATCTATCCTTAATAATAACAAAGTTAGCAATGATGGACACTTAATTTGGAACACACTGTAAACCGTTTAAAATGCATATATTCATGTGTTTCTGGAAATTTCATACATTTACTACACGGGTGATAACAAAGGTCAAATATTATTGGAAATGTGATATTATTGAGCTAGTGTAGATGCATACCCGCTTTCTAAACCTGAACAGGGATTGTGTCCTTGCAACACTATACATTATCTGAGTTCGTGACCTAGTTAGTTGTAATATTGGGGACTTCATACTCCCTAACAGAAATTAACGGTCGAGACTGTAGCATCAATTTAATTTAGTTAAACAAAAACAAATATCTATACAACGAAGAGGGTTAGTAGCATAAGGACAAGAGACTTTCTCCGTTTGTTCATTCATTTGACGCTCCTAAGTGCTTGGCAGCTCCTCTTTTTTTTAATGAGTTGGATTCATCAATCATCATCATCAAATCATCATCATTCAAAAAAAGTGGAATAGCTGCCGGGCGCTTTGGGGCGTCAAATCAAATGTTCAAGGCTGTGAAGACTCTCGGTCGCTGCTTCTGCTAACTAGCTTAATCATTTAATGGTTATAGGATATCTAGTAGACAATAGCAGGCGACATTACGAAATCTCTAGACAAAAACGCTCAAGAAAAACTAAAATTGGAAATTATTTATTTATATAAGCCTATAATTAATTTATTGTTAGAGCCACAAGACTTTAACTCTGTTTAGTTTTACCTATATTAAAAATTACATTTTTGATTTTAGGAAAGACTAGTTTATTTTTAATTCAGGAACACACTTGATTTCTTTTCATAAAATTTGAATTAAAATGAAATAAGGGTGCTTTTGTTTAGTGAAATTATATTAAGGCGCTAGTTAGTGTCGAATAACGGCTTAGCTTATAAGGAGCCAACTAACCAATCCTGTTAATAATTCTGTAATAGGAGATATAAGAGAGAGAGTTTTTTTGAAGAAAAAAAACGATATCCAATTATATTTTCTGATATATTATTTTTTTTGTGCTTTCTCTTTGCTTGCACGTTCACAAAAACAACGACAGTCAAGTAATATAATTTTTAGTTAAAAAGCTCTGTTTTCAAAGACCTTATTTAATTACAATAACAGTAACGATATTCGCCGTTCAAATGCCGGACCAGAATAACTCGAATGACAAAGTTATATGCTGATCAAACCAAAGTATAGTTATTTACCCAACAAGTGCGGAAAGTGATACTTTACTGCACGCGACGGTAGTTGATCAAATTCCGCGGTGCGGAGTCAAGAGCGGTAACGACAATTTTCTCAAGCGTTAGGCACAAAAATTTACCTATGAATACCTTTTCCTTTAAAAAATTGAATGTAATTTATTTGAAAAAAATTTAAAATTAGTGACTGTGATTGAAATTTAAATGCTAAAAAATATTAAAGCTTTCCTATTGAAGCGTTGCTAATGTTTCTAAGTGGTGCGCCTGCGGTAAAGTGCTACTTTCCGCACACAAATGAGTGCGGTAAAGTGGGTAAAATAAATTACTGCCATAGCCTACATAGGGAGACCTTATCATAAAAGCGGTTAAAAACCACAGTCCAACAAAAAAAGACAATTTTAGTGTTACAAGGAAAGAAAAATGGGCAAAATTTGACTTATAAGATCTGTCAAAATCATCCGTGCTTTCCCTTTAATGCACGTTGATCCCAAACAACTGTTGTTGTTGAAATGCTTTGTAATTACGAATCGTCTAATGGTGGTCAGGTTTTAATGATTTTTGCTATTTAAGTTTCCGTTTTCTTATTTATTTGCACATCCTAAAAATTAGAAAGAGTTGATTAAAATGTAAAACAATTTAAAAAGAACGCAAAACAGGAAAGATCACGAAGAAAACTCAACCAAATTTATTATTTCGTTCGAAATTTACGCGGCGACAAAAGAAAAAAAATCGTTTTAGGTAAAGCTAACTTTTAAAGAAATAATAACTAATTTTATGTTTCAAAAGGCATTAAAATTTAAGGTTTAAAAAAATTTGTGGTATAAATAATAAGTCCAAGGGTATTTCTAATCACAAAGGTAATTTAGTTTTTATTCGAGATATAGAATGCAGGTAGTTGAATACATATTTTTTTGATAATTTTGATTTTGAATACTTTAATGTTTTGAGAAAGTCTGGAGATATTTACAAAAAGTTTGTAAATGTTCTAGAAAATGCTGAAAATGATCAGACAATGTTTTGGCAAAATGTAGAAATATTCAGAAAGCCCCTGAAAAGGTATTGGAGAAGTCGGGAAATGTTCTGGAACGGTCTATGAAATATGAATGTTCAAGAAAAGTCTGGAATTGTTAAGCAAAAGACTGAATATGTTTTATGAAATTTTATAATAAGCGTGGATAGTAAGTCTGGAAATATTCTAAAAAAATCTTCAAATGTTTGAAATTTTAGCACACGAAAATACCTTGATACTTTACGTCTAACTTGAGTTTTCATACCTTTGACAGTGGGAAAGAAGAATTATAGAAATCAGTTGATTGACTTGGTCGAGTTAATACCCTGAGAATTTCTGGTTCTTCTATTGAGAAACCACACACATGCATAGGTAGAAGTTTTCCGAAAATTTATGTATGATCTTTGGTGGTTTAATGAAAGAGCGTTTGCGTACAGAGCATGAGATCCGGGTTCGAGTCCCGGCCAAAGAGAAAGTTTTTATAATTTTTCTTTCTTTAATTTTACTTGTTGCTTATGGTTTTAGGTCCTTGCATTATTTGCAATTTGGTTTTTGAAAATTATATTGGAAATCGCCCATTGCGATCAAAAATTTTAACACACGAAAAAGGTGATCTCATGTTTTTAGACGTCGATACTTTACATCTAATTTGAGTTTTCACACCTTTAACAGTGGAAAAGAAGAATTATAAAAATCAGTTTATTGACATGGTCGAGTTAATACCCTGAGAATTTCTCGTTCTTGTATTGAGACACCACACACATCCATAGGTAGAAGTTTTCCGAAAATGTATGTATGATCTATGGTGGTGAAAGAGCGCTTGCGCACAGAGCAAGAGATCCGGGTTCGATTCCCGGCCGAAGAGGAACTTATTTTAAAATTTTTCTTTCTTTAATTTTACTTGTTGTTTACTGGAGAAGCAAACGCAGAAAATCAGTAAAAAACGCTTGGGTTTGGCAAAAAAGTAAGTTTTGTTTTAACAAGACAATGCACTTTGCCACAAGTCCTTGTCATGGCTAAGATTAACTAATTTATTATATATATATATATATATATATATATATATATATATATAAATATATAAATATATATATATATATATATATATATATATATATACGCTAGACTAGACCCTTCATAATTTCATTTGTTTAAAATCCTAAAAAATCACTACATTGCGACCGATTCAAAAATAATTCATTTAACCAAAACACCTATTCTGATGGCAGAAATTAGACTACAAACTACACGTCTGGACAATCTGAAGTTCAGTGCGGCGCGGCTCGGTTTGCACTTTCCCGCATCTGGTCGCCATATTTACGCATGTCATAGAACCGCAAGCTTGCTGGAGTATGCTTGCAATGCGATTCAACCAAGCTTGTGGTGGTTCGTCAAGTTAAGTTACTGTGTGTACGACATTGATTAGACTATACTCACTATTTAGTAAATAGTGAGTTTGCCAAACTCACAAACCCAAACGTGTTGGCGATCCGAAACACACCGTGAGAACGCTATCATGCACCACGAATCAGGTTCGCCAAACCCCGCACCGCGGCAACATTGGAGTTTGGCTATAAACATTGATATGTCGAACGCATTGTGCTACAAGAAAAAATATTATAGTACCAGATGCTTAGAAAGAAAAAAACTAATTGTGCAGGTTTTTGCCGAGGTTTTTGCATATAAATAAAAGCAAATTTTCTCTTGATCCTTTTCCGATTCTTGGTCCGCCTGCGATGCCAAGTCGAATGAATTTCATTGCATTGTCTACTACACAGATTAAAAAAAAATACAATGTCGTTGCCATAACGCGAGCTGGCTTGTTCTACCGCTGACTCTGTTGTGCAATTTCTGTTCCGGTATCTCCTTTTATTAGTATTATCTTCTTTCTATATGATATGTAAGGTAACTTTTTATGGCATCCTCAAACCTTTAGCTTCTTGGAATTTAGCTGTCCATGTCTTTAATACAGTAAGCTTTACTACTACTTCAAATAACAAAAGGTATTTTGAGGTAGAAAGTTGTTAAATAAAAAAAGCCCTTGTAAAATTAGGCTTTGATATTATGAAAACAAAATTTATTTTAAGCTCAAGTAAATAAATTATTTCCGTTCCGCGAATACTCTTATTTACAGGCATTAATTTTCAGAATTAAGCTCAGCCTACTTAATAAACATAACGCTTTAATATTTTAAAGCCGTCCGTCGTATGGCAGTGTAAAAAATAATAAAAAGCTTCTGTTTATTTTGTAGTAATAAAACAACCCTTTTGCAAATATTGTAAAAAGAGAATATTAAAACACGTATTAAAAAAGCGTATGATTAAGCTTCGGTTACTCGCAAAAGTTTTAATGTTATGTTTTGTTTAGAAAAGGAACAGCGTTGCGATACAAAAACGATCGGGATAATTAACCTACATATGTATGTTAGCTTTGTTACAAATAATTAGTTGCTCAGTAGGTACTTTAATTTTATGGTATTTTTACCTTCGTAGCCCGAGTGGCTAGGGAAGGTGTGCAAAAATGTGTTATTTGGATGTATTTTGACCTATCCTGACCATTGTGTGTGTGTGTGTGTGTCTGTGTAGGTGTGTGTCTGTGTGTGTGTGTATATTATGTCTATCTGTAAGACGATAGCTCCTAAACCGCTGAACCGATTTTCATAAAATTTTTAGGTAAAATAATGCTTGACACTCTTACGAGCCGGTTAGATTTTGGTTAAAATCCATTAATGCTACGGACAATTTTTTAACAATTAAAATTTTTTAAAAATGCCAACTTTTTAACGGAACATTGTATCAATACACTGCTTTCGGAATATAGTAGGCTATATTTTAATCAATAATTCGTGTTATAACCAAAAACTTCGTAGGGGCTTTAATTTCTATGAGATATTTACAAAAAACTGTTTTCAAGGCTAACATATTATCATGGCTTTACTTGAAGTGTGACAATAGGCTAGCTAGGAAGGTGTCAGATCCGCCACGGATCCATTTATTGTTATTTAAATTCTATAAAAAATTCGTAGTTAATAGCGGCTTACTTCAAGCTGCCTATTCTTATAATCGAATAAAATAGTATGCATATGTAAAAGTATAAACAATCAGGACATTTTATCTTAGGGACCGGAAAAAGGATAGACTAATGTCCATTGATATTGCTATTTTAAATATGTTTGCATCATGCATGGTAAGTTACCGTGGGTATTTGAATAATATGTACTATATGGAAATAACATGAATATGTGTTTGAAAGCAACCAATCAGGACATTTTTTTTTCAAGGACCGCGAGGACTTATGTTCGCATCATGCATTGGCAATTACCGTGGGAATTGGAATATATATATGTGGAAACCGACCTAGAAACATTCAGCGGGTACAAGACAATAGTTATTTTTCTTCAACCGCGTAAAATTTACTAACTCTAACGAGCGCGCGATTATGCCGTCTGTCGAGATAAGTCATTTCACACAGCACGCGACCACTCAGAGATTATTCAAAATTTGCTATTGGCCAAACCATGTGATGTGAATGATCACATCGTTCGATTAGAATTGAGCCCCAGGCCAGTTTCACATCATCCTACACCGTATTTTTTTTTTATTGGCGACCAAAGAGATATATTATTATTTTTCTAATGAGTCGTTGACAAGATGATTGTAGATATTTTTATTTTTTATACTAGTCAGGTTTGAAATAGGCCCTTTTTAGTTTCAGTTTGCCTATTTTTGATGGAATATTGTGTGATACGTCAGAACTTTCAGAAAAAATCGTAGAACATCAGTTTCTATGGTGGAGATCTGTAGAATTTTGCAGAACCACTATGAACCCCCTCCAAGAGCTGGGTTTGGCGTTTTTTCAAAAAATTGAAACCGGTTAGTTTCGCTTTGGTTTTTTTAATCGACTATTTTTCAGCTTTTCGGCAGTTTCTGCAACCTCCAAAAACGTAATTATTTAATTTCTGCAACAAACCTTGGAAAAGGAATGCTAATAAAATTTAGTAGGCGCGTTTAAATGTACAGGAAGAGCTTTACTTGAGCGTATCGCTTTTCTATATTGTTCCAAAAATAACACCCCTGTCGAATTAGGGATAGTCTGTTAAAATTAGTGATTTTTTTAAATTTGTAGCTGTCCAAAACAGCTTCAATTTGTGACTTTAGGAAAAATCTATGTTTTTGTAATGTAAATCGATTGATGTATGACAAAGCTAGATCGCTATATTAACATGCGAACAAAACAATTTTCTTTAAATTCAAAGTAGGAAGTTAAGTTATAGATTTTATTTATAGGCAGTTTTAATCTCTACAAAATTATTTACTTTTTAAAAACTACCCCTAATTCGACACCCTGTAGGGGTGTTATTCTTGGCGCGATATAAATATGCGATACACCAATTTGAAGCCCTTGTCCCGTACGTTTCAACAAGCCTACCAAATTGTATTGGCATTCATAACTGAAGGGTGTTTTTTGCAGAAATTATAAAAATCAAAAGAATCACGTTTTTAGACCTAATTTGGGGGTTGCTGAGCCCCGTATGGTAGTTAAATCATTTCAGAACTGACTATACAGTATCTAATTGAGCTCGGAATAGCCCAACTTTGGTTTTTTATCGAAAATCTCTATGTGGTTAATTTTATTTGGCATAGATGGTTTGTGATTTACTGTTTTTATAACTCTTTGTATAGAAGTAATAGTTACTATGTATTTTTGTAAAAATGATTGTGTGACAGTGGCGGTTTCTCCATAAGTGCACACGTGCACGTGACTCCCAAATTATACTTAAAAAAATATTAAACTTTGATCATTGCTTAATTTAATTAATAATTACTCCAAAAGGAATTTACTACTTACTGGAATATTATCTAGAAATTAATACCCGGTATGTATGTGTTTGTATTCCTGTTCAAACCAAGCTCGAATCTAATTCCTTACGGTAATTTACTGGAACCAAATTCTATGCACCGTGGATGTTATGGAGGACGACATGTCCCATTAGAATTTTACAGTACATAGAATCTGAACCTTCCTTTGGCACCCCGCTTATACAAAAACTAGCCTCGATGCCGCCCGCACCCCCCTGATGCCTCCCGCGTCCACGGTTCGCGTTGCATTTTAGAGAAGTTCACGGCACTTTTCAGTCGTGCACGCTTAGACAACTTCCTTATTATCGGTCGGGCGCTGGCGGTTTGTTTCTAATTCTGATAGTGATAGCATTAGCGTGCAATATTTAAAGGCAATTAAATTTTCGTCTTTGCCATTAGAAGAGAAAATATATGTTAACTAGGTATGATACATTTATTATTTATTTATAATTACAATAATAATAGGTAGGTAACTAATATCTAACTAAATATCTCATTTTTTAATTATTTAAAAAAAAAAAGTTGGCGTGGCACTCAAAAAAAATTTATACCTGCGCCGCAATTTTTTTATTTTTTTTTGGTGTGCACCCCCAAAGCCTTTTACCACGCGCCGCCACTGTTGTGTGATACAAAAATTGGCCCACTAAATCTAAGAAGGCAGCTTCTGCCTATAATGGAAAAGTTGATAACGTTTCATTATTTAGGAAGACGTTTTTGTTTTATTTTCAACCAGTAAAACATAGAAAATTTGGCACGAACCCAGATTTATTGAACCTAAAATAATTTTAAGAGAAAACTGATAAATTTATAGATAAGCTTATTTCCGACATTTTAGAATTGTATTTTACCAAGCCTTTTTAAGCTGCCAAACCGGCTAGGTAAATATAATTGTTTTTTCTTCTAAGCAAAAACTAAGAAAACATTCTACCCTCATTACTTTCTGCCCTCAGAAAGAAGTGCCTATCTCAGATTCTCGCTTTTAGAAACAGACATTATAACATAATGATATTATTCGCTTTAACAGCTTAGTTTTGGTGATTTTTTAAATAATTATTGAAAAAATTGCTTGAGTTAAAATGATTAGAATTCATTATGCAATTATTTTTTTAAAGTTGTTTTCTAAATTATTTATACTTATATAGTATAGTATAGTCCGAACACGCGCCAAATCGCACACATTAGTAATCCGTCGCCTTTTACGAACCTGACAATTTCTACCTCTGTAATCCGGATACAAACTAAATATTAATGTAAATCACAAAACAAGTTTGTCAAATCATGTAGATGTAGTCCTCGCTTTATACTAGCGCAAGAGTGCCACATGCCAAAAGCCAAAACGATTCCACAAAAAGCAAAATTTTGCCAAAAAATTCAAGATATTGCCAAATATATGTATAATAATATTAATCTGTGATATTGCATTGTTCAAACAAGGAAGAAATCATCAATTTTTTAACATTTCTGCAAGGTAGTATTTTAGTATCTTCTTGTATATATTTTTTTAAATGTATATTGTTAAAAAGAATCCAAATTAAATAAAAGAATAATAATTTTTAAACCTAGCGTTAAAAAAAATCTATTAATAAATATACTCCAGTAGTCCGGATATCACGATAATTCGGCAGTAGCTGTACAGGAGTTTCCCGTATATTTTGACACCACATTTTTAAATTGATATTAAAATATGATAAATATAAAAGTTTCATAATTTTTTACGTAGTTTAAGAATATTTGTGACAGTATATCAGAACGAAATTCTAAATGTCAAAATTTGATAGGTCGATGGTTTTTTTTAAATGGAATACCCTGTACATTATTTTAGAGTTTTATAGATCTTTTCTTTCTGATTTCAAAAATATATGTGTTATTTATAAGTTTTGGAGATATATGCGTTTAAAAGTTTTAAAAACTTAAATTGGTACTCTTCAAAACATTAAGGCAGCCATGAAAAAAACAATTGAATTGACACAAAAAGTGTGCTACTGCTTTGTGAACTTGTCAAAATTGGTTTAAGATCGGTTGAAGATGGTTTTTTCCGAGGAAGAATAACTGGATATGATTAAATTGTTACTACTACTACTATGTCGGTTTAGAACGTTTTTCTACGTTGTCCGACGCCTATTCTCCACCTCCTTTGGAGGTGGAGAATAGGCGTCGGAGTGACAGTCATCTTCCGTCAGGTTTTTTGACTCATTGATTTTTGGATTGACTGTTGCCATTTCAGTTTAGGACGCCCTCTTTTTCTGCGACCTATTAGTTGCCATTCTAGGATCTGCTTTGGTAATTTTTCGTCGCTCATCCGTTGTACATGGCCGTACCATATCAGTTGCCTTTTAGTGATGTCATCCGTTATGCTTCCCGCGATTCCCATTCTTTCTTTTATGATCTCATTTCTTATATGATCTGTTCTAAATATTCTCATTGATCTTCTTATTGCATCCATTTCGACACTTTCCATTTTTGCTTTGTATTTTTCTGTTACGCGACAAGTCTCTATTCCATACAACAGCGTGCTTTTTACCATTGTTTCATATATGTTAAATTTTACATTCTTTTTTATCTCTCTGCTCCATAAAATACTGTTAAGACAACCAATAACCTTTTTTGCTTTTACCATTTTTTTTCCAGTTCTTTACAGTCTGTTCCTGTCTTATCAAATGTGACACCCAAGTATACATACTCATTACATGGAGATATTGTTTGTCCATTTTCTAGTTCTAATTCACTTGATTCGTTTTCAATACATAAGTACTGTGTCTTGTCCACGTTCACTGTTAACTCCCACTTTTGGTATTCTTTCGTTAACTTTCTTATCATATACTCCATGTCTTCTTTATCATTAGCTACACTTACTTGGTCGTCAGCAAACTGTAGTGTGTATATGGTAAATCGGTCGTTAAGTTATATTTCCATGCCGTGTACTTTGAGTTTCCAGTTTTTTAGAGTTACTGCGATATATATTTTAAAAAGAGTTGGAGAGATACAACATACCTGTCTTAAGCCTTTGGTTACCAGGAACTCTTTTGAAAGTCGATTTCCAATTTTAATTTTAGATTTTGACCCTTTGTATAGTTCTTTTATTGCTTTTATGTATATATGATTGATATTAGTCTGCTCTAACACTGTCCATAATTTTTCTACTGGAACGGTATCATATAGTTTTTGTAGGTCCACAAAGGTAACATGAGTCTCTATATTTCTGGCGCTCCTTTTCTCAATTACTTGTTTAAGACAAAAAACATTATCACTACAAGATCTGCCTGCACGAAACCCACTTTACTCTTCTTCTTCTGAACCGTTCTTTTGGGACTCCAGTGAATAAGTGAACAAAGTTACCGACACTACTTTTACCTGTTCCTTTCCTTTTTGTCTCTGTAAGTGCAATAATGTCTATCTTACTATTCTGCACTTCGGTTGCAATAATGTCCAACTTTTGGTTTATTCCCTGTACGTTCAATGTAGCTAAATTCAGAGTCCTTTGTCTAAATTGTTAAATTGTTTCACTCAAATAATGAAAACATGTCTATAGCTCACAACCAGTATTATATTCAGTGTTCCGGCAGAATACAACCAAACCGTCAATACAATAAACCCATTATTATGGCCAGTAAATAGCCCCGATTAGTCTCCTCTTAATTTTTTTTGTGGACTACCTATATAAGGTGCATTACAGCAGACTGGAAACACTTCAAATTCTACAAAACTCTGCGCACTCCATCTATCAAGCTATTCACAGAAAATTTAGAAGCATTATTGGAAATTGTATTAATAATCAAGGAGGCTATGTAGAAAATTACCAATGAAGTATTAGATATTTATTTTTTCTAAAAAAGAATTGTATTATTTTTTGTTTTTACTGACTTGCAGCGCCACACATTACTGCGCCGGATCACCACAGATGGTAAATATTAATAAGTTATATACCTTACATCAGCATCACTTTTTGTGTCAATATTATCTTTTTCATGGCTGTCTTGATGTTTTAAAAAGTATCAATTTAAGTTTTTTAAACTTTTAAATAAAATTATCCCGACATATATATTTTTGAAATCAGGAAGAAAAGATCTATTAAAATTTAAAATAATATGCAGGGTGTTCCATTAAAAAAATTATCGACCTGTCAAATTATGACATTTAGATTTTTTTCTTTACTTTCTAACCCAAAGTATCTTAAACTTTGTAAAAAAATATGAAACTTTTGTATTCATCATATTCTGATATCTATTCGAATAAAAGTTTTAGATATGGTGCAAATATATACGGGAAAATCCTGTATCAATATGTGTCCGGATTATCGAAGTTGTAAACTGTATTATAATATAAACACTCAACATAACAATGCAGTTTTATATTTAAATCACATTTTTATTTGGCTTTTATCTTTTTCTTTGGTTAAAAAAATATTATCCGAAAGAATCCCCTTTATACATTTGACTTGAAAACTGCGAACAGTAAAATCGTGCAATTTACTTTTCTTTGTTTACTCTCACAAACAAACAACAAATTGTTAATTAGCTTTTATTTATATAAAGAACAAAAGTTTTATCCAAAGAAATCGCTTTTATTTATCAGAAATACAAAAATCCGAGTCCACAATAAGTCCCAGGTGATAATATAGTATACCTACATACCGATTTTGTATCTTTAATTTGCGGTGTTTCTCCCCGTTTCACAGAAAGTTTTTGGCCCAAGCCGACGACAGCGGCTTATGCTAAAAACCTGGAAAATGAGTCTACGGATTCAGTGTGGATAAATGAAAAAAAATTTTCGGTCCTACTTGGACTCAAACTAAGATCTTAAGAAAATCAGCTAAATCATTAATATATGGGTGGGTTAGCAGGCTGATTAGCTAAAGAGTGTTAAGTAAAGTACCTTTATTTTAACTGGATATTAGGAACAGGTATGAAAAGTTGTTTAAAATTAAAAATGACGGCACATACTTGTCTAAACCAAATTTTCATAATCGACTTATAAAATCAAAGTAAGCTGATTTTTCTGAAAATTGAGAATCGGGAGTAGACCTGGATATCTTTTAAAACATAGATAGGTACTTTTTTGTCAAAATAGTCTACTTAACCACCCTCTATATTAATTGATTTGGCTCATTTTTCTAACATCTTAGATTCAGACCAAACAGGAGTAATTCCAAGAAAATTAGAATTTAAATCGAGTTTTTTGTCATGTATTTATAACTTACATACACGCCATCCGTGTTACAGTTTGTATATTTCGTGGAAAAATATAAAGCTCTTGATGCGATGGGACGCATGAATACTTTTAAGCCTTTTTTTACTATGCAAATAATTGTTTTTTTAATTTTATGGTAAACATAGACACATAGGTATTAGTAATTTTCCCAAACCAGGAATAAAATTAAAGAACCAAAAATTAAAAAAAGAAAATTTTAGATTACCGAAACCATGACTATAAATTTTAAAAACTCCATATCACGGCCAGTGTCACACTGTACGGACGCTAGTTCTCATAGTCCGGAGCCTAAGCCACTTTTTTCTGCATATTTGCGTACCGTAATGAAACTTGGCATGGTTATATTACAACACTATAGTATTATTTTATGAAGAGGTGCTCATTCCGAACCCAGTGCAGAGCAAAGATACAGGGTGTTTTATTTTTAATTGCATCTATTTCATTAAAATTCTGTATGAAATTCAAATGTAAAGGTAAAGCAATGAAACTTGGCACCGATGATAAGGACATATACACTTTTATTTTAAGTAGCATATCATGTGAATAGTTTGACGTATTGACTCAATTGATATTTATTTTGGTTATTACCTAGAAATCAATACCCCTCACGAACACTTTGGACGAAAAATTTTTTAACCATTTAGCCTCCTACCTTTTGCTCCCTCGCCCTGTAACTTGGCCCTGCACTGGGTTACATCGGACCATCGCTTTTAAAGTGGCATATCTAGGTGTCTCCTACCCCAGTGCCAAATTTCGTCACGGTACGCGAAAATGCAGACAAGCCCTAAATTTCCGTCTCAGGCCCCGAACTATCAACGTATTCACTCGACCTACACTGTGACACTAGCAGTGATATGGACTTTTAAAAATGTATAGTCATGGTTTCGGTGGCCTAATTCGTAGGGCGTTGGCGTAGAGAGCCAGAGGTCAAAGCACAAAAAACTTTTTTTAAAATATTTTTCGTTTTATAACTTTACCCCTTGCTTGAAATTGTTGTTTACGGTTTTGAGTAAAACCTAACATTATTGCATTTTGGTTAAAAATATTAGTAATTATAATATGATATTAAATTAAGTAGTATTTATTGGATAGGGTCAGTCGAGGCAATGTGATACAACCTAAAACTTAGGGCTAATCTGATACACTTTAAAATATTTATCTAAAGTTTGTTAAACATTATAAAAAGTATCATAATTAATTCTTAAAAAAATAAATTGTTTAGTGGTAAGAAACTGAAAAGCGAATTGGCCACTATATCATGGGGCAAACTTTTCCATGATGGTTCTGAAACTTTTCTGATAAATTTATGACCAATTTAAATAGAAATATTTTAAAAATAAGGTGTGCGTTAGGTATGAAATTTTCTGGATTTCTATCTCAAAAGGTTGAAAAAACATATTTAAACTTAAGAGGTTAAATTAATACAGTTGACGGGGCTATCATATATATTCTATTGGTTGTTCAGTTTTCAGTTTCAAACCGAGAAAACCATTTTTCATAATGTTAGCCAAATTATCGATATAGAAGCTAAAGAAGCAAAAGTTAAAGTTACAAGAGTAAAAGAGAAGTGTAAAAACAATAAAGTTTTTTGTTGGAAATAGCCAGAAGATGTTTCATTAATTTACATAAAAAATTTCTTGGAAAAGCTCCCTGAGCCCGATATTGGAGGAAAACTAATATTCCAGTCCACATTTATATTAATTGACATTATTACAATTTACAGTAGATTTTGTTTCATTTTTTTAAGGTTCTAACTATTTACTTGTAACTTTAGAAAACTTAAAGCTAAAAATTTAAGAAAAATAGAGGTAATACAATACACTATGGATGTGTTACATTATCTCCGTCAAATTTCTACGATCAGTAATAACGGATACTATGAAAAGTTTATTCTTTAGCCCCGCACGAGTATCATATTAGCCCCTTTAACGGGACTAATTTGATACAGGTGTTTTTATTTTTTGTGTTAAATCTTTTTTTCTTTAGTTCAGAAATTAACCAGATATTGCAAATTGGACATTTCACTATGATGTCAAGTTTATATTTTTGTAACATATTAGCACCGATACTTTCATATTAACCCTAAATTTAGAAATAAAATTTCGGACTTCCATTGTCTTTATTTATTTTAAAACACAGGTGTTTTAAAATAAATAAAGACATTTTATTTCTACACAATCATTGTCTACGAGTTTCAAACAAAAACCCTAAATTTATTATATTTTATTAAAATTTTTGTCTGATATATTTTTGTAGATAGTGTTTGTAGATGTGTGTAAGTTTGTGCATTACTACGTAATAAATGCCAAAAAAGCCTACTCCCAGCCTAGCCTTACCCCCACTATTATTTTGCAGTACGTACTAATTTTATTATTGAAATAATTAACACAATGCAACATGATCATAGAATAGCTAAAAAAGGATTAATATTCAATATGCTTATTTACGCACTTCTTTGACAGCAAGGTAGTGCCATGGTATGGTCGTCGGCTTCACATGCAGAACGTAGCAGGTTCCCGTGTCGATGCAAAAACAAAAAAAATTAAAAAAAAAATTGTGTGTGCTTAAGACCACACGACAGAAGTGTATCTGCATCATCATATCGCTCGCTAAATGTTCTTCTCACATTTAGTCGACTCGATCCGACTTCACCCGAATGAGCGTTACATAGCCGAGCCTGACGGCTCAGTCCAATTCAGTACCCACAAAAACTGCTAAACGCGCCTAAAGAAGTTTACACTTCAAAAAATATCCGTCGCCCTGTCACCCACTTCCTTTTCAGCGTTTAACAGTCGTCATCGAATTAGTATGCGATGCGATGTACGCAAAATATAAGTTGACCTTAAACATCGAGAATATACGCAGGTGTAGTCCAGGAGCCGACACGCGCAGCCAGCGAAGGAACCAAGTATAATAACCCAGGAGCCTGCTATAAGTGTTATATTGTCGGCACCAGGATGGCACCGGCATAAATCTCCTACAGTCAACTCACGAAGACCACGACTCTTGCGCTGAAAAGCGATGTTAGATAGCTGCATGTCTAATATGTAGCAGGACCACCTTTCGGAAGGGGGTAAAAACATGGGTCCATGCTTTATACTTGCTACGCAGTATAAAGATCCCTTCCCTCGACAAAGAGGTGACAGGCAAAATTAAGTCCTCTGCACATTCATCAGTCTGATATATATACGGACAAACCAGGTTTGCGAGAAGGGCACGCCGTGAGCCTAGTCGCTAGACCAAAAATTGTTTTCCCCACCATTATTACTACTACTACTAATATGCACTTCTCTCATTTTAAAATAAACATGCACTTTGAATTACCTTTAGTTTTACATTAAAAAATATAAAATTTAATATGAACTTTGCTTTGTACAGAAATCATCAAACACCCCGATAATTATAATTGTTATGAAATATTAAGCGCTGTAGTGGGTTTTAATTAAAGCTGGGTCTAGTTAGCTAAACATACATTCATATTTTGATATTGATGTTTGCTCATTTTGAACTAAACCAGGTAAAGCTACTCAAAACTTTAACATGTAGGGTAGGTAAAATGATACTTTAATGATTTGATTTAAACCTGTTTAATATTTCCGGCCAGCTACGGCTACTGCACGCACATACATTGGATTAAAAACTTTAATCATAACAAAAATATTTCATGTAAAAAAAAGCCAAGTACGCGAAAATGGTATTCTGTAAAAAGAATTGAGATAACAGTAAAGCCAAGTTCTCCAATACAAATTTCAAAATTAAAGGTTCTTACTAATTTGGAAATGTTATTCTAAACTTGGCTATTACCGAACTTCTTTATATTAAAGTAAAATATGCGGAATATTGTGTAAAAATTTTGCAATGCCTTATTTAAAATTTTGAGGTTTTTTAATTTTTTCCCAAGGTTTTATCGTCAACCTTCCAAACTCAGCTCTCTAGCGTTTCTGGAAGTGGACAATGTTACTTTTACATAACTTTAAATGTATAGGGGAGGGAAGTAAATCAAAATTTTGGTGTTTTTAAATTTTTTCCTATAGTTTTATCATAATTCCTATCAGTCTTCCAAAGCTGAGCTCTCTATCTCTTCTGGAAGAGGGCAATGTTACTTTCACATAACTTTACATTTATAGGAGGAGAGTAAATGAAAATTTTGGGGTTTTTATTTTTTCCCATGATTTTATCCTAGTTCTTATCAGCCTTCCAAAGCTCAGCTCTCTAGCGTTTCTGGAAGTGGGCAATGTTACTTTTATATAAATAATTTACGTATATAGGAGAGGGAATTAAATTAAAATGTTGGTGTTTTTAAAATTTTTCTTATAGTTTTATCATAGTGCCTTACTGCGTTATTTTTGTATTACTTTACATTTATTTAGGGGAGGGAAGTAATTTATAATTTTGGGGTTTTTAATGTTTTTCCTTTAGTTTTCTCATAGTTCCTATCGGTCTGTCAAAGCTAAGCTCTCTAGCGTTTCTGGAAGTGGGCAATGTTACTTTCACATTACTTTACATTTATAGGGGAGGGGAGTAAATTAGAATTTTGGAGTTTTTTGATTTTTTCTAGGGGTCTGGTTATAATTTCTATCAGTGCGCCAAATTTCAGCTTTGTGGCATGTCTGGAAGTACAGTAGAATTTTGATGATCTATAAATGAGTCAGTGAGTGAATGTGAATTTGGACGTTTTTGAAGTTTCGTAACTTCTTTACTACTTTATGGAGGAAAATGAAACTTGGAGAGGTGGTTAACTCTATGAGGATCTACGACTGTGCAAAGTTTTAGATTGGTTGCTTATTCCGAAGTAAAGGTTTAGATAGGTCTAATATGGGCTAAAATGTTTCAAGAAAAGACTGCCGTGCCCACAGATATTAGTTATAGTTAAAATAATTAGGCTTCCCAAAAATTATATTTTTTAAAAAGTAATTTTGGTAGGAAACACTTTCACTAATATTGAAAAATAGTAGGTATAAAATAAGTAGATACGTTGTTAAAAAAAGTAAGTAATTAAAGTAAGCCAAGTATAATAAACGTATGTACATGGTGTCCCAGGTCAAGTGTTTTCAGAGGAGACAGAGCTTAACTTAAAGAGGGTAAAAACCGTATCTTGATATAGATATCAATTTCATTTTGGAGTAAATTGTTTTTTATAGATTTTTTTAAAAACAATTCAATTATCAGAGTAAATTTTATCGTTTACTTTTATTTATATTTATGGAATGACCCCATATTTTTTATATTTTTTGTTTTTATTTTATATTTTAACTTGTTTACTTCGGGTCGGTTCGTCAAATATTTGAAAATTATAAAGTTAAGAAAGTAATTAAAAATATAGGGGTAAAAAATAACTAAAATATAAAAAAACAATAAGAACATTAAAAAAATATATTTTATTTTAATAAAAATATAATTTTAATGTTATATTTTAAAAACTAAAATTTACTGATAAAATTTAATTCGTCAAAATTGCTATAAAAAAGCAATTTACACCAAAAATATTTAGGCATCCTTTTAAAATGCATATTTTTTAAAATCACCCTGTAGCCTAAAAACGACTTAATATATTAAGATGTGATTTTTACCTTTAAGAATCTCACGAAAATCGATTTTTGCATGTAGGTGTGTGTCAGTTTTTCTCTATCTTCTCTAGAAATTACTAAAACCCTTACATAATACCGAATTTGGGACACCCGGTAAAATAATGGGCAATAAAAACTTAAGAGCATTACATTTTAAAGATTAACTGTCATACATTTTTGATCGGTGTGCCTATACAGAAATTTTTGTCGCATAAAGGAGAAGAATAAAAATCGGAACAAACCAAATCGAACAAACAGAACAATGTTATGTTTTAAAATAGAGCTGTTTAAACTAAGAAAAATTGGGAACAAAAATGATTTTATAGGCATAAATTATGGTTTAAAATAAGCAGTATTGCAGCCTATTTCTTTTCTCCGACAGGAAAATTTTTTAAATAAACCTATTTTGGCATTGGGTCATAGGTCTAATAAAAAAAAATTAAACGACCTTAATGAGTAGATGTTAACTCTGAATAATAGATATGATGGTTTTATTTTAATTTGGACGCCACTTAATTTTTATTTAGGAAAAACTAGGAAAAAACTACTGAAGTAATTATTTAGTAATTACTGAATTATTAGATATTTTAAATTAATTTATGAAGCCTTTAGTTCGTTTGTTTAAAGATATAAAATGGGAGAAGTTTTATAAAAAAAAAGAAAATGTTTAAATACAAAAATAAGGGCAATTATATTTTTCACTAAATGGGGTTACAACCCTTCTGTAAAAAAATAATTAGTGTAATGTGAAGGACTGTCCTTAACTAACTTAACCTAATTGTTTCCAAAATTCTAGAATTTTCTGAGCACTTACATCTAAATACTAACTACTATGGTAACGTCCATTTTTGTTTTCGTAAAAAAAATGGTTAAATGTTCAAAAATAAAATATTCCATATTAATTTTTTACCTAAATATTTTAGATTACAGTTGTTGTTTAAAAAACTGGAAAAACATTTTTAATAAAAATGAATATTTTCATTTTCTTTGGTTCTTTAAAAAATCCTAGAATACCTGTGTGGTCTTCTACCTTGCCTCATCTCCCGTGACTCGAGTTTCCCTTAAAATACAGGGACTGCAAATCACCAATACGTCACGGCAGACCCGAACCTCAGCGCAAGGGTGGAAGTTGTTTTAACCCCATAGCCATACAAAAACTAGCTGCTACATTGTTTGTTTGTTTTCCCAAACTCTGCAATAAATTAAAAAACCAATCAGAAAAAATGCAATTGAAAGGAATGAAACCAACTACCAACATCTTAACTCTTAATAATAAATTATCCTTAATTCACCCCTGTTCCTTCTTCCCATTTTCCTATCTCATGGCGGCTACGGCCGTTCCCATAACCCAAATAGGTGTTTCTGTAACAACAGAAAAAAGTCTAAATGTTTTGAAAAAATCATCAGTGGTACGATCAAACGTTAGAAGATACCCTTAGAAGTAATTTACGAAAAGAAACTTACCCTTAGAAAACATTTTCACTCAGAAAAACACAAATTTAAAATTAATGATGCCATTTCTCATCCATGGGTGCCGGAAAAAGAAAAGATCGATATTCCAATGATCATGTACCAAAACTTGATCATGGCACTAGCGCCTGCGCAGGTTGGACTCGCACCCACACAGCCGACAACGATCAAGCATTCTCAAGTCTTGCTAGAACTAGAGGACGAAACTAAATCAACCAAAATAATCGCCAAATCAGTTTGCTACCCTTAGAAACGGAAGGCGTATGTCTCAAAAGCATATATTCTAGTAAAAATATTTTTACCCTTAAAAAGGGAAAATTCACAGCCTTACATCTTTTTGCAAATCTAACTGCTTTTTAATTCTGTGGTATATTCAGCGCAGATAAATAATTCATTGAGACTCTGATGTTATAAAAATATTTCTACAAGCTGGCATGTCCACCACTCGCCCGCGGCGGCTCGTCTATCCGCAGGCCCCGGATCGAACCCCACACACACATACATATTTTTTCTTATTTTTCTTACCATTTTTATTTTTTAAATTGGGCTATAAGAAAGGGAAGAGAAACTGGAGCATTTTTAAACTTATTTAACTATTTTTAAATTAGCGAAAATTAAAAACGCTACAGTATATTTTGCAAAACCACAAAGAAAATTCAATAGGCATTTTCTAAATCTCTAATTTGTTCCGGTCTTGTTTAGAACAAAGATCAAATCTAAATCTTTTCATATACTTTTCAAATAATTCAATTTAACTTTAGAAATAAGGAAAAACCAAAACCACCACCCGTGAGGGGTGGCTTAAAGTTCGATAAACTACAGAAATATTAAATGATCGCAAAACAAAACATATATTTAAATTTCCAAACCTGAATAATACATAAGTAATATAAATATCTACCAAAATAAGTCAAAATTGGTTTGATCATCGCTAACTTGTCTAAATAATTAACATATTAAAGATAGCGGCAGTTGACACCGTTTTTATTGGACATTTTCCAGCGATGTTTGGAGGTTTAAATATGGCTACCATTTTACACCAAAATAATATATATTTTTTATTTCTTTTTAAGTTTTGTGTCAATAATAATGCCATTATTACAAAGAAAAGTGATGGCCTATGTTGCAAAGTATTTATAAATAAATTGTATAAATATTTCAAACTATTGCGTCCGAGAGAAATAAAACAAATATCTAAATACTGGTCTTAATATCTAAAATTGTGAAAACCACTATTAGTTACAACAGTGGCATATACCGATACCGATAACCGAACCGAACCGAACCGAACCTGAAGGTAAGATTTTTTACTTATTTTTCACATATTTCATGCAAATAAGTACCCCGTACTTTAAAATGCATAGAAAATATATTTATATGCGGTCAACGGGGAAAAATTAAAACAGATTTATGTAAAATAGAACTGTAAATAAATGTACATTGAAATGAATTGAATGTTGAATACAAACATAAAATACCAAACAATACGGCCCATGGTGGCTCGTGCCTACCCCAAAACTGTCTCGGGCCCATCTCGAAACTTTTTTCTATATACGCCACTGAGTTACAACTATTCTGTTCCACTTCTATTACCGCTACCGAAATCTAAAAACTTTTTTCTAATAATACAATAATTAGATTGTGAAAAAGTACGCGGAAACAAACTTTTAAGGAGCAAACTTTATACGGGCTCTAAATTTTAAGTTTTAGACATCATTGATCGTAGAAGCAGACTTTGAAATTGAACCGGACTTTTTTTTCTAAACTATCAAACCTTAAGTGAATTGCATAAAGAATAGCATATTTGTCCAATGCCAACTGTTGATTTATGAACTTTCGAGGGCATTTTACCACAGCAACAATAACAAACCATCTGTCAAGCTTGCTTTAATACTTGTAGGGTATGGGAAAAAACAGAATATTTGTCAAATGCCAAATTACCTATTGTAACAATAATAATTATTGTTTCCGAGGTAGTAAACCATACAAGGGTAAAATGTGCATATTTGGACTCTACCACACCAGCGTGGGAAAATATAACTTTTAAAACTAAAATGCGTGCGGAAAAGTGAGAAAAAATGCACGGTCGTAACAAGTGGGAACAATTGTTTTCATAACAATTGTCAGGAAAACATAAAATAATTAAATTATAAGAAAAATTAATCAAAACACATCTACAACACATTACGTTACTTCTTCCAAAGAATAAGTGTTTTAGCAAAATTTAACAATTTACCATTACACCATAGTAACCAAAGCAGTTTATAGGCAATATTGTCAGGAATGCAAAATACTCTTTACTGTGCCACTGTACGAAAAAACGAAAAGCGCAAAACATGGTTTTTCAGAGTTAAGAAAGTGATATTCCTTCCCTCCACAATGTAAATGTTTTGGTACCACCTACCACACACTAGGTGGCTGATGCGAGAAAAACTACTCAAAAGTTCAGAGTGGGAGTTGTGGGGTTTAAGCGAGAGGAAACCCCAAGTTTTTCCTTCAACATGATTGGCTATGGAAAAACTGTGAGATAAGAAGGTGTATATAAAATATTATTTTATCTCTGTTTTCATTTAGGTTTTCTTGTTCAACTCATTAGCTAGAATGTAAAGTAACCTTAAGTATTATTAGAAACGCCACTGACTTGGTTCCTTCAAGCTCTTCAAAGAGGGGATAATGGATAACTTAGGTTCAACCTACTTTCAATAAAAACTCTAAGTTTTGTTGAACTAACCTCTTAATCAATTGTCAGTAAAGAAACGTAAGATTTGTCTATTTGAAGAATATTTTGCAGTTTGTTATTTTGGTAAGTTTACATGTTTGTGCGGATAATTTTTTCCACACTACAGCGGCAAAGTAGAATGTTGTCTGCACTAAAAAAAGTGTGGAAATACTCTAGAATTTTTTTATTTTTGATATTACGAGAACGTATTCGAATACGTATTAATTGAAATAAATTTATATTGATACATTGTGCCGGTGTTAAAATGTTTTATTAAAATTTTGGAATACAACTATTAATTTATTATTAAATATTTGGACATAATTTTTTTTAATGGTTATTAGATTTTTTCCTAAAATTATGGTTGAGCATAACACATTGTATACATCTTAGTGGTAAACTGCGTCTGAGGCCCTTGAGGTGTAAAAACTCTCGCAAGACGGCCATTTTTTTCAACGCCGCGGGCGTTAAACGCGCCCTTTATGACCTAGATACATAAATAGCTATTCAATAGGGTTATATGCATATTTTTTCAAACCAGGGATATAATTTAAAAAAAAAAATATATAAAAATGTTATTTTTTTGATCGGGACTCGAACCCTGAACCCCCTGCTTTGTACGCCAACATTCTACCCATTGGACTACCGGTCCAAGCACGGAAGAACTCATTAAATGCTAGTTACGTCGGTGCGTGTAATACCTATTCTATAAAGAACTTACCCAAATTCAGAAAAATCAGCGAAATCAGTTAGATAGTAGGTTTACGATGCAATTGTAATTTAATTTAAATTTTACTGCTTGTATGGAAGGAAAATTCGTCTATCCTTTATATTTTTGTACAATTTTGTACCATGATACTTTCAAATGTCGAATGTACAATTTATCTTTAACCTTAGCTGGTTTGTATAGATTCAGTATAGGCGCGTACGTTTTAGAGTTCAAAAAGTATTTTGGTCATTGTCGTTTCACCTAGAAAACAAAGTAAACACACTGCATTGTACACATGAAACATTGTGCAAAATAATTAAAATAAAAGCCGAATCAAAATCGAATGTAAACAATACGCCGATAACAATACACTATTTGAATAATATATGCAGGTCCAACATCCGATTCTTTGCCCTGCCAAAGCATGCAACGTTGTCATGACAAACAACGGATACCTTCACCCCGCGGTATACCGAGTAGACACAGGCAAACGAAAAACAAAAATTGCTACAACAATGCTTGCTTCTATGCTGGGCCTGCACAGAATCCGCGGCGGGGAACGCTCACGGTTTTTCATCGGTTAATAGATAATAAGGTGACCAACCGCTCGTTCGGGTATGTTGACGCGGCACAGCTCGGCTCCAATTTTTAATTTTTTGTCCTGTCTTCTTAGAATATTATATTTAGTCTGGAAAAAAGAACAGAAGCAGCGCGTCATTGGGCAAACCTCCACAGATTGACATTCTAATATATAAAAAAGTGTTAAAAAAATAAAATACATAAACAAAATTTGTACTCTTATTTTTAACTCAGTTTTCTTTCCAAATCGCTTAAATTATTCTTTTGTTTAGTTTGAAAAGCATTTAAAATAAGTCAATCACTTCTATTGTTTCCAAAATTATTTTTACAGTTCTTTACGAAAAAGGTAGATTGAAATGACTGTTTTAGTTTCGACAAGATCTATAATAACTTGAAAATATGAAATTTCATACACCTAGTTGCAAAGGAAACTAAAGTTTGGGAACGTGCAAGTCCGAAACTTCTGCAAACACACATGTCCTATACTTATTTTCCGCCTAAGCGTGAAATAAGTTGCAGGAATACTGGTGTCTTAAGTTGCTTCAAAAATATAAATTTTATTTGCTACTCTTGGTAGATTTTGAAGATTCGACAAGTACATATGTATTAACAAGGAGTACCTATTTATAGAGTTGAGTAAGTAAGTAAGTAAGCAAAGCATCACCCCGCAAAGAAGCCTATTTCTAAAAACTGTTAAGGAATTTAAGTGGTTTGCCCTCCATTTTTCGGTAATTTGTGTTTGGTGTATTTAGGGTCTTAAAATGACATTTATAAACTGGTTTCTACTTTATAGACTGTCAAACCACGTGACAAGTACCAATTTGAGGCTTTTGAGCGCTCAAAACTTAAATACGAAGTTTATAAATATTAATTGCATTGTTATATTCTATCAAATGCCTTATTTATTGCTTCTAGTCTAATACTAAATTTTGACGAATACATTTTTTATACTGATTAAAAAATCGAAGAGTAATAGTTATTTACCTAACAAGTGCAGAAAGTCATACTTTACCACACGCAAAGCGGAGTTTGGTCACACCGTCAATAATAGTAAAGATACTTTCCGCATGTGTTAGGTACAATATTTTACCTATGAGTACCTTTATTTCAAAAAGTTAAATGTAACTTATAAATAAACGTGTCAAATTAGACGATATTGAAATATAATATAATATATAAGTGATGTGCGTACGATAAAGTAGCTTTACCGCACGAGAGTAGGTAATAGTTATTTACCTAGCAAGTGCCGAAAGTAATACTTTACCGCACGCGACGGGAGTTCGGTCAATCCGTCAAGGGTGGTAAAGACACTTTCCACATGTGTTAGGTACAATAATTTACCTATGAGTACCTTTTTTTTTTAATTGAATGTAATTTATAAATAAACATGTCAAATTAGATGGAATTGAAATGTAAACAAATAAAGTATTTTGTATTTCTTGGTATAAAATATAAATTTGTTTACAGAGGTTTGTATTGGGAGGTCCAAAAAACTACTAATGCCAAACCAGGGTTTTCAAAACGGACGGGACACGATCCTCCACTTTGTTGTCCACGTCACGACACAGCTGATTGTCTTTAAAATATTGAAGTTGGAATGACAGTTCATGAATATTTGATTTATTTTTAAATAAAGCCGGTTTTGAAATTGTTTTTACTATATTCTTGCAGAACAATTCTTTTTAAATGAATAGTAATCCTTAATTTTTCAGAACCGCTTCATTAGCTCACACAAAAATTAAATTTAAAGCAGAAGCGAATGTGATAAACACAGATGACAAAGTCAAATGCATGTCAAATATAACAGTTCGCATGCGGTACATGGCGGGTAATTTGAATTCAAAATAAGAAATGCTAATCTTGAAGATTTTAACCTTTTAATAATCTCGCATCCTTACAAAATTTTGGTAGAATATCGGGAGGGTTTCTGAGAATATTTGACTGAAATTTTGCGGAAACCTGTAGTGTCATTTTGAAATATCCTAAAAAAACGTCTGACCTCCCATAAAACCCAATGTAAAAGTAAGCCCCCAGAGAACAGCTGATTTTTTCATGGTCGTGGCCTCTATCTTTTTGTTGGCCTTGGCCAAACTAGGAAAAGAAGAAAATAAATATTGTGATATAATTAAAAAATATATGTCAGTTTTATTACAAGTAGCCATCGAAAACAGTAAAATAAATTTGTTTTTAGTTTAACAAAAAATAATTCTATTTTTTTGGGTTTATACGCTGGGGGTCCAAAGAACCATTGCCTAAGGATTTTTTTTTGCTAAAAATTGTTTTGTGAGAAGACAATCTTAAACATAATTAAATAATTAAATAATTTAAACGAGTTTAGCACTACAATATTGTAGGAGACCAAGGTAATTAATTTTTAATAACAAAGCCTTTCAGTTATGAAAACTTATATGTAGGCAGTATTTTGGTATTAAAACTTGCCGCAGCATATTTAATGTAAAAAAATCACACACAAATGAGACCGCCTTGCTGATGGATCTCTTTATGTCCGATGCATGAAGGAATGGTTAACGCTAATGGAAAATGATTTGTAGATGCTTGTGAGGCGTTATGGTCCGCTCCGTTTGTCAATTTTGTTCCTTTCCTTACCACACAAGCGAGACCTCTTCACTGTTAATGAATCTCTGTAGTCTGTAGCTCAGATGCATGTTGAAAGGATTGAGCACTACTGAAGAAGACTGATGAAAGTTTTCTTTTTTGTAGATAGTTTATACCTAACTTTTTTAGCTAGGGTTGAAACAACCAACTGCCCTTATTTATCAAAAACTATCTTAAACTGCGTTTGCTTTTCTTTAAACTTTTTTCTGTGTCATGAATGTTTAACTTAAATTACATAGCTCCAAAAATAATCATATATCATTAAACAAGGCAACGAAGATGAACATTAAAATAATGTTGTACCCTTTAGTAACCACTCAAAAACAGGAACATTAGTGAGTCCATTAAGAGTGCTTTGACATAAATCACCAGCTGTATTGTCGACTAAGAGCTCAAAGATATTTCATTGGTAATTATCCATCTTTTGCTTGCGACGCACGAGAACATTATCCTGGCTGCAGATGGATAATAACATTAGTCTAGGCAATACAAGCGACATTGTCATTTTGTATACCCATCCCACCAAGCAATATATCTGAGGGCACGGCAGTGCCCCGCCAAGTTCGTGCAAACTGCTGTACCTACCACATTTCAGCCCATATTTTGACCTATTTACAACTTTACTTGGGAATGAGCTACGAAACTCAAACTTTGCCCAGTCATAGACCTTTACACCAGTATTTAATAAAGGGTCTACAGTGCTAAGTGCTACAATCCTAGGTTTAAAAGTCTACATTTTGGTTGAAGGTTTAACTTACTTTTCCCGTGAATGCAATCGTTTTTAATATTTTTATAAATTGTTCATATATACCTTGTGATATGGGCCATCTTTTTTCGTTGTAACAAGTACATTATTTCCACACAAAGGTTTTAAATAAATAAAAAGAATAAAATATTTTGTTTTAAAAATGGTAGCCATATTTAAACCTCCATACGTCACTAGGAAATGTCGAATAAAAACGGTGTAAGTCAGTGTCAGCTGTCCGCTATATTTTACGTGTTAATTTTCTAGACAAGTTAGAGACGATTAAACCGATGGTCGATTGTTTTGGTGAATGTGTAATTGAAAAGGGATTCTAATATATCTTGTGCTTTTTACAGTATTGAAATATTGATACGTATTTAATACGGTAATGCAACTACAGATATAGTTATTTATGTATTATTTAGCTTTGAATATTTTTGTATATAAGTTTTTTTGTTAATCATGGACTATTTCTATTGTTTTTCGAACTTCAAACTACCCCCCCCCCCCATGGGTGGTACTACAATTTGATACTATTTTTAACGGGAATCCTATGACTGCACGGACTAAATTTCCAAAAAATGACATTTTGTTTCCAATTTTTTATTTGGTTTTTATTTATATCTAAAGTTAATTTGAATTTATATGAGATAAAACTCACTGAGAAATGCTTACTATCATATTGCACATTAGGGTGAACCGAATCTTTGCAGTTATTTGACCTGTGAGTATTAAAAAAATACACTTAAACCTGTCGATATCAAGTCTATAGACTTGATACTTAAACCCGGTCTAAAATACTAAGTCTTAAGCTCTTAGTAAATACTGGTTTAAAATTTTAATTTACTTCCATCTCTTATAAATGTAAAGTTATGTAAAAGTAACATTGCCCACATCCAAAAACGCTAAACAGCTGAACTTTGGAAGGCTGATAGGAACTATACAAAAAAATTTAAAACCGCAAAATTTCAAAGAAGGCATCACAAAAGTTTTGCACAATATTTCGTATATTTTACTACTTTAAAACTTAAGTGTTATACAAATCCTTTAAAAAAGGAGTGAAATCATAACAAAAACATTTACGTAAAAAAAAAGCCAAGTACGCCAATATGGTATTCCTTAAACAAATTGAGATAAAAGTAAAGCCAAGTTTTCCAATACAAATTTCAAAATAGAAGCCTACTAGTACTAGATTTTTTTTCTAAACTTGGCTATTACGGCCTCGTATGACTCTTAGGCACATAAAGAAGTTTGGCTGTAATAGCAAAGATAAAAAAAAAACAACATTTCCAAACTAGTAAGAACCTTTTATTTTGAAATTTGTATTGGAGAACTTGGCTTTATTTTTGTCAGAATTATTTTTAAGGAATACCATTTTCACGTTCTTTAATTTTTTAACATGAAATTCGTAGATTGAGAACAAACCAAAAAAGAAACTAAATAATTTTCTAGCAACGTTTCAATTTATATAAAAAAAATTTCAAGCACTAAAAGCAAACAGGACTGGTTGTAGATTTAGAAAATTAAAATAATTATTCAAGTCAAGTTAGGAAACTAAAGAACTTTAGAGTTAAACTTTACTCACTCAAAATAACTGCATGTATCTTCTTTCCGGTTCATAGAACAGGGAAATACTAAATGGGAAAACATGGAAAATTTTTGGTTTTCCTTTATAAATTTATAAAAATACCAAATTTTCAGAAAAATTATTTTTTTAATGTTTTTTTTATTATATGGTAAAAATAAGTTTAAGACAGTTCTTTCACAAAGGTTTGTGTCTCGACGTAGCTTTTAAACAAAATTTGATGGGTTTGTCGCGTTTCTCTTTTGTAATACAAGCAGAATGTATTTAAGGCTAATGTCAATGTCTATGATAACTACCATATCAGTTATCATTTAATCAGTAAACCTTTTAGTATTGACACTCTGAAATCAAGAAGGTATCACCATAACCTTACATTTTTTAAGAATATGAAATGCTTGTATTAATGTCCAGCTATTTTAGAGGCTATTTGCTTCAACACAAACCAGAGAAGGTCTAACTCTCCATTGTTTCGCATGCCATTTCACCATGCCAACTAAGGAATTTACTCCCTCCTCATTCGAAGTTTAAGATCATACAATGATCTTAATCTTGATCCAATTGTCGATAGCCTTGCTTCTTTCCGATCTAGAATAGATTTTATATTCATATAAATATATATATACATATATATTTTTTGTTATGTTATATTTTGTTCAATGTTTTTTTTTTGTTAAGATATAAAATTTTGTTTGCTATCTGATATTTGTTATATTTTGTATACTATTGTAAAATGGCTCTGCCGTAGAAATAAATAAAATAAAATAATTTTTTATATATACAGGGTCTCCAGTCCTGATTAACCAACGAATTCAAAAACAGTAATTAATTTGTCTATGAATGACATCATTAAAGGTGCCATATTAGAGTATAAAAACTCCTAGACTAAGACGCCTACTAATCTAATAATCTGCGGGTCCGGATATGCGACCGCCTAAATTAGTTGATTGATATGATGCCATTGTGTTAATTTCTCCATTAATGAAGGCCGTGGTATATATAAATTATTATGCATTGGGCTTATGCATGTAAACCCTTGACCACTCGCTACGGAAAAGAAATAAAACGAAAGAAAATTAAGGAAATTGTAAATTAAAATCTTCACAATGCACTCCAAGCTGAATTCTTAAATCACTAAAAATAATTTTTAAAACTAAAAAAAAAACGATTTTAGGATTTTTAATTTTGTTCATACTTCTTCATTTTACGTTTTGCTTGCGGTAAAGTTAATTTACCAAATGCGCACTACATTAGTATGACAGTTTTTTGTCTTTGATTATTTTAACCTTAGCAATGGGTTAATACAACTTTGTCAGTATTTCTAAATTATTCTCAGTGTTTTGAAATATACGTAGATATTTACCTAACAAGTGCGGAAAAGAGTATTTTACCACACGCGACCGCAGTTGGCCAAAGTACGCGAAAATTAATTTTAAGTATGAATTGCGCAGATTTTTCTAAAACACTACAATAAAAATAAAATCTGACACATCATTTAAACGTAGGTGTTAATAGAGGGTTACTATAAATTTAGCAACGAATAAAGCGTTTGACGACGTCATTACTTTTAAAAGGATAGCACTCCTGAGCTATTTTTGAATTACGGTTATTCCCACGATTAAAGATAGTGTGGTTATGTCGGTTGCGGTCGGTTTACTTAAGTCTGATTTTTGGTATGCTACTGATTTATAACTAACTTTAGCTTTTTCTAAAGGTACGTTTAAAGTCTACCGTGAAATTAAACCAGCGGCGCGGCGGGCGACCCTTGAACAATCGGGACGCTCACTGCGACATATTTTGAAAAGAATGAATTATGTGGCCAAAAATGTTTAAATCGTAGAAATAGATATGAGAAATCCAAAAAAAATAACTATAAGAAGACAGGCAAATTTGAACTTACAAGCAACCTAAAAGAGGTGACTAAGGGCTCTCGATATATTTTGACAGTTGTTTTACACCAGTTATCTGTGAAATGTATGTAGGACATTATAATTACCTATATCTTGTATTTTAAATCGCGTCTGCATCTTAACCATTTTTTAAATCAAACTTTTTCAAGCGGTTTCGTTTGGCTTTAGCCCTGACCTCATTTTAAGGCAAACCAGACATCACCCAGAATATAACCTAAGGTATTTACCGCCAAATTTACGGGACAGAACTGTCGGTAAATTAAAATTTGAAAACAACCTATTTTTCACACAGTCTCTTTTATAATTAAAGCTTTTTTTCGATTTGATCAAAAGTTTTTCAATCCTTCATCAAAGGATGTTGTCCAAAGTACGCGAAAATGAATTGTTCATAACAGTTGCGGACAAATGCTTTCATATTTTCGGAAGAGACCTTCCAGTTGTTTTTAAAGTCGCCCAAACATGTGGTAGTCCCACAGTAATTTTTAAAAGCTTCTCCTATTGCAGTGCAAAAAAATAATCCGGAATATAGATGTATCCAATAAAGCTGGCCTGACTTTTATTTTTTTTTTCGTGACCCCGCCTTTTAAAGTGGCCTCTATTATCTCTACCAAAAGTCGCCAAAATCGGGGATAGCTTGCATCGTCACGCGTCGCCTTTAACATATTGCGTGCCACGTCACCAATATTTCGGTGATAGTAAAATTTCATAAGATTTGCGTCACTCAGGTGCCATAACAAAAAACGGGTCTGCTTAGAAAAACAGGACAAAAAAACATAATTTTTGTTTATTATAGTCCACTATTCCACTAAAATAAACAAGAAACTAAATAATTTAAAAAAATATTACAATTTGACCGTGGCACGCAATGTGTTAAGAGGCTCCGCGTCGGACCTCGTGCAAAAATCTATAGTAATCGAGTCGAATGACAACGAGTGCACTTGCAGCTGCGTGACTTACAGAAAGTCCCATTTGCTTGCGTTACTATTAGAAGCGGAACCGGGCGGGGCTCCGAATCCAATAGAATCTATTAAAAGCTGGGTACAACTTTGGCTTTTAAGAATTACTTTGGAACACCCGTTATACTAGGACTATAAGACGAGTATGTAAGTGTTGCCCAATGCATTTAATGCAATTTTTCTTGAGTCAATGCAGCTGTGTATGGCAGAGCGTTTTTATGAAGCAGAATCTTACTTGGAATAGCCATATCTCACTTTTTTGGCGATAGGCAAGTAGGACGCAGCAATAATTCAGCGGCATTTGTAAAAAAAATCAACTAATTGTAAGGGTCCATCTCACCGATTTTTTTTTCGTTGCTTAGCTTAAAGCGTTTCTTAATATAATCATAATATGACGTAATAAGGAACACTTAAGGCTAAGTAGCGTAAGAAAGAGTAGGTGCGATGGGCTATTAGTCTCTCAAATCGCTAAAAAACTGTTACAAAAACGCAAATGTTCTTGGTTTTCCGCAATGCTGCCTCTCAATTGAGGGACACAGAACCTGAACGGCCTAAGCAAAAAACTATCAAATTTTGAGTTAGGGATGGAATAAGATAGCTAGGTACATCTCTTTTCGATTGCTCTTTAAAAATTTTGGATATCTAAACAACAATAATAAATTTTATTCACCCATGATTTACAACTCTTATTTCAAAATCTTAAACATATTTTTCTAAGTTATAATAATTTGTTCATTAGGCCGTACTGGTTCTGTGTCCCTAAATTTCTCTCCTCCATCCGAAATTTTTTTGACAGTCGTAGGGTCCTTAAAAGTGTTACTTTGTACGGTTTTACGCCTTCCCGGGTCAAAAATTTGATGGTAACACGTTACGCAGCAGACTTACCCCCCTCTTCTTGACATCTGTACCTAACATATATCCAGATGTTACGCCACTGTCTTCACCTATGGCGCGCTAAACAGAAAATTCTTGTTTATATTTGATCGACCCTTGTATATTAATTAAAAAATTGGTTTAACTTAAAGTATGTGTATAATTCTCATATAGCTACGCTTCTATGTTGTCACAGCTTTTTTTGATTTTGAATTTCTTTTGTGTCTCATATTATAACACGTTCGTGTACCGTTTTTTGTCCCTTTATCAGTTTATCTTTTTTTTTAACAGGATGAAACCATCATTAACGTTCTTTATTCTCTATTCTTTGTTTCTTTGTGTAAAAATGATGCCAAGTAGATCTTATTACCTTCCTCGCCTACTACGTTTTTGTTTTTTTTATTATCTTTGAAAAAACGCTATTAATTTTTTTGTAAAGGAAAATTTTCTGTTTGAATGCTCTTAAACGTGTAAATAGGACTCTGTATCGAGTTTGTCAAAAAATTTGTTTATGAAATTCAAAAGGCTTGGTAAAATCGTATGGGTTTAATAAAAGTTTTGGCAAACCAATAAAGGAAAAAGAAATGAAGTTTATTTGTTTTGTATTAATTTATAAAAAGTATGCAATATGCAATGAATGTTTTCAATTGGTTTATTTTGTTGCATGTCGATTAAACGTCAATAGATATAAAATTTATTGTATAATTCAATTAAATAAAGCATTTAACAATGTAAAAGTTGTTTAAGATTAATACGAAAATATGAATAACAAAATGTTTTATAAAAAGCATATATAAGAATGTTCACAAATATTGTTAGATTCATACGGAGATGTACTTTACAGGATATTCCTTAATAGTCATCTTGTTTAAATTAAATTTTTATCTCAAAAACATTTACAGACTTCGTTATTTAATCAGATTAAAAATTAGAACACTCTGTATACTGTGGAATAATAAAATTATGATGTTTGTGAGATAATATATTAATCTATTTTTTTTTATATTTTAGGTAAGTACGGGAAATCAAAATAAGATCCCCAAAATCCCCAAAGTCCCTTAGGATTTGAATTTATTGGTAAGTATAATTATTCAAAATAAGGAGGAAACGGAATTTTGCACAAATATCTGTTTTACAAAATATACATATTTAGGCAGGGAAGTGCGGTTTATTTAACCAAGAGCGGCAATCCTTTCCCTACCAAATTACAAATAATAAATCAAAATTAAACTGTAGTCGTAATTATGTCTGCAAAACCAAAGTCGATGTATTTAGCGCATGCCCTGTGTTGTACGGTCGGCCACTTTTTTATTGTCATTCCTAAATTGCCTAAACTCCTCTGGAAAGCTCTGAATTTTAGCGGGCTTTAATAACTGTTTAAGAAATTCTTTTAATAAATTATGATACATATTTGAAACCATGCGGTATTGCCAAACAACGCACTGTTTCTTTGTATTCTACAAATAAATGAAAATTAACATTAAAAGAGTGGGCGAGTATACATACCTACCTAAATATGAAGCAGATAAATTTGAACTCCGGAAATAGCCTCTAAAAATAAATATAAGACAACAATGCATGATTTTGTATTTATCTTACGCGTATAAATCATGCAATTTTAGTGAACAGCATCAGTTGGCGGAAAATGCGTGATTGGTGGATCGAAAAGCAAGATTGCTTATTTCATTAATTTTTAGGAAAGTTAGGGTCAAGTGGATACAGTAGCGTTTAATAATATAGCAACCAGCTAAAAGAGTTCGAAACTCTGATCCTACACTGACTAATAAAAAACTAGTGGTGTATTTAAAAACTTCAAGTTGATTTTTAGCTCATATGCAATGGTGATTTTTTTTCATAAAATTTTGTAGTGCCTTGTTGTCAGAAAAATTGCCGTGACACGTTAGCTGAGATATAGATTGAAGTTTTCAAATCCACCACTAGTTTCTTATAAGTAACTCTACGATCAGATTTTCGGACATATTATTTATGTCGGCTAGAACCGATTAACTTCTGAATAAATTTCTAAATATGTCGACTAAAAAATAAAAACGCACATGTTTTTTTTTAGTTTTAACAATAGCGATTTTCTGGTAATTAATCATGTAATGGTTGCTGGGAATGTACAGTTGTTTTATAGTATAGGGTGTTCTTTAATGAAAAAAAGTTTAATGTAACTTAAAAAAATACTCTGCCAATATATGGGCCCCTAAGCTCACACTAGGTATCTACTATAGTTATAGCGTACGTGTGAGCTGACATAACTAAAAACTAAAATAAATTTTATTCAACCCCAGACTAAATTACCTTTCGTTTGATACCACACAAGCCATGTTTTGACTTAAACTAAAATTTTTGAAATCTACCCCCACTCTTAAAAAAACAAAAACTAAAATATATTTTGTTTAACTCCGGACTCAATTACCTTTCGTTTGATATCACACACGCCATATTTTTACGTAAACTGTAATTTTTGAAATCTACCCCCACCCTTAAAAAAACTAAAATATATTTTGTTTAACTCCAAACTCAATTACCTTTCGTTTGATATCACACACGCCATATTTTCACATAAACTCTAATTTTTAAAATCTACCCTCACCCTTTTATTTGGCTTGTGTTCGGTGGATTTTGTTCATTTTTAAATGGGACCATCTCGATTCAAGACCCAGCCTAGGTACCAAATTTCATTGAAATCGGGCAAGCGGTTTTTGAGTTATGCGCGTTGGTCGTTACAGACAGACATACAGACAGACATACAGACAGACAGACAGACAGACAGACGGCGCAACAAAAAAGTTTCAAAATCATCTGAAACGCAAAGATATATAAAAATTTTTGAAATCGGAGCAACCTTTTTTTTTCTCGAAAAAATTAGGATCATCATACCTCACACTACTATAGTATAGTATATGTGTGAGCTAAAACCACTTCCTTGACTAAAATTTCAACGCAAGCCACTGATATTTAGGACAATTTTTGTAGGAACCGATCTGCGCGTATTTATTCTGTTGGAATTAATTAAAATGGATTTGCAAAGGTAAAACGAATTTAGAAAATGTAGAAAATTTCTATTCAAAGTAATTAACTGTAAGGTTCTGGCAGAAAATATGTCTGACTGGCAGAGGCCTAAATATTTTAAGAAAAATCTTTTAGAATATGGTTTAATAAATTAGGAACACAAACGTATTTAAAGACGAGGTCCTTGCCTATTGACCCTTTGTGACTAGTTTGCAAGGCTACATGAAAAATTAGTTAGGCATTTCTTATAACCGTACATTTCATAATATGTGTAAATGTAAAACCCACTCTCTTTAAAATTTTATAAAATGCAAATATAAAAAAGAAGCCATGTGATTCAAATCAAACTTAACCAGTTATGATTTTAAGGAAACCAGAGAGCAAAAAATCAGTTCTTTATTCTATTTATCTACTTATTCTTCTTTGATCCACCTTAAGACATAGGACTTCCCCAATATCTTCCACTGTTCTTTGTCTGTCGCCGTGTGGTTCCTGAATGTTTGTTTAACTCCTCCGCCCATCTTATTTGGGGTATTCCATCTGTGAGTACAGGAAGAACAAAACTGGTTATACACTTTCGTTTTGAGGTACTGAGGATACTTTTTATTTTTTAATTTGGAGCTCAATTTACCGAATGCTGCCCAGGCCAATCTAACTCCCATCTATTTATCCCAGATATATAATACTGCTAGGGCCTGGTTAAATAGTTATATGTATATTGTGGATTGCCTTGGTTCCTTCGTGGATTTTGGTTATTAAGTCTATATATCTGTGGTGTATTCGGCTATTCATTAAAGATGCTTGTATGCTATAAACGCAATATATATTGGAATTTTGTATTCGTTGGGTCGTTCGTTGACTCGTTCTATTAGGATTTTCATGGCTAGGTGATTAACTATACCGAAACTTTTTCTGAAGCCTGCTTGTTCTTTCGGTTGATATCCGTCAAATTTTGTTGTTAGCCTATGTGTTAATATTTTCGTGAAAAGCCTATATACTACATTAATACTTTGAGCTCCATGTGTACCATTTTGGATATACAAAAAGTTATTAAAATGGACCTTGTGACCATTTCATTTACACGGATTTTATTGATCGATATTTAATTCCTATTGCATTAATTCTTATAAATAGGGTCTAGTTAAATGTTTTTGTGGCTGGTCCAAGGTTGTGTGGAGAAATTACACCACGAGGGCATTTTGAAATCTGAAATAATTTGTGCCGGCGAATAGCAATCTATAAACGTATTGTCCAAGTCGAAAAAAATAGTTTCTATGGGTGGGAGTCAAAGTGTTAAGAAGTGTTATGAGTTTTTTAGGTCTGCTCTATCGCCTTTCTTGTGCAGAATAATGGTTATGGATTTTTTCCAGTTGTTTGGGATTATTTTTTCTTTTAGTGTTTTATTCAAAAGAATGAAGATGGTATTAGCTACAGGTTTACCACTGTATTTGACAATTTCTACCATTACTTCGTCTTTTCCAGGTGTATTGTTATTTTTCATTTTCTTTAATGCTCTCTTTATCTCCGCTTTGCTTATTTCAGGTTGTAGTTCTGAGTTTATGTTCTTTATTTTTGTTTGGAGTTTCTTCATTGTTTCTCGCGATGGTATCCTTTTTGTTTTGTATAATTCTGTATAAAATAAACATTTTTTAATTAGGATTTTATTTTGCTGTATTTTTTGAAGGCGACGGCCTTAAAGAGCAGCTGCCCCTGCTAGTGATATTTTTATGCACATCTTCTTTAGGTTACTGCTTTATTTCAACCGAAAATTGTCAAATCCTTATGGGGGTCCCTGGTGGTCCAGAAAGGAGAGTTGTCTGGAATTTAACGGTGTAGGGTGTGGACTGTAAATTTAAGGGAATAAGGTCATAGGCTAAGCTGGTACAAGGGATTCTGAAATGGTCTAGTTTACCTTCTAGGTTAGTGTAGCAATAAACAAATGTATGTAAGGTAAAAATAATGCATTTTCACTTACCATTTTTATACAGGAAGTGGAACTCATGGGAGGACGCGCTGTTAAACCGTATTTTTTGCACCCCACATTCATGTGGTAGGAGAGTCGCTAACACGCGTGTATTCTGGTTCGAAGACGAAACGGTTCTCTCGTGCTGCAGCAGGTATCGCTACTGCGTTCGTTCTCCCACATGTCGCCCAGTGGCGTCGTTAATCCATAGGCGTAGGAGAAAAGGGATAAGTAGGAGGGAATGAGATTACGAAGGTCCATATTAAAGGAACTAGGAACCTTAGTAATTCAAAATGCATTTTATGTAAAGTAAATTAATTATAGCAAATTGTAATATTTGCCTTTAAAACCGCGGGAGTTTCAAATGCAAATAACCCAGTAATTTTAAGTACTTAATTAGTTAATTAATACTAAATAAACAAAAAATAGAAAATGCTCTAGTGAATCACCAAATAGCCTAATTCGAACCAATTTGGTAAATTATAGTAAAAAGAACATATTTACAAAAAGGAAGGCGGGACGAACCATTTCCCACCCCCCTGAGAATGCCCAGGGGCATTTCAGAGAGTTAAATTTGTAGGCAGGGCGCATAGTTTTACCAAAGGCCGTTTGTAGGTACCTTTAGTAGTCTTTACAATAGCAACCCGTGGAACATTATCAGAACCTTTAATAAGGTCTTCAATGCGGCCTAGGGGCCAATCCAATGGAGTGGAATTTTCATCTTTGATCAGTACCATAGTACCAATATCAATGGAAGCAAGAGGTTGGTGCCATTTGGCTCGCTGTTGCAAAGTGTGCAAATATTCGCGATGCCAGCGAATCCAAAAATCGCGGTGCATTCTTTGCAACAGTTGCCACCTGGACAGCCTGTTTAACGCAATATCGCAGTAGTTTGGATCGGGTATTGTACCTGGAGGCCTCAAATTTAAAAAATTATTAGGAGTCAAGAGAAGATTATGGCTTCAACTTGGGTTAAAACCGTATTTAATTCCTCATAGGTGAGTATTTGATTTCCAACTACCCTGTGAAGATGAGTCTTTAAAGATTTAATGTTTGATTCCCAAATGCCTCCCATGTGGGGAGCAGCAGGTGGGTTAAAAGACCAAACTATACCTTCCCCCTTCACGCAATCAGAAAAAATTTGTCGCAAGTATTTTTCAGAGGCCACGAAGTTGGTCCCGCAGTCTGAAGAGATCTTTGAGCATAGTCCTCTTCTAGCTATGAAGCGGCGCAGAGCAGCCAGAAAGGCTTCTGATGTCATATCAGAGACTAACTCTAAATGCACGGCTTTAACAGCGCAACAGATAAATAAACAGACATATGCTTTCATGGTTTTTGCACCTCTGGTCCGACCAAGAGTAATCGTGAACGGACCACAAAAATCTATACCTACATTTTCGAACACCTTTGCTTCGGAAACTCTAAATTTCGGTAGGTTACCCATAGGGGGTTGAAGGGAGTTAGGTTTAGTTTTCCAGCAAGTATGGCAAGAACTTAAAACTTTTCTCACTACCTTTTTAGCAGACAATACCCAGAAGTTTTGCATTAGTAAAAAAGTTGTGGTCTGTATACCACAATGAAGATTGCTGCGATGCAAATCTAAAATCAGTAATTCAGTGAATTTTGCACTAGAAGGCAAAAGAATTGGAAACCTTTTATCGTATGATAAATTTGAATGGCATAAACGGCCTCCAACACGAAGCAAATCGTAGCTTTCATTATGCAAAAATGGACATAATTTTTGAAAAGCTTTTGGAAGCTGTTTCTTATCTTTTAGTAATTCAATTTCTTTTTGGAAAGAAAAAGATTGTACGCATTTCGAAATAAAAAGTAAGCCTTTGTAGTAATCCTGATTTGTAAGGTAATCAGTAGCAAAATTGTATGAGGGATTTTTAAACTTTTGTAACCCTCGCAAAAAGTAAGCAACTATTCTCTTAATTTTAAAAAGAGAACTGTATTTTTCAAACAAGTTGTTTACATAATATTCAACTGTTTGTTCGCAAGTAAAAACGTTAAAAATATTTTTTCGCTGTTCTTCCAAAACTGCATTCCCATCGTAAGTAACTGTCATAAAATCCCAAGTATTTGTAGGTTGGTTTAGAAAAGAAGGCCCTTCTAACCAAAAATAAAATCTTTGTAAATCAGAGGGATACATTTCCCTAGTACCGCAGTCAGCAGGATTTTGTTCAGTAGGAACATAATGCCAAAACTCAGGGCTAATTCTTCCTTGTATATAGGCAGTTCTATTCGAAACAAATGTTTTAAATTTGTGAGGAGATCCCTGAATCCAAGATAAGGTCACTGTGCTATCAGTAAAAGCAAGAATTTTATCAAATTTAATTTTTTCCGAGAACGTTTCTAGTAAAAAATCCATTAATTTAGCCAACAAAACAGCTCCTAAAAGCTCTAGTCTTGGTAAAGTTAGTTTACGACGCAACGGTGCGACTCTAGATTTACTACAAACAAAAAAAACTTTAATGTTTCCATCAGAATAAAAAATTCGAATATAAGCGACAGCACAATAGGCCCGTTCTGAACTATCGCAAAATCCTACTAGCTGGATTTGACTAGCATTAGGCAAAATTATTTGACGAGGAATTTTAACAGAATGCAAAAACTTTAATTCATTTTTAAATTTTTCCCATTTAAAAACAATTTCCGGACTGACAGGGTCGTCCCAGTTTAAGTCTTCTGCCCAGCAGTATTGAACAATTAATTTTAAAATTAAAACTATTGGCGCCAAAAAAGACAGAGGGTCGTAAATGCGGGCCAAATTACTTAAAATTGTTCTTTTAGTGCATGTTTGGAGAGAACAGTCGAAAGTATAAAAAAATTCATCAGTATGAGGGTTCCAATTTAAACCGAGAATTTTCAAAGTTGAATTTTCAGCATCTAAATCGAGAGAAAGAGCCTTCATCGAAATGTGTGACTCAGGAAGATCGGATAGTAACTCGGGACAATTGCTCGCCCATTTACGCAATTCGAATCCACCTCGGCTAAGTAGCTCGATTAATTGATTTTTCATCTCAGTGGCCTTAAAAAAGTCATCACTTCCCGAAATCACATCATCGACAAAAACTGCCTCCTCAATGATTTTTGAGGCAAGAGGAAGGTCCTCATGCTCTCTAGCAAGTTGCAGCAAAGTTCTGATAGCCAAAAAGGGGCTACAAGAGACCCCGAATAAAACTCTATTTATTTCGAAGTCTTGAATAGGCTGGTTAGGATCAAACCTCCAAACTATTCTTTGAAAATTAGTTTGACTAGGGTCAACTAAAATCATCCTGTACATTTGACGGATGTCGCAACAAAAGCAAAATTTATGCAAACGATAAAGTAATAAAATTTTTTGTAAGTCCCTTTGTAAAGGGGGCCCAGTATAAACAGCGTTGTTGAGCGAGATTTTGCCAGGGGCGTGCATGCTCGCATCAAAAACCACCCTCAGGGGGGTGCTAGTAGAATCTTTTTTAAACACCGCATGGTGTGCAATATAAAAATGATTTGAAATTTCGGTCGGCAAAGGTGCAGAAACCGGTTGCATATGATTATTATCTAAATAATCTTGTAAAACAGAGCTGTAGGCAGCATAAAAATCAGGGTTTTGTAGCAATTTCTTCTCAAGGGAGAAAAAACGACGTACGGCAATGGATCGAGTGTCGCCAAAATCTGGAGCAGTAACTTTAAATGGTAAAGATACAATATATCTCCCCTCCTCATTTTTTGAGGTAGTTTTCAAAAAATAATTTTCGCAAAACTCATCTTCGGGGTCAATGGCCTTGACATTAGGTATGTCATCTATTTGCCAAAATCGTTGTAGATTTTTATCTAAATTGACAAAAGAATCGTTCATTGACGTAGTAAAAAATGTTTTAATTTGATTTGTAGTTGAAGGTGAAAGTGAAAGATTGCCCATTATTCCCCAACCAAAAATAGTATTAATGCAGACGGGGTTGTTGGGTCCCGTAGACAAACGACCATCTAGCAAAATGTAAGGGTACACATCGCCGCCCAACAATAAATCAATTTTATCGCTTTTATTAAAGCCTGGGTCAGCTAGTTCTAAGTTGGCGAGAAAAGGAAAACTTTTAATCGAAAATGAGGAATGAGGTAAATCACTACAAATTTTATCGAGTATTATCGCATCAAAATTAAAAACAAAATTATTATCACGCAAAGAGGATATATTGCAATTAATTCCAGATTTTGCCGAAGTTGTCATTCGATCTAAGCTTTGTAGAGTCATGGCGATATAAAATTTAGGAAGGCCCAAACTATCAGCACATGACTTAGATATAAATGAAGATTGAGCACCAGAGTCACAGATGGCGCGCACTGTGTGCCAATTTTGAAAAACATCCTGTATTTGTATTAAAGCGGTACAGAGAAGTACTTCGCGATCATTTAAAGACATACCAGTAACAATGGTGTTAGTGGTTCTATTAAATTCGGTAGCCACGGGGCTCCTCGGGGGTTGCACTGCAGAAGTAGAGGGGCTACTCGCAGAACTAGGTGTAGAATTAATAGGAAAAAAATGTAAGAGACTGTGATGAAATTGGCCACAATGTAAACATCTTTTTTCTGATTTGCATTGCTGGGGTAAATTATGCTTTGAGGCCAAACAGTTGACACACGCTTTATGTTGTTTAACAATCTCAAAACGTTGCTGGGGAGTTTTCGCCAAAAAATTAGGACATCTGTATATTATATGATCGCCACTTTTACAGAGAAAACAAAAATTATGAGGGTTTGGAGTATTATTTAAGCCACTTTGGCCATTTGGAGACTGGGAGGCATTTTTGGAGGCTCTCTGAGTATTAGCAAACAAAGCAGATCGATTTTGAAACTTTGCTTGATTTTTCTGACTTGAAATTGACAAATCTTTATTTTTTAAGTAATCTTGAGTTTGTTGTATTTGTTCCAACGCAATGCAATGGCTAGAAACAAAAGCACGAATTTTATCATAAGAGGGGATCTCATTGGAGCAATAATTTTGCTCAAATGCCTTGCGCGTGGTTGGGTCCAACCTATCCAAGAGCATTTGTGCCATAATATAATCCCAAAACTCCGTTTTAAAACCCATGACTTTTAAAGCACTTAAGTTTTTCGAAAAACAATCAAGCAAATTCCTCAAATTCGTAGCATTCTCTTTAGTAAGAGGAGAGAAGCCTTCAATTGCCTTCCAGTGAAGGTAAGCTTGTAATCGTTTATTTGTATACCTATCCACCAAGGTGTGGTAGGCATTTAAATAATTTTCAGCAAGGATAGGAATGTCAGAAATGACATCCAGGGCAGGGCCCTTTAAATTAGAAAAAAGCAAATTGAATTTTTCAAAGTTTCCCAGCGACCTATTATTGTGCACGGTAGCATTAAAGGCTTGCAAAAAGGTTGGAAACTCCTTAAATTCCCCTTGAAAAAGAGGTATTTTTATCCTAGGCAGTAAACCATGCTGGTCTGTGGAGGCACAGGGACTGCCCATGGGATTTATCGTACTGCTCAAAAGCCCTCCATTTTCAAAGGGTAGTTCGAAAAGTTCGTAAAATATAGTGGAAATCTCGTCACAGCGTTTGCAAAAGTCCATAGACACTTTGTTTTCTACTACTAAGCGATCCTCATCAGAGGCTACCAACGTCAACAAAGTATTATGGTGCTTTTCAAAATCTTTTTTGATTTTTGACAATGTCCGAAATTTGACTTTAAAGCCGCTGTGATAGGCAGGGTCATTTTTTGCGAGGGTCGCGGATTCAATGATCAAATTTAGCTGTGAAATCGCACTATAGCGCAAGGCTTTAGCCTTTAAAATTTTATCCGAACTAGACATGATTTAAAAAAAAATCCAAAAAATAATTGACAAAAATTAGGTAAACTGAAAAAAAAATCAAAATTTGGACACCCTGTATAAATATTAATGTCCTACGTTTAATTACAATAATCAAACTATAAGCGCACAAAAGTAAAGAAAATACCCGATGCAAACTAATGATAACAAAAAACTTGTGTATAAGTTTTTTTATCTTCGCCTCGCGAATTCAAATAAGTAGGTACCTACTATGTATTAAATTTAAAAATAAATACCTACAAATCAAAAGCATTTAATTTGGTAAAACTATTTATCTGCCTTTACACGAAAACAAATTCTCAAGTTAAGAATTAAATTTCCTTGAAAATTTATTATGCACGCAAAAAATGGATACAATCATAGCCATTTGCAGACAGATATTATAATAGTAAATTAGAAATAGATATATTCATAGCAATTTTTACGCAAAAACGAATATAGTAAAGCATCCGCAATCGGATATAGTCATAGCAATTTGCAATAAGCAAAAATGAATATGGCAATTTGGAGATTTTTTTCGAGCAAATTGGATATAATTATAGCAATCCACAAATGTGAAGGCACAACGGCTAAAATAATAGCACTTTGCAGACACTATTTTAAACTATTTCCAGTGACAAACAAAAAAACACCCAAATTCCATACGGTTTTTTTTTTTTTACAAAAAAGAAACGAAAAAACTTGATTTATTCGAAACAAAAAAAAGCATAGTAGTTTACAGATTTTATCTGTGTTTGGTTTTTCGCATGAAAAGGCTAAATTTATTGTTAAAAATATTTAATTTTTACACAAAAAAAATCGCAAAATGTATTTTAGAAACCTAGGGGTTTTCTAAAGTAGGCATGTAAGAAAAACAAGGGTTTTTCTTGCATTTGTTTTTACACAAAAAAAAATCGCAAAATGTATTTTAGAAACCTAGGGGTTTTCTAAAGTAGGCATGTAAGAAAAACAAGGGTTTTTCTTGCATTTGAAACCAGTAAAAAAGGCATTTAGGAAAAACAAGGGTTTTTCTTGCATTTGAAACCAGTAAAAAAAACTAACCTAAAAAGGCAAAAAAACGATTCCAGAAATCCGGGTCGCTAAGGATCAAAATGGGGGTCCCTGGTGGTCCAGAAAGGAGAGTTGTCTGGAATTTAACGGTGTAGGGTGTGGACTGTAAATTTAAGGGAATAAGGTCATAGGCTAAGCTGGTACAAGGGATTCTGAAATGGTCTAGTTTACCTTCTAGGTTAGTGTAGCAATAAACAAATGTATGTAAGGTAAAAATAATGCATTTTCACTTACCATTTTTATACAGGAAGTGGAACTCATGGGAGGACGCGCTGTTAAACCGTATTTTTTGCACCCCACATTCATGTGGTAGGAGAGTCGCTAACACGCGTGTATTCTGGTTCGAAGACGAAACGGTTCTCTCGTGCTGCAGCAGGTATCGCTACTGCGTTCGTTCTCCCACATGTCGCCCAGTGGCGTCGTTAATCCATAGGCGTAGGAGAAAAGGGATAAGTAGGAGGGAATGAGATTACGAAGGTCCATATTAAAGGAACTAGGAACCTTAGTAATTCAAAATGCATTTTATGTAAAGTAAATTAATTATAGCAAATTGTAATATTTGCCTTTAAAACCGCGGGAGTTTCAAATGCAAATAACCCAGTAATTTTAAGTACTTAATTAGTTAATTAATACTAAATAAACAAAAAATAGAAAATGCTCTAGTGAATCACCAAATAGCCTAATTCGAACCAATTTGGTAAATTATAGTAAAAAGAACATATTTACAAAAAGGAAGGCGGGACGAACCACCTTATAAATATGATTTAAGGACGCCCTAGAAGCACTATCAAACAAAAGCTTACAAAACACAAAAGGTCAAAATATAATAACGTGTTTTTGAAAAACTCACTTTTTTTTCAAGAAACCAAATGTTAACCCGTTGAAGATAGCGTTTATTCTAAAGTCATCATCCTGAATATGTACACCAAAAAAACAGAAATTTAGAACATCTCCTAACTTCTGTTGTGCAAATTTATTTTTTCTTTAATTTATATTTAACAGCGTATATATTCTTGTTGATATAATTAAAATAGCGTTATAACAAAGCCCTGTTTCTCTCGAGTTTGGGAATATTATAGACTTGTTGTATTTACACTGGCAAAAAACAAAACATATTTCCGTGTTATTTATGCGTTATAATTTAATTAAAATTTATTGTAAATATTAATGTTTATTTTTATCAAAAATATTGAGGAAAAATAATAAAATTATACAACACAATATTTATAGCCCTCGGGCAAAAATAAATAGATTTTTTTACTAATATATTTTATTGAAATTTAAACAAAAAAAGGAAATTTAATAAAAACAATTCATTTCAAATTTAAAAAATTTATTATATTATTAAATATAAATAATAGCGCTAATATAAATTCTAAAATTGGTTCATAGAGATTTTTATGTCAATAAAATAAATATTTTAAAAAAATCGCAACATTTATTTGTGCTACCCATAATGGAGATATTTTAATTTTCCTAAAAACTATACAGTGATACCTAATTAGGGTGGGGGCGGCAAGTAACTCTCATTCAGTGTCTTCCATAGTTTTTTTGTGTCTTAATATGTGGACTTTTTACTTTTTTACTTTATTTTTCCTTTAATAAATACATCTTATGAACAAGAGGTGTAATAACAGATTTTACTCAAATTTTACTTATTATATCTCTACAAAGACCAACCAAAAAAAAAAATGCAAAAAGTTATTACCTCTTCTTAGGCTCTTCTATTGAGTCGCAAGATTTGTGAAAAAGTGTTATAGACCTTCTTGGCCTTAAATTTATTAATATGTGGATAAGCATGGTGCAAAATTTCATACCGAAGGTGAAGTATTTTTACAATAAATTAATGGACTATAACATACGACGTGACACAACGGAGACGCGATGGACGAACGATACACAATGCCTTTAAAATTTTCGGATTCTTTCTAAATTCGTCAAATGATTAGAAAAAAATCATACAACATGGTAGCAGTTTTCAGCAACGTAAACTAACAATTTACTTGCAAATTCAAACCACAACTCTATGAATGTAAATTAGTAATTCCTGAAATGACCACAAAATTTACGACGTATAATTTTTTGAATCACATTACCCATCACGTTAGTAATTTAGTTATAAACATTAATTTATTTATGTTCAGTTTTTGGTTTATTGGAAATTTTAAAATATTAAAATACGTGAAAGTCCAAATTAATATAATTATGGGGTTAAAAACATAACCTAAATTCTATTCAAATATAAATATAATATATAATATAAATATACCAGGTAGCCGACGGATATTTGATTAGCTGATCGCAGATTGGACGGAGAAAATTGTACTTACCGAACGGACAGATAGAGATACTTACCGTTATTACCCACAACTTTAGCTTAGTTCTCGTGATATACCTGTATGCTAAGGTTCAAATAGTTCCAAATTCTTTATTTTTAGAAAAAAAAACGGCAGTTTTTTATGATAAAAACAACAAAATTAATATTCATACCCTCAAACAAACAGATTAATCTAAAAGATCGGTCTGAAAATCGGAGCACGCAGATTTGGCTCCGATCGACCTGGATTTATTTACCGAACGAATCAGATTTACCTCACCTACCTCTGGTGCAGCAGGGTAGTCCAGTGGTATGGTGGTCGGCTTCACATGCAGAAGGTACCAAGTTCGCGTTTCAAGCAACGACATAAAAAGAAAAAAAAGTCACGTCGCTCTGCCGCGCCTTCCTTTTTAGCGTTCAACACACGCTTTCGACATCGAAATGGTGTCCGATACACATCCACACAAAAACAAAAGTTGACTTTTTACATCAAAAATATAAGCAGATGTAGTCCAGGAGCCAACAACCAAAGAGCCAGAACGACTGAAAAGGAAAGAAGTCTATCGTCTATCACCAAGTTCTGCTGGGACGATAGCGATGTTAGATACATGGAAGTCTAACATGTAGCAGGACCACCTTTTAGAAGAGGTGTAAAAGCGTGGCTCCACTGTATATACTTGCTACGCAGTATAAAGGTCCATGTCCTTGACAAAGAGTCAGGCAAAATTAGGTCTTCTTAGAAAGAAAACTCAATTTTAATAACTTGCATCCTAAATGGCACATGGATCGGTTTGGTAGATGGTGTACGGACAAATCGGGGTTTCCGAAAAGGGCGCGCCTATCCTAAAAACTAACAAATATATTTAAAAAAATTTAACTATTAGAAAAAACTTATTCTTTTTCATGTTTTTTCATGTTTTTTCACAAACTTTTGCTTTTAACTTTTCCCATATCACCTTTATTTTGATTGCAATAGAACAACAATTGAATTTTCGTTTCAGTAAGCTTTATGTCTCAAAAACTGTAAAAGATATTGTTATTTTTTAAATATTAAAAAAAATAAAAATAAGATTGAGCAAAAAGTTTTAAGATCGATTGGTGATAGATCACTTAATGTTAATTCGCTAGGTGTTTGTTTTAAATTTGAGTAGGAAGGCCTATATGACGTTTTTTTACAAATTTTGGCTAATCACTTCTGCAAAATTGATTTTTGCCTGCAAGAGAACAGCGATGAACCCAATAAAGAAATTAGCTTTGTGTCGAATAAACTAACAAAAATATAATTTTTTTTTAAGTAATGAATAATATAGTAACATATTCGATAATTTTTAAAATATACAAAGCTAAATTCTTTAGAACATTAACTAATGAATACTCTCATGCAAACAAAAAACGTATTCACAGTTTCTGTAAAACTAATTTGCTCAAATTTGAGGCACAAACCCTGCTAATTAAAAATAAGTGTTAAGTTTTTTTTTTCGGGTAAAAAAAATCTATTATTTTTTGTATTTATAAAAAAATTAATCTTTGTTAGTGTCTAAAATATAAAGCTAATTAATTCACTATTTTAATAAGTGTTCTCTTGCACACGAATTTTGGATTTTCTTGAGTCATCAAATCACAAACCAAGTTTTTCAAATTACATACCGTTGAATTTTGGCTTAATAACTGGAAAACTCGTAAATATCAAAATCTTAAAAATTTTATAATAAAATATGGCATGTTTGGCATCAAATGTATTGTTATTAAGTCTGAAATCAAAAGAATTACATATTTTCCATATCAAGTGGTGAGTGAACATTGAAGACATGAAGTGGCAATTAAAGCTAATTGTGTGATTGTGGCTATGTGAACATTAGTTTGCAGAGTATTTTTAGCGATTAGATTTCCGAGTTTGTGTGATTTGATGTTTTTATTTTTAAAATTACTAACATTTAATTTTGAACCATATATCACTGTTTTTTTAATTTACTATTAAATGAGCGAAAACCTTTTTTTACCGTGAGATGTTTATTTGTATAAAGATTTCAAGTTAAATATAGTATATTACATTACATTACAACAAGAGAAGAAAGTGACAAAGTTTTCACGAGCGTAAATGTTGTGAATGATGCGCTAGCCGAGTGAAACAACACGCGAGTGTAAGAAAGTTACTTTACACTGTTAAACTATACTAATTTTGACAAATCAAATGAAACTGATTTTCTGAACATCTGTGGAAAAGTACTTTGTAACACATGTGCTAAAAAGTATGGTGACAGTTAATTTCATCGTACACTTTTCCATACATGAGCGGAAAAGTACTTTTCCACACAGGTGTGAAAAAATTTCTGCACGCGGGTAAAATTTAACATTTTCTGAGCATGCAACTTGTGTAAAATCCACAATTTTCATATTTAGTCGTAGAAAAAATATATATTCGTCAATTCTTTTGTCTACATGCATTTTAAAAATGTACTTACTAAGTCAAAATAAATATTAAAAGTATAGCAAAAACGTAGAATAAAAATTAAATCTCGGAAGCATGAAGGTATTAAACTTAAAAATTCGGGCCGAGCCTCTTTTGTGCACAGCTTCGGCACTCGTTCCATTCACAGCGTGCGCCAAAATAAAGTAAAATAATTACATTTAGCACATAGTTATGCCTTTTGTTTTAAACTCAAATAACAATAATAATTAACTGTCATTGTTTCTGGAGAGATTTGAGATTTGCACCTAGGCTAATGTATGCCCTTGCGCGAAAGAAAGAGTAGCAATTGTTCTTTACCGAGAAAAATAGCTAAATCTCGCCTTTTTGATGTTTATATTTTATATCAATAAAAGACGTTCCAACTTTATAAATGATATTCTATTCTATTTGAAATCTTTTTAAAATTTAGCATTATAAGAGAAACTTTAAGAAACGGAAAGAGATGTGTTGATGGGGGCGGGTTGTTCAAACTGGCATGCTGATGCTCGCTTTATTATTATCGTAATCTTATAGCGCGACGCCTACATTACCAAGTTTTGTGCCATAGGCTTTGGCCTTAAAAATACTTAATTGTTTTTTTTAAGCGTACAAAATGTTTCGCCAGTCGAATGATCCAAGCACGCCAAGACATGCCAGGTGAAGCATGATGCGCCTGCTGCCGCACAATGGGTTATATGGGGGAGCTAGCACGACTTTAGCCCTGTATATATTTTCAGTTAATAAAAAAAATGCAATTGAAAAAAAACAAAAACTTTTTTGCCATTTTTAGACAATAAACAATGACCTTGTCCAGTTAGTAACATCCAACCTCTTTTGCAACTGATAGACCCAACTTGTAGCAACTTGTTCGAAAGCTTATTAAAAAAGAAAAGAGATGGTGCGTGAACCCGGCGTTATCTCGAAAAAAAAATCTTTGGAAATAATACCTTCTCTAGTCATTGCTATGTGGGCTAGGAAGGTAAAAATGGAGCATCGCTCTTTGGAGTTTTCGAGTTTTTTCAGAAAGCATTAAAAAAATATTTTAAATTAAAAAATTACTTAATGAAATTTCATTTGATGGAAAGAAGTCTAAGCGTAATTTAGAATTGAAATATCTTAGTTATTTTTAATTTAAAAACGAAAATCAAAAGACAATTTTTGTTTCGAATTGAAAGAAAAATTATTAAAATACAGGGTGTTTAATTAAAATTTGTTTTATGGTTTTTGAAAAAACTCGAAAACGCGGTGTTCGATGTTTTTTTATTTAGGCATCTTAAAGAGCGTCAAAAATTGTATTATAGTTGAGGATGTATATAAGTGGCACCGCATCATAGCTATGGTAAACCAAATTTTGCGTCAAAATCTAAGTACAGAAGCCTTAACAAATTAGTGTTTCACTTTGTACATGCAGTGTGCCGCTTTATATTTGTATGATACAACACTGAGATCTTTTAAAGGAGAGATAAAATCGGTACTTGCCTAATAAATAAAGATCCGAAACATAAAACAGAATCCCAAATTATATTAAAAAGTGCGCAAATATTGATTTAGTTGCAAAAACGGTAATTTGTTTTTTAAAAATCTTAGTCGCAATTTGTTTGACATAAAACAGCCAAAACAACAACGAATAGAAAACGTCAAAGATCGGCTAAATCAATATGTTCGTAACAACCAGATAAGAGATAAGAGATGTTCCTTTCTAATGAAATCGTTTAGAAGAAGATATAAATAAAAAGCAAGTAAAATCAATATCAATAAAAAAATTAAAGGAAGTCCGTGCCACTGTATGTACCCCTTTACTCCCTTCCCGCCCATGATGGCTTTGATGACGCGGTGCCACTTTAATACAACATCAACTATAGTTTGCCAATTTAAACATTTTTCTATATTTATTAATAACAAAGTTAGCAATGGTGGACACTTAACTTGGAACACCCTGTAGGGTAATCTAACCCCCGCCACCGCATCCTTATTTTATATAAAATGTCTTCTTATATATTATTTTCTCAAAATTTTAGAACCTAAATTTTAACGTAAGTAACTAATGACCAAATCCCGATATTTTTCTGCTTTATTTAACCTATTTCTCTATTAGTGAATGTAAAGATGATAAATATGTTTAGTTTTTTAAAGAGAAAGTCATGAGCGCACCCAGGAGGGGGGCCCCGGGGCCCGCCCCCCCCAAGCCTAAGATTTTTTTAGATATTTTCCACATATTTCATGAATAAAAAGATAAAATAGCATAAAATACGGCATCATGAGGCTTCAAGCCCCCCTCAAGAGGCCTCGCCCCCCCATGACATATTCCTGGGTGCGCCACTGGAAAGTAATAACAATAATTTTAAAGAAGAAACCAAAGCAGCGGCGTACCTAGAAGTCATGAGGCCCCGGGGCAAACCATTTTTTGGGGGCCTTCATAAGTCAATAAGAATATAAATTGTTTGTGAAAAAAAATTCTTTAGCAAGCAAGCTATTTTATAAACCTTATGAATATAAAAATATACATTTACAGTGGCGAATCCAGGATGTCTGCATGGAGGAAAGGTTTGTTTTTGTTGTTTTTAATAAATCTGAAATCTGAACTTAAGAACCAGATAAAAATTTTAATAAAAGTTCAGTAATTTTTTGATAAAAGAAAATAAAAAAATGTTGATTTTAAGTAAAAATTTAGTTTAACAACAAGTTTTTTGTAACACTTAAGTTACAAATTTATTACCGCTTTAAAACAATGTTTTTACTGGGGCCGCTGGGGCCATTTTTACGCTGGGCCCTGCCTCGGTTTGCCCAATAATAGCTAAGCCACTGAGCCAAAGCAATAGGCATACTAAATAGGTATTTGATGTAATTTTAAAAGCTGAAACATAATCTTTAAAAAAAGTAGAGAAAGAGCTAAGGAGGCAGCAGTGAGGGGGAGCTCCTGCACATTTGTTTTATTTTTAAATCGGAATCATGAGGTTTGTGCAAATTCATCTTTGCTAACACCAGCAGCGTGTGTAGCTGAGAGAACGGCATCATCGGCGTGTAGCTGAGAGTTGAACGCAGCTTCGGTCCTTCAGTATCACGCGGCAACCCTTTAAATATTATCGTGACGGGCTCGCGATCGGTGTGGTCTTGTCCCTCTCTTCTTGTCTATCTGTTTTTTGCAAAACGCGAAGTTAGCTTTCTGTAAACTTTACGTGTCGCATTTGTGTTTTGGTTGTGAGAATAAATTAACTTGGCTTAAAATCTAGGTGACCATTTTATTAGATGGATTGATGGTTTTCTGGTATTTTTTAAATATAAATAGCGCCTATAAAATAAGTTGCTTAGGAGAGAAAAGGGTTGATTTCTATCCAAAGCTTGAATTTACATAAAGATTTAAAAACTTGTACGGGCGTAAAATGTCGCATCTTTCCACACACTCAATTTTTTCGCAGAAATATTTTCAGGCGTGTAAGAAAAATTTGTTTTTCATGAGCGTGAGTACAAAAACCTACGCATATATTTATTTAAATTATTTATTTGAAATCTCATTATCATTTATTTATAAATTTATTATTTGTTTTTCCGCACTGTGTCGGTGACATATTTAATGTTCTGAAAGTTGTGATGACTTTGTCTAGTACACTTTTATGGTTGGTTTCAAAAAATGTTTTTTTTTTAATAAGATTGGAAATAAGCGAAATTTTTGAGTCAAAAAATCAAATATACTTCTTTTAATTTGATGTCGTAAGTTGATTATTTTAGACTTTAGGGTTACAAATACCTTGCCGAATCTTTAACATTTTTAAAAATAATACTGAGTAGGCAAATGTAAAATAAATTTAATTTTTACTAATAAAAAAATCTGTTAAATTTAGGATGAGTTTACAGTGGAAACCCTCAAAATCAGAAAGGCCTGCTTACTTTAAAACATATATATAATATATAACAATTCTTCCCTTATAACTGAAAGTTGTTTCGCTGTTGTTTGCTTTATTGAGGAATGATAAGTAAAGTTTTTAGAAAGTTTAAATAAGAAATTGATTCTTCCAGTTTACTGATGTGGGTGGATTTTAACAACAGAAAAACAATCTTTTTTTTTTGTGATAAAGTAATTAAATCTGTAGAGCAAAAATATAAATAGTAAATTAAAAGAATAAATACGAATATAGTCGACCATCCCACAAATCATTTAGGATATTTTTGGTTTTTGCATTTAACTTATTTAAAAACCTATGAAAAAAAAATAACAAAACAATAATTTTTCATGACACGTTTACTAAAATGTTTTTTTAAAAGTTTTTCCTTTTGTGTCTTATTTGAAAGCATGCTTTATTAAAAAAGAAATCAATTATTAAAAAAAAAATTGACATCTTTTGATTATTTAATTGACAAAAATACTTATACCGTTGATTCTTTTTAGAATCTTTCGAATGAGGTACATTGTTCCACGAGTTCTCGTAGTTAAAGTGGCCAGCATCTGTACCTTTAGATTGTACTTTTTCTTTGTTCAAAATGTTTTTATAATCTGATAAAAGCTTTGTTTATTTTATTAATTTTAAATAAAATAAGATATATTCTTGTCCCCACACACATTTTAAAAAAAAGAAAGCTGTTAGCTAACAATACAAAGAAACGCATTCCCAACTATGGGTGTACGGCGACGGCAGCCGATTTTTCTGAAATTCTGATATGTTATAGGACCATATCAAAGCATCACAAAAACGTGGGTTAGCATGTGGTGGCCCCTCTAGTTTAGACACAGATTCGTAACAATTATTCGTAAAATTATTCAGCGATAAATCCTCCAAAACGGGTTCGTTTTTGAAATTGTCAAGTCAAATGCTTCTAAACTAATGGAATATCAATCCAACTACTTTGGAATTTTAATGCAGTGGCTTACCTTGTTATTTATTTTTTGGTATAAAAATACTTGTATACAGTTAAGTATCTCTGAAAACATATTTAGTCATTATACTATTGAGTTGGAACTATTATAGCTTTTTAGACATTTTTATACATAGATGTGCCCCATTTTTTTTATAAAATAAAAAGTTCGCTTTTTAGGCAAAAATGATCCCTAAAATATATTAAATAAAAATTATATTTGTTTATAACTTGTGATCAAACGAAAATATTTAAAATATTTTATAAAATCAGTGTCGTAGTAAAAAGATTATCAATATAATAGTTATAAACCACTATTAGATCCACAAATATATTTAAAAATCAATGTTACCTCTAAAAAGCGAATTTCCACCTCTGTATGAATAAATTCAAACATGATTTTTTTCACTGGATATAAGTTAAAACCAAACAGAAGAGTTACGAAATGTAGTTTCAAAAATACTAAAACTTTTAGAAAGATATTTTTGTTCCAAAAAATTAAATAACAAGGCACGCTACTAAATAAAAATGCCAAAAAGCTAAATTTATATTTTGCTAGCTTACGGGCATTGACTATGTCTAAACACACAAATTTTTTTTGGGCGTATTATTGCTAAATATTTAATTTTAACAGGTATATTGTGCTCCTCTGATACGCCCCTGTGTCTTAACCAAAAGGGCAACGACATTCTAAGGTTTTCATGATACTCTGAAATGACCGTATAACATACCAACATTTTCAAAAAATCAGTTGGTGTCGGCGCACACCTATAGTTGAATGCCCCACCTCTATGTAACGCATTTTCAAACAAAAAACACATTAAAAAACATTGAGTGTAACCCAAGACTAACTCCTCCTCTCCTTCCAACCAGAACCTTTCGTAATTTAAGAATGGTCCCTCTAAACTTACAAACATACGAAAATTGAAATATAGAAGCAAGTTAAATAAAATATTGCTAAAATAATAGAATGATGTATATATTATAATAAGGGATTATTCAAACTTAAGGTAGACTCAAAAACCAAATAAAAAATTAAATCACGTTTATCCAGTGTAAGTTTAGCACTTAAAAAAACTCAACCCTTGCAAAACTCGCTCTCGGCTATTTAGTTAACCCTTCAGGAGCAACCAAAAACTTTCTAGCTTAAACGCAAATTATTTTTTTTTGCAATACATTAAAGGCATCTCCTATAGTGTTTTAGAAAAAAAAATGGTTTTTTACAAATAGAGAGTTTTATAAAGAAAAAGGAAAACACAGTGAAATTAAGCGTTAATTGAATTTAATTTTAACTTGGAACATTAAAAAGATTTTTTGAACACAAAGAAATATTAGTACAGAAATGAAAAAACTTAAATTATTTCAGTCGTTTACGTTTTGACACACGTCTTGACACACGTCTTGATCATCTTCACTTATTTTTGAACTTTTAGGAGCTTGATCTTTAATAATTTTGTAAGAAGCTAATTCTGGTAGTTTAGTCCAATTTTCGCCATAATGTTTAACCAGCAAAAAAAAGTTATCAATAAGGACTAGAAAAATATTATTGTTGATACATTTTTTAAAACTTACTCTGGGAACTGTACAAGTTGTAATAAACATTAAAATTTACTTGAATTTGTATTTTTTTAGCTTACGATTTTAAATAAACTAAGTTTTTTAAAACCTTTTTTAACTATCTATTTAAAAACTTATCTTTTTTGAGTTAAACTAGTAAAAGCCCTTAAACAACATAAGATAGTTAATGTACATATTTTGTTAATATATTGGTTGGTAAGTACTTTTAGTTGGAAAAAAGCATAGTGCAAAAAAATGTTACTTTATCATGATTTCCCACAAACTAAAATCAAACAAATCAGTTTTAAATTAAACTTATATTTCTAGTTAAAAAATTATGTTTACCTGTTTACAGCACAAATCTTGCATTGACTCTGCCCGATGTTTAGGGCCAAATAACGTAATTTTAAAATTCAATATATCTGTACAGAAAACAATGTTGCCCCATTTTCCTTTTTGTCAATAATGGCTTTGTTATAACCTGCCACGTATTACAGCCTGCCTCGGTCTGCCACATTGTTTTTCTAAATATCATGCACAAGGGAAGCAAAGTGATTACGTGGTTTATTTTAAGAATGACAGTTCTTATAATTAAAACACAGCGAATACTTCGTTACCGATCTATACAGTGCCATTTTCTTTTTCAGTTTTTCACTTATAGATCCGACACTTTTCGAGATAATTTGATAGTTCAAACATAAATTAAGGTACACGGCGAACGTGATTTAGAAAAGCAAGGAATAATAATAATTTAAGGGAAATCATTTTTTCTTTTCCTACTGAAATTTGATCAGCCTCATCATATTCTAGAATACAAAATAATTTTTTTTCTAGAAATGTTTAATTGTTCTGCAGTTTTTTGTACCTGTCGCCGTTATCTATCTATGACCAATATCTAAAAAATTCAAAAAATATTTTTTGTACAGTCATTTTTCAAAATTATGTTCTTCCGCCTCCAATGGCGTAAAAGTTTTTTTCCACTTGCAAATAATATTTCGACTAAATTTTGAGATTTTCGACAGACTTCTGGGTAACCGGTCCATGCTGAGCAAGGTGTTTCATATAATCATATTAAATGCCTCAAGCAAGGCTCAATGAACTTTTTTGTCTAACCAATAATGGGTCTGTTCCATCAGGCCGTTCGACAGTCATAAAACCGTCCGAAAAATCCCAAAGCGCGCGCAATGCAGTACGAGGACTATTTTGAAACGGTTTCAGTTAGATGGAACGACCAAATAACTGTCAAAAAACCGAATACTGTGGGGGTAGGGATCGATTTGCTTCAGGAATGTGATCATATACGAGAGAGTTAAATTCAAAGTCACGTGACTAAAAGAAAGGGTAGTTTTTGTCGTCTTGCGTAAAGATAGATCGAAGGCAACGTATGAATTCGAGAGCACGAAATTAAAGTTGCACACAGAAAGGATTACACAATTACATAGGATCATCATAATATATTTTCAATTTTAGTTCTTTAAAATGCATATTCACAAACTACAAACCACTACAGACTGCCTAATAAACTAAATATATCAAAAATTACCACAAACTTGCATTAGAACATATTTTTGGGCGAAACTTGTGAAAATATATTTATTTTTCTAATATCACAAGTTTTATGTGAAATTTATATATTTAATTATTTGTATTTTGTAATTTGATTTTTACAAAATATTTGTGAAAGTACCTAGATATTATAGAAAGCTTTAATATTCACAAAGTTTTTGTAATTTTATTCATTTTTAGGAAATAGAGATAGTGATACTTCTAAGACGTTAGGAAAATCACATTTTGTAGCTTGTACTCTGGTGTAAAATTTTACATCCGGTGTTCTTCTTTTAACTTTTATTAGTTCACAGGTCACCGGGATTTGCTACGATTTCTATTCCTATCCAATCACCTGCTAAACTAGTTTTTCTTTTTTTAAGTAGGCTACCCTTTGATCATAGCTTTTTTTCCATGTGGTATACCTACACGATCCGCAGTCCTGGAATCAACAGATGCTGCAGATGTTGCACAATTTTTTTTTGGAATTTTAAAAAATATTTGTATATTTACGTGGCTTACCCGGCATTTTATCATGTGTTAAAATTGGTTGTGAAACTCAATTTATTTTGACAAAAATTTTAATTTTTTCGGATATTCACTGTTTTTTGAATTTTCTCAGACAAATGTAAATTTAATATAATTTTATGGTATATTTTTATCTCAGGTGATGTAAACTAGAAATGTGTGTGTTTTACATACAAGTTTTCCAGTGCAGCATATGATTAACACCGACAAAGAAAAGAGAGAGAGCAAGCATTTCTAATGCGACTATCCTTGTATTTCAGAGGAATCCGAAACCAGTTTAAGTGGCTTGATGGAACGGAGAACTGACTGTCCGAAACAGTACAACTTCGATCTGGAACGCAAAAAGGATTTTCCGTACCGTTTTATGACTGTCGCACGCGATGATGGAACCCAATATATATATATTTTTTTATTTTTAAATTTACACATACGTGGTTTTGGCTAACAGTGTCCGGGCGCTCATTGTCGCCAAGGACACTGCTAGTGTCACTACGGCGAGACAGTCCGTCGAATAATTCCAACGGTCCCAAGTACAACGGCTTTCTGCATCCATGTGATAGCACTATTTGGCATGCTAAGCTCTGCTATATGTTGCATGGTTTTTCTGTGTACCAAGCCGTTGGCGCTGATGACTATTGGCATTATTGTCACCTTTTGTAAGTTCCAGATGGTTTTTACTTCCTGAGCCAATGCTTGATATTTCGTTATTTTTTCTCCATAGGCTTTAGCCAAGTTATAATCTTGCGGAACAGTAAAATCAATTATAATTGCCGTTTTTCCCGTTTTGTTCCACACAACCATATCCGGTCGGTTGTGCTCCACTGCTCTATCTGTTTCTACGGTAACGTCCCAGTAGATCTTCGTGGTATTATTTTCAAGCAGTGACTGTGGACTGTACATATGGTGAGGAGTGAATTTCTCCAGCAAACCCTTACTTAGACTGACCATCTGATGAACCACTTTACCCATGTTATTGTGTCTTTCCAGATATTTGGTGTTAGCAATGGCAGAGCAACCCGATGCCAAGTGTTGTACGGTTTCCTCAGCTATATTACAAAGTCTGCACTTGGTTGTTTCTACCTCCTGCTTGAGGATATGTCGGGTATATGTTCTCGTTTTAACGACCTGATCTTGGATCGCGAGGAGAGCTCCTTCGGTCTCTAGGAAAAGGTACCCTCTTGTTAGGTAGGAGTTAGATGCGGCAATATCTACTTCAGGTTGATGCAGACTTGTGTAGAACCTCTCGTGCAACACTTTTCTTTGCCAGTTGGATTTAAGCTGCTCAGAAAGATTCTCTTCCTCTGGCTCCTCCGGATTTGCCAGGTTCAGTGGAGTGATCTTTTTATCCCAGTTTCGTATACTTCTGTGTACTGGCTGATTGTGTTTATTAAAGTATTTTCTGAGCATTTTTCATTCTTTGATATTTGAGGCTTGCAGACTGCTCAGTCCACGCCCTCCTTCCCTACGAGATAGGTACAGTCGTTCGATTGCTGAGTTAGGGTGCAGTAATCCGTTCTTAGTGAGGAGTTTTCTGATCCTCTGATCTAATCTTTCCAGGTCAGTTTTTGACCATGAAAGTGCTCCGGCGGTGTATGTAAAAGCTGGTACTGCCCAGGTATTTATTGCTGCTATCTTGTTTTTAGCATTTAATTGCGTTTTTAGTATCTTCTGTACCCTCCGGATCAGTTCGCGCTCTGCCCCTTCCTTGTTTTCCTTTTGTCGTATCTCGTAGGTTTGTTGGATACCCAAATACCTGTAAGTGGCTTCTGTCCCTAGTTCCTTGATCCGACCTCCATCCCTCAGTGTGATATCGCCTTGCTCCACCAGTTTACCTCTCCTTACATGGACGACCGCACACTTGTCAAGTCCAAATTTCATTTGTATGCCTTCACTGAAGCTTCTAACAAGCTCCAGCTCTCCCTCTAACTGTTGTTGTCCTCTTCCGTACAGTTTGAGATCATCCATATAAAAGACGTGCGATATTTTTGCATGGTCATCGATTGTGTATGCGTATGAACTTCTGTTAAGCATGTTGCTTAGTGGGTTAAGGGCTAGGCAAAACCACAGTGGGCTAAAGCTGTCGCCTTGGAATATTCCTCGGCGAACAGATATCTCTTCTGTGCTGTATGAGTTGGTCCCCCCCCTGACTGTCAGAGTCGTCCTCCATGTCGACATTAAATGCTGTAGTAAACCTATCAGATTTTGGTCAACCTTGTAAATTTCAAGGACTTCTATCAGCCATGAGTGTGGTACCGAGTCATACGCCTTTTGGTAATCGATCCATGCCATGGAACCACTTTTTTGGCGTCTTTTTGCCTGTTTGGTTATGACGTTGTCGATCACCAAGAGTTCCTTGCATCCTCTAGCTTTTTGCTTACATCCGTTCTGTTCCCATGCTACGATTTTGTTCACTTTAAGGTGACCATTAAGCTTGTGCCCTAAGATGGAAGTCAGTATCTTGTAAGCCGACGGAAGACACGTTATTGGTCTATAGTTTTTGGCCTGTTGTAACTTTCCTTTCTTAGGCAGCATGTGTGTCTGCCCAAGCGTGAGATATGTGGGGATTTCGCGTGGATTCCTTAATGCGTTTTGAATCAGGCTCGCTAAGATCTTGTGTGTGTGTGAGAATCCCTTCCACCAATAATTGTATATATATATATATATATATATATATATATATATATATATATATATATATATATATATATAGTTTTAAACATTTGTAATAGAAGGAAGAAACTTTTTAACGCCACCTGTTGATAAAATATGTAGACTAAAAAAAGGTTACTTAATTTTACAGGAATGTCATTCCAAATATAAATTAAAATAATATATAAATAAATAATTGTAGCAGATATAAATAAATTACAACCCCAAAAGACCCAACAAACCAAAATATTTATAAACGTTTAGTGATAAGATAAGTCAAACCATCACCCTTTTTTATTTGTGATATATGTTTAGGAATACCCTGTTTAAAAAGAAGCTTAGTTGGCTGGCTTTCCTCTGGTGAAACTCACGTCAGTTTCCGGTTGAAGAGGATAGAAAGTTAATGGAGTTTCTAGTTTTCTGGTCGGGCGCGGAGTTGGGGGAGGTGAAAAGTTAGTCGCTCGTCTGTATACGGCAAGTTGCTTAAAAATTTGTCGTGTTTAGACTTTAGAGGTTACCAACATGTTTGGTTTCATATAAAATTGAAACAAATTAAAATAGACCTTGATGATAAATAGATTTTAAAATATTTGTCTTTTATTTTAAAATTAATCTGTTTTTAAATAACTTTTGCATTATAAAGGTAAATATAGGCTCACTATATAAGTCAGCGTCTTTCTATCTTACCTCCCTTAATAGGTATTCTTGCTACAAACAAAGTTTTAAATACAAAAGGTACTTAGAATTTCGCGATCCTTTAAAGATTATACCGAAACAATATTAAATGTCACTGCAAACATCAAATTTTGACAAGTGTTTTCCTATTTTATATAAAACACCCTACCCTGTATTGTATTTATTATTTATCATTTATTTCTCATTTTAAAAATATGTACAAACGTTTATTTGAATAGATATCAAAATATGATAAATACAAAAGTTTGATAATTTTTTACGAATTTTAAGAATCTTTGTGTCAGAATGTCAAAAAAAAATTGTAAATGTCAAAATTTGACAGGTCGATGGTTTTTTTAAAGGAAACACCCTATATATTATTTCAGCTTTTTATAGACCCTTTCTTACTGATTTCAAAAATATATATGTTGGGTTTATTTTGTTTAATAGTTTTGGAGATATATGCGTTTAAAAGTATAAAAAACTTAAATTGGTACTTTTTAAAACATCAAGGAAGCCATGAAAAAAACAATCGCATTGAGACAAAAGTGATGCTATTATTTTGTCACCTTGTCAAATTCAGTATAAAGAGTGGTTAAGAATGATTTTTACAAAAACTGGATATTATTAAATTATTTTACTCAAATAATGAAAATGCATCTGTAGCTCGCACCCAGTATTATATTCAGTTTCCTGACAGAAGACAACCAACCCGCCAAACCACAGTAAATATAGTAAATTCATTTAATCAAAGAAAAACACTTAAAAGAAAAACCTTTAAATTTTTACCCGTGCAAAATTTGGATTGGAACTGAATTATTCTTAGGCACCGTTTTCTGTGGAAGCAAAATATTACTTATATGAAGACAATTTGCTTTGTTGCAAAATGTAGTATACTGAAACAAAACCATCAAAGAAGAAAATAAAGTGTTGAACTAAAAAGAAATTTATTGATTCAAAACAAATTGTTTTAAGGTAAAACAATTTATTCAAGAAAAGAACGTGTTTTCATTGTAGACAAATTTTTTTACCGTGTGGTAGAATATTACTACTTTACCGGTCTTTTGATGAAATGTATTGTTTTCCAGATCTAATACATGGTAATACGGTATAGTATGGAATAAATAAATTTATTTACCTTAGATATTTAAAAATCGTTTTTATTGAACAAATTTCAGATATATCAGTTTTTAAGAATATATAAAAGACAATGTAAAAGTTAAAATATTTAAAAAAATACCAATAATAAAAATAAAATAAAATTATACACACACATACATACTTGAATGATACCCATCACCGAGGCCGCATTGCCTCTTTGGATCCCTAGAACTATTTTCTGGATCATGAAGCTACGAAATCGATTCGAAGATGTTATTAACGCTGGACCTGTCTCTTAGTCACGGTGTGCCTGAATAGTATATAGATGACATTAAAATGGTGCCAAAAAATAATTGCACTTTTTGAGTATGGACTAATTCCTTCCTTGAAAACCATAATAAATAAATCTTAGCTGATCCTCTTTTCAAAATTTCATAATTTTTTTACTGTTTTCTAGTTTACAGGGTATACCTTACGGTTAACCTGGAAAACAGAACGAGTAGTTTGACCCGCTTGGGACCAAATTTTGACATTTTACTAAAAAGAACACTAGAAACAATATTTCCTCATTTCCTCTTCGCAAAAGAAGTTAGAAATGCAATTTAAAATAAAAACTATTAGAATTTGTTGATTTTCTAAATAATTCAAAAATTTTAAAATTTTAAGACACTAAAAAACTTTTTTTTATTTGACTGCATTAAAAATTAAAAAAACCTGGACTGAGCCAAAGGCAAGATCCACAAGTTGAGAGAGAGTCTAAAGTAGATTTCAAACTAGTTGTCTAGTTGTCATTTCTTACGACTACAAATAAAAAATTATAGTATTTCTTTTTAAAATTAATGCAAAAACAGACATTTTGCAAAACCAATTTTACTTTCCAAGTCAAGGGAATTATTTGTTCTTGTTATAAAAAAAGCTATAAAAAATAAAAATGCGTAGATAAAGTTGACTTATCCGTGTTTAAAGGACACTTTGCGTACGACGTGTGCAAAGTACAGAACACTTATTTTCTAATGCAGTGTATATCTAAAAGGCATTTAGGTATTTTTGCGTTTTTTATCCTCTGCCAAAGATAAAACTGCACTAGTTAATTTTCATGTTTTGTCTTCATAAGATTTGCTAATGTATGTGTACAGCGTGTCCCATTTTCGATGGGATTAAATGGGAAACTCGGTTATTATTAAAGATATCGATTTTCTGATTGCACCTTACCGTGCTCTTTTTTTGAGCCCTTAAAAATGGTGTAATCAGATTTTTGCTATACTTCGCAGTTTCGATAATACAGGGAGTTTTTGAAAAAATTGCATTTTGTATAATCCCTTATATGTCGTTCAGTTTGCAAGATATTTTTATTCTGTAAAAACCTTTTTATAGAACTTTTTTTAGAAGAAAATAACGACGTTGTCAATTTTTTATAATATTGTTAGTTTTTGAGATATGGTTTTTATCATAAAAAAATTAAATACAGACCTGGATTTTTTTTATTTCTATTTTGATTGGTTTCATGCTATTATTATCACAAAATAATAAAAATTTATTATTTTTTTGTTTTAAAGTTAAAAACAAATATTTAATATTTAAAAAAAGAAATTTAGCCCGAACTTGGAAATACCCAACATAAATATAAATTAAAAATTGCTAGTTGAACGATTTTTAGTTTAGCTATTTTGATACTTGGCAAATTAAAATTAATTTAAAGATTTGTTTGAAACAAACTCTACGACAAATACAAAAAAAATAACGAATTTCAAAAAATAATAGCTAATTTTTCTTTAATGATATAAATGTTCAAATTGATTACCATTATGTGTCATTGTTGGCATTTTCGAGTAATATTTTTGCCGTATAAATTTTGGAATTTTGTTGCTTGATGCTTTATTAAAGCACATTTTTCAAAATCTGGAAATAATTACTATGATATTATTTTTAACGTTTTTTACTTTATTTATAAATCTTTTAATTAAAATGTCAAAACCGATAAACTAAAAATCATTTAACAAGCGTGTCTTGCAATTTTGAATTTATAGTTACGTTGAAAATTTCCAGGTTCGGACTAATTTTTTTTTAAATATTAAATATATTTTTTTTACCCCTTAAATCAAAAAAAATATTAAAGTTTTATCATTTTAAGATAATAATAGCATGAAACCAATCAAAATAATAATAAAAAAAATCCAGGTGCGTATTTAATTTTTTTATGAAAAATTATATATCTCAGAAACGAAATAATATTTTTTAAAATTGACAACGTCATTATTTTGCTCTAAAAAAGTTGCCATAAAAATGTTTTTCTAGAATAAAAATATCTTGCAAAATAAGCGGGATATCAAAAATTTAATTACACTGTTTTTAAGGGCTCAAAAAAAGAGCACGATAAGGAGCAATCAGAAAATCGATATCTTTAAAAACAACCGAGTTTCCCATCTAATCACATCGAAAATGGGACACGCTGTACATGTAAAATTCCATAAGAGCTGTTTCCCATGTTTCCATGGGATCAATGTGCACGTCTGGGTTTGGGGCAAAATTGGTAGTTCTGAATGCACAGCTTGGAACTTAACCTATGTCTCTTATATATGTTAATATGTCTTAATAATTGACCAATTAGTGTCCAAAAGACTGGTGTATTCGTTTATTTGAAAAATTGATACTTCGGGTATATTTTTTTCTCTTTTAAATTAATGTAGTAGTAAATACGCAGGCTAGAATCAAATACCCGTAGGTTATAAACTACTAGATATTGTTAAAACAGAAGAAACGAAAAGTCCTGCTTACTTCACAAATATTTTATATTAACCTAATCTTCCTTGTCAAATAATTGTATTTTATAAAAATTATGTGTTTATGTTTTAGACATGTTGTTGTTTTAAACTATTTTAAATGTTTTTTTATTTTTGATTTTTGTGTGTTCCAGATTTTAATTTGTTTCAAAGATGATTCTTAACTGTCTGTAAGTATATTTTAGCATACAGTCGAACCTCTCCAACTCGAACCTTTATAACTCGAACCTCTATAACTTGAACCTCTCTATAACTCGTACATTTTAAGTGGTCCCTGCAGTTTTTATACGTATTTAAACCTCTTTAACTCGAGTTTCTATAACTCGAACTCTTCATAACTCGAACTGTTTTGGTTGTCCCTTCAGGTTCGAGTTATAGAGGTTCGACTGTATTTTATTTTAAATATTGTAATTTACTTTTATTTTTTATTTTTCTTACAGACCAAGATCAGTTGATAATGGTTTTTTAAAAACCGAAACGCGTCGTGGTTAGACAATAAAATATTTTTGAAGTAAGCAGGACTTTTCGTTTCTTCTCCTTGCGACACAAAAATCGTAAATTTTTACTTTTTAATATTATTAACTACCAGAGATTTCAGAATTTGTTTAAATAAAAATACGAACAATATAAAAACGTAATAGCATAAAGGGTATATTGTTTAAAATTAGAAAGCTCTTGTCAAAATTTGGAACTTGTGAAAATATTTGACAACTTTAACTTATAGTTTGAAAAATAGCACAAATATTTTGATACCTTTTTGATTCTTTTTGACAAATATTTAATTTACTATTTAGGAATAAACAAATTTTTTAATAATGCTAAATTTTTCTTCTAGATTTCAGATTCTAAAATAAGAAAGTTAACATATAATAACAAATCCAATCCATATTAAAGATATTTTGATTAGTTCTTTTTAAAAAAAATTTATGTCGCATTCTTCTACGTTCTAAATTACATTCCAGCTGTTTTATCTTGCTTTAATCGCTACATTGTTTTGTAACTTTTAATTAAAAAGCCAAATTCCATTAAATTTAAAAAGCCACTTAATAAGTTATTATAAGGCTAAGTTTATTCAAAAGGCATTCAAGGATTAAAAAAATTTAATGGTCTTTTTACATAATCGCAGTTTTTTGCAACACACTTTTCCAATCTAAACATAAGTATTTTAATTGCGTTATAGAAATATAAATCAACTATTAAAATTATCTGTGAATATCAAAAAAACGTGGAATAGTTGCCTGTTGCATTTTTGCATTTTGAGAGTGCCTCACTCTTACATCGTCACTGTATCGTTTTTTTTTGTTTATGTCAATCATTGGTTTATGATTTCCACCACAAATTTGAATTTTTAATTTTTATCATTTTAATATAAATACGTAAATACCCTGTCGGTTTTTAGTAAGCTGAACACTACTTATGGAAAAGACTTGCTATTTGGGATTTCGAGATAGCAAAATTTGCATTAGCTGATATGTTTTATGTTGCCAGATGTTGTCAAAAGATAAATGTCAGGCCAGGGATACTTGGGACGATTTTGTATATTTTGACACATTTTTAGTCAAATACATTAAAGAAATTAAACACTAATAATTTACGAGTATGACGACAGCAATAACCGTATTTTTACCCAACTGCAGCACGGTGAAAGGAAGGGTAATATTTTTCGATTGGAATATGTATGTAAGTAAATGTGTATGTTTGTGTCACGCTAGAGGCTAAACGGCTAAACAAATTTTGACAAAAAAGGGTGTCGTTGAATTGCCAAAGGTGCTATAGGCTATATTTTTTTTAAACAGGAATCTACATGACGGTCTGCAGACGCCATTTTGTCACATGATGTAGGCTTTAAGGCATCCAGTTTATCTAAATTTCAGGCCATTTTAATGAAATTCCTTTGATAACCCATTGCAAATTTTCTTCTAATTTGCTGCAGTTACTTTGTAGTCCTCCCTGTTCCCACTCATCTCCCCTTTTGTCATTCCTCCCACGATATTCAAAAACCATATTCGCATAATTTTATCAAATATAGGGCGATTTCCAAAAACTCTTTCTGCATACGCTTTCAATTTTTTTTCGAACACCATTTTACTTGTCCCCCCCCCCTGTCTCTCCCTCTATTCTCCCACCCTCCTTATTAGGAATATTTGTAGCTATAACTTTCACAAATATAAAGCGATTTTAAAAGTTCTTTTTGCACGCGCTTTAAGCCTTTTTTTCCAACACCATTTTACTAATTTCCCCTCCCTCTCCCTCTCTTCTCCCCACCTTCCTTATTAGTAATATTGGTATAATAATATGGAGCGATTTCAAAAATTCTTTCTGCACACCCTTTAAGACTTTTTTCAACATCATTTTACTAGTTTCCGCCTCCCTTCACCTCTCTTCTTCCCACCCTCCTAATTAGTAATAGTTGTAGCTATACCTTTCATAAACATAGAGGGATTTCAAAAATTCTTTCTGCGGACGCTTTAAGATTTTTTTCGACACCAATTTACTAGTTCCCTTTTCTCTCTCCCCACCATTACTGTTCGCGTCTGTAGAAAATCTACATGTACTTTTTGGGTAAAGCTAAATGAATGGTAAATGCATAGTGCTTTTTGTAAGGCTGAATAAGAATTAAATATTCTATGGACAAATCGGCCTAAAAGGGGGTTTCGTGTGCAAGTCGTGCCAACTTTTTGCCGATAAGCCAAGTTTGTTAAGGGCACTCAATAGATCAGGTTTTGACTTGTTGTCATTCTGGTAAATGCGTTTTTTTTTTAAGATGTGGCCCCCACCACTTTTTTTTGCACAATACTTTTTGAAACGATGTATCTTTCTTAGAAATAGTCGTAGAAGGTTGCAAAGAATGGCAAATGAATCAGTAAACACCCGCAATAAAATAACTTTGCATTATATTTTTCAAAATTTTGCTTCGTTTTTTTAGAAAAAATAAAATAACTGAATTTTTACTTATTTTTTGTATAGCTAGTAAAGTTTAACCTACATTCTTAATAACACCAAAGCAAAATTTTAAAAAAAGTTTAAATAAATGTTATAGAATAAACATTTTTCTTTAATTTGGTGTAAATAAGTCTTATATAGATGTATATTTTATATTTATTTCAATAAAAAACATTTGTTGTCACCAAAGCGACTACCGAAGGTGTATTACCGTACGCGGACGCCTATAAGGCGGCGCACGGTTTTACGCAGCTGAAGCGTCTAGTAAAACAGGTGATTTCTATTACTATTGTTATCGTTGTTTGATGAACATTATCAAACAACGTTGTTATTGTTATTTTTGAAAGTGACTATCAATAGACGAAAGTTTTTACAATATAGTGCAGGTGCTAGAGGTAGTTGAGTATGCAAAATATGAGGACCGCAATTTGACAAAGGATCCTAGCTGAGAATAGGTCAAAAACTAACGATTTGGATGTTGCCGGGCAAGTTTTTGGTCCAATATTTTTTATCCCCCCTCCTTATATAGTCGTGTTCGAATTTTGAGGTAGTGTAAATAAATTTAAAAAAGAAACATGTTTATTACAGGTTTTACCCGATTTTCTTAAAAACCGAACTTTATATCAAAAAATTAAATACACACTTTGTTATAGATAATAAAATTGGCTTTTAAATAATGTATAATAAGGTAATGGTAGTTTTATCTATAACAATTTAGGGGCGTCCGTAAATAAAATCAATTTTGAAAAATCACTAAACTTATCAATTTTTTAAATTAAGTTTTTTGGAAAAAAAAATATTTTATCGTTTATTGTAGAAAATAAAATTTCCTTTTTAACAATGTATTAGTCAGTGGGGTCAGGCTAATGACAAACTCTCCAGCGGCGTCCGTTTATTAAGAAAATATAAAAAAATTAAAGAAACCACATAGGTTTTACCCGATTATCTTAAAAACCAAGCTCTCTATCAAAAATTGTTTCGATTGAGACAATAAAATTTCCTTTTAAACATGTGTAATAGTGTAAAACTTATCTTTAGATTAAAACTTCACAGGCCCGTGCAACTAAAATCAATTTTTACAAATCACCAAACAAATTAATTCTCAACTTTACAAGGAAAAAACTCAGAGCCGTTGTCCGTTAGATTAAAAACACTGCACTTGCTTCGAAAAAATTAATTTCATCAGCAAGCCGCAATTCGTAAGATGTACACGAAATAAAACTAAAAATCAAACCTTAAACACCTACCACAACAGTAAAATGCACAACACATAAATGACTGCAAAGCAAAACAAACAAACTAACCTCACTTTTAACGAGATCAGCTGTTTATTTGCCCGCACTTACCTAACCAAAGTATTAATAACTCCGGTTGGGTGTGGTCTGACTAGCCACAGACACATGTGTTTCGCTCTCATTAGAGCACATCATCACAAATTAATTCTGTTACAAGTTTTTTCCAATTTTCTCAAAAACTAAGCTCAATTGACAAAAATGTGTTTTATACTTTATTGTAGGAAATAAAATTTTATTTTTAACAATGTGTAAGTCAGTGGGGTTTAATTAATGACAAACCCTTCAGCGACGTCCGTATATGGGGGTCAATTAAAAAATAAAATAAATAAAATCACTTTTGTCACATGTTTCACCCGATTTATTTTTTTCGAATAATAAAAGAATTACATTTTTCAAAAAGTATTTTTTTAATATATTTTAAATCAAGTAATTTAACCTTTGTTGTATTAAAATCGGATAAAAAATAAAAAAGATACAATTTGTTTTTACATATACTTTTCCGCCATATTGAATCCGCCATATTTAAAAAAAGGCGCGATTATCACAATGACAATAAGTCAAAACCTGATCTGCTTGGTGTGTTAAACAAATTTAAGTTACTTTCAAAAGGTTCTTATGGTTTTCATTAAAAGCATAATTTTAATATACCCCAAAGATCCCTATTTTTTCCAGTTATTTGGAAATAACTTAAAAACTTAATAACGCATTGGAACACTTGAACCAGGTTTGAATAAAGAATCAAAATAGCTATCTTTTTTATTTAAACTTTTTTTTCTAGCTCCAATAGTTTTAGAAATAAAATTTAAAAAAAATTTACATTTTTTTTATTTTTTTGACAAATAGAAACAGATACATATTTTCTGTCCAATACATTTTCAAGTAAATTACAAAGCAAGTATTTTAAACTTTGTTCCATGAAAATCGGATAAGAAATAAAAAAGTTACAATTTTTTTAAAGATACGCCTTTTTGAATCCGCCATATCTTTCAAAAAACGCATTTACGAGAATGACAACAAGTAAAAACTTGATATATGGGACGCCTTTAACAAAGTTCGCTTATCGGCAGAAAGTTGGCACGACTTGCACACGAAACTTGATTTGTCCATAGACTATAAAAGTTGGAAATAAAAAAAAAATATTTAAAAAAATATTCAACTGCTAAATTTACTTGTTACGACTAGTCGCAGTTGGGTACAAAATTATCCAATAACCTGATTTATAAAAATACAAAATTGTATAATTTCGTAAGTGCGCTTTGGGCGTCCAAACTAAAAGTTGAAGCATGTCGTACATTATTATAGGTATACCTATCAATTTTGTACCCAACTGCGACTAGCAGTTACAAGGAAATTTAACAGTTGGGTGTTTTTTTTATGCATTTCGCTCTTGACCTGCGAATTTACCAAAAAACTTCCTGTATGTCGTTTTAAAGTTCGACTTTGCACAGTTTTATTAAACTCTTCAATTATTTTATTTACACTATAGAATTATTTTATTTGTTAACGGAAGAATTTTTTTATGTGACAAATTTTATTGATATCAGTAAAGCCTTATTACCTTAGAACCTTCCGTCAGTCGCGGCGAGCGGACAGTCCGTCGACTATCGCGTTTTGACTAATTTTATCAAACCAGGTTATTTCAATGGGACCGGTTTTCTTGTCATTGTCATTGTCAAATCATGACTTACTGAGCTACGCGGACTCCAGAAAATCGGTCTTATTTTTGGCAGGACATAATCATAAAAACGTGATGGTCGACGGACTGTACTGTACTCACCGCGACGGAATGTACAAATAAAACAAGACTTTCGAATATTCTAAGGGATGACTGTGGATCCTCTTTCCTCATTTTGACGGCTTTTATTTATATACATTCTATTTTGAAGACTATAATTTTTTCAAAAAGCAAGACTATCTAAAGTGGGCCACAAAACTTTTATCAAGTAAAATCGTGTTCCTCCTTTAGCACCTTTTACTGTAATATTTACATAACATTTAAATCAGAAAACTTTTGGATTTCTCTTTGAGTCTGTGTTTGTAATAAACTCACGTAGCTTTTCAACAAAAATTTAGTATTCACACACCTATATTTGCTTGGAAAAGAAAAGACTGATAATATTTAATTGAGTTTTTATTTCAATTTAAATTCTACTTCAATTTGCAAGTACCTATGTACTATAGGTCTTATCCTACCTTTAACTTTTACAGTGCGATAAGAAATTCAAGATTTTTTAATTTGATAGGTGCAGAAATGCCACCTGCCTAATTGTTGGCTTTTTAGGAGAGAGCTCTGCGTTTGGCATATATAAGCGAGTAAGGGTTTTAAAATAACACTGTTAAACTTTTGTCAATTAGTAAAGAAAATAATAACCTAGCGCAACTTTAAATCTTTAATAAAAAAACACATAAAAAACGCGTCTAGATTAACCTAATTTTTAATAATTTTTTGATATATTATTTTGTCTACAACCCTTTTATTTATCGCAATGGGGTTTTAACAGCGCGGAGCATTTAAGTCTCTTTTTGAAAGCGCCTAAAATATTTTTTCAAAATTTGCAAAACTCTGCCCAACAAGTCTTATTTGAAATAACCGGCTCCACAGTCTTAACGGAAATTTTAGCTATTTTATAGTTCCCCTATACAGGGTCTCCTATAACTTAGGGGCCATTAGCCAACAGGTAATAGAGGAGGTCATGTCTAATAAAAAAGTTCTTATGATGCATGGGCCAAAACTCTTTCTTTGTCGAGATACAGAGGATCAAAGTTGGCAATTTTTTTAACTTTTTTGACAATAGTTAAAAAAAAACGCAGTGAAAATATGAAATTTATAAAGTCGTGTACTAGAACAAGAGCAATAAACTGAAATAAAAATTATTTTGAAAAAAATTAGTCGGTCTTTTTTTTAGAAAAAACTATTTTTTTGTTATTTTTTCTTAATAAAAACAAGTTTCTAGCAAGACATAACAATAAAATATTATTGATATTTTTTAAAAGTAAGCAAAAATTATTTTTTTTAAAATTATTATCTTTTATACATTTTTGGAGGTTATTTTGACAGCCTGTAATTTTATCAAAAAAAGGAATACCACATTTTTGAATCACAATTAGCTGAGTATTATTTTTTTTTTGTAAAACCCTTTTCCCCCACTCCTCTAACTTTAAAAATCCTATATCTTTAAAACAGATGTGTGTTGTCCCCCATTTTATATTAACTTTTTTCTCGGAAATAACCTCCTCTATCATCTGCTGCACTATGGCCCCTAAGTTATGGGACACCCTGTATATTAAATACTTTTCTTAAAAAAGTTATTTCAAAATCCTTATGCGCTTATTATATGCCATATGCAGACCTCCCTTTTCAACAAATTTTTAATTGCGGTTTGCAGATACTGATAAATATTATTTTCTAAATACTTAATTTCTATAGTAATGAAATGATCGGAGCTTTCGTTCCATATTATTTAAAATGTATCTTTTGTTTAAGGGTTTATGGATTTTTATATATAGGGTATAGATAATAAGCCATTTAGGTGTTCGATTGGTCATGGATAATTTATTTGTTTAACAGAATTAATGATAATTTATAAAATTAATTAAAAATATTTGGTTTTTTAGTTGACTGCTACTTCTTTGGATCATTTAAATTTGTTGAGGTTCGTGATTTAAATCCGAACTTTAAGCTCTACCAGAGAAAAGTTGAAAACCCTGTTTAAAATTATACAGAACAGAATGGGCCAAGAGAAGAGATTTTCATTCTTGTAATAGTAACATTTAATAAACAAAAGTAGAAACAATATAATATGTAAAATATAGCAAGGTAATTATAATTTAAGTATCGACATTTTAATATAATACACAATTGCCTCTTTCATATCTCCCAAAAATAAAAGCTAGGACACTATTTTAAGGTCTTATACATACAAATGGTCCTTCTTGATTTTAAGACTGTAATTTAAAGATAATGGACCTATGACGAATGTGATACCATCCTAGCCCATTATCACACCCTGAGTGAACTCCACGCTAAATCAGCTTCAAAAACAGTTTTTTTTAACTAATTCAAAAACGACAGCTACCAAAGCTATGAAGTTTAACAAATTTTTCTGTGTTATCTTAAAAAAAATCATCAAAAACAATACCTTCTCTAGGAAATGCTGCTCGGGCTTGGATGGTACATATATTTATATGGGTTTCTAAACCACTCATATGGTGTTCACTGCTCCTTGGTTGGCGCATCTCGGTGTGATCGAAATAGAGGTGCTATCTGTTAAATAAAACAAAAAAAATTTAAACGGTAAAATTCGACATTTGACTGCATCGCCGTAAAGTTTTTGTTAATCGCTCCGTTTTAATCTGAACAAAACAAAACCTTTAGATTGGTTTAAATGCGCTACAGAGGTGCTTTCAAGCTAAAGACAGAAAATATATTTTATTTAATTTTCTCAAGAACTAAATATTATTTATTTCCAAGAATATGTGTAAGTGATGCAAGAGACTATTTTAATAATAGTTTTGTGATCTCTCGTTAATTTTGCTATATTAGCAAAAATTTTTTAATCTAATGATAACTATTAAAATAAATTTAAAAAACAAGTAGAATAATATAATGTAAAAGCTCATCAAATTGAGCAAAAAGTGAAATTTAAAGAAGACAATAATTTAGTCCAAAACAGAACTTTAAACATACAGGGTGTTCTCAAAGTTAAGTCATTTATTTTAACAAGTTGTAGAACTCGTAAAAATTAATTATTTAAATAAAAGCTGCAGAATAAAGAAGTTATTAACAATTCGAAAAATGTAAAATTTGAAAACTGCAAGACCTGACTTTTTGATATTCTCGACCACCAAACATTATGTTTTTTAAAATGTCTATGACTGAACCGTTTCAGTAGCTAGGCATAGTTTTTTTAACCAGTTTTTTAAAATGTTGTGCTTATTTAGTTCGGTAATGTCCCCTGAAGATGTAAGTTTCTGCTTACGAAACATATCGGGACTAATTGTTTAAAACAAATTAAAAATTAGTAAAGGAAGACAATAACCTGTTTGATTTCCTATTTAACGACTCCACCATAATATGGACTACTTCCTAAAATTAAAAAATAAAGGTGCCGGTGAAAATCCTGCATAAACAATACGCCATCTTTATTTAAGGATGACCAAAAGGAGTTTGAATGAAATGTACGTAACTTTTTTATTATTAATTCGTTTAGTCAAGCAAATTGTGATTAGCTTTTACTATAATGGCCTTTCCAAAACATCATCAAAACTTTGTTTTTCTGTTGTCTGTATACTGTAAATTCTGTAATTTCCTCAAATACAGTGAAACCTCCCATAAGCGGACACTCACGGTTCCGTCGATTTTGTTTGCTTATTGGAGGTGTCCGCTTATGAGGTGGAATTGCGAAATTTCAATATATTATATTTATTAACAATTTCCGCTACTTGTATTTTTCCGATATTAAATTTTTCAGCGAACTTGCGTGCTGATAGATGTTCCTTCTCCGAAAAGTTAACAACTTCCATTTTTTCACGTAAACTAAGAAGTTTTTTACTAGGCACTATTTCAAAAAGATCTATTACTACCCAATTGAACAATAAAAATAGCACACAGCAGTTCCAAATATGTTGTAAATACGACAGAAGTATTTCGCATTAAAATGGAAAGAGGTAATTTCCCGGCTGCAGAGTGCGTTGTTGCCAACATACTACATAATATTTATGTCCATGTTGTGCAGCGCTCCGTCCCGTTGTCAGAGGTTCGCGTCCGGTTAAGGGAGGTTTTAAAATTTTTTAATCAAAGAAAGTTGTCCGCGTCCGGATATTAGAGTGTCCGGTTATGGGAGTGAATTTTACATGTAAAGAAATAGGGAAAAGCGTGGTTCCAAAAAATTTATCCGCCTAAAGGGAGTGTCCGCTTAATAGAGGTGTCCGCAAGGAGAGGTTTCACTGTACACTGTTTTTTTTAGCTTGTTTGATTTTTGAAAGAAAACTCCTGGTTGTACACAAACAAAAATATGCAGGATTTTCGCCGGCACCTCCAGTTTTTCTAGGACATGGTCTTATGACGAATCGACTTAAATATATGAAAATCGGTTTGCAATTCAAGCTCAAGTTCCTACTGGGCCCTTAAATTCTAAGAAATAAATTGAAGTTTCGTTTAAATTTTGAATTTAAAATGTTACGTAGACACAGGATCCCGCCCGGAGCTTATGGGCGGTGGCTTTTGGTTGGATTTCTTTTAAATTTCAGTATGTTGTAGATCTTGATGCCCTGATGAAAAGTTGTCATCGTCCCATCGTCGTTCGACCTATGGTTCTTATATACAGGGGTTCAAAGTTTCAATTTTTAGCTTTTGTGCATTTTTCACAAAAAACTATTTCAAGTCATTTATACCTATTCTGAAAAACGATATTATTCTTTGTTATATATTAAACGTTAGGTCACAAGTATAGCTTAATATCCAATGAAAAAAATTGGTCCCGAACATAAAAATTATTGAAAAATATTTATTCAAAAACGATGCTTTACAGAATTAACTATAAAAAAATTAAACGGTGGAAGTTGTTTTGTTTTCTCCTGTCTTTTAGGAATCTTCTAAAGAAACCAGAATATGCATATATGGTAAAAATCGAGTTCTAAAGTTTTTCACAAAACGCTGTAAAACTGTAAGCTTTTTAGGATTATTTTTTTTTTTTGAAATGTAAAATACACTCGTTTTTTTAACGATAATATTTAAACAAATATACTTATAAGGTAAATGGAATGATTTTTGTTGCTCACAGTACTTTTTATTTATTTATTCATTCAGTGGCGTGCAATTTATTAAGATAAATATTCGAAATCCGAACTTCTTTTGACATTGATTTTTTTGCGAGATTTAAAGCATAATAAAAAAGTTTAAAAATATGATCTGTCAATTTGACATTGGTAGGTCAGTGAAAAAAGCTAAAGGTGAGCTCTACACGAAAAAAAAATGAGCATGAAGTTAGCGAAGCACCCACGCAGATCGAATCCACAACTAATTCACGACTAATTAACGGCAAATTATCCACCTAGTCGCGATTCGATTTGCGATGGGTGCCAACATATGAAGTTAGCGAAGCACCCAAAATACTCTGCCAATATATGGGCCCCTAAGCTCACACTAGGTACTATAGTTATAGTGTACGTGTGAGCTAATATAACTAAAAACTGAAATATATTTTATTTAACTCCAGACTAAATTACCTTTTGTTTGATACCACACAAGCCATGTTTTGACTTAAACTCAAATTTTTGAAATCTACCCCCACCCTTAAAAAAAAAACAAAAAACTAAATTGTATTTTGTTAAACTCCGGACTCAATTACAGTTCGTTTGATATCACACACGCCATATTTTCACTTAAACTCTAATTTTTAAAATATACCCCCACTCTTTTTTTTTAAATAAATTAAAATGTATTTTGTTTAACTGCAGACTCAATTACCTTTCGTTTGATATCACACACGCCACGCGCACTAATTTTTGAAATTGACCCCCACCCTTTTATTTGGTTTCTGTTCGGTGGATTTTGTTCATTTCTAAATGGGACCATCTCGACCCAAGACCCAGCCTAGGTACCAAATTTCACTAAAATCGGCCAAGCGGTTTTTGAGTTATGCGCGTTGGTCGTTACAGACATACAGACAGACAGACAGACAGACAGACAGACAGACAGACAGACAGACAGACAGACAGACAGACAGACAGACAGACAGACAGACAGACAGACAGACAGACAGACAGACAGACAGACAGACAGACAGACAGACATACAGACAGACAGACAGACAGACAGACAGACAGACAGACAGACAGACAGACAGACAGACAGACGGCGCAACAAAAAAGTTTCAAAATCATCTGAAACGCAAAGATATATAAAAATTTTTGAAATCGGAGCAACTTTTTTTTTCTCGAAAAAATTAGGATTACCATAGCTCACATTACTATAGTATAGTATATGTGTGAGCTAAAAACGGTCAAAAATAAGTGCGACAAAATTAATTTTTCCACAACTGATTATCGACTAATTAGCGGCAAATTATCCACCATATTCGGTTTCGATAGGTCATGTCTAAAGCCATTTTTGACAAGGGTGCTTCGCTAACTTCATATGAAGTTAGCGAAGCACCCAAAAAAACGGTCAAAAATAAGAGCGACAAAATTAATTTTTCCACAACTAATTAACGGCAAATTATCCACCTAGTCGCGATTGATTAACTTCATGCTCATGAAAAAAGAGTAAATTAAAATAATTTTGGGGTTTTTTGATTTTTTCCAGGGGTTTGGTCATAATTTCTATCAGTCTGCCAAATTTCAGCTTTGTAGCATGTCTGGAAGTACAGTAGAATATTGATGATCTATACATGAGTGAGTGAGTGAGTGAGTGGCAATTTCGACGTTTTTTGAAATTTTGTAACTACGTTACTACTTCATGGAATTCCATGAAACTTGGAGGGGTTGTTAACTCTATAGAGATCTACGACTGTGCATAGTTTGAGATTCGTAGCTCATTTCGAAGTAGAGTTTTAGGTAGGTCAAATATCGGCTGAAATGTTTCAAGAAAAGATGGTTACGGCGCGCGAACTTGGCGAGGCACTGCCGTGTCCTCAGATATTAAAAAAAATGTGATTTTTCGATTTTATTTAAAATAAAACCTCAATTCCTCGAAGTTTTAAAGAAGTCCACCACAAAGGAATAACGATATAATATACGACTAAGAAATAAATTGAATTTTCGTTTAAGTTTTGAATTTAAAAGGCCACCGAGTCTTTTGTAAGAGACTTGAAAACGGAAAAGAATGGTCCCGGCTGCACTTCGAAAAATAAAACTTCTACTTGTGTCTGTCGACCGGGAGCGATACGATATAAAGCGTTTTAATATATATATTTTAAATTCAATATTTGGTTTAATTTTGTAGAATTTTGCATAAAGAGTGTTTTTAAATAATGTGTTTTGGATAAGATGCTAATCATAACGAGGGTAACTCTTACATATGTCCTAAAAGTCTTAGCTTTTGAGATACAGTGTTGAGAGTATAGTCTGATATGAAAAAACACCTTGATTCAGAGGTACTTTTGGCCCCAATTTTTTCTATTTATATAAAGCTGTTTTTCAAGTTTTCATTTTAATAATAAATTAATTATTGAAAGAGTAAATGGTGTCAAAAATTAACGGGAAAAAACATATGTTACCAAATGCAAAAGGTTCGGTTAACCCCGCGCCGAAAATTTCAACATGATTGATTGTTTGGGGGGGGGGGGGCTGATTTTAAACTTGGAGGGCTTAATTGCTCCCCTGGATAATCAAAAACCAAAGGTCTGTTACGTCATTTGTGCCGCCAAAAAGCTAGATGAAAAAAAAGCCGGCTGGACTTTTTCATTTTGCCAAAAAGCCGGATTTGTCCAGCTTTATCCGGACGTATGGTCAGCTTAGTAAATCATAATTTAGTAAAATCAGATGATTTTAAAATGGTTTTAAACAATACATTTCTATGCATGAAACTTTAATTTGGCTTCCTTAACTCTTCTAGATGTACAATTAACAGCTGCACAAGATTCCACTATTTATTATCTGTAGCATAGGGAACGTTCTAAAATTATGTAACGCAAAAATTTAAGATTTTCGATCCCCTCTTCCCCATATGTAATGCGTTTTTAAGAAAAAAACACATTAACAAAAATTGTGTGTAACGCAAGACTGAACTCCCCCTTGAGCGTGACGTAATTTAAGGATGTTCCTATTGAATAATAATATATTATTTTTTTTCTATGATCCTTCATACTAAAAAACGTAATTTTAAGGAAGAAAAATCAACAGGTCGGATACAAATAGCAAAAATAACACGAAATATCACCAAACAATAATGAACCGCATAAGAAACGTTAAGGACGCTTTGCATTTTTGAGCATGGGTGCCCGTTCATTTCTCTTAAAGATCTATGTCCAGAACCCAAACTATCATAACCGTTTGCCAATGTTTAACGTATTCAGCACTGCGGATTCTTTTATTAAAGCCCATCACACACAAACTTGCATAGATCGCATAACTCGTAGCATGGGGACTTTCAACCAATCAGCGATCGAATAACAGCGGCCATATTGGTTTTGCATAATAAAAGTCCATAAGGTTGAACTTCTATTCTCGATGCTATGCGATATTGCATTTTTGTGTGTGATGGGCTTAAGTCTTCAGGAATCTTAGACGGACTTTTAGGGTGGCTTCGATGATAGATCATATATATATTTGCTCTTCCACGTCATTTACTTTTTCTAGGGTTGCCGCCCTTAGCATGACCTACACTTTAACTGGAAAAACAGTACCATGCTCGTCGAGCTTTATAATTCATTAAATTTGAAACAATATATTATTTTAAAAATAGCAAATAATTTTTGTTATTTGTTTTGACAAAAAACGCAATACAAGACTTCCGTTTTCAAGTGCTGTGCTAAAGAATATAATTTAGCAGCTTTTTCGGAGATTTTAAGTCTAAAAACATTTTACCCAAAACGTAAACATCCAAAACAAAGCCAAGTAATTGGAGCTTTATAGCGCGGTCTGTCGGCCATTAAACCGTTTGTATGTTCGTCGGTGGGTCAGTCCGACATCCCATCGAATTGAGTTTAATGCCAAAAGAGTATTAGCTGATAAGCCGTTTATCGGTCCCATAAAATTTGAAATAGAAGTGTCCAGTGGCCAAAGAAGTCAAAGACTATTTGAGTATATTCTTTGTAGATTGCCATTTAACAAAAAGTAAGATAATTTTAGTAATACAGGCGCGGTAATAGTTTTTTAAAATTTCTTATAAAATTCCCAGCTTAAAAAATATACCATTGATATATTATTTGACCTCGTCGCACACAGGAAAATTTTGGAGAAAGGGGGTCACACGTTTTTTTTTTGTCTTTTAGAAGTATTTTATTTAAAATAGTGAAATATTTTTCTTTTTGTTAATGTTTGTTTATTAGAAATGCATCTTTAGGTTAGAGCTTGTAGCTCAGCACACTCTGTCAAATAAATGTCAATATTTTTTCGCTTAAATTAAAAATTAAGTTTTTTAAAATTAAAAGAAATTAAATAGAACATTTGTTTCCTAAGAAAAAATATCGCATAAACTTTTATATGAAACTTATAGTTTTCTCTCGAGAAATAAAAATAAACTCATTTTGATGTTTTCCTTAAAAAAAAGTTTAACTGAGTATAAATTCCTTATAAATATTTTAAAATTAAAAAAAAAATTGTGTTGTTGAAAACGTCAGATTTTATGCACAAAAGTTAAAATGGTGGATTAGTTTAAAACAAATATCTTTGTAATAAAACCTAAACTTCAGAAAAATTGCCTTATCTTTACCATGTATGGTAGTGAATTACTTAGTAAAATTAAATCACAGAATAAAAAAGTTATTGGCCCTTAAATATTTTTTATCAGTGTAATAGAAAATTCGAATTTGATGGGTTACTATTTATTAAAATCGACCAAAAAATATTAGTATATGTGTATATGTATTGTAGTTTCGATATTATTGAAAACGCCTAAAATAAAATAATTTGAAAAATTGTTAATTTGAAAAGGCAACAGATATTTATAAATTCTTGAATTAGAGGGATGAAATTTTTATGCCTATGTGATATGATATTCTGAGATATTCCACTAATTTTTTCCGTTCTATAAAATGTGGCATATATTTTTTGTTTGGTGACAAATATTTTTAAAATTATAAAACAAATACCATAAGAAATATAGAGGTTAACCTATATCAGTTATTTTAAGTAAAGGCCGTAAGGACTTGGCTTCATTTTAATTCACTGTGAATAAGATGAGCAATTCGTGAAAATAAAACCTTAAAGTACACTATCGTTATACAAAGTGGAACAAACTATTATAACTTTATGTAAAGCCAACCGATTATAACGAAAAGGGTCCGTAAAGATACCCAGTTACCTTTTCTTTAATATAAGTTTGGAACGTACTCAAATTTCCGAAATCGATTTTATGGTCTTTTGGCCTGCCATTCATTCTCTTAGATTTACCTGAGTGCATCGTGTCCCGGAGTTCCGCTGCATTGCAGTTGTGCTTAGTAAGATCTAAGCATTTTATTACCAAGCCTTCAGAAATTTTAGGTGATCTGAGTGCTTTCATGGTGGCTTGGCTGTCAGAGCATATATATATTTGCTCTTCCTCGCCATTTACTTTTTCTAGAGTTGTTATTTTGGCGAACAGTTTTGCTAGACAAGCAGTAGCCTGCTCTCCGAACTGTATGATTTATTAAATTTAAAACAATATATGATTCTAAACATATAAATTTTTTATTATTTTGTTTGACAAAAAAAGCAAGACAAGATTTCTGTTTTTGTACTGCGCTAAAGAATATAAATAAGCAGCTTTTCAAAGATTTCATGTCTAAAAACATTTTACTCAAAACGTAAACATCCAAAACAAAACCAAGTAATTGGACCTTTATAGCGCGGTCTGTCGGCCATTAAAACGTTTGTATGTTTGTCTATTGGTCAGTCCAACATCTCCTCAAATTGAGTTTAATGCTAAAAAGTATTAGCTGATAAGCCGTTTATCTGTCCCATAAAATTTAAAATGAAAATGTTTAGTAATCACGGAAGTCAAGGACTATTTGAGTACATCCTTAGTGGATTGCAAACTACCAATAAGGTAAAAGTAATAAATATTGATAATGATTGATTGATTGATTTTTCAGGCTTTGAAAATGTACCCCTGAAAAAATAGATAGATGCAGTTTAAAAGCTCACAACAGATAAATATTATCGCTATTTACATACAGAGTGTTCCAAGTAAAACTTAAAAGAGGCCTTTTCGAATATTTCTTAATAGAATATGGAAAAACCTTCGAGAACATTTTTTATGGCTTCATGAATTTTAAAAAATGTATACATTTGTATAGTCATTTAAAATGTCTTCAAAACAAGGTATCGTTGGACCCACTTTCTATTAAAAATTTTGGGGTGAAGTTAAACCCTCGAAAGGGGTGCGTGCTACAAAATGTTCAAAATTGTCAAAAATTGGCCCCCTCGTAAAGAAAGTCAACGTTTTGGGGGGTTTATCCAAATTCCGAGAAATACCGGAAAAGGCATCTGTTAAGATTTCGTTCGAACACTATATAATATATCTTTGCATCTCACGAATTAACTGGTTTATTTGGTATACAAGTTATTGGTTTTATATATTTGATTTTCTCATTTTCTTTTAGTTTGGTTATATGAGCTAAGTTGACGAGTCCCTATATTTAAATATTGAATAAACACTGTAATAGTGGTGGGGATAAATTTAAGATTATTATAAATTTCCACTGCCTTATTTGATAATGGGTGTAAGACCCATTCAAATCTCTTAAAAGGGGTCAAAATGGGGTACGGGGGTATAATAAGGTAAACCTTTTTGCCAACCCTATTTGCAAACACTATTAACCCCAAAAGAGTTTTCTATCAAACAGTTTCAAAGCTGTTTAAGTTTTAATAACTAATTGTAACTAATATTTTCTTCATAAAAACTTTAATTGCGTAGTTCTTAAGTTCAAGGTAAAACTTAATTAGATATAGGGGAAAGAATGGCAAAATGGGGTACGGGGGTAAAACGGTGTAACGCAGGTTTAATGAATCCCCCTTTTCTGTCTAAATTGTTAAAGTTCAAAACAATAGTGACTGACAATAATATTTGGAATAACATCATGCTATCATTAGTATATTATTTGTTTTGATAATCTTTCAAAAATTTAAATAAATAAATAACAAGCATAAAGCAGAGTAAACAATATTGATAAAAGTATAATTTGAAAATTGTATATATTTGAGTTGCTTGCTTGTAGAAGAAAATTGAAACAAAATTATCAAAAAGATAAGTTTTTCACATTTTGTTAGGTAAATATTTATTTTTTCTTATAAACCTGTGGTAAATTCGTAATTTTCCTTTTTCTAGGAGAAACGCAGTGTTTTTTTAATTAAATTTTTTTTCTTAATAGTGGCAAAATACCCAGATAAAAATTTGTTTGCAAAAACCAGGTTGATGTTGTGCGGTCATCTAAGTATTCGTTAGCGAGTAAATTTATAAAGAATAGAAAATATAGACTTAGGTATATAAGCCCTGAAGTATTAGAAACTGCCTAAACGTAGGATTTTTTGTTTTTTTTTCTGCAATAAGAGTTTTAAGAAAACTGTAAAGAGCCTTTTATTTCAATACTTTCGCTGATTTGAGAATGCCTCTAATACCACTTAATATCTTTGTCAGGCACTAGTTGTAGGTGCGGGTAGGTATATAAATCTTTGCTTATCACAAGTACTCTTTTAATTTTGTCAAACATTTTATAAATGTAAAAAAGCTTAAATGCTTAGAATTGCCAATGTTAAAATTTCACAACGAAATGGTTAAGGTCAGGTTCTATGAAAATTATAGGGGTTATGTTCCCTTTTAATTGCATAGTATTATAGAGTGATAACTGAGCAATTTTTTCAATCAAATTATTCTTTTACCAATACTATTTGCTCTGCTTTATGTGTATGTTTGTTATTTGTTTATTTGTTTCTGACAAATTTTTTAAAGTTTTTTAAAACAAATGATATTTAGAAGGTATCATGATATTATTTTAAATGTAATTATGTCAGTCAATATTGTTTTAAACTTTAGATAGAAACGGAGGATGCATTAAAATACAAATTATTAAGGTTTCTTTATACCAGTTTTTTAGAAAATTGAAAAATGTATTCGTCAATAGGTATACAGAAAGTTTTTTTAATATTGACTCATAATGTAAAGTTTATATTATTATTATTACTTTTGACATTAGTTGAATTTTATTTAATTTTTGTGAAAATAGAATAAAAAATTTGATTTTAGTATGAAATTCCATAAAATAATACATTTAAAAATTTTTATGAAGGGATGCGAATTTTTTTTAAAAAGAATCAACCAGTATTTATGTAAATAAAGAAGGTTTTGTTTTCAATACCTATCGATAAATGAATTTTCAAAAAATTTCTTAAAAACTTGCATGAAAAGAATCCTTAAAAATTGTGTTTTAATAAATCCTCCTTTTCTGTCTAAATTGTGAATGTTCAAAACAATAATTACTGAAATAATGACATTTTGAAATAATATGATGCTACCTTCGGTATACAAACTGTTTTATTAAACTTTAAAAAAATTATCACAAGCAAATAAACAAATAACAATCATAAACATAAAGCAGAGGAAATAGGTAAAAAAATTAATTGAAATTACATCTTTGAAAAGCTTGAAAACGGTTGTAGAGGAACAATCGAAACGTCGCAGTAGTGTTGTTTTTCAAAAAGAGTATTTCAAATTTTGTTAGGCAATTATTTATTTTAGAACCGAACCACTGGCAAATTAGTGACTTTTCTTTTTTTAGAAGAAACGCAGTGGTTTCTTGATTAAAAAAAAATCCTTAATAGTGGCGTAATACCCAGATAAAGTTTTGTTTGTAAAATGGTTATTTTATTTTTTATATAATATAATAATATAAATAGTTTTTTTTAATAAAAGAAGGGTCTTGTAGCAATAAGAATTTTAAGAAATTAAAATTAAGTGATATAAGCTGTTTATAATAGCGTTAAAATAATAAACTGGAAGTTTCCAATTACCTCAATCTCGAGAGTTTTCTGCTTAATAAGTGATCTTCTTACAAACGGATTTTCTTCATTATTTACCGGAAAATAGCTTCTAGCTATTAATTTTAGTTGATTTCGGGCCAACATTTTAAAAATGTCGGCTTAATTTTTACTTCTCGAATTTTTGTTTATAACTGACATGCTCCCGCCATCCAAATCATCCGAAAGAGGATTTAAAAGGAATAAATCGAGTTGTCAACTTAAAAGGAAAAATATCGTATATAGTATAAATAATATTATAGAAACTAATTTATATCAGTGATTAAATTGTCAATTTTTTTTTATATTATGTGGTATAGAAACTGCTACTAAAGTTATAAACTAAAAAAATATCCGAGACGTTTTACTATTTTACGCTAAAATTTATCTAAAGTTATGTATGACTATTTATATAAAAAAAATTAACTGCTGAACTTACTTGTAACTACTAGTCGCAGTTGGTACAAAATGGATAATAATAATAATATAATTGGGGCTCCCTGGTGGTCCAGATAGGAGAGTTGTCTGGAATTTAACGGTGTCAGATGTGGACTGTAATTTTAAGGGAATAAGGTCATAGGCTAAGCTGGTACAAGGGATTCTGAAATGGTCTAGTTTACCTTCTAGGTTAGTGTAGCAATAAACAAATGTATGTAAGGTAAAAATAATGCATTTTCACTTACCATTTTTATACAGGAAGCGGAACTCATGGGAGGACACGCTGTTAAACCGTGCTTTTTGCACCCCACATGAATGTGGTAGGAGAGTCGCTAACACGCGTGTATTATCGTTCGAAGGCGAAACGGTTCTCTCTGTTGCTGCAGCAGATATCGCTACTGCGTTCATTCTCCCACATGGCGCCCAGTGGCGTCGTTAATCCATAGGCGTAGGAGAAAAGGAATAAGTAGGAAGGAATGAGATTACGAAGGTCCATATTAAAGGAACTAGGAACCTTAGTAATTCAAAATGCATTTTATGTAAAGTAAATTAATTATAGCAAATTGTAATATTTGCCTCTAAAACCGCGGGAGTTTCAAATGCAAATAACCCAGTAATTTTAAGTACTTAATTAGTTAATTAATACTAAATAAACAAAAAATAGAAAATGCTCTAGTGAATCACCAAATAGCCTAATTCGAACCAATTTGGTAAATTATAGTAAAAAGAACATATTTACAAAAAGGAAGGCGGGACGAACCATTTCCCACCCCCCTGAGAATGCCCAGGGGCATTTCAGAGAATTTAATTTGTAGGCAGGGCGCATAGTTTTACCAAAGGCCGTTTGTAGGTATCTTTAGTAGTCTTTACAATAGCAACCCGTGGAACATTATCAGAACCTTTAATAAGGTCTTCAATGCGGCCTAGGGGCCAATCCAATGGAGTGGAATTTTCATCTTTGATCAGTACCATAGTACCAATATCAATGGAAGCAAGAGGTTGGTGCCATTTGGCTCGCTGTTGCAAAGTGTGCAAATATTCGCGATGCCAGCGAATCCAAAAATCGCGGTGCATTCTTTGCAACAGTTGCCACCTGGACAGCCTGTTTAATGCAATATCGCAGTAGTTTGGATCGGGTATTGTACCTGGAGGCCTCAAATTTAAAAAATTATTAGGAGTCAAGACCGCCAGATCAGTAGGATCGGTGCTTAAGGCACATAAAGGACGTGAGTTCATTATGGCTTCAACTTGGGTTAAAACCGTATTTAATTCCTCATAGGTGAGTATTTGATTTCCAACTACCCTGTGAAGATGAGTCTTTAAAGATTTAATGTTTGATTCCCAAATGCCTCCCATGTGGGGAGCAGCAGGTGGGTTAAAAGACCAAACTATACCTTCCCCCTTCACGCAATCAGAAAAAATTTGTCGCAAGTATTTTTCAGAGGCCACGAAGTTGGTCCCGCAGTCTGAAGAGATCTTTGAGCATAGTCCTCTTCTAGCTATGAAGCGGCGCAGAGCAGCCAGAAAGGCTTCTGATGTCATATCAGAGACTAACTCTAAATGCACGGCTTTAACAGCGCAACAGATAAATAAACAGACATATGCTTTCATGGTTTTTGCACCTCTGGTCCGACGAAGAGTAATCGTGAACGGACCACAAAAATCTATACCTACATTTTCGAACACCTTTGCTTCGGAAACTCTAAATTTCGGTAGGTTACCCATAGGGGGTTGAAGGGAGTTAGGTTTAGTTTTCCAGCAAGTATGGCAAGAACTTAAAACTTTTCTCACTACCTTTTTAGCAGACAATACCCAGAAGTTTTGCATTAGTAAAAAAGTTGTGGTCTGTATACCACAATGAAGATTGCTGCGATGCAAATCTAAAATCAGTAATTCAGTGAATTTTGCACTAGAAGGCAAAAGAATTGGAAATTTTTTATCGTATGATAAATTTGAATGGCATAAACGGCCTCCAACACGAAGCAAATCGTAGCTTTCATTATGCAAAAATGGACATAATTTTTGAAAAGCTTTTGGAAGCTGTTTCTTATCTTTTAGTAATTCAATTTCTTTTTGGAAAGAAAAAGATTGTACGCATTTCGAAATAAAAAGTAAGCTTTTGTAGTAATCCTGATTTGTAAGGTAATCAGTAGCAAAATTGTATGAGGGATTTTTAAACTTTTGTAGCCCTCGCAAAAAGTAAGCAACTATTCTCTTAATTTTAAAAAGAGAACTGTATTTTTCAAACAAGTTGTTTACATAATATTCAACTGTTTGTTCGCAAGTAAAAACGTTAAAAATATTTTTTCGCTGTTCTTCCAAAACTGCATTCCCATCGTAAGTAACTGTCATAAAATCCCAAGTATTTGTAGGTTGGTTTAGAAAAGAAGGCCCTTCTAACCAAAAATAAAATCTTTGTAAATCAGAGGGATACATTTCCCTAGTACCGCAGTCAGCAGGATTTTGTTCAGTAGGAACATAATGCCAAAACTCAGGGCTAATTCTTCCTTGTATATAGGCAGTTCTATTCGAAACAAATGTTTTAAATTTGTGAGGAGATCCCTGAATCCAAGATAAGGTCACTGTGCTATCAGTAAAAGCAAGAATTTTATCAAATTTAATTTTTTCCGAGAACGTTTCTAGTAAAAAATCCATTAATTTAGCCAACAAAACAGCTCCTAAAAGCTCTAGTCTTGGTAAAGTTAGTTTACGACGCAACGGTGCGACTCTAGATTTACTACAAACAAAAAAAACTTTAATGTTTCCATCAGAATAAAAAATTCGAATATAAGCGACAGCACAATAGGCCCGTTCTGAACTATCGCAAAATCCTACTAGCTGGATTTGACTAGCATTAGGCAAAATTATTTGACGAGGAATTTTAACAGAATGCAAAAACTTTAATTCATTTTTAAATTTTTCCCATTTAAAAACAATTTCCGGACTGACAGGGTCGTCCCAGTTTAAGTCTTCTGCCCAGCAGTATTGAACAATTAATTTTAAAATTAAAACTATTGGCGCCAAAAAAGACAGAGGGTCGTAAATGCGGGCCAAATTACTTAAAATTGTTCTTTTAGTGCATGTTTGGAGAGAACAGTCGAAAGTATAAAAAAATTCATCAGTATGAGGGTTCCAATTTAAACCGAGAATTTTCAAAGTTGAATTTTCAGCATCTAAATCGAGAGAAAGAGCCTTCATCGAAATGTGTGACTCAGGAAGATCGGATAGTAACTCGGGACAATTGCTCGCCCATTTACGCAATTCGAATCCACCTCGGCTAAGTAGCTCGATTAATTGATTTTTCATCTCAGTGGCCTTAAAAAAGTCATCACTTCCCGAAATCACATCATCGACAAAAACTGCCTCCTCAATGATTTTTGAGGCAAGAGGAAGGTCCTCATGCTCTCTAGCAAGTTGCAGCAAAGTTCTGATAGCCAAAAAGGGGCTACAAGAGACCCCGAATAAAACTCTATTTATTTCGAAGTCTTGAATAGGCTGGTTAGGATCAAACCTCCAAACTATTCTTTGAAAATTAGTTTGACTAGGGTCAACTAAAATCATCCTGTACATTTGACGGATGTCGCAACAAAAGCAAAATTTATGCAAACGATAAAGTAATAAAATTTTTTGTAAGTCCCTTTGTAAAGGGGGCCCAGTATAAACAGCGTTGTTGAGCGAGATTTTGCCAGGGGCGTGCATGCTCGCATCAAAAACCACCCTCAGGGGGGTGCTAGTAGAATCTTTTTTAAACACCGCATGGTGTGCAATATAAAAATGATTTGAAATTTCGGTCGGCAAAGGTGCAGAAACCGGTTGCATATGATTATTATCTAAATAATCTTGTAAAACAGAGCTGTAGGCAGCATAAAAATCAGGGTTTTGTAGCAATTTCTTCTCAAGGGAGAAAAAACGACGTACGGCAATGGATCGAGTGTCGCCAAAATCTGGAGCAGTAACTTTAAATGGTAAAGATACAATATATCTCCCCTCCTCATTTTTTGAGGTAGTTTTCAAAAAATAATTTTCGCAAAACTCATCTTCGGGGTCAATGGCCTTGACATTAGGTATGTCATCTATTTGCCAAAATCGTTGTAGATTTTTGTCTAAATTGACAAAAGAATCGTTCATTGACGTAGTAAAAAATGTTTTAATTTGATTTGTAGTTGAAGGTGAAAGTGAAAGATTGCCCATTATTCCCCAACCAAAAATAGTATTAATGCAGACGGGGTTGTTGGGTCCCGTAGACAAACGACCATCTAGCAAAATGTAAGGGTACACATCGCCGCCCAACAATAAATCAATTTTATCGCTTTTATTAAAGCCTGGGTCAGCTAGTTCTAAGTTGGCGAGAAAAGGAAAACTTTTAATCGAAAATGAGGAATGAGGTAAATCACTACAAATTTTATCGAGTATTATCGCATCAAAATTAAAAACAAAATTATTATCACGCAAAGAGGATATATTGCAATTAATTCCAGATTTTGCCGAAGTTGTCATTCGATCTAAGCTTTGTAGAGTCATAGCGATATTAAATTTAGGAAGGCCCAAACTATCAGCACATGACTTAGATATAAATGAAGATTGAGCACCAGAGTCACAGATGGCGCGCACTGTGTGCCAATTTTGAAAAACATCCTGTATTTGTATTAAAGCGGTACAGAGAAGTACTTCGCGATCATTTAAAGACATACCAGTAACAATGGTGTTAGTGGTTCTATTAAATTCGGTAGCCACGGGGCTCCTCGGGGGTTGCACTGCAGAAGTAGAGGGGCTACTCGCAGAACTAGGTGTAGAATTAATAGGAAAAAAATGTAAGAGACTGTGATGAAATTGGCCACAATATAAACATCTTTTTTCTGATTTGCATTGCTGGGGTAAATTATGCTTTGAGGCCAAACAGTTGACACACGCTTTATGTTGTTTAACAATCTCAAAACGTTGCTGGGGAGTTTTCGCCAAAAAATTAGGACATCTGTATATTATATGATCGCCACTTTTACAGAGAAAACAAAAATTTTGAGGGTTTGGAGTATTGTTTAAGCCACTTTGGCCATTTGGAGACTGGGAGGCATTTTTGGAGGCTCTCTGAGTATTAGCAAACAAAGCAGATCGATTTTGAAACTTTGCTTGATTTTTCTGACTTGAAATTGACAAATCTTTATTTTTTAAGTAATCTTGAGTTTGTTGTATTTGTTCCAACGCAATGCAATGGCTAGAAACAAAAGCACGAATTTTATCATAAGAGGGGATCTCATTGGAGCAATAATTATGCTCAAATGCCTTGCGCGTGGTTAGGTCCAACCTATCCAAGAGCATTTGTGCCATAATATAATCCCAAAACTCCGTTTTAAAACCCATGACTTTTAAAGCACTTAAGTTTTTCGAAAAACAATCAAGCAAATTCCTCAAATTCGTAGCATTCTCTTTAGTAAGAGGAGAGAAGCCTTCAATTGCCTTCCAGTGAAGGTAAGCTTGTAATCGTTTATTTGTATACCTATCCACCAAGGTGTGGTAGGCATTTAAATAATTTTCAGCAAGGATAGGAATGTCAGAAATGACATCCAGGGCAGGGCCCTTTAAATTAGAAAAAAGCAAATTGAATTTTTCAAAGTTTCCCAGCGACCTATTATTGTGCACGGTAGCATTAAAGGCTTGCAAAAAGGTTGGAAACTCCTTAAATTCCCCTTGAAAAAGAGGTATTTTTATCCTAGGCAGTAAACCATGCTGGTCTGTGGAGGCACAGGGACTGCCCATGGGATTTATCGTACTGCTCAAAAGCCCTCCATCTTCAAAGGGTAGTTCGAAAAGTTCGTAAAATATAGTGGAAATCTCGTCACAGCGTTTGCAAAAGTCCATAAACACTTTGTTTTCTACTACTAAGCGATCCTCATCAGAGGCTACCAACGTCAACAAAGTATTATGGTGCTTTTCAAAATCTTTTTTGATTTTTGACAATGTGCGAAATTTGACTTTAAAGCCGCTGTGATAGGCAGGGTCATTTTTTGCGAGGGTCGCGGATTCAATGATCAAATTTAGCTGTGAAATCGCACTATAGCGCAAGGCTTTAGCCTTTAAAATTTTATCCGAACTAGACATGATTTAAAAAAAAAAATCCAAAAAATAATTGACAAAAATTAGGTAAACTGAAAAAAAATCAAAATTTGGACACCCTGTATAAATATTAATGTCCTACGTTTAATTACAATAATCAAACTATAAGCGCACAAAAGTAAAGAAAATACCCGATGCAAACTAATGATAACAAAAAAACTTGTGTATAAGTTTTTTTATCTTCGCCTCGCGAATTCAAATAAGTAGGTACCTACTATGTATTAAATTTAAAAATAAATACCTACAAATCAAAAGCATTTAATTTGGTAAAACTATTTATCTGCCTTTACACGAAAACAAATTCTCAAGTTAAGAATTAAATTTCCTTCAAAATTTATTATGCACGCAAAAAATGGATACAATCATAGCCATTTGCAGACAGATATTATAATAGTAAATTAGAAATAGATATATTCATAGCAATTTTTACGCAAAAACGAATATAGTAAAGCATCCGCAATCGGATATAGTCATAGCAATTTGCAATAAGCAAAAATGAATATGGCAATTTGGAGATTTTTTTTCGAGCAAATTGGATATAATTATAGCAATCCACAAATGTGAAGGCACAACGGCTAAAATAATAGCACTTTGCAGACACTATTTTAAACTATTTCCAGTGACAAACAAAAAAACACCCAAATTCCATACGGTTTTTTTTTTACAAAAAAGAAACGAAAAAACTTGATTTATTCGAAACAAAAAAAAGCATAGTAGTTTACAGATTTTATCTGTGTTTGGTTTTTCGCATGAAAAGGCTAAATTTATTGTTAAAAATATTTAATTTTTACACAAAAAAAAATCGCAAAATGTATTTTAGAAACCTAGGGGTTTTCTAAAGTAGGCATGTAAGAAAAACAAGGGTTTTTCTTGCATTTGTTTTTACACAAAAAAAAATCGCAAAATGTATTTTAGAAACCTAGGGGTTTTCTAAAGTAGGCATGTAAGAAAAACAAGGGTTTTTCTTGCATTTGAAACCAGTAAAAAAGGCATTTAGGAAAAACAAGGGTTTTTCTTGCATTTGAAACCAGTAAAAAAAAACTAACCTAAAAAGGCAAAAAAACGATTCCAGAAATCCGGGTCGCTAAGGATCAAAAATGGGGCTCCCTGGTGGTCCAGATAGGAGAGTTGTCTGGAATTTAACGGTGTCAGATGTGGACTGTAATTTTAAGGGAATAAGGTCATAGGCTAAGCTGGTACAAGGGATTCTGAAATGGTCTAGTTTACCTTCTAGGTTAGTGTAGCAATAAACAAATGTATGTAAGGTAAAAATAATGCATTTTCACTTACCATTTTTATACAGGAAGCGGAACTCATGGGAGGACACGCTGTTAAACCGTGCTTTTTGCACCCCACATGAATGTGGTAGGAGAGTCGCTAACACGCGTGTATTATCGTTCGAAGGCGAAACGGTTCTCTCTGTTGCTGCAGCAGATATCGCTACTGCGTTCATTCTCCCACATGGCGCCCAGTGGCGTCGTTAATCCATAGGCGTAGGAGAAAAGGAATAAGTAGGAAGGAATGAGATTACGAAGGTCCATATTAAAGGAACTAGGAACCTTAGTAATTCAAAATGCATTTTATGTAAAGTAAATTAATTATAGCAAATTGTAATATTTGCCTCTAAAACCGCGGGAGTTTCAAATGCAAATAACCCAGTAATTTTAAGTACTTAATTAGTTAATTAATACTAAATAAACAAAAAATAGAAAATGCTCTAGTGAATCACCAAATAGCCTAATTCGAACCAATTTGGTAAATTATAGTAAAAAGAACATATTTACAAAAAGGAAGGCGGGACGAACCAATAATAATAATAATAAATTGTCTTTATTGAAAAAAAATGCCATGTACAATATTGCTGGAAATTTAATAAGTAGTTAGTAAATAAAAAAAAGCACTTTTCAAAGGGCGAAGTCTAGCTGACAGTCCAGCTACTCAACATTAACCCTTAGGTATACCTATAATAATGTACGATATGCTTCAACTTTTAGTTTTGATGCCGAAAGCGCACTTGCGAAATTATAGTTTTGTATTTTCATGAATCAGATTTTTAGGTAATTTTATACCCAAATGCGACTAGAAGTTACATTTAGCAGTTGGGTGTTTTTTTTTTAGATTTTTATTTTATTTTTAACTTTGAGGCTTAATTCTTATTCAACCTTATAAAAAGCACTATGCATTTACCATTCATTTAGCTCTACCCAAAAAGTACGTATAGATTTTCTAAGAAAAACTAGTAAAATGATGTTGGAAAAAAAGTCTTAAAGCGTGTGCAGAAAGAATTTTTGAAATCCCTCTATATTTGTGAAAGGTATAGCTACAACTACGCAGCCTACGAGAAAGACCGGCCCGGGCGCGGAAGTATCACGTGACCGTAGGAGGGTCACAAAAGAACGCCTTCCGGCCAGCTGTCATTATAAAACATGTGTTTTCAGTTTTGGTATGTTTCTTTACGTCGATTCTTTTTTAATTCGGGCACGAATTTGATGTGAATTTTATCAAAGTTATTAAAGTAATGCAGCCCACGAAAAAGACTGTCGTGGGCTGTGTTAAAATAATTAATGGCTAATGAGTAAATTATAAAGAAAATACCTATAAAATAAACAATGCCGTGAACGTGTAGTTTTGTTCGTTGTCGGTCCAACTATAAAACTAAAACCGAATATGTTTCAACTTTTAATTTGCCAGTAGATAAACAAATGCATGAAATTTGGTTGTGAAAAGTTCCTAATGATTTAAGTAATTTCAAACATTCACAAGCTTGCATCAAACATTTTCCTAACGAGCAGGTTTTAAGTGTGCTGTAAGAGAGCTAAAAAATTTAAAAGGAAAAGACCCAAATTAACAGAAAATGCTTTACCTACGATTTTTGAAAATGTCCCAAAATACCAAACAAGTAGACAAACCTGTATCTACTGTTCGATTAGCTGTTGTCGAGAGGCAACAAATGGAAACTGCAATACATGAAAGACTTGAAACACTTCAAGCTCATAAGAAATCAAGAGTTTTATCAAATATTGACGACTTGACGACATTTTAAAATTTTATTGTTCTAATACTAAAATAAACAAAAATTGGATTTTAACACAAGAACGTGACACAGTCTGCCTGTGCCTGATGACATTTTTGTACAACAATTCATCACTGTTAGCATCTCTAGTTGTTGAGGGAGATCTGTCATTTTTTGTGAATGTTAACAATGTGTCCATACCAAAAAACAAACTGCCAAAAAAGTACGAGTTTCATTTTTGGACAGCACCGATGCACTTGAAGAGCTAATGCAGTTTATTGAAATAAAAGTTGAAAATGGGAAAGAAGTGGTAATAATAAGATTTTGGATGACTGATCAAGTAATAGGCATCCTTAGTGACATTTTCGATAGTGAGAGTGAAAAATGTGGTCAATTGTCATTTCTTATTGAACAATTAGGTCTCTTGAATAGGTCACCTGAGAATCGAAGATATTGTGGATACACTTTATTATTGGCTTCATCTTTTTTTATCCAATCATCCAGTGCATACATGTCAATTTACAAAACTAAGGTAATATGTCTTCTGCACCCTCGCAATATTAAAAAACTGATTTGTAAAATATCGTTAACAGATAGTAATCCCTCTGGTAGTGTGCAATATTTAAAAAGTAAGATACAGCTTTTAAAAGAACATGAGTTGGTAGTGAACTTACACATTGATGAAATATATATTAAACTTTGTGCTGGGTAATTTTTCCAAAAATTATTGATGACTACTACATTCCGTTAATTGAATGTGAAACCATCTCTCACTTATTCACAAAATCACTTGTTTCTTTTTAATAAATTATTGTAGAATGTTTTATATTGAAAATTTTTCTTTAGATAACTCTAGCGAGTGTTTTTGTGGAGAAAAACTATTGTCAAAGCTTGGGAAAATTAGTTTAAGGGCATGTAGTTTTTTTAAATAATTTTATTAACAAGCACAATTATTTAGTGTCTGCTAATAAATCTTTGAATAGGAACTCAGACAAAGATGATGACACTCAAAGAAAAATTAAATAACTAAAAGCTTAGGTTTGATAGGTATGACCAATTTTAAAAGACTTGTATAAATTTGAATTTGAATGAACCGAACGATAATATGTACCTAATATATGTACCTAAAGATATTAGAGTGCAAATTTTGTATAATTTTTTATTTTATAGATTCAGTTTTTTATTTATAATAAACACATACATCAGCAAAATATTTTTTCCAATTTTTGCCTATATGAAAACAAAAAAATTTTCTCAATTAATTTTTTTGTGTAAAAACAGATAATATATTAAGGAATACAATAAGAATCCTGGAACTCCTAAGATCACGTGACCGCCGACTTGCTTATAACTCGCCATGGCCGGTCTTTATCGTTGGCTGCGCTATAACTGTTACTAATAAGGAGGGAAGATAAAGAGAGGGAGTGGGGGGAAACTAGTAAAATGATGTTGGAAAGAAAGTCGTAAAGCGTGTGCAGAAAGAACTTTTGAAATCGCTTTATATTTGTTAAAGTTAAAGCTACAACTATTACTAATAAGGAGGACGGGGAGAAGAGAGGGAGAGACGGGGACGGGGCTAGTAAAATGGTGTTGGAAAAAAATCTGAAAGCGTATGTAGAAGGAATTTTTGAAATCGCTCTTTTTTGCGAATATGGTTTTTGAATGAGGTGCGGTTCATTTGATAGGAGCGGTTTAATGATAGGATAGGAGTGGATATCGGTGGGAGCAGGTTGGACTACAAAGTAACTACAGCAAATTAGAGGACATTTCCAATGGGTGATCAAAGGAATTTCATAAAAATCGCCTGAAATTTAGATAATTTGTATGCCTTAAAGCCTACATCATGTGACAAAGTGGGGTGTGAAGATCTTCAGGTTGATTCCTGTTTAAAAAAATATAGCCTATAGCACCTTCGGGATCAGTTGCAATTCAACGACAGCTTTTTTGTCAAAATCGGTTCAGCCCTTTAGCGTCTAGCGTAAGACAAACATACATATTTACATACTTACATACATACATATCCCAATCGAAAAACATTACCCTTCCTTTCGCCGTCCTGCAGTTGGGTAAAAAATTAATGCATATCATAAAGTTTTTAACGAGTTTATAAATCTAAATGGTTTTTCAGCATTATTTTAAGTTTTATAATGTTTTTAGTTCATATTGTATGAAGTTACTAGATACATTTTCTGTATTTAAAGGCTACTCTTTACCTCTTGCTTTGCCATGGAGAATAATGCTTAATTAAAGTTATTTTCTCTAAAATATGTACCAGTAAAATTTGTGGTATTCAAATTGCGCAGGATGCATAGCTCTGCAACCGGTTACACCGTAATTTAGAATAAAATTCATATTCTGCATATAAAACCTAAAATGGGCAGTAATATACTTTATTTCAAGTACATTAAACGCTCACTTAATAGCCGGAAATTCTTGAATGCGGAACGAGTTAAATTAGAGGCGTTTTGAATATTTTATATAAAACAAGGTTTTGAAATCGTTGCAGTCTCTTAAACCCTCGTAATAAACTGTAATCTGTATGGTTTATTATTATTATTATTATTAGGGCTTATGGCAATAAAGCTAGGCGGAGTATTTGTACAGTTTTACATCATAAGATGACAGCCTGGTTTCTCAATTGTGTCCTGTTAGTCCACTTTCAAAGCAATCTGTTTTGTTGCATACAAGTCGTTTCGTCGCAAGACAAAAAAGGCGCAGATACTTTTAATGCAGGTTATCTAGAACTTTTACGTAGCCATTTTTTGTTGCAGACCATTTAAGATGCAGGTTTTTCAAACCAAAGCATTTTTATTGTAGAAGATTTTTGACGCAATTAGGTAGGTAAAGGTAGCACGGGGTCCCATTTTTACCTCGTGAATACCCTTCAAATTTTAAAAAAATCCAGGGCTCAGGATGTTTATTGGGAGCCGATTATACCGTCACCGTCGCGACATCAAAATAAACCTCAAAATCGAGGCAACCCTGGTCAAAATTGGAAAATTGACAGTTGGTTTTTTCCTTTGTAAACATTGTATTTCACATTTCATCTTCAGATACCCACATCATTATTTCATCTCCTTCCAGTTTATGGTTATACTAGGGCTAAATGAGGCCTAATGAGGCCGAAATGCAGCGTCCTCGAGCTATATTTACCTTTGAGGACTTGCCCGTAAAACTTTTTCGTTAAAACATTTTATTTAGTAAACCTCCTTCAAATTAAAAAAAAATTCAGTGCTTAGGATGTCTATTGGGAGCAGATTATATCTGTCTCTGTCGCGACGAAGCTGCCAAATTTACGGTTTGTCTCTCCTCTGTAAACACCATATTTGATATTTCTTTTTCAGATACCCACATCATCATTTCATCTCCTTCCATTTTATGGTTATGTTCTGGCTGAATGAGGTCTAATGAGGCCGAAACGCAGTGTCCGCGAGCTACCTTTACCTCTGAGGACGTGCCCGTAAAACTTTTTTGTTAAAACTTCCTTAAAATTTAAAAAAAAAGTAGGGCTTCGGATGTTTATTAAGAGCAGGTTATATCTATTACCCACGTGACGCAGAGGCAACCCTGGTGGAAACTTTCATTTTATGGTTATGCTCGGGCTAAACGAGGCCTAATGAGGCAGAAACGCAGCGTCCCCGAGTTACTGAGGACTTGCCCGTGAAACTTTATCGTTAAAACTTTTTACCTCGTGAACTTCCTTCAAATAATTTATGTCTTTTAAGCATAGAAACTAAAAGAAGATTTTTATTAATTTAAAATTTCTAAGTTACATTGAAAAAAAATGATTTATACATTAAGATATTCTGGCCTTGTGAGCATAAAAGACATGTTGTACTTTAGTAGGTCATTATATATTTTAACAAGTGATTCACGGTAAAATCAATGGTTTATTTATCTTTATTAAAGGAAAGCATTAACCATGCTGGTACATTTTTAGATATGGACTGCAAAAAACCCTTTTGTTATATTATTCGATATTAGCAATACGGAAATGAACTCTAATTAAAATGAAATCTACGTACTTATTAACATTATCATATTAATATTACACATTGAATATTGTTATGTCCAAATAAACAGTACAATAGTTTGGCCAATTAAATTAGCTTATTATCAAAATAAAATTATAATTTTTTGCAATATTTTTTTTATAAATCTTTTAGGTGAGAGATTATAAAACACCTACTGCTTAGTATATTTATATTATGTTTAAACTCTTTTTATTGTAATTTAAAAAATCAAAAATAAATAATTCATATAGAAAAATATATTTTGTTTGCATGTCATTACAGGTTTTTAAAATAACTAATTAATAACTATACAAGAAATCCTATAATTAATTATTTGCTTACTACATATAGTAGTTTATGCCATCTAATTTAAAATTTGTTATTACAATGTGTTTATTTTAATTGTTTTTGTTTACCATTGTTTTGGGTGAATTTATATTTTCGATGCTAATTAATCAATGAATGTTTTAAAAAGAGAAATTGATTGTATAACATACCTATGTATGTAGATATAGTGCTGTCCCTATAAAGATGGCAGCATCTCGTTTGACATATTAATTTTATGGACAAAAACCCATACTTTGGTATGTTTTTAAAAACCAAAAATGTCACAGCACATCAATTTAAAAATTAGTAATTTTAGACGGCCTTAAATTTTTATCCTGTCTTCTTAAATAGAAATACAGATAGATAGTGTACTTTATTGTCATAAAAAACGGTACAAGTTGTTTTGTGGACAAAGTGAACCAAGTAAAATTTAAAAAGTCACATAAAAAATAAGACTTGCTATAAATTTTAAAATAAATAGACATAAAAAACTACATTAAAAACATCCAAAACTTAATACATCAATGTAAATTTATATAAAACAAACACTTTATAAAATACATACGAAATGAAAATCGGTTCAGCGGTGAGCTATTGTGTTACGAACAGAAATAACATACACACACACACAAAGACAGACACCACGACGATATTGCTAATATAGGTCAAAATACACCCAACTAACATTTTCGGCGTAAAAAATTTTTTTTCATCGAAAATTATACTATTGATACGCGGGCTAGAAAATTAAAAAGAGACTTTCAAATATTATTTTGACACGCTTTCCAAAAAATAATACATTTTTAGTAAAAAATTTTATACTGAAAAAGAATTAAATGAAAAAACTATACCTAAATATGTATTGTTTCCTGAATACAAATAAATTATACAAAACACATTTATTTTAAACAAATATTAATTGATTTTGTCAAAGGAAAAATATCTGAAAATAATTTTGCATCTAATTGGAAAAGCTAGCTTTTACAAAGTTTGAAGGTAACCTGCATTAATCTACTCTATTATTATTATTCAAAGTTATCTAAATGTTCTGCTATATTAAAGTTTTATATAAATGTAATGAAATTGTGGATATAAAAATAGATTATTTATATTAAAAGGAAATAAAAAAATGGGTTTTAAAATTTAGGCTTTAATTTGATATAATTTAGCCAATTTTCGCAAAAATGAAGACATTTGGAAGATAAGTAAAAAACACTTTTTTTTAGACGATAAAATTTTTATTTAAATTGTGTATCACTTAGCCCGGTAAGTTCGATGGTAATGATCAAATGACGTCCGTAAAATAAAATCATATTTAAAAAAATATATATTTATTATCCGTTTTTTTGCGGGTTTCGCAAAAATCAAGCATTTCAGGAAGATCTATGTATAATACTTTATTTATAACGATGTATAACTAAATAAAGTAACGTAGGAAATCTAATTTTTTAAGACGTCAATTTGTATTGCCTTAAAAAATTACAAAAACGCATTTTTTTACGGACGCCACTGAAATGTTAGTTTTAATTTGGACCTAAGGATGTTATAGATCATTTAAGAAAATGTTATTGTCTATAAAGTGGCATAACTCATTTTTCTACGAATTGCTTCGTTTTTAAGAAACTTAATTACAAACTTAAAACTACACTAGATTCTCGACGATTTCTTATTCTGTAAAATACTCCCATTTAAAGACGACACTGCACCGTTGGTGATACACTAAAACCCACCAGGTTATAAATTGGTTAAAAGGTAATTTTATTCTCGAAAAAACCTAATTTATACATTTATAATGCAGATATTGGTGTTTTTGATAATTGAATAAAACCTAAAATAAAAAATATTTTTTGTAATTTTTAAGACATTGTCTTTTACGGTCGGCATTGAAACGTTAATCATAATCTTGACCCAAGCCTGTTATACATCGTTAAAAAGAAAATTTTGTTATCTGGAACGCGTAAAAAATTGTTTAGTTTTAGTCGCTCTAAGTTATACACCGTTGGAAAGAAAATTATGCTTTCTTAATAAAGTGTGATTACAAATATTTTCCTAAAGAGCTTTTGTTTGTGGATTTAAAAAATTATTCCAGTTTAGGGACGCCACTAAAATGTCAGCAGTAATATTAAGTTAACTATTTTGTGCGTTATCGAAAAGTAAATTTTATCGCCTCATTTGAGCGTGCAAAACATTTTTTCCTAGGGAGCTTTGTTTTGAAGAACATTGTAGATAGACGTCTAAATTTAATAGATTTTCGACGATTTCTATAAATCAGCCACACATATGGATGTCACTTGGCCGTTAGTGGTATACTTATACTTAAGAAGTTATACATCGCTTAAAATGAAATTTTATCTTCTCAAAAATGTCTTGAACTTATGTTTTCTGAAAATGCTTAATTTTTAAGAAAATTGCAAAGAACATGTAATAATTATTGTGATTATTGGTCGCAACTAACTGTTTCTCACAATCTGGACTGCATCAAATAATACATAGTTTAAGTCAAAATTTTATTGTTTACAAAAAATTATACTTTACTTTTTCACAAAACTCTTCATTTCATTGAAAACGGGTTAAACTTAAAATATTTGCTGTATTTATTTTAAATAAAATGCGGAAGAAATCGGAATTTTGGGAATACTTCAGGGTACATAGCTCTGCAAGGGTCACACCTAGGTTACTGGTTTGGTAGGTCTTGTAATGAGCATGCATTTCTCCCTTTACATTTTTCTCAAAAAAGAAGTAATTTCTGAATAAAAGACTATAATGAAAAAATAATCAAAAATCCAAGATGGCGGCGCCATTTTAAAAAGTTTCCTAAAGGAAAATGGGTGGGGCTTTTTATTATGATAAATGGTATCCTAGGCTATTGATTCCGCCTAGTCTTGGTTTTATGTTTACAAAAATGATTTATTTTTTAATTTTTTATCATAACTCGGGCGCCATCTTAAATATCTCAAAATGTTGAAGGGTCCCAAACTGACGTCAACCGGATCTTTAAAGTAGAGCTCTTAGGCTGCCAAAATCAAATTTTCTCTAATATACCTTAAATTCAATCTCTTTAAAATTCTTCCTGACTAGGTCTATTGCAATTTAACCAGGACATTTTTCGCCGACAATCTGATATGCATTATTTCAATAAGCCGTGCCCAACTTGGCTTTCTCACCAATACAGGTACTAAAAATGCTATGTTTAATCTGCTCAAACAACTCTTTTCCTCTTTAAATTAGTCTAACGTAGCGGCCGCGGTTTTTTGTGATCTGGCTAAAGCCTTTGATTGTGTAAGTCTTTCTATACTTATTAAGAAACTGAACCATGGGTTTAGGGGGGGTGGTTTTATCATGGTTCAAGTGGTATTTACAAGGAAGGACACAACGAGTAATTGTTAATGATCAGCCATCAAAACCGGGAAATATTGAATGGGGTGTGCCCCAGGGATCAGTCTTGGGATCTTTCCTTTTTCTAATATTTTTTAATGATCTTGCAACAATCAATATACATGGTAAATTCACCATTTTCGCTGATGACGCTGCAATTCTGTGGACTTGTAGTGATGTTAACACTTTAAGAACTATGATATTAAAGGATTTAGAACTTCTTAAAGAGTGCTTTGATTCATTTTAGATGCAGTATAGATGACCTTAAAGTGGGGGCTGATTCTCTGGCAGAGCATGATCACAGCAAATTCTTAGGCTTAACAATTCACTCTGACTTGAAATTTGAGAATCGTATTTGTATATTAAGCAAAACAATTGCTTCTGGTTGTTTTGCAGTAAAAACAACAGTCAACGAGCTCGGATTCGCTTTTGGAAAAACAGTTTATTATGCTTTGATAGAGTTTTACCTACGTTGCACAAAAAATACGGACAAAAATAGGGTTTTTGGACAATAAGTAATATCTTTGTTTTTTTTCAAAAAAGTTGATTTTTTTATAGTGTATGTGATAAAGAGTAGTCTATATGTCATTTTATTTAAAATATTAAAAAAATAAATTAAAGTACATTCAGTTTAACCTACAGTTACGTTAAAAATAAAAATCATTTATTTTTGTGTTAGAAATTAAACTAAAATTATTTTTTTATTCGGATTCATGGGCGTAGTTAGGAAGGCTTGGGGGGGCTATGTCTCTTCCAGAAAAATTAAATTAGCAACCCCAAAATAATTATTTTTACCATACACACACACATTGCACCCTCAGTTTCTTTGTTCTTAAAAATGATTCTAAGAAAGCCGTTTTAGGCTGTCCACGACTCGGTCCGGGTACGGCCTTTGTTTCCGAATCTGTATTTTTTGATTTTTCTGAATCCGTTTTATAACAAAATTTCTCAGATATATTATCTTTATTTAACAATTCGTAATAACGGTTTTGAAAATAAATTTTGTTTTGTCCCGATAGCTTCCATTTGAGACTGAGACTTTTGCAAAAATTTAATGATGCCTTATTTAGAATTTGGTTATTTTTGTCAGAACATTCTTCTAAACCCAACAAGGGTTGAATTTTTTTGAAAATATTTAACACCTTCAGATTTTTGTGAGAGGCCACTCATTTAACAAGTCTGAATGTTTTATGCTTATGCGTTCTAAAAGTTAAAAAAAAAGTGATAAAATAGTATATTATCTTCTTAGGGACTTAAGTGGCACTTTTATCCTGAGAAGAAAAAATTGTATGTAGCTACAGTTCGCCGAGTACTCAAAAGATACTTTAGTCATTCTTGGGCCCCGTTTTTATTAAAATTATTTTGCAAGCAAAACAGACTTCCCATTTTTACGTTTTATCTTTGAACGTCACTTTTTATCCACGGGATAAAAAGTGATATTTTATCCCTAAAATTTGTGATAAAAGGCGCACTTTTGATCTCCAAAGTGCAAAAAACCGAAATCTATTCTGGTGCACAAATCAATCTAGTACAATGGCATAAAAATGTTTAATCATCTGCCTCAAAACATTAGGATCACCTAATCTAAAAATGTTTAAAAAAAGGGTTACAATGTTACTTGTTGATATGGGCTATTATAGTCTGGAGGAGTATTATTAAGACAGATTTTGACACAATGATTGGCTTGGTTTGGTTACATATTTGACTATACACCTAAAGGAAAAACTAAAAAAGAGAGAGAAACTAGAAAAAAAGAACTGTCTGATTCCAACTAGTATTGCTAAAATGTGACATGATTTTTTTTAAAGTGTTTGTTTTGTATAAATTTTACATTGCTGTATCAACTTTTAGACTTTTTAATGTTTTTGTGATTTTTTAGAATTGTTTTTTTAATACATTTTACATTGCAGTATTAACTTTTAGACTTTTTAATGTAGTTTTTTGCGTAGGATATGTCTTGTAAGTATAAGCAAACTTTATGTATTATGTGACTAGTTTTACTTTTTTCGCTTTGTCCACAAAACCAACAGTTTTTTATGACAATAAAGCACATTATCTATCTATCTAGTGAAACTTTTATGTGTTTCAAGTACGCTAATGCTACTTCTGTGCACTTTTAATATTCTTTTTTTTATATAAAATAACATAAGTTTGTAGCCAACTGCAACCATGCAAAAAGCGTGCAGTATTCTCTGCGCTGCTGTAATTTGTCCCTCTTTTGTAATAAATGCACAATTTATAAGCGCTTTTACCAGCCACAATAATTCTTCTTTGCCAACAGTTTGAGAGTTGAAAAGATGCTTGATAAAATTTTAAACGAAGCTTTGTAAATAAAAGTGCCATTTAAAATGTAAAAACGAGGTTTAATGTTAAATGGTATCACTGTCAAGTTAATTAAAATCTAAGTACCTAATTAAATTAAAAATGCTTTCGTTAGGATTGCGACAACTTAAAAATAAAGCCTTTGCAAAAGGCATAGAATAAAGAAAACGTTGGAAAAGAAGGTTTTTTGACAAATAAACTAACTAATAAGGAGAGTTCTCCTATAGTTTTCTCAGTGTCAGTGTCTTTTTATTATAATCATATAAAAAAATTGGTCATATTATTAGCAAACTAAAGAAATATAGAAAAAAAAACATTATTTAATAACGCGTCATTGCACCATTGACCTGAATAATACTTGCTAGTCTTTTAGGCATTGAATTTGCTGAAACAAATTTGGGTTTGCCTGAATGAAATCTTTGTATGCTTTTATAATAAGCCCCATAAGGTGGGTCGAGTTTCTTAATTTTATTGAAATGTCCCCACACGTTTTTAATTGGATTGGCATTGGGAGTTTTGCCTAGCCATGGCAAAATATTGACATTGTCCTTTTGAAACTACTGTCACTATATTTGGGATCTCTGGACAGGGAAGTTGTCTTGCTGGTATTCAAAATCATCTGGGTAAAGAATCCTGACTTGAGGAAGCATAACGTCTCTCATGATGGTAATATAAACCTGAGCATTAAACCTACCAAGGATTCTAAAACAGCCACATGTCCTCTTGCCGAAATCCACCCCCAACCACTCTCAGAAAATCTTCCAGCTAAGTCTTGGTTTCCAAAAATAGATTTTTCTTGGTAGCGCGTTGTGACCGATAAAGTAAAATTTCTTTTTGTGTGATTAAAATATCTTTTTATCTGTAAACACCACACGTTGCCAAATATCTTCATTTTCCAGAGAATAATACTTATGAAAAATAAGTTAAAGTTTGCCTTCGACTCATTGTAAGTGAACCAGGAAAATTAGAGGCAATTATATTAGTTGCTGACCTTCTTAAAGCGTGCGTGCAGTACCTTGCCTTCGCCAAACATTTTCCTCTTCTTCAGATTTTCTTTTGATTCGCATTGTCGACGTGCTTCGTACATAGTGAGCGACTACTCGATGCACCGACCATCCGGCATCTAACTTGACCAAAATTTGAGCTTTATCAAATGCGGAAATTTGTTGAGGCATTTTGGAAAACAAACAACAAAAACCGACAGACCGACAATGTCATATTTTTGGCAAATAATATAATCATTGATTATTAAGGATACTGAAATAAGCCTAAATTTTACCACGTTAAATCGGCACGTCGCACGGTGGTCAGCTTGTCGGTTCTGAACGATCGAAATTATTTTATGGTTTTAGTTTTGACAAATTGATGCTGAAAGTTAGGAAATGTCAACTAGCGTTTAAAAAATGTGGTTTTAATATACTGTGCATTCTGGAAATGGTACAGTCGTCTCCAAAAAAATGTTGCATATCGTTTTTTCCTGTTAAGCAAAAAACTTGAAATTGATACTTTGAAAGTGTGTACGTAACTAGCTTATAGCTATTTTTTATTCAACATAATTTTTTTATAAAAATTTAACTAAATTTATTAATCTTGTTATACTATATATCAATTTTTTACCGTGATATTCTTTATCGTAGTCTTTATATTCACTATTTTCACATACATAGTTTAAAACGGATTTATTTTTATCCTGTGAAACCGGTGTTTTGTTCCAGATTTCAAATAAATTACGTCGGCCAATCCCATGCGCCAACGCTGAATCAATAAATCATAGCTAATACAGCGGCAAGAAGCTGCAGCTAAATGTAGCACCTAGATACAACCCTTGATACATGATTGAAACAATAAAGTCACAAACGCAATTGATACGTACCGATCCAGACTTTTTCAGTCTATATATATAATACATATTTGAAAAATTATAATAAATCAATACACAACTATTATCTAACTTTTTTAACAAGCAAATTGAAACTTTGCAAATGGTTTCATGGTAAAAATTAAAAATACTAACCAATATTTTAAATGGTCGTGAAGAAATCACCATATAATCTCTGGTTTACCAACTTGGAGCACTTTTGAAAATCGCCTTTCCGCGCGGAATATGTGCGGATCAATATGCAGGCTATCAAACGGCGTATGACTTGTCATCGTAACAAGTGACATCGAGTTAGTTGATCGATTTTCTGCATTGGGGTCTACTAATAAGGCAATTGGGCACTTTTTTAAGACTAGAAAATAGTTCGATATTGAGGTTTCGATCGTCTAAATTAGACAAGTTGACCTCCGTGCGTCGCCGGCGTATGTATTGTATGTGGCGTCTTGTATACATATTTGTATGCAATTTTAGCTAACCCTGAAAATTAGATCAAAAATACAAACCCCCTCATCAGGAATTTAAATACGGCTGGCATGATTTTGTATAATTTATAAAGGCTGCTTTGTTTAAAGGTAACTAGGGTTTTTTCGGATTTTTCTCGTAAGTTTTATCTTAAAATTTTGGTGGCACGCGTACCTCGTTTAAGGGATAAACTTTACCTCTTTATTTTAAATAGGAAGTGTGGGTCGACTGACACCTTATTTTGAAGGTAAATTTTAAAATTTAATATGGACCGAAAAAATAAACATTAAATCAGAATTTTAAATTCCAATTTTATTTTTATTTTATCAGTTCATTTTAAATTTAAAAATTGAAAGGTAAATATTTCAAATGTGTTGTAAGCTGGAGACCCTGGGAAAACAAAAGGAGTAGGGGAAGACCCCAAATGAGATGAGCGAATGATTTAAAGAAACATGCGGGAACTAGATCGATGAAAACGGTGACAGACAGAGAAGAGTAAAAGATATTGGGGGAGCCCTATGTCCAAAGATGGATCAAAGAAGGCTAAATAGATATATAGGTAGATAGATAGATAGATAGATAGATAGATAGATAAATAGATAGATAGATAGATAGATAGATAGATAGATAGATAGATAGATAGATAGATAGATGATAGACAGATAGATAGATGATAGACAGATAGATAGATAAATATATTTTGTCACTTTAACGGGCTTTAAAAATCACTCTGTATCACTCTATCTGTTTTTAATGGCGCACCCCGAATTTGGAACAACACCTTTATAGACTAACTCGTCTATTTCTGCTAATAATGGTTAATAACATGTTCCTATTTCAAAATCAATTTATTGCCTCATGTGGTCCTATTTAACACGCTACTGAGCGCATAAATATAATTTTATTATACACTATGCGCTATCAACTAAGTTTTAACGCGTTTATGTAGGCGTAGCGTATAAAGGTTTTTTTACTATTTTTGTGCTGATCGAACAAAACATGTCAAATTTGTTTTTAAAAGCTTTGTTCCCTTTTGTCGAATAGTCAAACATAAAAAAGAACACAAATAAAACTGTTTAACTATATTAATTTAAAAAAAAACTGTTCTAATTATTTTCTATTATTGGACCTACGTGGTGCAAATGAACGGCTTTATCAAGTACAGGGTCATTAGTTATATTTGCTTGGCTTTAAATTGGGGTTAATTTTAGTTGATAACTGTAAATAGAAAAGTTGCATAATATTTTCCATCATATCTGTTGGACTATGTCAGCAGTCTCAGATATGCTTCCTTATGAAAATTTTAATAGCAACTTATTTAAGTTAAAGATAACACTCTATATATTCTTTGTCAGAACTTAATATAAATTTGCCCCAATTCTAAAAATATATAGGTTGTTGAGATTTGGAGGGGTTGTATTTGAGTTACATTAGTTTTATATTACTCTTAAAGTGCACCAATGATATTTGACTTGGTTCTGGGTACCGTATGCTTCAATGTAAATTTGTAACTTTAATAACTTTAAAACGGTTTAACTAGATATTAGCAAACTATATGTTTTGGTTCTGCCAGAAAATATATGGAGTGTTCCCATGAACTTAATAAAGTTGCTGTCAAAATTTGATATAGGGAATGACATCTGATAATTTTGAAATGGTTGAAATAATCATGCAACTTTTGTATTTATTATTATTTTTTCTATAACCTATGTTAATTCTTGAATTAGTTTAAATTAGTTTGGCTATGTCTTATTGTGGTTATAAGTTTTTTTAGGAGATTTTCTTTTCTAAAAGAAACACATTATATTTGAGATTAACCGTTTAAAAAAAAATTATAATATGTTTATGCTGTAATACACCTTTTTTTAAAATACCTCATAAAACAACCAAAAACTAACACAATAGTTTACGCTTTTCAATTAAAATTCAGCTTAGAACATAAAAATATTTAACATTTTAAAACGTCGTTCAATAAATTACTGTTTATCTCGATAGCTGCCTCAACAAAATATTTTTATTATCATATATATTGTTTAACGTGAATTACAAAAAAGGCGAATTTATCAAATTGTCAAAACTTTACAATTATAACAAAAACAATTTATGTAACATAAAAAAGAAGATTGGCTTAAAGGATCCCGCCCGGAGCTTATGGGCGGTGGCTTTCGGTTGAATTTCTTTTAAATTTCAGTATGTTGTAGATCTTGATGCACTGATTAAAAGTTATTATTGCCCCATCGTCGTCCGATCTATGGTTTCTAGGATACAGAGGTTCAAAATTGCAGTTTTTAGCTTTTGTGCATTTTTCAGAATGAACAATTTCAGGTCATTTATACCTATTCTGAAAAATTATATTATAGTTACTTATGTACCACACGTTAGGTCATAAGTAGAGCTTAATATGCAAACAAAAAAATTGGACTTATTAACAGTTTGCTATATTCAGTGGCGTTCCAAACATAAAAATTATTAAAAAATATTTATTCAAAAAACGATGGTTTACAGAATTAACTATAAAATAAGAACAAACGGTGGAATTTTTTTTGATTTCTCTTGTCTTTTAGGAATCTCCCAAAGAAACCAGAATATTTATTAATGGTAAAAATCGGTTTGTAAAGTTTTTGACAAAACGATGTAAAACTCTAAGCTTTTTGGGATTTTAATATTTCTTTTTAGAAATGCAAAATACTTTCGCTTTTTTTAACGATAATATTTAAACAAATATAATTATTAGGTTAATGAAATGATTTTTGTTGCTCACAGTACTTTTCTAATCATTTATTTATTCAGTGGCGTACAATTTACCAAGATAAATGTTCGAAATCGTAACTTCTTTTGACATTAGATTTTGGAGACTTAAAAGTTAAATAAGAAAGTTTAATAATATGATCTATCAATTTGACAATGGCAGGTTAGTAAAACGAGCTAAAGGTGAGCTCTATACGAAAAAAAGTTATACCGGGTAAGCCAAAAAAAGCGGATAATTTATTTTCATTATACCTTTTGATTTATACAATCGATTTTAATGGGACAAACTGCGCTTGGCAGATAATTAATCAGAGATCTGATTAAATATATTTTTTTTGCCCGATATCTCAAAATCCAAGATGGCGGACAAAATTAAATTGTACCCTTCAAAGATGGTCGTTTATTCTTATGTTGCGAACATGTTTTATTTTCGTCCGCCATCTTGGATTTTGAGATATCGGACAAAAAAATATATTTAGTCAAAACTCTGATTAATGCTATGCCAAGTGCAGTTTATCATATTAAAATCGATCATGTAATTCAGAAGTTATAATGAAAAAAAAATGTCCTGTTTTTTTTGGACCACCCGGTATAACTTTTTTTCGTGAAGAGGTCACGTTTAGCTTGTTTCACTAACCTACCAATGTCAAGTTGACAGATCATATTGTTAAAAAAGTTAGGATTTCGATCACTTATCTTGGTAAATTGCACGCCACTGAATGAATAAATGATTGTAAATAATTATATTTGTTTAAATATTATCGTTAAAAAAAAGTGAAAGTATTTTGCATTTCTAAAAAAAACATTAAAATCCTAAAAAGCTTAGAGTTCTACAGCGTTTTGTGAAAAACTTTACAAACCGATTTTTACCATTTATACATATTCTGTTTTTTTTGGGAGATTTCTAAAAGACAGGAGAAATCAAAAAAATTCCACCGTTTGATCTTTTTTTATAATTAATTCTGTAAAGCGTCGTTTTTTAAAAAAAATATTTTTTAATAATTTTTATGTTTGGAACGCCACTGAATGTAGCAAACTGTTAACAGGTCCAATTTTTTTGTTTGTGTATTAAGCTCTACTTGTGGCCTAACGTTTGATATACAACAGGCACTAATATTATTTTTCAGAATAGGTAGAAATTACTTGAAACAGTTTTTTGTGAAAAATAAACAAAAGCTAAAAACGGAAACTTTGAACCCCTGTATCTTTGAAACCATAGGTCGGACGACGATGGGGCAATTATAAATTTTCATCAGGGCATCAAGAACTACAACACACTAAAATTTAAATGAAATCCAACCGAAAGCCACCGCCCATAAGCTCCAGGCGGGATCTTTTAATTCCTTTATAAAAATTGAGAAAAATAATTCTTACCCAGTCAGCTTTAACAAGATTATTTTATATAATATGATAGGGTTGCTGTTAGAGATTTAAATCGGAATTAAATCTTTCCTTCGGAAAAATAAAGCGCGGACTATACAGGGTGTTCTCAAAGTTAAGTTATTTATTTTAACACGTTGGAGAACTTGTAAAAATAAGTAATTGTACCGAAAAGCATTTATATAAAAGTTGCAGAATAAAGAAGTTATTAACAATTCGAAAACAGTGGGTTTCTCACGATAAATAAGTAAATACTGTGCAAGAACTACAACAGCGTATCGAAAACGCTTGTGATATTCTTCGTGGATACTCGAATTTTACTTTTGAAGCGTGTAGTCACTCATGGATACGCCGAGCAAGACTTTGCGCAAACCAAACAAATGGTGATAATTTTGAACAATTTTTGTAACATCGGGATGCATTTTACGGGTAAGCATGGATTTATTGAGAATATCAAAAAGCCAGGTCTTTAAATTTTATGTTTTTCAAATTGTTAATAACTTCTTTATTCTGCAACTTTTATATAAATAATTTTTGGTACAATTACTTATTTTTAGTTCTACAACCTGTTAAATTAAATGACTCAACTTTGAGAACATCCTGTACAATTTTATGATCCTAAAATTTGTTAAGTAAAAATTAGCAAGGCATACAAAAGCAAAATTGTACTCACTTTTTCTGTCGTAGATACATCACACTGGCAGCTCTCTTTCTTATAGCATGTTGCTGAAATTGTTTTATACTAATTATATAAATTGACTTTATCGGTTCGTTTCGGTAATTGGATTGAATTTTGATGTTTTTTAAATCACTTCAGTTTTTAACATGCCGTTCGTTACTTGAAGTAATAACGCGTGTAAGTGCAGGAATCCTGCGTTGCCGAGTCTTCTCGAGTATATTTTAATCCTATATGGCGGGATTTATTGAATTCAAATTTTTAGAGAATAAAGCTGCAAAAGTTTCTTTAAAAGTTGCCAGTTTTAGCCGCCGTTCTCATTTGATGGCTTATTGCAAAATGGCGTGGCATCGCAAGAAGGTAGCTTTGTGTTTAAAAATGTTTTTATTCTAATATTATTGGTTCCCTAAAAACTAAACTGCTAAATGCTACGGTTATTCTGTGATAAAGATAAATTAGTATTTTTTCTAAGCTGGATAAGTATTTATTATTTTATAAAACAGACCGTTTTGACCAAATACACACATATCGATGATGAGCATTTATAATTGAGTCAAAATATTTTGCTCTAATGAGTAATAATATATGCAAAACCCTCACAAATAAAAAATCCCCCTAGAAAGGTGAAAGATGCGTTGAAGAATATAAATTTAAAAGAGACAAATTCTGTTCCTGAATAAATAGTTTTACGTTTGCAATTATGGAGTGTAATCACCTACCATATCACCATTTCAGTTAAAAACTACCTGGCTACCGATTCTCGTAATCGAACAATGTGACTATTTCCACCACATGCTTGGCCAATAGCAAGCTCTAAATTAGCTCCGAGCCGTCACGTGCTATGCAAAAATACCTCTATTGCGCAAGATTCTTATACGAACCGACTGGGAAACGGGGCTGGAGATAAGATTTAATTTCAGTTCAAACGTGTAAAATCCACAAACTGTGAAGAGCACCCGACTATGCCACTGGAGACAAATTATTTCGAACCGCACGCAACCACTCAAAGATTATTTAAAGTTTGCTATTGAATAAACCATGTGATGTGAATGATCACATCGTTCGATTACGAGACTAGAGCCCCTGGGATGTCCGTAGGATTTTAACAAGATCAGCGGCAAGCATTTAGCATGTGATAACAGCAAGTTAATTGTTTCATATCTTAAAAGCGTTTTCTTAATGGGATTGGTTTGCATATTTTATTTTTCATTAGGCCAAAATATTTTGAATCTCCTTTGCCTACCTATTTAGTTTTAGGCGGCATGATTGGTGTGTTATTATTAATCTCCAATTTGTTCCAAATAACTAGTTTGCTTTTATAATTCTAATACCGCGAAGAAAATAGATGCACTTTATATGACACAGCGAATTTTGCCGCTACACATAGTAAGAATTGCAGTAAATTTAAAGCAGTAAATCAAAACAAATATCTTGAGACTTGGTCAGGACTAGATGTACTTTATTTCTGATGTCAGTGTTTTTGGCTGAAACAAATTGCTCGAAGCACGAATTTCGGCGAAAATACAGAGCTCAGTGTTTTAGTAATAAAGTTTAAATATTGCAATACACTATTTTATACATGTTAAAAAATGCATGTTGGGTTGTTTAATAACATTGTGCAACATGTAAAAAAAATCTGTAAGGAAGTGACACCAGGAATATAATTCATATAAAAAAGTTATTAAAAAGAGGCTTTTGCTATGTTAGATCTTGCTAGCAAGAATGATCGATAGATATTTTGCATATAAGGGGTTTCTTTTTGGTTGTAAACTCTATATTCTATTTCATTTTTAAGTTTCTCTTTCTCTTCTGATTTTTAAATTTATAACATTATGTTAATGCTTTATATTTTTTTTGAGACATAAATGTTTTAAATTTAAAACTCAGCTCCATATACCGACGGCTGAGATCAGAACTATTCTATCTGCTATATGTTTTTGCCGGCTTAGAAAATTTACCCTGAAAAAAAAGTCATCAAAGTATAATATTTAAAATCTGGGCGCACAAATAATCGTAATATTTTTAAAGTATTTATCACAGCATAGCCGTATTATTATATGTATATTTTTTAATTTAAGCAAAATGGAATCTAAAAATGTTATAAAAGACGTTTATGGAGTACATGTGTCATAAAATTATTAATTAATATTGGCGTCACTCTCCGAGATAACCTTGCTTATCCTAAAATTCTGTGACATATTATAATTTTTATAATGTAATAATCATTTCGGAACAGAAAACTACATTCGATATTTTAAATACCACCGCATAACAAAAAACTTGTCGCTTTTTTAATAAAACTGCTTTTTTAAAGCTAACAAATTTCTTTTATTTAAAAATAATTTTCAAATACTCTTTTTTCACTCAAATTAAGGTTAGTTACGTATTTTTATCAAAAAAATTGATTCAAAATTATCCTATTTTTGCCATTAGTGTTCATTTAAAAGTCTTGTGTTGAAACGTCCTTTAGCAACATGCTCCAAACAACTTTTTTGAATATGGTAAGGAGACAATAAAGCAGAAGTAATAAAACTAACTAATCAATAAAATGGGGTCTTGTTCAAAGATTTAGTACACTAAATATTACTGATGATTTTTACTGGATAGAAAACTAAATAATTACTAAAAGAAAAAAGTAATTTGAGGCATATAAAGTTTTTGTAGATTTATACATTAATCGTATCATAAAAGTTTAAATATTTTATAAACTTGATGTGTATTATTTTTTTATTTTTGAATGCAAATTAGGTTTAATAAATATTAAGTTTTATTAAGCCAATCAAAATAAAACGTCAGGTTTATATATCTAGGTTAAGGTCTTTCAAATTCTACGCTTGAAAAATAAATAGCTAGAATTAATGTATTAAATCTCGAAGCACAAATAATCATATTTTTATCCAAGAAAGATCACGAAATAGACAAAGTTTTAAAATTAAGTAAATCGGAATTTAAAAATATAATAAAAGTCATTGATTTAGTAGCTAAATATTTTTAAACAAAAATTAATTAATATTGGGGAAATTTCCCCGTAGACATCTTTTCCATAAAATTTTAGGAAAGAGTGTAATTTGTATGATATAATAATGATTCCAAAAACAGAAAACTAAAATATATTTGTTAGGGAACCACATACAGTAAAGAACTTGTCACTTTATTAATCAAACTGCTTTTAGAGAAAACATATTTGATCAAGGAATAATTTTCAAACACTCCTTTTGGCAAAAAATTAAACAGGTTACGTCATTTTATCACAAATAATACTGGTCACATATTTGTAATTTTTTAACGCAGAATAGGTATTTTACATTTTTCCTTGCGCAGTTTTATTTCGGTTCCAAATAAGCACCTTTCTAACCTTAACTGAAAAATTTCCCTAAGAATTTCGTTGATTTACTGTAGGATATCCTGCGAGACACACAGCAGTGGATAACAAACGCCGTCTCCCACCGTATTTTACAGCAAGCATTCATAAAATTTTACATTCAATTGCCTGGTTTTATAGAAATTCAGCGACCTCGTTTTATCTTAGAAGACAAACATATCCTCAACATATCTTGAAGCTATAGCAAACATTTTTCAAATTGACTGTGTGTTAAGTTTTTTTATTATTTCACCCCTTTTTAAACTCCTACACGAGCGACGTGATATTATTGATCAGCATCATTGAAGGGGGCTGCTAAGTCGCTCATATAGCCAATTTTTTATATTGAGATCTTTTTTATATATAATATTAAATTCCATTGTAGAAAGGAGCTGCCTTAATATGACAGATATTTTTTAACAATATTATTTGGAATATAAATTTTAGTGTAGAAATTCCTTTGTTTGTGAATTTTGCAAAATGGACCCTTTTATCGATTGTGATTTTTTTACACATTTTAAGATAAACGTTTATGAAAAAGTTGAATCATAACAAAAATATTATATGTAAAAAGCCAGGTTTGCGAAAATAGTATTCCGTAAAAATAATTGACAAAAAAGTATATCCAATTTCTCCAATACCCATTTAAAAATTAAAGATTCTTACAAAAAAAATTTTTTGCTAAATTTTGCTAGCCAAGATTAAAAAAACTTTTACAAACTAATTTTGAAATGTGTATTGAAGAACTTGGCTATACCCTTATCTCAATTCTTTTTACGAAATACCATTTTCGCGAACTTGGCTTTTTTTACATGAAATGTTTTTGTTATTGAATCACTCCTTTATCAAAGTATTTGGATAATTATCTAAGTTTTAAAATCATAAAATATGCGCAATATTGTTCAACATTTATTTCGATAGCTTTTATCTTTTTTAATTCTATCTCTGGTAGGTAGGTATGTGTTTGTAAATGTTTTATTTCTTATTTAACTTAGTATTTTTCGTATGATTTTATGAGTTTTTATTCTAATTGGATAACATTTTCTGTAGTATAGTTGTCTTGCTTACGCTCTACATCAATAAAACTTCCGACAAGCGAGTCAAAGTAACCGACTGTCGGCGCCTTTGCGTGCGGCTTTAGCTTATGTTGAGACCAATAATACCTGAGTAGTTTTCTGTTTTTAACCATTTTCTACTAATTGAATATAAAAATGGACATTTTTTATTGTTTTCTTTAGTGTAGCTATGATAGATATTTGAAATTATCGCTCTATCTTTTGATAGTTCATATTTTGCAGTATTACTGTCTTTTATTGATAAACATAACTGGAGTCATATTGAAAATGAGAGGGGGAGTGTGGGTAATTTTTTGCAAACGCTAAAAATAGACTTTTTTTTAGCAACTTGCCTATAATTTCAGTTAGTTTACCCATAAATATTATTGTCAAAAAACGTGTTTGAAACACGTGGACAGTGATTGAGTAGAAACAAAATTTCGGACTTTAATTGTCTTTATTTATTTTAAACACGACGTTTTGGAGAAGGCTCTTTCTACCTTAAGACAGGTGTAGCAACTTTTCCTTCTTTTACATTTTTTTCATTTTTTTACACAATTTTTTTTTATGAAGAAAAAGCTACATTCCTTATTTTTTTTTTTTAACTATGGTGACTATATAATTTTTTTATTTGGAAGTAAAACGAACCTTTGGACTAAAATTATATTGCAATATTTTTTTTTTAGTTGGTTTTTGCACTTTTTATGGAACTAGGTTTCTTTAGGAAAAATACGGCAATATAAATAATTAGGCAATGTATTATCTTAATTTCAAGCCTTGTCAACTCATACACATCTGGAAATATTTTTTTGTTTCTTATAAAATAAGACGGTCTGGACATTAAGTAATTAAACTCCACTAACAGAATATTTTAGTTCGCAATTTTATTTAACAGACGATGTCAAACATTTAGCATTGGCTCGTTCTACAGAGTGCCGCTCCCCCAGATTTAAAGTAGGTATATTGTTTCCGGGAAACCTTAGTTTATGAATACTATGCTTTTTATCTTCCTAGTCGGCCAAGCAATGGTGTTATTTTTGATGAAAAAATGTTTTTTGAGATAACACCGAAAATGTGTTATTTGTGTGTTCTGACCTATCTTAGCAATATCGTCGTGATGTCTGTCTGTGTGTGTATATGTCTATCCGTCACACGATAGCTCCTAAATCGCTAAACCGATTTTCGTAAAATTTTCAGGTAAAATAGTGTTCAATACTCTAACGAGCTGATTAGATTAGAAATCCATTGATGCTAATGACAGTTTTTTAACAATTACAATTTTTTAAAATGCTAACTTTTTATTAGAGAATCATGCAGTTCTCGGAATATATTAGAGTGGATTTTGCATAAAATTTTTTGTTATAACCAAAAACTTCGTAGCAGATTTAGTTTCTAAGATTTTTACAAAATACTGTTTTTAAGGCTGATATATCATGGCTTCACTTAAAGTGTGCTAATAGGCTAGCCAGGAAGGTATCAGATCGGTTATGGATCCATTTATTTATTTTTTATTTCTTCTTATTGATATATGATGACTTAAATAAGAGAAAAAATAATAAAGGAAAGAAAGAAAGTTAAACACGTGTTATTTTATACCAAAGAAAAATAATTTACATTGACCTTTTAAATAAAGTAAATAATTGATACGCAAATATATTAGGTGATTCAGGTTAGAAACCATTCTTTAAATACGTAACACTTACGAAGCCGTGGAAGGGGGGAGGGGGTTTGACCTTGTGATACACTCGATGTGGTTTTAATGTGTTTTTTTTTCATTGGCATAATAGATCACCCAAGAAAAGTAGACTTTCATAAAAAATTTTGTTAACAAATGTTTCTATAAAACATCTAAGTAACAATTATTTAATTATTTAAAAAAATTATCCATCAACGTAGATACTAGTGTCGGTCAACACACCTTTACCTTCTACCTATCTGCGGTGCTACTGAATATTTTCGAAAGAAAGTTATATTTTTGGCTTCTCTGTTTGACTCTGTAATACTACTAAAACTACGCCTGCAAATTTTTAATTTATGGTTATGTTTTTGAGATACGCTTTATACATATTATTTGGTCAAATAGTAAATTAAAAGGAAAGAAAAATAGGCCTTTGTGAGATTTTATGTACATTTTTTGTGCATTTTGGAAATAAATAATACTACAAATATTTTATTTACATTTTAGTAATATTTAAGTTTCAAAAATCTTTTGGTTACCAATATTCTTTTATTTTATTTCAAAATCAAATATTAACTTGAAGGCTACCAAGTTAGTTAGTTCAAAAATATTAATAAATATGATAAATATGCCATATATAAAAATAATTATATTTTTACCTTCCTAGCCCGCGCAGCAATTGCTTGAGAAGGTATTAGTTTTGATGAAAATTTTATTTTGAGATATCGGCGAAAATGTGTTTTTTGGGTGTATTTTGACATATCTTAGCAATGTCTGTCTGTGTGTGTCGGTCCGTAACACGATAGCTCCTAAAATATTCATAAAATATTTTGGTAAAATAATGTTTGACACTCTTACGAGCTGATTAGATTTTGGTCCAAATCCATTCACGCTGACAGTTTTTTGACAATAAAAAAATTATTGAAATGGTGAATCTTTAACGGATTATCGCATCAATATGCAGTTTTCGGAACATAGTAGAATGCATTTTGCTCAATAATTTGTGCCATAACCATTAACTTTATAGCAGCTTTAGTTTTTGAGATATTTACAAAAAACTGTTTACAAGGTTCATTATGGCTTCACTTGAATTGTGCTAATATGCTAGCTTGCTAGCTACGAAGGTATCAGATCCGTCATGGATCCATTTATTTAATATAGTGGTAATTAATTTAAGGGTTGGGTAAATAATGCACTACCTTGGTAGCCTACAGAATAATAAGAATTTTGGTAGGTTCAAAAAATTATTGCTAACCAATTTTTTTTTTCAATAGCACTGTGTTTGGGATTTTAAGTTAAGTATCACAATATAAATTTTTTAAATAAAAATGGAAACAAATATTGTCTATACGAACACACATTTTCAATAATGCCACTAAAATTTAAAATCAAAATTTTTCTGGTGGATTTTTGAATAGGGTATCGCACTAAAAGCCACCCGCTTTTACAGAAAAATTTTACAACAATTTCTGCCAAAATTTTATAACAATTTCTGCTAAAAATTTCTTTATGTTTAAGGATTAAAAGTCTCGACACTGAGAGCGGCGAAGATAAACCGGTTTTCTATCTTTGCATGTTCCTTGATCTTTCCAATTTCCTCCTGCATTGCAGCTTCCCTTACTTTTACAAAAGCTTTGGAAAGATAAGAATACCATTTCAACTTTGCAAGTTGCATTTTATTATAATTCTGGACCAACATCAAATTAAAGACAGTCAATTAAATCTCATTTATCATTCTATCAACAACTGTTCTAGAAAATCCGCCAAAACAGAGGCACTACTACTACTCACCAGCCAATTTGCACGGTAAAACTAGAGTCCCTGCATCCGCAATATCTGTTATGTACGGGGACTCAGTCGAGTCGAGGGATCGTCAACTTTTACACCAAAAGGAAATACCTACGATAATTTTCGTTATATTTCCTAGTATATGCCCAAATTTCCAAGGTTTTTTCCTGGTATTTTCTGTATTTCCCCTAGCTTATCTGTACACCAAAAGGAAATACCGAGCCACCCCTATGACTGAGTGGCGTATTTAGAAAAAAGTTTTTGGAAAGCAGAGACTGTTTGGGGGGGGGGGGGGTGAGAACTAACTGGTATTTTATGTCTGTATTCATGAAATAAGTGAAAAATTTCTAAAAAAAGTTTTAAATTCGGGAGGCAGATTTCCTGGTAAGTAGACCGCATTTTTGATTTCGTTAATTTGACTATATTAGATAGGTCGCGCCCAAAACGGTAGATAACTAACGCTATATGACACTGTTGACATTTGAACGTCATGTGGAGTTAACGGCTTCCGCGGAACACAGCAAGCCCGCGTACGGTTAACATAAGAATGCTGACGTACTTAGAACGTGCGCAATTGTGTTTTAGTGGGCTTCTATCACTTTCCGAGCTATCTCGGTTCAGCTGGCACTAGCTGCACAGTTCACTGACCGCAATGCTGATGATAAATTCTTTAAATTCTTATATAGTTTATAAATATGTAGGATCTTTTAAATAAGTTACTTCTAATTATATGTATTAATGATACCTAAGCTTTTTAGTGCTCTTTTTTAAACATATTTTTAACAAGCAAACCTTTTTCAGATAATATTTTTTTGTCTGAAGGAAACACTTTATTTGTCGTTTTAATACTTAAGTTTTGGTCAAATATAAGTCTATCTATTTTTATACAAGTCAGTCCGAATGGAAATGTTTCTTATTATCCTTTCGTTTTGACTATCGTGGGGTAATTAGAAACATCGTAATAGGCCAATTTGCCCTCGAATTTGACAAAAGTGACCTGTTCACAAACCTAAATATTAAAATAGATTGTTTCCTTTATACAAAAAAATATTCTCCCATCACTTCAATTCAGCAAATGTCTTTCTCTCTGTCTTAATTTTAATCGCCTTGTATACCGAACGACAAATAACCGAACCTTCGAAATGCCAAATATTGTTAAAGTTATCGTTTTCGGCGACTTATCACGCCTAAATTTGGCACGACCAAAAACTTTTTATTAAGACAATCCACCTGCAGGGTGCGATCTGTTTCCTTGCGTTTATGTTATCATTTAGTCCAAATAATTTAAAATAGTTTTTGGTTGTTCAAATCTAAAATATAGTAATAATACTTTCCAATATTTTTGAAAATAGTTAGACTGTTACATGAAAATTGTCGGCCAATATGGAAATATTTTGGTAGGTCCAAAAAACTACAGGTAATAATATTTAGTTCAAGCCAATAAATATTTTTATTTTTATTAGATTTTATTAAAACTTTGGGCCTTCACAGTTGTTTGATGGGCTAAAATCCAATCATTTTATAGTTAGAAATATTATTTTATATATTCTCAAATGATCATTTTTACCCTAGTTGTATTGTTTTTTAGTATGTTGCTGTATATTTTTTTTTTCTAATACCACCATCAAAACTGTTTAGCTTGAGGCTTCAGGCATTCCGGGTGTCCTGGCTGCGTAAATGCATTGCTTACTTCAGTACAGCTGCGTCTTTTACAGGATAAATAATATTTTTTTAATAGGCGTATTTGAATATTTTATTTCTTACTGCGATACAGTGGAACACAAATATTTGTCAGTTTAGCGCCTTTTTACTTTTTGGCTCGTAGCTGTCCCTTGTTCTGGTTTACAGAAATTGTTCCAAAAGGTTATTTTTGGAAAAGCATATTTTTCAATAACTACCCTAATATAACCCATATGTTGAGGCAATTTTATATACGTTTGCAATCAATGGATCAAGGTTGAGTTAACACCGATATTGACCTTCCAGAAGGAGGGGACCTAACATTTTGGGTTATATGCAGCCTTTGCTGTAGTGTAGTAAAGAATGTTTTGTTTGAAGAGGGTTAATAGATAAATTTTTTACCACGAAAGGCGGCGAAATTACCTGTCTCACAGTAAGCAATGTAATACGCCGGCGCCGCCCGGCCTTTTCTGCTTCTGACTTTTGTGAGATTAGTGTTTGTGATTAAGCCAAAATTTAAAAAAAATATCAGCATGAATTTTATTATTATTTTATTTTCTTATACAGAATGTGTTAAAAGTATATATAAAATTACAGACTACGATTGCATTAGTGAAAACATACTTCGAGTGAACATGAAGATGCTTGGACATAATATAAGCATAATAGCAGTCTACGCACCATCAGATGACGAAAGAGTAGCTACAAAACAAATGTTCTTTAAAAAACTTGATGAGACTATCACAAAAATCGGTAATACCAGAGAAATAATTATGCTTGGCGATTTTAATAGCCGAACTGGTAGGCAAACCCAGAGCAAAGTGATAGGACCATTTGGAGAGGAAGTAACAAATGATAATGGCTTAAGACTGATGCAATTGTATGAAACCCACCAACAAAAGAAAAAGTAAACATCCAGATAATCAAACCAGAACAATGGACAGAACAGTACTAGGGACTGCTGCAGGAGACAAGACCCGAATATCTGGCAGCCTCTCCGAGAAGAGACATAGAAGTACATGGAGAGGAAGTAATCATCGAAAAAGAAATGATAAAGAATAATATTAAAAGCTTAAATCCGGAAAAGCTAGCGGACCTGGGGGAATATATGCTGAAATGCTCAAATATGGATCAGAGAAACTAGTCGAAAATCTCACATATATTATTAACCAATGCATAAACGGACATCCAGTACCTAATGATTGGAAACTTGCACTCATATCCTCAATACATAAACAAGCTGGATTGCAACAATTACAGAGGAATTTCAGTAACCAGTACTCTAAGTAGATTGTACGGTAGGATTCTTAGAGATCTAATAGAGAATGATTTTCATGAACAAGAAGAAGAAGAGCAAAGTGGGTTTCGCGCAGGCAGATCTTGTAGTGATAATGTTTTTTGTCTTAAACAAGTAATTGAGAAAAGAAGCGCCAGAAATATAGAGACTCATGTTTCCTTTGTAGACCTACAAAAAGCATATGATACCGTTCCAGTAGAAAAATTATGGACAGTGTTAGAGCAAACTAATATCAATCATACATACATAAAAGCGATAAAAGAACCATACAAAAGGTCAAAATCTAAAATTAAAATTGGAAATCGACTTTCAAAAGAATTCCTGGTAACAAAAGGCTTAAGACAGGGATGTTGTATCTCTCCAACTCTTTTTAAAATATATATCGCAGTAGCTCTAAAAAACTGGAAACGTAAAGTGCACGGCATGGGAATACAACTTAACGACCGATTTACCATATACACACTACAGTTTGCTGACGACCAAGTAATTGTGGCTAGTGATAAAGAAGACATGGAGTATATGATGAGAAAGTTAACAGAAGAATACCAAAAGTGGGGACTAACAGTGAACGTGGACAAGACACAGTACTTATGTATTGGAAACGAATCCAGTGAGTTAGTACTAGAAAATGAACAAACAATATCTCCATGCAATGAGTATGTATACTTGGGTGTCACATTTGATAAGACAGGTACAGACTGTAAAGAATTGGAAAAAAGAATAGTAAAAGCAAACAAGTTATTGGATGTCTTAACAGTATTTTATGGAGCAGAGAGATAAAAAAGAATGTAAAATTTAACATATATGAAACAATGGTCAAAAGCACGCTGTTGTATGGAATAGAGACTTGTCGCGTAACAGAAAAGTATAAAACAAAAATGGAAAGTGTCAAAATGGATGCAATAAGAAGATCAATGAGAATATCTAGAATAGATCACATAAGAAATGAGATCATAAAAGAAAGAATGGGAATCGAGGGAAGCATAACGGATGACATCACTAGAAGGCAACTGATATGGTACGGCCATGTACAACGGATGAACGACGAAAGATTACCAAAGCAGGTCCTAGAAGGGCAACCAATAGGGCGCAGAAAAAGAGGGCGTCCTAAACTAGAATGGCAACAGTCAATCCAAAGATCAATGAGTCAAAAAAATCTGACTGAGGATGATTGTCAGGATCGAAGGAGGTGGAGAATAGGCGTCGGACAACGTAGAAAAACGTTCTAAACCGACATAGTAGTAGTAGTTAAAAGTATTATAAATCGTCTTTTTAAACAAATCATATCTTTGTGAACCATGTATCTGTCATTGTCAAAATGAAATCTCATTTTCGCCTTATTACTATTTTCACGGAAGAGAAAATGGCACCATTTCTGGCTCTTTACCTTTTTAGAATAAACGACTATGTTGTTGGATCGTGCGAATGTGTGCATGCTATGTGAGTCGTTTATTTTAATGTGAAAGTCAAAAATTTTGTTTGGATTTTGTCGCTCAAACCCGCTTAGATAATAGATTTTTTTAGCCAAAATATATACAAAAGTAAATTTGAAACGGCAACAAGTTTTCTAAAATTCTACTGCTATCTCTATCTCTACAACTACGTCAAATCCCTTCGCATTTAAATGTGGCAAGTAAAATTTTTTTTTGTAGGGTCTCTAAAAGGTCTGTACAAAATCTTAGCACCATTGAGTTGTATAAAGCCCTGAAAGGGCTTTAGAGACGGAAAGACAAGGCATTTTTTATTGACCATATCCAATTTGGTTTCTAAGGGCAGGTATTTCTTTTACAATAAAAACAGATAGACATTATTGAACATGTGAAACGGACAAAGATAGGCTGATTTTGCATGCTAATAATACCCTAGATAATATATGGGTACTTTTATCTCTTTCACACTGACGGCATAAGTGCGAAAGAAAAGCAGCTGGCTACCTTTAATCCACCTGCCGTATTTTGAGTGATTCTACCTGCTACTCGGATTATACAGGGAAAACTGATAGACAATGTTGTCTAAGTACGGAAATGATTTTTTTTGAATTTTGTGCGGGAATATTACAAAAATAAATCTTAAAACGTTTAAAAACAAGTTTAGAAGTAACTATTTGAGTTCAAACATGGTCCGAAATTGTTTTTTGTGCAAAAGAAGAAAAAAAATCCATAAAAAACAACATTTCATGGATAAGTCGTCTTGACGGATAGTTTTTACTAAAACACGAGAAAGTTCAGTAGCGTCACGATAGATAGTTTTTTCTGCGACCGTGCGATTTTACCCTCACACATTTTGATTTAGAAAGTGTCACTTCCCCGCACTTATAAGATTATTTCTTAATAATAATTTGTCCTGAAATGGGTTCTGGTACGTTTTACCACCCTACTCAAAACTTATTACAACAAGGTTTTTTTTTGCATTGCATGAAAATTAGCAAAAAGTATTTGATTTTCTTAAAAATGATTTTTTTTTTAAATGCTTACATACCGATTTTTATCCAGTTGTTTTTGTTTTTTCGAACCAAACTTTTGACATGTCACGGTCGAGTTTCATACATCTTGATAAATTGTTACACACACTGATGTTTTTATAAATTTCGATAAATTTTATGTTTTTTGCGGACTTTACAGTAATTTTAATCGCGAAAGTATATATTTATTATTATATGACGCCACCGCGACCGGTCTACAGGCCGGTATCATATGTGTATGTCCTTCTAATGTCATTTGACCATCATGCTGTCTTACTTAATAAGGTCACTTAGTTTAATTAATAATTTTGTCCTACATAATATAAAAGAAGAATAGAAACAAACAAAAAATTTGTGACACTTCGATTACCGATTTTCTTTGATTGCGATGGATTAGGGTAACCAGATTACGGTTTATTAGGGTGCCCAGAGTGCGGAAAAAAAGATTTTGAAAAATTTCCCTAAAGAAAATTTGAAGACCAAACACTCACGCGCCACTCAATGTTTATGGTCGCATACACTAATCCTAACTCGATTTCCGACGATTATGGACAATGGTTACCCCCTGGACATAAACCTAACAACTTATACTATATTTATTAACGACTAGGCAGGTTAGGTTGGGTTAGGTTGGGTTAGGTTGGGTTAGGTTGGGTTAGGTTGGGTTAGGTTGGGTTAGGTTGGGTTAGGTTGGGTTAGGTTGGGTTAGGTTGGGTTAGGTTGGGTTAGGTTGGGTTAGGTTGGGTTAGGTTGGGTTAGGTTGGGTTAGGTTGGGTTAGGTTGGGTTAGGTTGGGTTAGGTTGGGTTAGGTTGGGTTAGGTTGGGTTAGGTTGGGTTAGGTTGGGTTAGGTTGGGTTAGGTTGGGTTAGGTTGGGTTAGGTTGGGTTAGGTTGGGTTAGGTTGGGTTAGGTTGGGTTAGGTTGGGTTAGGTTGGGTTAGGTTGGGTTAGGTTGGGTTAGGTTGGGTTAGGTTGGGTTAGGTTGGGTTAGGTTGGGTTAGGTTGGGTTAGGTTGGGTTAGGTTGGGTTAGGTTGGGTTAGGTTGGGTTAGGTTGGGTTAGGTTGGGTTAGGTTGGGTTAGGTTGGGTTAGGTTGGGTTAGGTTGGGTTAGGTTGGGTTAGGTTGGGTTAGGTTGGGTTAGGTTGGGTTAGGTTGGGTTAGGTTGGGTTAGGTTGGGTTAGGTTGGGTTAGGTTGGGTTAGGTTGGGTTAGGTTGGGTTAGGTTGGGTTAGGTTGGGTTAGGTTGGGTTAGGTTGGGTTAGGTTGGGTTAGGTTGGGTTAGGTTAACCAAATCGAACCAAACCGAATCTAACAATTCGGTTTGGTTTGGTTGGTTCGACTCGGTTCGGTTTGGTTCGGGTAGGTTTGGTTCAGTTTGATTATGTTTGGTTAGGTTCGGCTAGGTTTAATTTGTTTTGGTTAGGTTCAGCCAGATTCGGTCTGGTTCGGTTCGGTTCGTTTCGAATCGGTTCGGTTAGGTTCAGTTTTCTTCGGCTAGGTTTGGTTCAGTTTGATTATGTTTGGTTAGGTTCCGCTAGGTTCAGTTTGTTTCGGTTAGGTTTAGCTACATTCAGTTAGGTACGGTTTAGTTTAACCAAATCGAACCGAACCAAACCGAACCGTTAGATTCGGTTTGATTTGGTTCCTTTCGATACGGATCGGTTCAGTTTGGTTTTGTTCGGTTAGACCTTCGATAAATTTTAAAAAAGTAGATAATTATTAATTTTTAGTGTTTTAAGGAATAAAAATTGATATAATGTTCAATTAAACGAATTTTTAATTGTAAAAATGTAGGAATCATAATTTTTTTGATTTTGTTTTGAATTTCACGCTTCTTTAAAAATTGTGCATTTTCATAAAAGGACCAAAAAAACTGACCCGATTTCGATCAGTGACCTTAGTTATTTCAAGTTTTTGTTAACAGCTGATAGACGTGAGGGACCGTTTTGTTTCAGTTTGAAATAAGAAAATGCTTCTTTTGTAGCAATTTGTATGGGTTTTAATAGGGTTTTAAGAATTTTTCAATTTCAATTTTTTTAACAAAATATACGATTTTCCGCATTTTTTTTTTAGAAATCACTATAAAATGGTCTAAAATTATCATTTTTCAAAAAACTTCGTAGTTTTAAGAAAGGTGGTAAAACGTACCAAACACCCCTGAAACGTGTAAACCTAAGTCTAGGACAACTGGGCGCCGCCATCTCGGCGCTACCAACTGGGAGGCGGACCAACTGGGCGGCAGGCCAACTGGGCGCCGGGCCAACTGGACGCCGAGCCAACTGGGCGCCGGACTAAAATATTTTTTCTTGATAAAATGTGCAGATAAAAAACAAACTTAAAAAAATTAAAATGGCGGATCCAAAATGGCGGACTTTCTTATTTATGCATCGATATGTATCGAATATGGAACTTGGCGGTGTTTCAAGTCGCAGAAAACGACACCTACCAAATTTCAACACTCGACTTAATAGATGTTGAAATTTTTGTATAAATAACATATTTATTTTGTTTTTTATCTGCACATTTTATCGAAAAAAAATTAGTCTGGCGCTGAGTTGGCCCGGCGCCCATTAGGCCCGGCATGGCGCCCTGTTGCCGGCGCCAAGTTGGCCGGCGCCCAGTTGTCCCATTCCGAATTGAAATTTTTAGTTCATTTCATCTGACTCGAGCATAACTTGTAGTCTACCCAAGAAGAGTTGAAGAAGACCCTTGTTCAAAGAAAGAAAATATTTTACCTGGAAGGTACAACATTTGTAAAGTTCTAAGATGAAAACAATAATTTTAATACTTCCACTGCACTTAGCATGCTTAGAAATTCTTTTTACTCTTTTTTTTTTACTGAAGGGAATTTTGTAAACACAGTATACACAAGTAAGTATTCATGAATTATTTATTTTTCAAACAGAAAATTGTTGATAAAAAAATTCTAGTGGAATTCAAAATTTTTATTTTGCGCCGCCACTGCCCTTTTTTATCCAAGACAACCAAATAGAATATTTTTGCGATGTTGCATGTGTCCGGACTCACCAAACCGAAATTCTATTTTCATCCCTATCTTGCTCATTAAATTCTTACTTGTATTTGGTCAATTGCGATAAAAGCTTGATATAATGGCAATTTTGGCCCATGCCGGGTCTACCCGTAGGGTATAGAAGTCAATGCTTAGCACATATTCCTGAGGTCAAAATAAGTCGATTTAATGCAAATTACCTTATTCCAAAATTGCTCCGTCTCGTTGGATTTAAAACTTAAAAACCGATTTTATTAAAATTTATGAACATTTCTCAATGCTTTACTTTAAAAATTGGTATTTGTGGGTTTTTTGGGATGCGTAACCTAAATATGGACATTTTTTTCACTGTGACCATTAGAGGGCGCTTAACAATGCTCATCTTATGGTTTAAAATGACCATAACTTTTTTCTCAGGGTATTTTTCAAATTTGTTGATAAAATAATTTCCTGAACTTTTTTAAGCAAAAAAGGTACTTTTGATAAAATCTGCTAGGGTGCGCCGTTTCCGAGATATTTCCGTTTTTAGTGTTCGATGCCGCAATGGAATATTGAAATTATTTTGGATCAAAACATTTTGCTGCTACCTTTAAGGATTAAATTTTGTCGTTAAATGAGGTATTAATTTTTTTCTGTCGTTTAATCATTTTCGGTAGGTATTCAGTCAATTTCTGGGAAAATAGTTTTACTTGGTTCAATTAAGATGAAAAACACCCTGTATCTCTGAAACAGAGCAATTTTCGACGAGACTAAGGTAAGTTACTTTAAATCGACTTATTTGGACCTCAGGAATATGCGCCAAGATTTTGTACAGACCTTTTAAAGACCCTATAAAAAAAAATTATATTATATATATATATTCATTACCATATTAATGAATATTGTTTTGTTTACGATTATTGTCAGTACTAATCATTAAAAATGATTAAGTTAAAAGATATTGATTGATGAAAAAATTGAAAACTTTTAAGTAGGTAGGTTTTCTAAAGCAACTTTTGTACTGCTCTTGTACTAGTTAATAAAGATAATTTGAGAACGTTGTTGCACATTCTGGAATCCGTAACTAATGTCTGTAATTAAGGTATTCGTTGATAGTGCGTGGCTCAATCTTACACAAAAAGTTGACACATGCTTTCTTAAATAATTTTGTGCTGTGTATTTGTTTAATTGTCTTTGGCAGACTATTTAAGAATTTTACAGCCTCATAGTGGGCCATTTCTCTGTTAATGTTGATCTATGGCTTGGATATAATTATTTAGACCGACTCTTTTTCCCTGTATTTTGAACGGAGGAAGGTTTGTATTTGGAAAATTGGTTAATATTTTTCTTTGTGAGCATAAAACATTCGAATATGTAAATGGCTAGCACGATCAGAATTACTTTTTCCCATACTAATACTCGTTTTTGTAATACGAAGACGTCACTTAACTTAGGATTGAAGCAACTTTCGTTTTTAAAAACAATTATATTTTTCAAAAATTAAAACATTTGTGGTTTTACTGAAATCTTAAAGTTAAAAACTAAGAATTCCCAAGCAACATACAAAGAATGATATATGAAGCTGCTGACTCTGCATAGTGTCTTCTTCTATAATAATACATTGGCGTAGATGACATAACACGTCTTCCACATGGCTGCTGTGACCTTAGAGAAGAATACCATTTTCTTTTTCGTTTTCGAAAGATATTCCGGGATATAGATATTTAAAACCAGAATAGCTTTTGTCTTATTCTTTCTTTCAGCTTTCTACTGTATTAAATATACTAAAAAATTGCTCATTAATACCCTGATTTAGGTTTATCGGAGCTACTATATTGCTGTCCTTCGCGCAATTTTCAATAATGTTGGGGTCAGTTCAGGTAAATGATAAATAAAAGTGGGTCCAGGATACTTCCTTGTAGTATTCCGGTTTTTAGATAAAGAGAAAATAACATCAGTTTCTATTACAACTTTTGTGGTTTTTTATTAAGATATGATTTAAAATCTTTCAAAGCAATTATATATGACAAAGGCTCGGCTATAAGTTCTACGCTCTCTTTTAACACGTTAGATGGTACTTGATCATAACGAGCTGATTTTTTCATGAAAATTGTTTTCCAATTCTTATTATTTCTTCTTTGTTTGAAAAGGAGACACGTTTTTGTGGTGCAGCAGAACCTTGCTGTTGAGTCGGGCTTTATCTTATTCTTTAAAATAAGATTAGGAGGGGGGCTCTACGAGATTTGTTAAATTAATTTGCTGATAATTTTTGTGAGTTTTGACATGTGGGTAAAACTTTTTTGGTGTTTATTTGCTTTTGTGAGTTCTCTTACAGTGTGCCAAGTTTATTTCTTCTTATTGTTGCTTAATTCAATTTTTTGCAAATATTTTTTTTTATTATCTCATTGATGTTGAATTTTTGAAAGTTTTATTTACTCATTTGTTCAATGTCTGTTTGTCTATGGTAGTGTTTGTAGTATAATCAGTTGGTTTATTAAAGCCCCTTAATAGAAAAGAAATTAATATATTTCATTTTTTATGTTTTTAAATATTATGTTTTGTGCTCGCACTACGTGCTGTTGAAGGGGTTTAAAATGATTGTATAGTTTTTGTTTAGATTTAATCAATATCAAGTCGTGAAAACACATTAAATCAAAAATTTAATTAGAAACTTCTATTCGCAAAACTTTAATTTAGGTGGTAAATTCATAAATAATCATGAGCGAATCTACGTCTAGAAAATTAAGGCGCAACTTCTAGACTTCAACTGCGGAAGCTTAATCGAACTATAAATTAGAAACCAATTTTTTTATTTAAGAATGGCAAATTTTGATGGGAAAATAAGCTAAAGCGAACAAAACTTTTTTTTCTGGCTTTTACAGCAACCTTTGTTTTTTTTTTTTAAATTTTTTTATGTTCTGAAATCTGCCAAATAATATTTAAATTTTTTGTGTTTGTTAATTAAAAATTAAAGTTTAAGCTACTCTTAAGAAGGGGCATAATACTGATAGGGTAGGTTAGTGAAAAGTCCAATCCTTCTTTAAAATTATTTACAGCCTACGCGTTTCGAACTAAACGTTAATCATCAGGGCTTAGGATCCTGTGTTGCGGTTCCTAAGCCCTGATGATGAACGTTTAGTTCGAAACGCGTAGGCTGTAAATAATTTTAAAGAAGGATTGGACTTTTCACTAACCTACCCTATCAGTTAATTAAAAAGTTAATTAAATCGTTTAACTTAAAAAATATTTTTTATTTATTTTATTATATAGTTATGTTAGTTTGAATTCAAGCGTTTTACAAAGTAATTCTAATGTTTATACAATTTATTTTTGTACAAAGACGTATTTACGAATTAGATGATACCAACCATATCTACTAAAAATGATTAATCTAATGTATATAAATGAGTTTCAGTTGATTTTTTTGCAGTAAACCAATTTTATATTTTTAGGAGTCTTTCTTTAATATTTAATCTTTTGTCGTGGTGAATTATTGCAGTATTAAAAATAATTACATATTAATAAAACTTTAATGCCAGATTGGGCTTCCTTACACAAATTCCTTGATTAACATGCAGCCATCTAGCTTGCGTTCCGCACGTAAATATGCTTCAGTGGATTGACTTGTCTAGCACAACGCCATCTGGTGTCGCTCGAAATTAGTTCGCTTGAGTAAATAACAAACAAATCGGGAGCAATATTAGAGAGTTTTAAGATATCTCATTGCCAAAGAAAAACACTGATCTTATTAGCGATAAGGATAAATTTACGGAGAAAATTCTACCTTGTCTTTTCTAATTACCGAATAAACTTTATGGATATATTAGACGTTGTAGACCTTTGACTTTTCGTGACGTTTAAAAATTGTTAAATAATTCGGGTAACTTACCCAAAAAAACGCCATCTTTTATAGCCAATATATTCATTTTTATAGCGAGTTTTAATTTTTTATTTTGGCCAGTTATATTGGATAAAAGAAGCATAATAATGAACAAAATAATAAAACTAATAAACTAATTAACGGTCACCCCGTGAAACACATAGAATAAATCTGTGAGACAATTTAGCCTTCTTCAATCCATCTTCCCCAATATCTTCCAGTCTTCTCTGACTGTCGCCGTGTTTGTTAATCTAGTTCTCGCTTGTTTCTTAAAATTGTCGGCCTATCTCATTTGCGGTCTCTTCCTAGTTCTTTTATTTTCCAAAGGTCACCAGCCTAAAATACATTTGTTCCATCGATCGTCTTTCTGTATGATATTATGGCCGGCAAATATCTATTTTAATTTTGCTACTTCTCCTCTGACATCCCTTACTTTTGTTTTATTTCTTATCGATTTATTCCTTATTCTATCTGTTAGCTTTACATGTAGCATTTGTCTTTTCATTTATCTTTGTGCTTTTGTTTTCTTATTCATGTTTGATTTTGTCAGTGTCCAGGTTTGGGATCCATAGGTAAGGATACATTGGTTATACAGTTTTGTTTTGAGGTACTGAGGGTATTTTTGAAGATGTAGTTTAATTTACCAAATGCTGCCCAGGCCAATCTTACTCGCCTCTTGATTTCAGCTGTTTGGTTTTCATTTTTGAGCTTAATAATTTGTCCCAGGTATATCTATTCCTATACTTGTTCTATTTTTTTTTTGGTTTATTCTGATCGTGAAATCTTTTTCTGTGTTTGTTATGATTTTAGTTTTTGTATAGTTCATACTTAAGTCTAAATTTTTAGCTATTGTATCCAGCATTTTTTCTTTTTTGCCTGTTATTAAGGCGATATCATCAGCAGGTGGTTCAAGTATTGTCCGCTTATTTTGATGCCTGTTTCTTCCCTATCTAAGTTTTTAAAAACATCTTATAGCGCCTGGTTAAATATTTTAGGGGATATTGTGTTACCGCTGACACCTCTTGTTATGCAGATTGGCTTGGTTCCTTCGTGGATTTTGATTGGTGTTGTTGCTTCGCTATATATATTGGGTATTAAGTCTGTATATCTGTCTGCTAGTAAATAAAGATGCTTTTACTGTCCATCGTTCAATGCTATCGAAAGCTTTTTCAAAGTCTATAAACGCAATATATAGTGTTTAGGATTTTGTACTAAAACCTTTGTACTGTGTGATGATGCGATGTTAAACTAACTAATAGCTACATGTAAAATAATTTGTAGAGCTAATGGGAACTACAACTTTAAGGTGTTCTTCCTTTAAAAAACTTGGTTATGTGGCCGTGTTAATGCAGTTACTTTGTGTTTTATTTAAATAAATAAAAAATATGCAAGTTTTCATACATTTGTAAAACATACATACATGATTAGGCAATGGTGTTGGCTGAACTCAACTGATGGCTATTTTGCTGTATTAGTATATAAACCTGATTACATCTCTGATTTACAAATTTTGACTCTGTATCGAATAAATGAAATTAAATCAATAATAAGGAAACAAATTTTTATTTTTAAAGAATAACAGAGCACCTAAGGGAATATGCCAACCTGTCCGCTTGCAAAACAAATATCTAAATCCCCCGCTTGCAAAAATATTGCTCGTGCAAAAAAATGGCGACACGTAGCAGGATAAATTTTTCAAAATAAACAACGAACGGTAGTTGTTTTATGAACTGAATCCAATAAATCAAAAGGAAACAAAAAAGATTCCAATTTAAACAGGGGGTCATGTGTCTTTGATCGGTAAATTTTATAGAGAGTATAGTTTTAACAGGGAATCGATAGGCTTTTTATCCGAAATAATAATTCATACATTGAACAGAAAAGTCGTACAATTATAAAACTTAATGTAAATTCAATGGATTCATTACGGATCTGATACATTTCTAGCTCATTAACATACTCCACGCTATATCAGCCTTGAAAACAGTTTTTTTCTCTCATAAACGAAAGCTTCTACGAAGGTTTTGATTATAACATAAATTATTAGGAAAACTTCATTTTATTATATTCCGAAAACCCCATATTAATGCGATGATCGGTTAAAAACTTAGTTTATTCTCAATGATTAACCTGTCAAAAAACGGTCATTGACCACAATCCAATCAGCTCATGACAGTATCGAATGATTATACACACACAGACAGACATCGCGACGATATTGCTAAGAGGCCAAAATACAGGGCGTTATCTCAAAATTCGTTGAAAATAATGTCTTGTATGTCCTTACAATCATCTTCGGAAATTTATCAGTTGGTTTGGGAGATAATTGTTTCCGTAATTATCTTAGAGCGATAAAAAAAGTAAAATAAGAAAAAAACAAAAACAAGAAATAATATTTACTGCAAAATGTTCCTCCTACAAAAACTAATCGACTTGCATCCCTTTAAATTTTTCGAGGATTTTTCCAAAATTGCGCATATAATTTAATAAACGTATGTTTTTCACACGCTCGAAAAAATAATTCCTAACTTTTATCAAAAAGTGACACTTTCCACACTTTCTTCTTTTTAATAGTTTACTAAATTTAACGAATTTAGAGTAATAAAATAATTGAAAACTTATTGTAAAGAAAAATAACTGTGTATGTTAAGCTAAAATTTAAAACAAAAAAGGAGAACAAATACCAAATCCGTTGGATAAAGATTTTGTGGGCAACATTTCTAGTATAGTGTTTTTAAATGAGATTGTAATCCTGGTAATACCTCGTTCGAAAAGCATTTTAAAAGTAACATTAACAGATTATTTTTTAAAAAGGGTTTACACCCAAAACTAGGCCAAAAAAATTCTAAAAGCAGTATTCAAAAAAATCGGAAAAGTCAAAAGTAAGCTACTTAATCTAGACTAATATTTTGACCTTTTGTGCTTCATAGCAAATTATATTTCAAAAACCCAAACTTAATGCTCATTAATATAGAATCCCGTAATTAGTGCTCTCTATCGAGAGTTTTAATAATTAAAACTTCTTAATTTAGCTTGAATTTTACAGAATCGTAATTTATCATGGTTTAATGACTTTTTTGCGACAAGGCCAAAGAAAGAATATTTAACCATAACTTAGATAGACCTCCCCTAATGTGGTCCACTCTTTTCTGTCTGTCGCCGTGTTCATTCATCTAGTTCCCGCATGTTTCTTCAAATCGCCCGCCAATCTCATTTGGGGTCCCCTGCTTCTTTTATCTTCTCAAGGTCTCCAGTTTCCAATACATTTGTTCCATCGTTCAACTGTTTGTCTAATATTATGACCGGCAAATTTCCATTATAATTTTGCTACCTCTCTTCTGACACAATTTTTTTTTACTTCTTATTCATTTATTCCTTTTTTATGTGTTAGCTTTACATATAACATTTTTCTATTTATTGATACCTTACCTTATCCACGTTTGATTTTGTAAGTGTCAAGGTGTTCCATTTATAGGTGAATACAGGAGGGATACATTAGTTATACACTTTCGTCTTGAGGTACTGAGGATGTTTTTTATGTTTTTAATTTTTTTTTTGTAGCTTAACTTGTCTCCTGATTTCAAGTGTTTGGTTTTCTTTTTTTAGTTTATTAATTTTTCGCAGGTGTGCATATTAATCTACTACTTCTATTTTTCTTGGTTTATACTAATTTTGATACCTTCATCTGTGTTTGTTATGATTTATGTTTCAAGGTAGTTCATAAAAGCCAATCTTTTTAGCTGCTCTATCCATTTCTTTCAGCATTTTCATCGTTTATCTTTCTTATCTGTTATTAGGGCGATATAGTCAGCATATTTCAGGTCGTTTAAGTATTGTCTACTTACTTTGATGCCTATTTCTTCTCAATTTAAGTTTTTAAATACATCTTCTAGGACCTGGTTAAGGTTTAGGGGCTATTGTGTCACCCTGTCTCACACCTCTTCTTGTGCTTATGCTTATGCGAATTGACTTGGTTCTTTCATGGATTTTGATTGATAAACTTATAGCCCATCGCACCGACTTTTTTTTCGTTACCTTTGGTGCCTTAAGTGTTCCTTATTACGTCATATTATAATTATATTAAGAACCGCTTTAAGCTAAGTAACGTAAAAAAAGTCGGTGAGATGGACCCTTAAACACCTGATGTAAGTATTAAGTATAATTATATTTACAGGGTGTCCCAACTCAATTCTTTAATTGAAAAATAATAAGTGCGTGGGACAACGTATACAAAGGTATATGATATACGTGTACAAGACAGAGAAAGCAAACCACGAGCAGCCAATGAAAATGCAGGAAGCGGAAGCAATGCTGACTGTCTATCCTTTTTATATGTACTTTTCAATTGTATACCTTATCACTCGCACTCACGATTTCTAGATTAAAGAATTGCAATGGGGTGGGTATTATACCTAGCTAATTTTTCACATTTAGGGTTCAAGAAGTAAAACCGCTTTTGGTTTGGATTTTGTCAGCACTAAAGGCATCCCTCGTGTCGCATAGTCAGTATAATAATCACTTGACAAACAAATAATGGGATAAAAAGACATTTTGTTTTCGTAAATGGGGGATTTTGATAAAGTGCATTATTTGCAGTTCATTAATTTTTAACTTCCTAGCCCGCGTAGCAACGGTTAGAGAAGGTATTATTTTCGATGAAATTTTTTTTTAAGATAACGGTAAAAATGAGTTATTTGGGTGAATTTTGACCTATCTTCGCAATATCGTTAGGTGTGTGTATATTATTTCTGTCCGTAACGCGATAGCTTCTAAACCGCTAAACCGATTTTTATAAAATTTTCACGTAAAATAGTGTTCGACACTATAACGAGCTGATTAGATTTTGGGTGAAATTCATTAATGCTAATGACAGTTTTTGACAATTAAAAAATTTTAAAAATGCTTACTTTTGAACGGAGCATCGCATCAATATGCGGTTTTCGGAATATAGTAGACTACATTTTGGTCAATAATTTGTGTCATAACCAAAAACCTTGTAAGAACTTTAGTTTCTGAAATATTTAGAAAAAACTGTTTTCAAGGCTGATATATTATGGCTTCACTTGAAGTGTGCTAATAGGCTAGGTAGGAAGGTATTAGACCCGTCATGGATCTATTTATCTATCTAAGTTAAATTTAATATTTTTTCTTATTAAAAACACGAAATCAAAATTAAATTTATTTTTCAACCAATTCAACTAATTGACTTACTCCTATTTCGAACCTTTAAATTACTGAAACGTAACGACACTTTTTACGTCTCTCTTATTATGAAAAGTGTATTATACGATTTATTTCACAAGAAGTTTCTGTGAAATTTTAAGACTACTTACTGCTACGAGAACTTTAAACCCTGCAAAAGTCGAATCCGGTCGTCGTCGTCGGTGTTAAATCTCGTAACACAATTAAATTTTAGTGCGAAAGACAGAAAAGCAAAGGCGTCCGTTGGGAAAGCAAGAAGGGGCACACCAACGGTAATTTATAGCTTAAAACTTAAATAAATTATACTATTGTGACTGGCTAGTAAAATTGCCACATAACTACTACAGTTAAGTGCGGTTAGGTTAGTTTATCTTAAAATGCGTGTATATTTGAGATAAGAACTTTCAAAAACTGCTATCGAGAGTATTAATATAGACCTCTATCGGGTATCTAACAGCGCCTAAGTGAAAGTTGCTTGTTAGTTCCAATCCATTCCAATTCCAATCGATTTGGTATTGGAATAAAAGTCCGGAGGTGGGTTATGGCAAAGCGGTGACTGTAAAGAAGCTTATAGGAAAAAAGCGAAAAGGAGAAAAGCGCACACAGGAAAAAGCGCACATCAAATAAAGCACAATAAAAAAAGCGAACATAGTGAAACGCGCAACGAGAAATTATGCCAACAAAATTTACTTTTTTTTTTTAGAATTTTAGCTTAGTTACTTGATCATCTTAACTCTCACAAAAGAAGTGAGTATATACTGAAAATTTGTAAATAAGTGAGTTTGTTTTTGGTTGTGCACCCCCAAGTATTCGAGTAAATTGCAAAAACATTGCAAATTTTCATAAATACACAAAAAAAATTGCAAAAATATAATATTTATCAGATTTAAGTTATCTGAAGTAATAGCTAACATATGTCTTCGGGCTCCTGTAGAACCGCCGGTGTATCCAAAAGTCGTGTTGCAGAAAGAGAGAAAGCTTCTACCAAGCTACCAAGCTAGTCAACTAACAGGACCACTTAGAAACTCAGAACTTTATAATAGTAAACTCAAATCGACAAAAAGTTTAGAGTAACTATTGATCTGGGGGCACGGCAGTGCCCCGCCAAGTTCGCGCGGAAACTGCTGTACCAACTTTTCTTGAAACATTTATTAAACATTAGATAGGTCAAATATGGGCTAACTTTGCACAGTCGTAGACCTTTTTGAAGTTCACAGCCCTTCCAAGTTTCATGGACTTCCATGAAGTAGTAAAAACGTCGAAATTGCCACTCTCTACTCCACTTTCAGACATGCTACAAAGCTGAAAATTGGCAGACTGATAGAAATTATGACCAAACCCTTGAAAAAAATTAAAAAACTCCAAAATTCTGATTTACTCCCCTCCCTTATACATGTAAAGTTATGTAAAAGTAATAATGTTCTTCGGCAGACTGATGGAAAAAATGATAAAACTATAGGAAAGAATTTGGAAACCATAAAATTTTAATTTGCTTCCCTCCCCTATCAATGTAAAGTTATGTAAATGTAACATTGCCCACTTTCAGAAACGCTAGAGAGCTGAGCTTTGGAAGGCCGATAGGAACTATAATAAAACTTTAGAAAAAAATTTAAAAGCCCCAAAATTTTGATTAACTTCCCTCCCCTATAAATGTAAAGTTATGTAAAAGTAACATTGCCCACATCCAGAAACTCTAGAGGTCAGCTTTGTAAGACCGATAGGAACTATGATAAAACTGTACAAAAAAATTAAAAAACATAAAATTTTAATTAACTTTCCTCCATGTGAGTTTAGGTAAAGTTATGTAAAGGTAACATTGCCCACTTCCAGAAACGCTAGAGAGGTGAGCATGATAAGACCGATAGGAACTATAATAAGACTATAGAAAAAAAATTAAAAACACCAAAATTTTAATTTACTTCCCTCCCCTATAAATGTAAAGTTATGTAAAAGTAACATTGCCCACTTCCATGAACGCTAGAGAGCTTAGCTTTAGAAGACTGATAGGAACTATGATAAAACCATAAACACAAATTAAATAACCTCAAAATTTTTAATAAGGCATTACACAAGTTTTGAACAATATTCCGCATATTTGACTACTAAAACTACTACTTAAAACTTAAGTATTATCCAAATCCTTTCAAAAAGCAATGAAATCATATGAAAAATATTTCATGTAAAAAAGCCAAGTACGCGAAAATGGTATTCCGTAAAAAGCATTGAGATAAGATTAACGCCAAGTTCTCCAATGCAAATTTCAAAATGAAAGGTTCTTACTAACTTCTTGTTCTTGGCTCTATATAGTTTTATTTTCTTTCTTATATTTATTTGGTTTTCATATTTTTATTTCAGTTTTGTTATTTCTTTTTCATTCTAGCATTATTCTTGTCCCCTTCCAAAGGTTTTCTATAGACGCCCTTGAAGTAACATAAAAAGTTGCAGACGACACGTCATGGAGGCAAATTAAATTCAGCAAATATTCAGCAAATATGCAGTAAAACTACCTTGTTTGATCATTGCCGTATCCAGCGTGTAACTTTGAGAGGAGAAGAGGAAATACCTAGACTTGTTTTGCATTGAATTTTAGTTGTAAAAGGTTTTTGTCAGTTTCTTTTTGACAAGACAAATACTATACAAATATGAAAATATATTTTCTTACATTCATTAATTACACTTTTTCTACTCTTTTCAGTAATTTTATTTTTTATTTATAATTGTACATTATATTTTTATTTATATTTTATTGGTTGTTTTTTGAAAAACACTTTACAATTACTATATTATATCTAACATGATTTACACTCTCATTGTTAAAAAAAAATATATTGCAGAGCATTGTTAAACTCCTTTTATTAAATTTTTCTCTACAGAATTTTCTAAATATTAAAAACTTGGTATTATAATATTTTACAGCTAACAATAAAACGCAATTTCAAGTTTAAAGTATCGCGTAGTGTCGCATTGTACAGTGTTATTTGAATATTCTGTTCAGAACATGTTATTTAACAATTTAAAGACAAATAGGATTTTATTTTCAGCCAATTTGGTGGAGATTTCGGTTGTTTTTTTGCTTGTTAGGTATTTCTGTTTTTAAAGCGGCAGCTTATTGGATCATTTATTTGATTTTATTTGATTTAATTTGTTGATTCTTTTGGTGCGATTTATACTACACGTACCACCACCATCGCGTCACCATACCGTAAAGGATACGTACAATATTATTATATTAAAAGCAATCGAAGCAGGCTGTAAAAATATTGAAAACAAAATATCTAATGAAAAAAGATCAAATATATTTGCTTGAACATCAAACATCGAAAACTGAAAATATTGAAAAATATTATTTCCGACGGCAAAAGACCAAAAGACTAAGGATCGAAAGACAGAAAATTAAATACATAAAAACTTAAAAGACAAAATTTTGAAAATAAATCATTCGAATTTGTTATATAAAAAAAAAAAGGAAAAATCAAATGTGTCCTAATGGCTTACCTCATAAAATCTGACCTGGCCAGGTTAATCTTTTTAATATACCCAGCTAACATCAAGTTAGGTTTGTTTATTTTTACTTCACCACGTTGCAGCAGATTGCCTTTGACAGTGGTAGTGTCAAATCGAGTGGCCAAGGCTTCATTGTTATAAGCTACTAATTCGGGCAAAAACTTGCATTATAAAAGTAAAAAACGTTATTAAATTTATTATTTATTACGATCTCTAAAGGGAATTTGACGGTTCTTAGAGGAAGCATGTACTATAAGCGTTTTTCTTAATTATGTAAACAATGTAGGAAAATCATACATGCCTGTTCAACTTTCTTCTTTAAATTTATATATTTACTTATTTATAATTATTAAAGAAATATCAAACTTTATTACTAATAAACTTTTGTACTCTAATATTCACACTCTTTAAACTTTTAGCTTTTAGGAACCTTTTGGGGGTTTGTTGTAAATATATTTATTTAAAAACATTTTAAACGTTGATTGAATAAAGTTATTCAATCAACTGTTTAGTTCATTTATTATAGCTGTTTAGGTTTGGGATTTTATATTGATTAAAAATGCCGATTTAAGGGCAATGAAAGGTTTGTGTTTGATGGTAAAAAACCAGAAAAAGATAAAAATAATATTTTAAAACACTGGTAACAGCAACGATAAAAAAAAAACTTTTAAAATTAAAGTAAACTCCAAAAGTAAAGATTAAAATAGCTATGAATAACAAAGATAATATTTTCATACAACGTTAAAATATTTGACAGATTTAACATTTCCCCAGTTAAAAAAACCCTTTTAAATCAAACGAAATGAAGCGTACAAAAACCAACTAAAGAATGCCTTGTAACGATTTTCTTGTGTTGAAACGCTCTAGACAAAGAAAAAAGACACCAGCGCAAGCCAGAGATGCGTCGACTTAGAAAACCGTTACGAATCAAAATTACATAGTTTGTTCTTTAAAAATTAAAAATAGTTTGTTAAATTTGTTTCCAGTTACAAAATATGAATTATTTTGATCTTAGCGACTCAAAGGACAAATTAGCTGAATAAAACTTTTATTAAAATATAGGGATGCTGAAAATCAAAGCCTAAAAACAAGTCGCTGCATTGTCATAAATTTTACTTGTTAATAACCTAGTCTTGCATGTAATTAATACTTGTTGATATCGAAAACAATATTTATTAAAATATATTTAAAAACTTATAAATTGCTAAAATACAATTTATATTCACATCCCGTTTTGTTATAACGTACACAAAAAACATGTAAAAGGTGCGTTTTCAAAACTGCTGAATGAATTTATCTTTTACTTTTCCAATTTTATTGTTTTTTTATCTTTTGTTTAAGCAGAATCTGTTGTCTTTCGATGATTTATAGTTCGAGATCTTTTGTTTTTTGATAATTTCTTTTTGGTAATTTCTAATTTCACTGCAAAAGAAAATCAAAATTTAATGATTATATAGGTAGAAATGTTTCCGCGTAAGTGCAATGGATCTGTGAGTTAGTGGCTCGCTGGCCAGTACCCGTTCAACACTAAAAAACAGTAAAGTTGAGCATGTTATTTATATTTAAAAAAGTTGAAGAAATGGATAAAATACGTTAAAAATAAAAGTAATGTGGTTGCAGTCTTTTGCGACGAGGCGTTAAAATTGCAATATATGTGAAATGGTCGACAAAACTTTTTAGTACAAAAGAACTCGATTTACAAGGCCTGCGGTGTATGAATGCGGACATTTTTTTTTGTGTGCTTATGCGAATTTCAGCTCACACGTGTAAAATATACTATATCTTACCAAAATTAAAAAAGATTTGCTCATTACCTGAAAACAACAAAACGGGTTTGAACATTATCGTACCTGTGCTGGGTTTGGCATTAGTTGATCCTATTTGGAGAGGGTATCAACCACCGGACGTTCTGAACAGGAAATATCCATACAGGAATAAGGTGCATGCGAGAAACAGCGTACGCGGAAAAAAACTGCAGACTCAAAAAAGCACACGCAGTATAGTAGCGCTCAGGGAAACCATACAATGGACATTTTTGACTGCCAAATTATTAGAATTAGATTGTCATATGTAAAAAGGTATCAGATTAGGTTCGTCAGTTATCATAATGGTTATATTTTAAAAATCTTTAAAACATTTGTGATTTATTAAAACATTTTAAAACTTTCAAAATGATTAAAATTTTTTGAATTTAAGTAATATAAATAAATTTAGTTTAGGACATCATATTTTTTACCAAAATTATTCTGCTAGCAGCATAAATGGACCATTAAATTCCTGTCGAGACCCTCGTTAAAATACAGTTCATGTTCTAATATTTGAGATGACAGTTTGACTGTTATAATAACCGGTAGAGGCCAGCGAAAAAAGTTGCCTCAAAAATTATGAAATAAATTGTAGTATTATTGGTTCATCTTATAAAAAATTGGAGTATAAAAAGTTGAAATTTTTTTGAAATACTCGTAATGCCAATATTGCTTTAGAAAGTAGTGTTGCGCAGTGGGCAAATAGTATCGATTTTTTATGAATTCGGGTTAGTATTATCTAATCTAATGTAAAAAATTTAGTTGCTGGCCTTAACAATGCACCTTTTTGCTATCTTCACCCTGTAAAATTACAATACGTTAATCAAGTTTTTCGTAAGTTACTCGACATTTTGGAAGTCTAGGGGCAAACGGACTCCGTTCTGGTTTTAGTGCACTAAAAGAATTATACTTAGGTTAGACATCTGAGCCCTGAAGGGGAGAAAAACTAGAGATATCCCAAAAAAAATAACCCCAAAGTTAAATTCGCCCCGCCTGGGAAAACAGTGTCTATTAAACTAAAAAACAAAGGAAAAAATCGGCAACACGCTAGAAGCTTACCTTCTGTAATTCTGTAGCAGTCCCAAAATTTCACTGGCGGCCGCGGCCATTTCTTGCGACTGGAATTTCGGTCTTCAACCCAAAAACACGTGTGACTTCTTTCAGTTTTTTGTCGGAAGTGATTTCTTCATTCCCCTGTCACACACAGGGTGGCGCTTCAAACTCCCAGCGTGAGCAAAAAACGCGCATGATTTTACCAAAATGATCAGGTGATCAAAAAGAAAATAACTTTCAACAAAGAGAGAAATTATCACCAGATCGGAATTTTTCCCAAAGAGGACTTTACTTTCTTTTTTGAAGCTTTTTGCAGAAAGCCCAAAAATATCAAAACCAACTTTAAGGTTAGGTTTTCCAAAAAATTCAAAATAAAACAATAAAGAAAAATAACTGGCAGCATTAAACATAGGTAGTCTGGTCAAATGTGCAGAACCCTATTTTTTGTTTGCTGGTTTTGCATTTGCAAGTTTTTCCTCTGTGCACTTTTTTCCTGAGAAAATTTTCTCCGCGTGTAATTTTTTTCGTGTGCATGCGTTTTTTATGTGTGCGGATATTTTCAGTGCACTTTTTTTATGTGTACTTTTTTTCCGAGATGCTAATATAGGAAGTCAACAAGAATATTATTTTATACACCCTTTGACCAAACTGTGGAAGCTTTGGCGGTGTAAGGACAATCTGTAGGCCCCTATAGAACCACCGGTGGTATCAACATAATATTAGCAAAGGGAAGACCTAGTCTCGCTTGCGCGTAGCACTTTTATCTTCTCAGTTCAAAACATGTCGGACTGGTTCCCATGTGATTCCTCGTGTTGCAATAGACCAAGCAAGGGCTGCATTAAAGTTATTATAATATCGCAGAAAGTTAGAAAATATAATTTCCATAAAATTTGTAACCATGGCTAATGTAAAAATTTTTTTCGACCTTTAATGACTTGTCCATGAAAAAACGTACAAAACTTGAATATCTATAAAAGTGTTGGTTATATTTCCGTCAAAAATAATATAAAACATGCAGAATTTTGATATACAAGTTTTAAAAATTGGTCTTAAAATTATTTCAATCAACACGTTAAAAAATGTAGAGTTCCAGCGACAAAACTTATATAAATTGATGGTTGAAATACTTATATAAACTTTATTATAAAACTTTTAGGATTTGCCCAAATAGGTAGGATAATTAATTTTTTCAGATCAAATTTTGAGTATATTGAACTAAATTATGCTAACGGTAAACGAATAAAATGAAACCACACTGAAAATATAGAGATATATCAGCTTTATATAAGTTACTTGAAAACAAATTAACAAAACTTACCAAGAACAGCTTAGTTAACCATTTAAAATAGTCATATATCTAAAAAATTGCCAAGAAACTTATCTTGCATGAGAATATAAAAAATAAAGAAACTGAAAAACTTTTTTGAACAAAATTATACCGTTACTGCCTAAAATTTAATTCAATTTTTATTACTAATATATTTTTATAGAGTAGAAAGTAATCTTTAATAATTTTTGAATATTTATAAATTTGACACTTTTATTTAATTAGCTAGTTTTCAAAAAGAAAATTTTGTTTTTTTTATAAAAATTTTTCACTTATAACTCACAAAAACTGCAACAATATATGAAGAAAGACACGAAATCTTTACAGAAAGTAAAATTACTTTATTGTGGAGATTAAAGCTGTAGGTATTAAATCTTTTATTATAATTGGAATGTCCCAAACACTGTGGAGTCCTCTATTCTTGCTGAAGCGAACACCGTCTGTCAGTTTGTGTTGGTGATATAGAATCAATGAGAGTTAATTAATAAAACTTTAGTTTTTATTATAGTATGTGACCATTTTACAAAATAATTCTGACAGAAAAAAAAAGAAACGTATAAATTTGGTAAACAAAGATAAGGATAAATTCAAAGATGTTATATTAAGGACGTTTATTAAGTATGTATGATTGTTATATAGTCATGGGTATAAAAGTACAATTTTTATAAATTGGTGTTAACAAGTTATTACAACTTTTTTTAACGCATTTAGTGCGTTTATTAAGCTTTTAAAATTATCGCCAAGACCAAATAAAAAACCTTTGTTGTTTCAAAATATGATGTAATATTGTTCAAACCTATTATAAAGACAAATGTGCTCATTGGGCTCCTTGCAAATTCCTCCTTCCGAAAAAGCTGTGGTCGCGTATTTTGGCAAGTGACCCTATTATGTGTTTTATGTGTCACGTGGCAAAGAAATTAAAGATATCGAATTACGAAAACTAAAACTAATGAGCATTTAAGCAAAACAGCGAACTACAAACCATCGAATTTAAATTCAAGAACAAAATTAAGTTATTTACCAACCTCCAGTCAGGAAACTTTACTTTTCTAATTTGGAAAATACGCAAGTTTTAAATGGATTATCGCAAAACAAGGTCTGATTACAAGATGTAAGAAGGTGCAGTGCAAAGTTTTGATGTTAGTCATTTTCAATTTCGAGCATAACTAGAAAACTTCCTTCCCCATTCAATATTCATAACAGCTTTGGTTGCAGAAGAAGAAAAATTAACTAGACTAGTGAGTTAAAGACAATTTAAAAAATTACTATGCGCCATAAATGAAATTATTTGTTTGTATGAAATACTTTTGTTTAACGTTGTATATGAGATATAAAATGGACTTTTTGTAGATTTACAATTGTTTTTAAAATAGCAGGGTAAGAAACAGTACTACACTTTTGCACATTTGTCATCAGTGGTATTTTGTAATACATTCGAATATGTTTTTATTTAAAAAATAAATGGATCCATGACGGATCTGACACCTTCCTAGCTAGCCTATTATTATACTTCAAGTGAAGCCATGATAATATATTAGCCTTGAAAACAGTTTTTTATAAATATTTCAGAAACTAAAGCCCATACGAAGTTTTTGGTTATAAAACGGATTATTGAGCAAAACATAATCTACTATATTCCGAAAACGGTGTATTGATACAATGCTCCATTAAAAAGTTAGCAGTTTTTTTTGTCAAAAAACTGTCATTAGCATTAATGGATTTTGACCAAAATCTAATCAGGTGGTAAGAGTGTCGAACACTATTTTACCTGATTTTATGAAAATCGATTCAGCGGTTTAGGAGCTATTGTGTTACGGATAGAAATAATATACACACAGACAGACATCACGACGATATTGCTAGGATAGGTCAAAATACATCAACATAATACATTTTCGGCGTTATATCAAATTCGTCGAAAATAATACCTTCTCTAGCCATTGCTACGCGGGCTAGGAAGGTAATAATTAAAAGCAAAAGGTATAAACGTAACTGACATAACTTTATATTATAAAAAATTTAAACGAGAATATCTTAGTTTTGTGTGTAATGTAGTTGCAACCATTTCAGTTTAGATGACAGAACTTGACTAACTTCTAAAACCAAAAAATACAAACATTGGCTTGGATGCGTTTTAGCCTATGGATGTCGCAGCTATACGTTTTATGTAGGTTATCAGGAGTCCCGTATCGATTCGGCTTGGTTTAAGTACTGATACGGACAAATAAGGATGCTGTTTTACCTCACCTTTTCCATTTATTTCCACAGAAAAAATGCAATACCAGTAATACGCATATTGTTATAACAAAAAGCAACTAATTTATTTCAAAGCAAGTTTCGGTTATTAATAATATAAACTTAAAGTTACTTACTTATGTATAATTTATCATTGTGAATTTACAAAGTTGAAATTTGTGCTCTCCTAAACATTCATTTTCACATGTTACTTTACTTAGTGTCTAAATAGGTAAAAGTAAATAACTAAAAAGAAACATGTTCTCTAGTGCTTATTACTTAACTAACCGATAATCTAGCTTTGGCAGCTAGATTGCTTTATCAGCTGCATAATGATACTTATAATACTAAAAAAAGAAGTAGCAATGCAATAAATTAGACGTAATAAAGTCCCAGCAGTACCAGGATATATTTATTAGAAAACCCAAGATTTTATAAATTATAGTTAAACATTTATTCACATTTTATTTACTGTTTGCTATTTATATTTTATTTAAAAGTTTATTTTTTCAAAACTTTGTTTATTTAAGCAACTTTACTACATTTTTAAGGATTCTAATATCGTACTTCCCTACATCTGATGATTTGCTTTTATCTTTCCTTTGTTTTACCTAAATATAAACTAAACTGAAAATTCTTGGAGAGTTTAACTTTAAGATGAATAAACCGCAAGACAAAAAGAAAAATATTCATATTTGATTTCATAACCATTGCTTTAAGTGTGTATATTATGAGTGGATATTTAGGAGAGTAAAATAATTTTTAATATTTTCATACATATTTGTCAGTCAAAGGTTGAATAGACATTGTATTTGAATCAATCTAATTTTGATTTAAATCAGCCTAGGTGTATATATTTTTTTTTTAATTTTTGATTTTTTTATCTTTTGACATAATACTATCGATTATTGTGTGTTGCCAAAGATGCATGAGTTTTATGTATCTTTGGTGATGCCATATCTCTGGGAGTATCTACTAGTTCGATTTTGACAAAAACTTCAAACTTAGATGTATCTGAAATTTAAAAGAAATATTTACATGTTTAGTAATTTAAAAAAAGATAAAACAATAAATTTTGTCTTGTTAGGGTTTCGCACTATAAATATACCTAAACTGTTCCAAAGCTTTAGTTTTAGATAAAAACAAGAATTTTTTTTTTAATTTAGAAACTGGGATATCACAAATATTATAATTTAATATATTTGTAGTATACCAGCTTCTAAATTAAAAAACTTCTTTTAATATCATTAAAAGCATTTTTGCGTAATTAAAAATATATTTGTTTATGCTTCTGTTTTCAGTATATTATAAAGTTTGCAAAAACGTATATACGAACACGTTTTTCTGTTTTTTTCTGAAAAGATGTTGTTTTCAAACTGATTACAACTTGAATAGACATTCCAAAAGGGTTTTTCTTTATAGCTTTATTGCTCTATAAAAATGCAAATAAAAGCACTAGACAGCTTTAGATAAAGCCAAATTGAGTTGTTATCATTATTTAAAGAACGGATATTGTTAATACAATTGGCTTTCATGAGTTTTATGCTCCTATATATACAGGGTATAGTTTTATATTTGGGGCACAAATAATGACAAAATATTAATAATAGTAAAAATAATTTTGTAATGGAAGAGAATACGAGATTTATGACTTTCTATTTTGACGTTTAAAAAAGTTCAGAATCCCTTTCCATCGTCGTAAATGACAAAACAAAATCGTCCAAGATCAAGACAAGAGCAAAATCGAAGTTTAGTATAGTATTTTATCAAAACTGGACAAAATCAAAAAAATCAATCAAACTGTTATTTTTGGACCCAATACATACAAAATAAAAATGTCTGTTTTTTTCCTTTAATTAGCTTCCCTGTCCTTCTTTTCAGAGGTCGAAATCGGTGTTAAATGAATCGAATCTTTCGGTCAAATAATTGCAAATGAATGCTAACCTACGGTCCAACACTTGACCTTTTGAAAGGATGAGCCTTGCTTAACGAAAATGCCGTATGTTCTACGAGTATAGCAATCCCTATGAAGGTATGGCGTTTTCTTTAGGCATAGCAGTAGAGAAATTGCGCTTAAGTTGCATAGCAACAACACAATCGCTCTTCTTTAGGTGAACGTCACAAGCTAGGTCCGACCCCTTATTATGATTTTGACCTTTTTGATTTGGTCCGGTTTTGATAAAAGACGTTAAACAGAACTTTTATTTTGCTCTTGTCTTGTTTTGAAGAATGACGTTTTTGAGAGTGTCCGGTTATTGATAATTCCGTTTTTAACATAGGAATGTTATGAGATTATTTTTTATTATCTTAGATGATTTTTTATTTGTCGTTTATAATAAACTATGGAGACCCTAAATTCAAAAACACTCTGTCAATGCGGCCGCAATCGTGGTAGCTGTTATAATGGTATGAATCACACCTAATCGCCGAGATAACCATGATCGCTATTGGAATCGCGGCCGAGAGGGTGACAGCTCAGGTGTGTATGTTTACTTTAAGATTGATAAGGACCATACATATAATTTAATTATAATTATTAATAATTTTTAATGACTGCTAAAAAATTATTACTTAAAAGCCGATAGCCTGCCAAATTCCATTGCTTTAGCTTAAACCTTTTAAAAATGAAAAAAAAATTGTGACAATCTATAAAGATTTCATATATTTTTTATTTTTACAATGTTTTCGCTTTAGTTACTTCCCTCGCTATAGAAGAGTATTTTAAAACAAATATAATTTTATAGTATCGGCAGTATTATTGATTTTATTCGAATAAAAAAATTATGCTAAGTTTATGATTCAACTTGTTGCTGGAACCCAGATATATTGGAAATAATTAAAAGTATGTTTCTATTAGGTGTTTTCAGAAATCCGTTTAATAAACAAAAATACTGATATAATAGTAATTTGCAAAATAATGCTGCATAAGGATTTATTTTTTATATTTGGCATGGTAGTACCTTATACACAAAGCTAATTTTTCGTTCGAGGATACTCGGTTTTCCGGCGGCTTTAGAATATAAGATGGCGGCTGCCAAAATTAAGAAAAAAACCTAATTTCCTGTTTTTAAGCCGGATTTACCCAATTTAAAAATGTATTAAAATTTATACCTGTCACTTCAGAATAAAATGGCTTCTTTTTTTGTACGATATTTTCTTTAAAGGCCTCCTATTAAAGCTAGTAAAACAGCTCGTTAAACAGGCTAAAAATAATAATTAAGTTTCTCAGCCGAATAAAGAGGTAATACGTATAGACCAAATTAACTTTTTACTAAAAAAATTCTGAACTTTATCAAGAATAAGCCAGTTTTTATAAATATTTATAAAAAGTTACAATTTAACATTTGACATTTAAGATGTCGACCGAAGTTCAGATATAAAGTTATTTTTTCACTCTTGTTTCACAAAACTAGTGTTGCCGTGTAGTATATCAATTATGACATAAATAGTAAAAACTTATATTTGACCTATATGTAGTAAAAGTAACTTTTATTTTGGACATAGTAGGCGCCATCTTTAGGTCGGCTGAGGAAATTAATTCTTGTGCTAAGAAGGTATAATGAACTGGTCAGTAGCTTTAATAGGAGTCATTAAAACTCATATCGCACAAAAATTAAACAAAATATCATATAAACACTAATTTTTCGAAATATAGCAGCCATTTTGTTTTGAAGTGACAAGTGTGACAATTTTTTTAGAGTTTTAAATTGAGTTGGTCCGGCTTGAAGGGAATCCACTTAAATTAATTTAATTTCTCCTAAAACAGGGAATTTTTTTTTCTTAACTTTGGCAGCCGCCATCTTGGATTCTCAAGCCGGAAAATCGGAGATCCTCAAATAAAAATTAAGCTTTAGGTGTTAGGTATCATCATTCCAAACATAAAAAATATACCCTGTTTGCAGCTTTTTCTTCAAATACCCTACAAATTTACTCAACTATAAGCATAAAAATAAGCAAACTATTACGTTTTACAGATTTGCATTGCAGGCTGACAGTTGCTCTTCCAAAATTGACATATCAAAGCCAAATTTAAAACTCGTTTATCTATATATAATAATTAAAATCGACAGTATTTGTTTCAGTTCGTATTAGTAGCGGTGCCTCCATAAGAGTACATGCGTACGCACACATCATAAAGTATCAATAAACCCTAAAAGGAATTCACCAAAGACTTAATATGAACTAGAAATTAATACCCGGTATGTATGTGTTTGTATGCCAATCATGTCTGCATTTATTGCCATATAAATTCGTTACTACTGAACCGATTTTGATGTAATAAAATGCGTCCTGGTGAGAATGGATTGCTTTTTAAAGATCATGATCAAAATTTATTACCATCTTAAAATTTAAGATGGCGGACAGAATCATAATTGATTCTTCAAAATCGCGTGTTTTTTTTTATAGAAAAGCACTACTTTTCCCCCGAAAAACGAGGTACAGATTAGTAAAATCGGTTTGGTGGTTCTTAAAAAATCTAGTTTTGTTTTAGCCATTGTTTTACAGATTATACGACTGCATTGCCAATCCTGTCCACATTAATTTCCTTATAAACTTATTATTACTGAACCGATCTTAGTGAAATAAAAAAAACATAGTGAGAATTGATCATTCTTTAAAGATTAGTATCGAAATTTGCCGCCATCTTAAAAGTTAAGATGTCGGATAGAACCATACTTGACCCTTCAAAGAATCACGTTTATTTTTATTTTCCGAAAATGATTTAGTTTTTTCTGTTATTTATAGAAAAGCACTACTTTTCTCCCGCTTAACAAGGTACAAAATAATAAAATCGGTAAAGTGGTTCTCACAAAATCTGCCATTTTTATTACAATTATACGATTGCATTGTCAATCCTGTCTGCATTCTGTTTCTCTGAACCAATTTTAGTCAAATAAAAACATCATAGTGCAAACTGATTTTTAAAATCAATTCCCAACCATGATTTTTTTGTTTCACTAAAATTTTTATCAATTTGTACCGCGTTTTGTGGGGAAAAAGTGGCGCTCTTCTATAAATTAAAGAAAAACTAAAACGTTTTCGGAAAGTAAGAATAAACACGCCATTTTGAAGAATCAATATTGATTCTGTCCACCATCTTAAATTTTAAGATGGCGATAAACTTTGATCATTAAAAAAAAACATCTTGGTTAGAATTGATTTCTTTAAAAAGAAATCAATTCTAACCAAGATGTTTTTTATTTTATTAAAATCGGTTCAGTAGTAATGAATTTATAAGGAAATAAATGCAGACATGATTGGCAAGGCAATCGTATAATACGCAAACAATTTTTTTTAGAACCACAAACCGAGTCGAATGAACCTTGTTGTACGTGGCAAGCATGCAGCTTTCCTACTAATTTAAAAAAATAATGAAAACATGTTCGCAACACAAGAATAAACGAGCATCTTTAAAGGGTACAATTTCATTTCGTCCTCCATCTTGGATTTTGCGATGGCGGACAAAAAATACATTTAGTAAAACTCTGATCCATTCTCTGCCAAGTGCAGTTTGTTTCATAAAAATCGATAGTGTAGTTATCATGAAAAAAAATTGTCCGGTTTTTTTGTCCCGCCCAGTATAAAGAGTCCCTATAGAATTTTACAGTACATGAAATCTGGGCCTAACTTGGGTTGTGCTCCTATGCAAAAATTGCGAGGATCGATGCGCCCGCAACCCCGTGATGGCCCCCGCGTGCACGGTTCATATTTATATTTATATCACTTTAAATTCGTCCACTGTGACACCTTGGCGTTATCAGTCAGACCGTATTATTTAGATTTTGAAGATTTCGTAGTTACGAGAATGGCGGATGTTTTTAGTTCTGATAGCATGGATGCGCAATATTTAAAAACAATGCACCTTTAATCGAAACTTCATTTAATTGGATATTAAAGAATTTATTTCAAAAATGGACAGACGCCTTCATTTTCAATACAAAACGTGTTTGTGAAATGTATAAACTAGGTATGATTAATTTATTGTTTATTTGAAAAAACAATAAGAATAGATACGTAATGTCTACCTAAATGTATATGGACTTTTTTAATTATTTGCTTCAAAATATATGATATAATGGCTCACTTGATCGCCTTTAAAGTTCGTAGTGGCACTAAAAAAAAATTTCACCTGCGCCGCACTTTTTTTTGGGTTGCACACCGAAAGTTTTACACCACGCGCCGCCTTTGGTTCGTATAGTAAATAAAATCCTATTGTTGAAAGATTAGCTGTCATATCCTAATGCAAAACTGTCAAAATTCTGCCTGGCACTATTATTGCATGGCTTCATTCCAATAAGTCCCTAGTATGTTTGTTTTAGCTCAAAAGACCTTATTATCAATTCTAATTTAACGAAGGCTGAAGTAACCCATTGACCTAAATACAGTCACGTTTTTCATATTTTCATCATCCCGGCCTGCTAGACGTACTTTACGTCCGTCGTTTTTGCTAATATTGTGCCATTTGCCCTATTTGCATTACAAACTTGGAGACTAGTTTAATACTAATAACGTGCGGCAAAATTAACGAGGAAAATGTGAAAAGAATAACTTGAACCAATTGTTTAATAAATGATTTTTTGAATAACTTGTACAAGAGCAGAATTGAAAATTCGGAATAGGAAAAATCCTTGAAAATCCACCAGTATAAAGAGGTAACATCGTCGATGAGCCACAATAGGCCACTTGAGTCGCAGTGGAGGGGTGACATTCGCACCACTTATAATCAAACCTAACCAAACCTAAGGTCGTTTTAAACAAAACAAAATTTTATCTCTAACTCAATATGGCCGCCCGTTAAAGGCAATATTTTAAAATATATAGGTATCTGTAAAACCACAGAAGGTATTATACATAAAGATAACAAAATCGATTAGTTCTTCTAAGGCAAGGGTTTACCAAAAAGTAAGTGAAGATGACCAACTTCGTTTTTAAATGTTTTTTTTTTAATTGACCTCGGAAATCTTAGGACAACTATTTCAGATGCTTCCCGATTAGCAAAAGACTGTATTTTGTTGGGTATATGGAGTTCCGGTAACAACACTATTTACCAATAATTATTATATTACAAAAATCAAAAATGCCGCGGCGGATTCAGATTGGTGAATTTCCTTATTTATAATCTGATTTGCCTCAAATTTAAAACTTTACGCTTTCTAGGATTAGTTAATATAATTTTTGACTCATGCTTTACAAAAACTAAGATGGCGGATCCAAGATTAAATATTTTCTTACTTATAAACCAATTTAAAAAAAAATTACAAAGGTGGATCAAAATTGTCCGAATTTTCCATGTGTTTACCATATTTTACTATTATAATTTGGAACTTTGGAATGTTTCTAGTGACCGAATATGATTTTGGACTCAAACCTAAATAAAATCAAGATGGTGAATTCTAAAATGGTGAAGTTTGTTATTTACAAAACTTTGACTGAAAATTAAAAGTTTGCGATGGAGTTTACTCGACACAATTTTTGACTCAAACATAAAAAAATAAAATGATGAGTCCAATCAATCGAGCCCTCCTATTTATGCACCGATTCATCTTAAATTCTGTAATTGGGTTTGTTTAAGGTTACTGGGTTTACTGTGCATCAAAAATGCAATAAGAGAGTTGAAACGTATGAGGAGCGGAATGGGACAACTGGACGCCGCCAACTCGGCGCCGCCAACTGGGCGCCGGGCCAACTGTTACATTGCTTAAGGTCATTTAACACAATTTTGAACTCAAACTTAAAAAAAAACAAGATGGCGGATCCAAAATGGCGGATTTTCTTATTTACTAACCGATTTGTCTCAAACTTGCAATATTACATTGCTTGAGGTAATTTAACAAAAATTTTTACTGAAACTTAAAAAAATCAAAATGGCGGATCCAAAATAGCGGATTCTCTTATTTACCAACCGATTTATCTCACACTTAAAAAAATCAAAATGGCGGATCCAAAATGGCGGATTTTCTTATTTACCAACCGATTTGTCTCAAACTTGAAATATTACATTTCTTGAGGTCATTTAACTCAAACTTAAAAAAAAAAAAACAAAATGGCGGATCCAAAATGGCGGACTTTTCATTTATTAATCGATTTTCCATCTAACATAAAAGTGTTATTTCCTTATGGGATAACCCCTTTATTTCTTTATATTTGTTTACCTGTTTTTTAAGCCATTTCTATTTAACTAAGCAATTAAAATCTAAATGTTTTTTCTTTTAAATTTTTCGTCTCTTGGTTTCCAAAACAAAAACAATTGCACCTACCATGAACCGAAAGCTAAGTTTTTTTAGGTATTTTCCACAAATTTCATGAATAAGAAAAAACTGTCTCGGGCCCACGCCGAAACTGTTTTCTATATAAGCCACTGGTACCTACCTTTAAAAAAGAGGATGTCATTGATGTCACTTTTTTTGAGAAAATCATTGTTTTTGAAATTATACGAAAATGTTTTATGAGACAGAATATTGCATTTTTTTAGAACAATAAGTTGGTAATTTAAAACAAAAAATTATACAAAGCTTTTAAAAAAATAGTAGGTAGGTACCATGTTTTTAAAAATTATTAAGATGCAAAAGTATTTCGTTAGTTCAGAAATGACAAAAATTAAATTTTTTATAAACGTAAAGTTTAGTAGTTATGAATGAAGAAAACAAAAATTGTTCGTGGCTAAACGGGTATAGAAAGATTTTGTTTCTCTTGTCTATTTCCGTGGGCAGCTCGAAAGCTGTACACTTACGGGAGTCCAAGATCACACCATTAGATCGTGGACCCCTGTCGGTTTACAGCTTTCGAGCTGCCCACGGAAAATACAAGAGAAACAAAATCTTTCTATACCCGCTTAGCCACGAAATGTTTTTTAATTTTTTTTACCTACTCTGTCGATCTTTTTAAATCTAAATTTATTTTTTTTAATGGTTAATTTCGTAATAAAAATATCTCTATAACTATACGATTTGGAATAACTAGAAATGGCAGGTTGACCTCAAGCAATGTAATATTTCAAGTTTGAGAGAAATCGGTTAGTAAATAAGAAAATCCGGCATTTTGGATCCGCCATTTTGTTTTTTTTAAGTTTGAGTAAAAAATTGTGTTAAAAGACCTCAAGCAATGTAATATTTCAAGTTTGAGACAAATCGGTTAGTAAATAAGAAAATCCGCCATTTTGATTTTTTTAAGTTTGAGTAAAAATTTTTGTTAAATGACCTCAAGCAATGTAATATTTCAAGTTTGAGACAAATCGGTTGGTAAATAAGAAAATCCGCCATTTTGGATCCGCCATATTGATTTTTTTAAGTCTGAGTAAAAAATTTTGTTAAATGACCTCAAGCAATGTAACATTTCAAGTTTGAGACAAATCGGTTAGTAAATAAGAAAATCCGCCATTTTGGATCTGCCAATTTGATTTTTTTAAGTTTGAGTAAAAAATTTTGTTAAATGACCTCAAGCAATGTAATATTTCAAGTTTGAGACAAATCGGTTAGTAAATAAGAAAATCCGCCATTTTGGATCCGCCATTTTGATTTTTGGATCCGCCATTGTTGTAATAAAAAACGTAAATTGTAGTGTTACCAGGTTAACAAACACTACAACTACCAAGATTCAACAGTCGACTTAATGGATTTAACTTTACTTAACAAAAACAAATTTCAAAAAAATTGCGTAAAGGATTTTTTAAAGATGTTTTTATATAAATAATATATTTTATTTTTCATCTACACATTTTATCAAAAAAAAAATTTTTAGTCCGGCGCCGAGTTGGCCGGCGCCCAGTTGGCGGCGCCGAGATGGCCCACGGCCCAGTTGGCCCGGCGCCCAGTTGACGGCGCCGAGTGAGTCAAAACTAGAAAATGAGAATAAGTAAAAAAACTTTTAGGTGAAACGGTTTTATTTTGAATCATCGGTGCCCATTCTTAGATTACGTAACGTAAAGCAACTCTTAGCTGTGTCAAGGACTAGAAAATAATAGACAGACCTGACTTACAGACTAAAATATTTTCAATCATGTTTATGTCAAACCATACTAATACTAAATTAAGAGAGAAATGGTAAAATAGTTGTAGTCAAGGATGTCTAACTAGGTACTAAATATTTAGAAAATAAAGAATTTAGTTCAAAATTTTTTATTCAACCTAATACCTATATTAAAACAATAAAAAATTAACATTAAAAAATAAGTATAAAGTAAATGTTTCTGTTTAAAACATTAAGCTGGACACCTTTAGTTATTTTTTAGACCATTGCGACGAGTTTGTGCGTTAAAAAAAATTACCCCTTATATTCAAGTGAATTTGTTTTAACCCTAGATCTTATGTCTTTTATTTTCAAGGAAATAAATCACAAATTTCTCGATATTAAAGCAGAATTTCAAACTCAAGTAAAAATATAGACGTTTATTATTATTACTATTATTATTTAATATTTATTTTTCACGGCTCTTACGGGCTAAGCTGCAAAAAAAGCGCAGGGCGTGCCTCTAGACACAGGCAGATAAATTACATTTTAAATCGTGCTTTGACTTCGGCAGATTGTCCTGCTTTGCTGAAGCCACTCGAGGTGTGCCGAAATGATCTTGGAGACATGGTAGGCAGTTACTATGGGATGCTTCATGTTCTCATACTTTGGCTAAGTGATACTTGGAAAAAACTTCAAAATTGTCAAGTGCGGCATCTATTCATGCAGATGATAAAAAGCGAAACAAATAAGGTGAACTTCTAGATCATATATGTTTTTGGTTCCACTTGCCGTGGAGAGTTTTAGTCCTTGGGGTGATAAGGCTAAGAGGCTGGTCCTAGATATAGCCTTAAAAATATCCTCTGACCAGTCTCACAGCTTCACTACCCAGAGAATAAATCTTGCGATTCGGACGGGTAATGCCGCCTTTTTGAAAATGTTTTATTTGGGTATATTTTGACCTATCTTAGCAATGTAGTCGTGATGTCTGTCTGTATATGTATCTGTGCGTATATTATTTCTTCCCGCAACATGATAGCTCCTAAACCGCTGAACCGATTTTCATAAAAATTTTAGGTAAAAGAGTGTTCGACACTCCAACTAGCTAAAAAAATAATTAACTTTTCTTTTTAACAGAACATTGTATCAACATGCGGTTTTTGGAATATAGTAGACTACGTTTTGTTCAATAATTTGTATTGTAACCAAAAAGTTCGTGGGACCTTTGGTTTCTGAGATATTTACAAAAAGCTGTTTTCAAGGCTAATATATCATGACTTCACTTAAAGTGAGGCAAGGCAAAAAGTGACTTAACATAGTCTGGCTCTGGCGTACAGATATATATTAGGAATATTTGATACAAGTTGCATAATACATGAATAAAGAAAAAAATATATATTTATTTGTGTATCAGTAAATTCTCTAAAATATGAATCTTTAATAATCCCTCAAATAATAAGCAGTCAAATGCAAGTAATTCTCACCAAAATAGGTACCAATGATAGTAGTAGTATTTAAATTTTGCCATATTTTAATACAAAACAATTTTCCCTGAACTGCTGGTTTGGTGATGCCTTAAGGGAGATTCATATAAAATATCCATACAATATTTGTGCAAATTAATGTGTTCAAACCCACGCAACCTCGCAATAAAAAACCGTGTCTCAATTATTAAAAAAACTTAACTTATACAAATCTACTTTCGATTTCTTGTAATTTAATAAATTAAAAAACTGCTAATAGCTCTCCTGTGTAGAATTTTCGAAGCGCTTAATTTGAAAGCAATAAAATTATATTTTTTGTTCGTTTGCAAGCTAAAGCAATTAATTTTAACTTTCACGTAAAAAGATGGGAATTAATGAAAAGCAGTGCCAAAACAATTTATCATTCATTTCACTCACAACGAAAAAGTAGCACTCCGATTAAACTGAGGGATGTGTTATTATTTTTGGAAAATTAATTATTTATGTATTTTATAGACCTCATCCATTTAACAATCCGTTATTCTTTGTTATATACAATGAAGAAATAGTAGTTTATACAACTATTGACTTAAACACTATTTTTTTAAAAGAGAGCAAGGAAAACCTTATTTTAGCCACGGCTTGTAGACCAACAATTTTTTTTTATGACTCCATTTAAAAAAATCAATCCAGTAATAATATTGGTTTACGGATATAATTTTTGTTAAATAATAATAACAGTTAAATGTTTGATGTTTGATTCTTTTTGTCATACCTATGCGAACTTTGGCATTCCCCAGATTTCTTAAGGCAGAGAAAGAGGTGTGTCAAATGCAAAAAAGTAGGTAAAGTGACGTCATTATTTGCAACGGGAACCGCAATGTCTTTAATTTCATCACCAAATCTACCTTTTTGGGCTCTACCGTTTTTACTTAACAAGTAGTATGACCAATGAATACATAGAGTCGTGTATTCATTGGTATGACCTATTCAACAGCAGTAAAAAAAATCTCATGAAATGACGTATCTATGTATTTTTTGTTAAATTATAAAAACCAAAATGAAACTAAGTTTTTAAGTAATGTTGTTAAATTTTACAACATAAATTCAACAGCTAAAAATTTCGCATCTCTTTGATCACAGGTACAAAATCTGCGACAATTTTAATACAGCTGATTTTTTAATTTTCGCTTTTTTGAGAAATTAAATTAAATGCTAGTTACGTCGGTACGTGAGGTAGGAGACGATGTGATGTATTGAAATTCAATATGCGAAAATCGATCATTTAGGTCAATCGCGATTGGTTTATTTTAAATATAAGTAAACACACGATGTATTTGCCTGGGCCTGATGGATTTTTTTCAGTGTACGATGCCTATGGCATGTCTTTCGCGACAATCGATTTTTTTCAAAAATGGTGTGAGATTTATAGTGAAACACCTTGAAGTTATCAAATATCGTTTTATGGCATTATCTTCAATAAAATTTAAAACGTCTAGACTTCGGCTCAAGACAAAAAGCTTATTGAATAAATTTAATATATTTATTAGTTTAGTTTTTCTACTTTCCAATCTATAATACTTATATTGTTTGCTGTGGTTGAAATGCGATAAGAGCAAATATTGGAAATATCGAATAAAAATAAATAATAAAAATTGTATTTTTAGTCAGTTTTGAAATAAAGAATATATAAATCGTAGATTGCTCTGGGATAAATAAAACATATTATTTTAAAATTTAGATGTTAACTCAAAACTCAGATGATGAAGCTGGATGAAGAGTCAATCTTGGTATAACCAGACCATGGCATGGTATAATTGAAAGTAACACTAAAAATGCTGTACTCTTTCAGAAAAGAAGTAAAATTCGAAAAAAGCGAGGATACGAAATCTGATGTCATCGAGTTCTTTTTTTCTGGTGGTCATCAAATTAGATTACTTTACAAACTCGTCCTTTACATTTGGATATTGTAATCCAGATATGATAACATGTTTGTTTATGTTTTTAATAAATTAAAATTAAATGCGAAGTTGCATTATTTTGTAGGTGTAGGTATCATACAAATAATATTTTATTAACTGGAATAAATTATACCATATCTGATTTTAATTTAATCCTTTTCATGATATTTGAGAGTCTTTCTATATAAACTTCTTGATCATCAAATTCATTGTCATCCAGGCCTTTGTATTTCCCTGTGTTTTTCTTGTAGGTAATTTCATCCATGTGTGTTTTATTTTGTATGATTTTTTGCAGTTTTAATAAACCCTTCTTCACAATCATATTTTTTCGTTCTAGCTTGTCTTACACAGATAAACTTTTATTAAAACTAAAAACTGTTATTCAAATCAGCTGAAACTGTTAAAAATTGCCACCTTATTCGCTTCCTCGACTCATCTTTCCTTGAGGAAACTTTATAAAATGAACACGCTGAGAAATCTCCGAGGACGCCTTGCAAAAAGCTGGCCTTAAGGCTCGACTATAAATTCCATCCTTTAAAAAATATTTATAAAGAATCTTCTGGTATTTTTTTGAAAGAATACAATCACACATACACCATACAATCTACAACAAAAATACTCACATTTACAAAAACGGAAGTTAAAAATATCATCAACCAAAAAAGAAAACTTAATATAAAGCTAAAAAAATAACATGTTTTAGTTTTTAAAACATAATCTTATTACGGACCCTTGTTAAACTGTGAAGGCCACTTTGATGTCTTAAATTAAATTTAAATTTAGTTTTCATCGAAATGTTTTATTTTTTTTCGCAGAATCTCTATTCAGATTGCCGATCTGTACAAGCTATTTAAAAAAATCAACTACCTGGAATTTTCAAATCATGGATTTTTTAAAAAACAGTTTGTGACTTCCTGGTTTCTGTAGAAAAATTACAAGTATATCAAAAATGAGATATTTCTGTATCTGTCTGTCCGTTGGGGGCGGTAAGCAGGTGAGCACAGCGTCTAAATTACCAAAATCCTACCAATCACATAATTTTTAGGATATCTTTTTTCTGGTTTTTAATATAGATACCCATTACTATTAGTTTAAAAGAACTTGTAGTTAATGTCACCTATAATATATGTACAGCTGATTAAAAATCAACTGATACGACTCTTCAAAGTACTTTTTCCAAAATTTGAGGAGTATATTCGAAGCCACCATCAGCTTTATCAAACCCTCAATATTTTAACAATATCAACACTGTCAATGACAAGTAAAAATATAATAACATTGTCATCAGTTACAAAATAATAAATATAGTCCTTGCCATACGCAGTTACAATTTTATGACATTTCCAACCCCTTTATTTATCATATGCATACTGACAACAACAAAAAATAAATGGATCCATGACGGATCTGACACCTTCCTAGCTAGCCTATTATCATACTTCAAGTGAAGCCATGATAATATATTAGCCTTGAAAACAGTGTAAATATCTTAGAAACGAAAGCTCCTACGAAGTTTCTGATTATAACACGAATTATTCAGCAAAATATACTATATTCCGAACAGTGTATTGATACGATGCTCCGTCAAAAATTTAGCATTTTTTAAAGTTTTTATTTGTGAAGAAACTGTCATTAGCATTCATGGATTTTGACCAAAATCTAATTAGCTCATGAGCGCGTCGAATACTATTTTACCTGAAAATTTTATGAAAATTAGTTTAGCGGTTTAGGAGCTATCGTGTTTCGGACAGAAATAAAATACACACAGACACATCACGACGATACTGTTGGAATAGGTCAAAATACATCCAAATAACACATTTTTGGGGTTATCTGAAAAAAAATTTTCGTCGAAAATAATACCTTCTCTAGCCATTGATACGCGGGCTAGGAAAGTAAAAATTTGAAAAATGGCATCAATTTAAGTTGTTTTTATCTGTGTTTTTTTTTGTCAACCTACAGTCAGCATCGTTTTATTCAATGACAGCTTTACCTTTTATTTTATACCAATATCAAGGTCTGTAAAGGATAGGTTGCCTGGTAACTTCCTGGTCGAAGCGGCGTGAGAGGTGACAGCGTGTCATTTTGAGTGCAACGATTTGATCAGAGCCATTTGTTTACATATGTTTTTAAGTATTTTGAATCTTTGATAGGTTATTTTTTATACTTGTGGCGTTTTTTTCGGACTATATTTATTTAAAAACCATAAATAGTTGTTATACTTTACTTATACATTCTACTTGTAGTTATTTTAACGAACTAAAAGCTTCCCAATAAATTTTGCTTTTGAGATATTTGGTATGAGGTAAGTTTTATATTTGAGTTAGTTGATTTATTTTATGAATATTGTTATTAGAGACACTTTAAGAAAAATAACAAAACATATTTACATTTAAATCAATAAAGGAACACAAGGAACTTGACGATTTCCTAATATATTAAATGCTTTTTATTTAAATGGGCACTCCGGGTGACGTCATTTCCCGCTTCAACAACTGGCTATGATTGGTCAGAAAGTTACCAGGTAACTTATCCCTACAGACCTTGTACCAATATGACATGTTTACTATTTAATATATTTCTGGTTAGGAAATATGTTTATTTCATGTCAAAGTCACAAAAGTGTTACTGCGTATGGCAAGGACTATAAATAAATAGGATTTAATCCCATACGATCAAAGAGCTCAATGCCAAAATTCAGTGGCGTATATATGGGGGGGGGCTGGGGGTCCGACCCCCCTCCCCCCCCGAAGCTAAGTTTTTTTTAGATATTTTCCACACATTTCATAAATACAAACATAAAATAACATAAAATATGGGCTCATGGGGTCTCGGCCCCCCCCTGAAACTGTCTCGGCCCCCCCCAAAAACTTTTTTCTATATACGCCACTGGCCAAAATTGTTACTAATTTGGAAAATGGTTGGTCCTTTCTAGCGGTAGCCCAACATTTTAACGTAAGCCAAACAACAGTTTGTTTTGTAAATAAAAGATGGATAAAAGAACAATCACTTAAAAGGAAACAAGGATGATGTGACAGGCCAAAAGTAAGTCAAGTTCGGAAAGATCACGCGCTACTTCGAGTACTCTAAAATGACCCTTTCGAGAGAGAAAGAAATGCAAGAATTTTTTTACAGTTTCCAGACAGCCAAGCACCAATTTTTCATAGAATTCAATCAAACCTCAAGTGTCAAACTGCAGCAAAAACATCGATCTTACTTTTCGCAAAGCTAATAAAGATGTTCAATTCAAAATTAAATTTAATTTAACAGAAACAAGCAAGTTATTTCTCAAAAAAGACCAAAAATATATTCCTAGCTGGTTTTATCAAATTTTATTTTATTTATTTTATAAACATGCAAAAGGAAATACACAGTCCTCTTATGGTACGTCATATCACTACTAGAAAATGTAAATGTCAATCCGATTTTGAATAATATAAAATATTATAAAACAAAAAAGAGTTTTTCCAGTCGTCTCAGATTTTTTTGAAATCAGCTGTTTATACGTATATTTTTAAGAAGTATGTTTTACTTAAATCACATTGGGCACAAATAAGGAGGTTCCCTCGAAGCTGACTATTAGCCTCCCCCTCTTAGACGAATGAGCATGATATCAGGGGCAAACTGACCGACTATGGAGCGCTTATACTTTTAAAACCAACCAAAACTTTTACATCTGGTACCATTTTTCCCGAATATTTTTGCTCTACGGTTCCTTTTTTGTTTAAATTATTTTATTTTTCTCTGGCGGCACAATTTTTTTCTGGGCGCCATGTTTTCAACAAGTACCTAATTTTTAATAAAAGTAGTAATTTTTTTTTATTAAAAACTTTTTTCTGTGGTGCCATTTTTTCCAACAAGTACACAATTTTTCTAAAGTTTTTGGTTGTAGAGCCATTTTTCCAAAAAGTACCTTAGATTTCTGGGGCGCCCTCCAAAATGGCCAACTATCTCTCATCATACGTAAAAAAAAATTAGAAAATAAGGTTCTCGCGGGCGCCCTAAACATATTTCTTCAAAAAGGGTAACAAGGGTTCTCAGGCTGTTAGAGAATGCATTTACTTGAAAAGGCTATATTGTAAATAAAAGTGTAAGTTTAATTTTTATTTTGTCTCGTTATTTCACTGCTGTATCTAGTATATTATTTTTGATTTTATATATTATTCGTCAACGTTTATACTTTTAAAACTAACCAAAACTTTTACATCTGGTACCATTTTTCCCGAATATTTTTGCTCTACGGTTCCTTTTTTGTTTAAATTATTTTATTTTTCTCTGGCGACACAATTTTTTTCTGGGCGCCATGTTTTCAACAAGTACCTAATTTTTAATAAAACTTTTTTCTGTGGTGCCATTTTTTCCAACAAGTACACAATTTTTCTAAAGTTTTCGGTTGTAGAGCCATTTTTCCAAAAAGGACCTTAGATTTCTGGGGCGCCCTCCAAAATGGCCAACTATCTCTCATCATACGTAAAAAAAATAAGAAAATAAGGTTCTCGCGGGCGCCCTAAACATATTTCTTCAAAAAGGGTAACAAGGGTTCTCAGGCTGTTAGAGAATGCATTTACTTGAAAAGGCTATATTGTAAATAAAAGTGTAAGTTTAATTTTTATTTTGTCTCGTTATTTCACTGCTGTATCTAGTATATTATTTTTGATTTTATATATTATTCGTCAACGTTTTTTATCTAAGATTAAATTAATGTGCTTTATTTTCAAAGTGAAGGACATTTCTTAAATTAATCAATTACCACAAAATAATCCAAACTTAGCCTCAGGCGTTACGGATAAGGGGCAACAGATCAGAGCCCATAATTCAGAGAAAGAGGGAATGCGATAAAGAAGATTGATGTCAGAATCTATCTTTTTTAGGACACAATTGAATTTTGTGATTTCAAGAGAGAACTTTACTAAGATTTTACGAAGCTTTAACTAACTTTTAGAAAATAAAACTTATATAGTTTTACAATAACCCAAAACCCAATCATACAAAAATATATAGTAATAGATTTTTTTTTTAATTATTGAATTTTAGCTACTATTATACTTGTTTTACATTGACAATTCTGTGGTAGGAAGTCAAAAGGGGGTAACTCAGATGTAGCAAAGCCTGAGTTACCCCCTTTTGATTTCCTACCACAGAATTATCCCATGGATTTCTTCGTGGTCGTAAAGTTTGAGCTGGATATTAGCAATGTAATACAGAAGACGTCAAATAAATTCGCGAATTTCTTTAAGATATGCACTAATTCTTGCCAAGTTGGAAATTCAATTTTGACTGATTACAAGAACAAGAACAAGAAGGATGTCAAACCATTTTCTTTTTTACAAAAAAGCAAAATTTCGTTCAAGTTTTTACTTATTTTGACATTTGAACCACAGAACACCCATTTTAATTTATAAAAAATTCCGAACCAATTACTGCCAATATATAACTGTTATTTGATCATTTAAAGAAAAATCCTAGGGAATAATCGCTTTAAATAAATTCATAAATTAAATCGACCCAAATCATTCTTAACAGACTTTAAACAAACTGTCTCCTGCCAGAAACTCAGTCAGGTTTCCGCAAAAAAAGGGGTGCGTGGACAATGGGTTAAAAGACGAATAACCTTTGCATTATTTGTCGATTTTAAGCGTGCATTCGATTCACTAAGTCGCGATTTATTATGGGGTAAATTTCACTTCTTCGGAGTGAGTGAGAATCTAATTAATTAATTTAAAAATATGTACCAGGTGGCAACCATGTCTATAAAGTGCACTGAGGGATTTACTTAGGCGTTTGATTTAACGATGGTTGTTTTACAAAGGGAGACATTGAGTCCGCTATTGTTTGACATTTTTTTAGCAGACATTGAACAATTTTTTACTGACAAAGAAGTCAAGGTTAATACTTTTTGTCAATTATTTTGTTGGCTTACTGTGGCGATATTGGGTTTTTATCATATTCTGAAATTGATATTAGGCGCAAAATTCAACTTTTAGAATCATATGCGAACCAAAACAAGTTAACTGTCAACGTGTCAAAAACTGAAATTTTACCATTTTCGAAGGGGGTTCGCAGAACCCTGCTCCGGCCTATCTCAGTTTTCAAGATTCTTGCCAAGTCAAAATTAAATATCTGAAAACATATTTTTTAAAAGACTTCTTCACCTCCCGCTCAATACTCCAGATAGCGTTGTAAGAACTGAAGCAGGAAGAGTAAATATCTCCTTAAATATTTTTAAACAAACATTAAATTGACTTATCAAAATTTTAAATTGGATGATTTTGGTTACCAACTAGAACTACGGAACTCTGACAGCCATTTTAACTTGGCAGTAAAAATAAATGAGCTTTTTCGGTTTATTGACTTTGAGGTGAACTGGTCGCCAGAAATTTCTGCTACCTTTTTTATCTGAAACAAGAGTAAGTACGGAGTACCAAAGACTAGTCTCAAACTCGCATTTTTTAACTTTTTATCCTTTCCTTACTATAAATAAATCGCCAGCTTTAACTGCAAACTTACTCATTTTTATAACTAGAACTGCTGTTCAGCTAAAAGTGTATATTTTTCCACCATATCTAAAACATTATTATCATAATTTTTTACGAAGTTTAAGAATATTTGTGTCAGAATGTCAAGGATTAAAAAACGCTTTATTTAATGACAAAAACTATTAACTGAAAAAATCAAAAGAATTTTTTTAAACTGAAGCTTTAAATTAAATTATTGGCGTCCTAAACAGTAAATGGGAAAAACAAAATTAAAAATCGAAACGAATAAGTAGATTTAATTTGGCATTGCATTTCATAGACAGGTGTATGTGTTTTTATGATGCGTATGCCTAGTTACGCCTCTGCATACAACTTTCAGGAACAGGTCTTTCACAACTATTTAGAATGTATTCAGCAGAAGCTTACGGATCTTGGAGAGCAACCAAAAGGCCCAAAAATATTTTTTTGGTTAAGGTGCTGAGCGGCGTAGTAGGAATTACTCGTGCACTCTTAAGCTAGGTTTCCACTGGAGTAAGAAGAGAAGAATTTCTGTGTTTTTGCTGATTGTTTCGAAAAATGTCCACCAACATTTTTAATAAATTGCCCTGTTTTGAAAACAATTTTTGCTTGTAGCTTCTTGTCGCCGGTTTCCAATTTCAGGAGTAAATTTCAAAGGAAAATCGACAACACGATTAAAAAGAAAAAAATCGATAGGTGAGTTGCACTTGCGCACTTGTCGTGAAAACAAAAAGTTTGTATTGTTCCTGAAAGCTTTATAGGAAGGTTGTCTTTTAAGTTTTGCGTATACCGCTGGAATAAAACAGTAGATAACTATTAAAGACTTTATTGTTTCTCGAAGTACTCGCGCTCAAACCAGTTTTTAAAGCTGTAATTTCACTCGTTTTTTGGTACTGTCAAAATTGAACTGCTTTCTCTGGGGATTGAAATCCTTGACCATCTTTTTTTTTGGAAAAGATTAAAAATTCGACGTTTGATGGGTTAAAAATTCATTAGTTTTTTGTGCTTGTGCGAACTTGTATTGTCTTGGTGGACGATGATTCGTTGTTCGGGGTTCGTTTTTCGAAGATTATCGATGACTTTCGGCGAGCAAATTCGATCAGTATCGCCCTCTATGTTCCTATATACAAAATATAATAAAAGACAGCCCTCGTATGTACGTAACAAGAAGAAACAAATCGTAACAAAGAGTTGCTCAATGTTGCTTGAATAGCAGAACAAATGAGTAAATAACTAACTTTGGTTGGTTCAATGAAAACAAAAGGTTTATAAAGTAAAATACACTATTTGATCGCTCTCCGCTAATTTTTAATAAACTTTTTCTCTTTATGACCTACTTTATTTGATGCCAGGAGCCATCATTCTAATGCAATGCAAAGAAACATATTCAAAAAGAAAAAAGAGAATTGTTAAGAAAATCTGTTGAAATGTGCCACTAAGGCATTTCGATGGCCTAACTGCAATACCCCGTATCTAACATTTTGATAACTTTTAGATTATTTGTGATTGAGGCAAAATGAGCTGGCTACTTTCATGGTGTATAATGATATAAGACATATATGCGTGGGAAATCACAAATATAGCAAATATTTTTTTTTCTACCCAATAACCCTATATGTGTTACCTAAACTGTTTTTCGCTTTCCCTGTAAAGTTGCATTTTATAAGGTTATAAAGAATAAATTATTATTTGGTTTATTCAGTTATTTGTTAAAAAATAAAAAAAATTATAATACTATTGCCTCCCGCTATTATATCTTTAATAGCTACAGAACTTTTCAATTTTCTTAAAAATCATATTGATATTGTACACTGAGAAAAATCGGTCAAAAAGAATATCAACCTGAATTTTGTGTGCTTGGAAATAATTAATAAAATTAAACTGTTTTAAATATTTGCATTATTTTTTTCGTCCACTTAGGCTACATTTTTTCATAAAAAATTTAAATAAATTATTTGGTCACCTAGTTTAAATAAAAGCTTTATTCATATTTAATTTAAGATATATTTTTTAATTTTTAATAGAAAATCTATTTGTTACTTAAATTTAATGTATGACATTATAAAACTTCCTGAAACAAATGTTTTAACATCAGAGGCAACAAAAACTTTCGCACGGTACATTATCTTTTAGTTAAATCAAAGTGTAGGACCTATCTGTTCATCAGTTTAATAATTGATACGTCTCGCATGCGGGTACAGTATAAATATTAAACTGATTTTTGGGAGTTTGTTTTTAAGGAAGCAGGCGTGGTGTCCACTCGAGAGAAATGCTCTATTGAGAGCTGCTCCTATTTATTCTCTAGAAAAGCTCGACACGCACCCTAAATTACCCATATATAACTTTAAAAAAAGTTCATCTACTATTTAATAAATAATATATTTGCGTTTAATATAATTTGATCTACTAAGAACTAGAGTCCCTGTATGTTGACATATTTGGATATATTAATATATCCATATATGTCAACATACAGGGACTCTACTAAGAAGAACAAATAAAGAAAACAAAATAATAATATTTTGCCTATTTGTTTTAATTGATTTTTCTACTTACTTTATAGTATTTTTATAATAAATATTCTAGGTGGATCGAAATATTTATTCTAAATCTATACCTTATCTGTCTTCCATTTGTATGTAGGAATGTTGGCTGTTAGGAAATGTCAAATACCTATAATTTATTTTTGCATCGTTAAATTTTTCGTTTGTTTTAGAGCTTCCTTGTATGACAGTAAAATACCATTCTAGTCCAAAATACGCCAACGTTTTTTTTACTTCTTCTACAATGATATACCGGACATTAGATAGCCCCATCAATGCTTTATTTCCATTTTTCAATTGTATTCGGCGCATGCATATCTACATATATATGCACACCTTTCTATTTGGATTTCCATAGACTCAAACATACGATCAATCGGAGGACATTATTCACAGGCAAAATTTAATGCTGCTCGACCACGATATAGTGCGGTAACGCCATAACGGCCTGGTATATATAACATGTTCTAAAGGGCCCTAAATTTCCGAAAATCATTGACTTGAATGGGTTTATTAGACTATTATAGGAACGAGACGTATGAAATATTTTGCACGAGTTGCCAAATAAACAATATTGCGGTATTCTTACACGCTACGGAATTTACGATAAATATTAATACCAGCAACAAAAAATGTTTTATGCCTGTTTTGTTATAGTAGACTAAATTTATAGGGTATTTCAAGACTGCAAAATGGGTATTTTTTTTATATTTGGCCTGGTAGTAGCTAACACCAAAAGCTAAATTTTCATTTGAGGATCCCCTATTTTCCGACATCAAAATCCAAGATAGCGGCTGCCAAAGTTGGGAAAAAAATGAAGTCCTTGTCTTAAGAGAAAAAATAAATTAATTTTGATAAATTTATTTTAAGTGGGACCTACTTAATTTAAAAATATTAAAAATATTTACGCTTCAAAACATGATGGCGGATATAATAAAAAAATCGTTTTTCTTTAATATTTCTTTTATTTTTTGTGCGATATTTATTTTTAATACTTTGTATTAAAACCACTGACTAGCTCTTTAAACCTCTCGAAAAAAAATAATAAGTTTCTCGGCCGACACAAAGATGGCGCTAAATATGTCAAAAATAAATAAGACCTTTATAAGATGTAGACCAAATAAAATTTTTACAATTTTTTTTTTAAATTTTATCAACAGTGTGCCAGATTTTGTAAAAATGTATAAAGAGATTTGACATTTAACATTTTAAGACGGCGACTGAAGTTCAGTTAAAAAAGTTATTTTTTTGTTCATGTTTGACACAACTAGTATTGCCGTGTAATACGAGTATATCGATTTATACTAAAAAGGGGTCGCCAATTTTAAATATTTCATAATAAATAAATTGTGTCTATTATTATCCAAGATGTCCGCGTTCAAAATATAAAAACAACAGTACCTTTTTTTTTGGTAATTTTTTTTACCAAGATGTGTAGTTTTATTTTACTCTTCATCAGTTTTAAACTATATTATACAAAAACAATATAATTTATTTATTAGCTCACACTACTACTATATAAGTAGTGTGAGCTATGGTGATCCTAATTTTTCTGAGAAAAAAAAAGTTGCTCCGATTTCAAATTTTTTTATATATCTTTCCGTTTCAGATGATTTTGAAACTTTTTTGTTTTGCTGTCTGTCTGTCTGTCTGTCTGTCTGTATATCTGTCTGTCTGTCTGTATGTCTGTATGTCTGTCTGTAACGACCAACCCGCATAACTCAAAAACCGCTTGTCCGATTTTAATGAAATATGGTACCTAAGTTGGGTCTTGGGCCGTGATGGTCCCATTTAAAAATGAACAAAATCCACCGCACGCAAGCCAAATAAAATGGTGGGGGTAGATTCCAAAAATTAGAGTTTATGTGAAAATATGGCGTGTGTGATATCAAACGAAAGGTAATTAAGTCTGGAGTTAAACAAAATGAATTTTAGTTTGTTAAAAAAAAAGGTGGGGGTAGATGTCAAAAATTACAGTTTAAGTGAAAATATGGCGTGTGTGATATCAAACGAAAGGTAATTGAGTCTGGAGTTAAACAAAATACATTTTGGTTTTTTTTAAAGGGTGGGGGTAGATTTAAAAAATTTGATTTTAAGTCAAAATATGGCTTGTGTGGTATCAAATGAAAGGTAATTGAGTCTGGAGTTGAATAAAATATATTTCAGTTTTTGATTATATTAGCTCACACTATAACTATAGTACCTAGTGTGAGCTTAGGTGCCCATAGATTGGCAGAGTATTTTTTAATAATGATGTTCGAGACCATCCAAGCTACGGGTAAGTGCGGGGTCATTGATCAGCTTAATAGCTCATTTTTGCACGGTGTTCAAAAGCATTAAGGTATGTTTGGGTGCCGCACTCCATATATGTGAGCAGTACTCCATAGTTCGAAACTGGGCTTTGTAGAGTGTCAGCAGTTGGCTTGGTGTATACAGATGTCTGGTACGAAATAGCACCCCAAGCTTTTGGGACGCCCTTTTAGCTATATCTGCCACGTGACTGTGCCAAGACATGTTGATCTCTGCAGTGACTCCTAAGATGTTCAACTGGCTCTGCAATGTGACAGCACTTCCAGATAGCATGATGTTTGGCTCACTGGTGCTGGTCTTTTTTGAAAACAGGGCTGCTTGCGTTTTCTGCGCGTTGAACTGTACAAGGTTTTTGTTGCCCCAGTCCTCTATTTCCTCCAGGTCGTTATTTATCTGCGATATTGGAGTTAGTCTAAGATGATGGAATTCACGTGCGGAGAGACATGTGGGGGGTATGATTGAGGAGACTAGATTATCATCATCTGCAAAGCAATGAAGTGGATTTACTCTTTTATCTATGAGGTCATTTATGTAAATCAGAAGTGTTGGCGAAAGGATTGCTCCCTGTGGCACACCAGCATTTATTTGGTAAGAGTTGGAGTTCTGACCATCCAGTGCAACATAAGTGCAAGGTTTCGGCGACAATCCCATTGCTTTGAGCTTGTTGAGCAGATTTTCATGCCAGACTTTATCAAATGCTTTAGATATATCTAAGGCAATTGTTCTTGTTTCACCCCGCAACTCAATCGCTTTTTGCCATAAGTGAGTGACGTATGTAAGTAAATCGCCAGTTGACCTATATTTTCGAAATCAGTATTGCTTGTCGTTGATAATTTTGTACTTTTCCAAGTACTTGGTTAGGTGATTGTTCACAACTCTTTCCATTACTTTTGATATCACCGGAAGTAGAGCAATTGGTCTATAGTTTAACGGATCTGTCTTTTTCATTTGTTTGGAATGGGTTGTACTGCGGCAGACTTCCATGTTGATGGATATACTCCTTGCCTGTAAGATAAATTGAATAATTTAGCGAAACTTGGTGTGAGTTCATTAGCACAATTTTTGAGTACTATCGCGCGAATGCCCATTGCTTTGTTTGTATCCAACTCTTTAAGGGATTTTTGTATTTCTCTATGACAAAAGGGTACCTCTGGCATACTGTGGGAAACCCTTTCAATGAACGGTGGAGTTTTTCCATTTGGCATTGTTAGGTTTCGGTTGGAGGAAAAAATTTTGGCCAGCATATTGGTTTTTTCCTACGATGTTGTGGCCAAGTGATTATTTTTATCTGTAAGTGGTGGTATGGATGACTTGGTGAAGTTTGATCCAACAGCTTTTGCAAGAGATCAAAAGGACCTAGAACTATTTGGACAATTCAGCAACCTGTTTTTTATTCTTTGATTATATGTTTCTTTGGCGGCGTCAATAGCAATTTTGCAACTATTTCTAGCTTCTATAAATTCTCTGTGGTTTTAAGCAGTTTGTTGTCGTTTCCAAAGGTTAATCGATGGTTAAGCGCACAAATGTTGTAAGTGCAAAATCGATAATTTTTCAGTATTGGAAAAATAAACTTTGACTGTAAATAAAAATACACAATTAACACATTTATGAGATTTAAATAGATACAAATCCATGCTTGATATAAGGAGCAAATTCTTCTTTTGGACTAAGCATAATGAGTGAACATGAAAATTCGGTATTTGATTCGTAGTTTACCATTCAAAAGTCCATATGCAAAAAAAAATCACTTAACACATTTGTGCGCTTAACCATTGATATGCTCTGTGTTTTTCTGTACAGCCGTTTGACACGGGCTGTTGAACCAAGGTTTTGCATTAGCTCTGCGTTTTGTTGTATGTGGGATATATGCATCCATTCCAGATAAGATTACTTTTGTTATTTCATTACAGCAAATAGTGGGATCAGCTGTTTTAAAGCAAACCTCTTGCCATGGAAAATCCAGGTAAAACTGTTTAAGGTAATTCCATTTTGCCGATTTATAGTGCCACATTTTACGAGGAAGTGATTGTTGGCTTGGTGGTATGAACATTTCGCACTTTGTTATTATAAGTTTACGATCGGATGAACCAAGTGGGGGATCTACTTGAATTGTCTACGAGTCAGGATTTGTAGTTAGGAACAAGTCTAAAAGCGCTGCAAATTCACCCCTTTCTGAGATACGGGTAGGTTCATTGACAAGCTACGTTAGACCACAACTTATGGCAAAAGCTTCTGCTTCCCTGCCTTTACTATCTCTTTTGTTGTGGTGTTTTAGCCAGGGTATATTGTGGACGTTGGAATCGCCTAAAAAAACAATTTTCTCATGTGGAAAGTTTGACTGTATACTATCACAGTTTTCGAATAATATCGCGAAAAAGTTTTGGTACTCGGTGTTACTTGGCGGTCGGTAGAGGCAGCAGATGAACTTGGTCGATGACTTTGAGGTGAATTTTACCCATATGATATCGAGGTTCGCTGGTTCTAGCTTCTCCTCTTGAATGAAACACACATGAAAGGTCATTTTTAATGTACAGCGTGTCCCATTTTCGATGGGATTAAATGAGAAACTCGGTTATTATTAAAGATATTGATTTTCTGATTGCACCTTACCGTGCTCTTTTTTTGAGCCCTTAAAAATGGCGTAATCAGATTTTTGCTATACCCCGTAGTTTCGCTAATACAGGGAGTTTTTGAAAAAATTGTATTTTTAATAATCCCTTGTATCTCGCTTATTTTGCGAGATATTTTTATTCTGTAAAAACCTTTTCATGGCAACTTTTTTAGAAGAAAATAATGACGTTGTCAACTTTTTAAAATATTGTTTAGTTTTTGAGATATGGTATTTATCATAAAAAAATTAAATACGGACCTGGATTTTTTTTATTACTATTTTGATTGATTTCATGCTAGTATTATCATAAAATAATAAAAATTTTAAAATCTTTTGTTTTAAGGTAAAAGAAAAATATTTAATATTTAAAAAAAAATTAGTCCGAACCTGGATATTTTCAACATAAATATAAATTAAAAATTGCTAGATAAACATTTTTTAGTTTAACTGTTTTGATACTTAGCATATTAAAATGGTTTTACGTTAATTTACAGATTTATTTGAAACAAAGTCTACAAAAAATACAAAAAAAAACAAATTTTAAAAAATAACTAATTTTTCTGATTACCATTATGTGTAAGACATTGTTGGCATTTTTGAGTAATTTTTCTTAACGCATTTTGCACAAAAATATTTCTGCCATTTAAATATTGGGATTTTGTTGCTTGAATGAAGCAGTCAAACATATCACATTTTTCAAAATCTGGATATGGTCGATTTCTAGCCAGTTTAAAAAAAATGACAAGTAAAATGACAATGTCAATTCCACGCTTTTGTTTTGTAAATTTCATGACCTGCTGTGCTACCATCAAATAATTAGTATGATATTATATTTGTAACTTTTTAACGTTTTTTACTTTATTTATAAATCTTTTAATTATCATTTCAAAACAGATAAACTAAAAATCGTTCAACTAGTGTGTCTTGCAATTTTTAATTTATAATTACGTTGGAAATTTCCAGGTTCGGACTATAATTTTTTTTTTTCAAATACTAAAAATTTTTTTTAACCTTGAATCAAAAAAATATTAAAGTTTTACCATTTTAAGGTAATAATAGCATGGAACCAATCAAAGTAGTAATAAAAAAAATCCAGGTCCGTATTTAATTTTTTATGATAAATACCGTATCTCAAAAACTAAACAATATTTAAAAAAATTGACAACGTCATTATTTTGCTCTAAAAAAGTTGCCATAGAAAGGTTTTTACAGAATAAAAATATCTTGCAAAATAAGCGAGATACAAGGAATTAATTAAAATGCAATTTTTTCAAAAACTCCCTGTATTAGCGAAACCACGGGGTATAGCAAAAATTTGTTTACACCATTTTTAAGGGCTCCAAAAAAGAGCACGGTAAGGTGCAATCAGAAAATCGATATCTTTAATAATAACCGAGTTTCCCATTTAATCCCATCGAAAATGGGACACGCTGTACACATAGATTCCAAAATTATGTCGAAATCGGTGGTGTAGGTCATAGCCGGGATAAAGATAGTTCACAATAGGTGTTTTTTAGTTTCAGTGAGAACAAGGATGGCAGGTCTTTGTTCTTCAAGATGTTGGTAAACTGAATTCATGTTTGTACTTTATCCTCTTATATTGCTAAAATCAATTCTGAGTTTTTGGTCTTCTTTTAATATCTTCACATGAAGGACCCCCAGGATCACCCGACGCCCGGAGATCCGAGTGGTCGTGTATTTTACCTCCGGAATATTTTGATCCTGGAGGCGCCTTCATGCTATCTGTTACTCATTGTTGAAACCGGACTGCCAGCGCAGTAGCGGAACGTGGTGATACCACTTAGCGCTACTCAGTTTTGGCATGGTTGTATCTAACCGGTCGACGCCCAATGAGTAAAAGCGTCTACCACCTACCAATGTGTCACGTATCGGATATGTCACGAATCGGATGATTTGATTGAATTGGCCATATTTTACTTAATAGCTATATCCATTGATATTGATCTAACTGTAACCTTTTAATAAGCAAAGTTAAATAATTTTTCCTAAACTATCAGAATCTGATGTCAGAAATGACATATGTATATATATTCTTGCCAAACTTTTGACATATGCTTTTTTTTAAAATAAAACACCCTGTATATAATTTTTTTAATAGATAGGGTATTCTTTTTCTGATTTCAAAAATATATAATATGTTAACATTTAATCCAGCCGTTGTTGAATTATTTGCATATTTAAAACCTGATTATATTTTTTCAGCTTTTTTGGACTTTTAAAGTTATTTTAAAATTCCAATTCAACAGCCAACGTTTCGACGCCTTCCGCGTCATCCTCAGGGCTAAAAAACACAAAGAACGTAAGTAGTCTAATCAAGAACAACAATAAGATTTAAAAAATTAAAATAAAATTAAAATTATTTATACAAGTTAAAAAGGTTAAAATTTAAAAATCAATAAAAAAATCTATAAAATTGGTTTTAAAATTTTTTCCTAAAAATTATAAACATAAATATAGCAAAATAAAATGACAGGTCACAATATTCTTTAAAAAGCACAGGAAATAGATAACATAAAAGACAAACAGGTATCATCACAAAAAACAAAAACTAATAATAAATACATTTTAAAAAAATATAAAAGCTATTATAGATAAGATATCGCATTTAAAATGCGATATATTTTACAAAAACTTTTTTTTTTAAAACAGCGTCAGCCGTGATGAGTGAGTACTGCTTATCCATATATGATTTGCATTGGTATGGTAAAATAATCAAATTAATTTTTATATATTTATACACATAGATACAGGTGGGTCAATACTGTTGTTTATATAATAGACTGACTATGAGAAAATGACTAGACTTGATTATTTATAATATTACAGTAAATACTACTTAAGTTGTTGGTGTCTTTATTAAGGTTCACATTCGGTTTGTTTGTCGTAATATGACACATTTCTAAGAACAGCCTTTTTTGAGAGTTAGACTGATTATCTAAAATGGAGGTAGACTGAAAATTAAAATGGCGTCCCGTGTCAAAATGGTGCTTGGCTAGTCCTGTTTTTGGATTATTTGAGTTTGTAATATTACAGTCCATTTTGTGTTCTGATATTCGGTTTTTTAGATATTGTTTTGTCTGACCTACATAGCATGAGTTACAGTTATTACAGGGTATTTTATAGATTACGTTACTTAGGTATGGTTTCTTTTGGTATGGTTTCTTTGACTTGTCAAAAAAGATTTTTTATGGTTTTAGTGTTGTACTGTTAGCTCCCGCTAAATTTCGCGGTTGTTTGTAAATTTTAAAACCACACAATTGGATGACGAACAGAGTACATTTTTCGCGCATTTGGAGATGCGCACCAAGAATCAGTGAGATCCTTTCTACCGCCTCGAGAAAATGGCGTGTTAATTTACTTTCTCCAACTATTTCAAATTTCTACACTTGAAAGTGCTCGATTTTGGTGTACTGAAGCATAGAACTAGAAACTTCAGCCTTTCAGCTACGTGGTGCCAGCATTAGATCAAGACAGGGGCCCCTTGGAACGTGGAGAAATTGGCTGCAAACTGGTGAGTGCTTTGTTTCTGATTTCCGTTGTGTGGTACCAACAATTAACCTATGGACCTTAATTATTTCGTGATTTCATATCAATATATTTATTTGTTTGTTCGCGCTTTCATTAATTCAAATATATACAGTCCACTGCAGTTATCGTTTTTCTACCTGCGGGCAAACATGTACGTAGCAACTTTAGTATTTGGAGTGCAAAAGTTGCTTTCTTAGTGGTTCAGTAAGACCTTTTATGTATGGTATTTTAAAGTATTTTTTAGTTGGTAATGTAATATTCTATTGTTTATGTGGGGTTTTTGGTTTAAAATTCGATTTATAAAGTTTTTAGGATAATTATTAGCTAGAAGGTTTGTTTGGTTGGTCTATATTTTGTTTCCAAAAACTTTCATGTGCCAATTTATAAATTTTATTTTGAAACTGTTTAATTATATTTATCTTTTGGTGAAGCGGATGAGCTGATTGATAGTTAAGTATTCGGTTTGAGCTAGCAGGTTTTTTATAAAGGTTAAGAATTATTTTATTATCCTCTTTTATAAGAAGCAAATCCAAAAAGGGTAGTTTATAATCTTTTTGTACTTCAAAGGTGAATTCAAAGTTATTGTTAATAGAATTTAATTTGTTTAAAACTGTGTCAACTTTATTTTTTGGAACTGCTGTGACAGAATCGTCCATATATAGATAGAAAAATGGAATATAAAAGTCTAAGTGTTCAAGAGTCTTGGAAACTATATAATCCATAATCATGTAGATTGGACTTATCGGAGCACCCATAGGGGTTCCAAATTTTTGTTGGTAGTATTAACCTTCAAAAACAAAATAGCTACTTTTAAATGTAAATTTTATGAGTGTGCAAACGTCTTCTTTTTCTATTTTTGTGTGTTTAGATATTTCATTCCAATGCAAATCAATTATTTCTATAACAATATCCTGTGGTATGTTAGAAAAAAGAGATTTAACATCAAAGGAAACTAACTCGTAATCATCCGGGAGGTACAAATCCTTCAATTTATTGGCTACTTCAAAAAAGTTTTTATACTGAAAATGATGTTGTAGGTTATTTAGTATATTATGCAAATATCTTGAAATTTTATATCCAGGACTACCAACACAAGAAACTGTTGGCCGCAATGGTCTGTTTAGTTTGTGTAATTTAGGCAGGCCGTAAATTTTTGGTGGTAAACTATTATAGGATTGAGTTTTTTTGCCTCCTGGTTATCAATGTAATTCTTAGGTTCAAGCATTTTGATTTTGTTGTTATTTTCTGTCTGATATTTGTTAGTTGGGTCCCTTGTAAGTTTATCATATGTTCTATTGTCTTGTAGTAATTCGTACATTTTTTCTTGATATTCATTTTTTGTAACTATAGCCGTGTTGTTACCTTTATCTGAGGGTAGGTCCAGTAAGTTTGGATTTCCTTTAAGGAACTTTTTTGTTGTACTGTAGTCTCGTTGAAAACTGTCAAGTTTATTATTGTGTTTGTTTTTATGTTTATAGTTAGTGATAATATTCGTACACTGTGATCTACATGAATCCTTCTCTACGATCTCAGCGTTATTAATTATAGTGTATTCAACGTCAGCCAACAATTGAAAAACGGGAAGCTCTTTAGTGTGATGGTTTACAGAAAATTTAGGTCCCAATTTCAAGATATTCATTATTGATTCAGGAATAATTTTATCAGTTGTGTTTATTATCCAATTATTATTGTCTGCAGACAAAGATGTGTTCAGGCCTTGAGCGCTCCTGCTCCGATATATTAACTTATTAATTTTATTAATATGTTTAATCCTTAACTCATGGCTAATAATCCATAGGCCTTAGTGGTATATCTTTGAGCCAAAGTGTTAAGCCTAAATCATACTGTTGTAATCTGCAGAGTTTTTTTTTTAACTGGGTGGAAAAAAAAATATGCCACTTTAGTCAAACTCAGTATGTAGGTACGTGTGCACAATAGATCCATTTGTGGTCGCAGTGCATGGAGGTCCAGTAGGGCCTGCCACCACTTTCGAATACATACTCCTTAACTAAAAACTAGATATAATCACATTTACGCTGAGTTAAGGAGTAAACATATTAATAAGTTAATATATCGGAGCAGGAGCGCTCAAGGCTTGAACACATCTTTGTCTGCAGATAATAATAATTGGATAATAAACACAACTGATAAAATTATATAATAATATTCTGGGTATGTACATAATAGCTTTTATATTTTTTTAAATTTATTTATTATTAGTTTTTGTTTTTTGTAATGATACCTGTTTGTCTTTTATGTTATCTATTTCCTGTGCTTTTTAAAGAATATTGTGACCTGTCATTTTATTTTGCTATATTTATGTTTATAATTTTTAGGAAAAAATTTTAAAAACAATTTTATAGATTTTTTTATTGATTTTTAAATTTTAATTTTTTTAACTTGTATAAATAATTTTAATTTTATTTTAATTTTTTAAATCTTATTGTTGTTCTTGATTAGACTACTTACGTTCTTTGTGTTTGTTAGCCCTGAGGATGACGCGGAAGGCGTCGAAACGTTGGCTGTTGAATTAGAAATTTAAAATAAAAGTCCAAAAAAGCTGAAAACTACCTTTTATTATAACATCCTTATTGTTTATTTAGGTTATTAAAATGAAAATATTTTAAAAACGACCGGGCCAAATGTCAACATATTATGTACGTTTGAAAACGGAAAAAGGAGCTCTATCGTTTAAAAAATAAATAAATACAGGGTGTTTCATTTAACAAAATAAAATATATGTCAAGAATTTGACAAGTTTTTTACATATGTTATTTTTGATCAGATTCTGATAACTTAAGTAATAGTTATTTAAACAACAAGGTTTGAACACGACTCTTTGCACACGATCGAGACAGTTTGGTTTGGTACAAGTCGAAGGAGTGTGCAAAGAGGTTTTCAAACGAGTTTTTTACAATATTTTTTATACGACTGCTAATAAAGAAAGAAAAATCAAATTTTAATTTAACTTGTTTTTATTTCCGACATTTTTACAACAAAACTTTAAAAATTCAACAATTTTTTGACGTATCTAATCAACAAAACATACGAGCAGTGACGGTTGCTACGGAACTAAGCCAACTTATATTGATGGGTGACAACAACAAAAATCACAATGACGGGAGACCCGTATGCAGAAATGACATAGGCGTGCGCAAAAATGACATAAGTGTGTACAAAACGTTTTGCACACAGCGTGCGCAAAATGCCATTTTCAGATCGTGTTCTCCGTGCGCAAAACCCCCTTTTACAAGACAGTCGTATAAAAAATTATTTAAATTTACTTATTTAAACGTTACTGTAATATTGAATAAATTGATTTTAGTTGAAACAAAATCTTTCCATGCCCGCTTAGCCACGAAAAATTTTTGTCTTTTTATTCACGGGTACTCTTTACGTTTCTAGCTTTATAATATTTTGGCCGATTGGGGAAGTAATATATAAATAAAAAACTGCTCACTCTATAACGAAACCTTGGTGAAAACAATGTGTCTGAAGCAGGCGGAAGACCAATAGTTTATAATAGCCACTGTGTATTTAATTGCAATAATTTTAATAATTAGGAAACTGCATTTTGATTATAAACTTTACAAATAAAAATTTTACTTTTAGTTACGTTTAGTTTGAAATGGCGTTGAAATTGAAAATCTATTTTAATAAGATATTCAAACATTTTTGACATCAATAATTTGCACTAGTGCAAATTACCGATAATTTGCACTAGCGCTAAATTATCGCCGAATTTTGCTTTGATTGGTCAAAATCAACAATTAAAATTTGTTATTATTTAATTTAAGAGACAGCATTTTTACATTAAATTAAAGTTGCCACCCTGCATATACCTGGATACATTTCCATAATACTTTACACGCCATTGCAGTATTTGCTAATCATCCTTGTGGATTATCTATGCTTGAAGTGAAGATTAACGAAATTACATGCTGGGCTATTCCGGCTTTAAAAATGACCGTTACGAATTTAGCTCATACCATATCAGAAGTGATTAATTATTGGTGTTCGGTCTTTAATTTATTGCTGAATAAAAAAAACAAAAACCATCTAAAAGCAGCAAGGTCTGTGCTTGCTCAGACTCATTAAAAGAAATCTCATTTCAAATTAATAAATTATAAAATGTTTAATATTTATTTTAAAATTAAAAAGGAAATTTTGTACCAAATTGGATTACTTGGGATAAACAAGATGACAATTTAAAAAGGATTCACCTGGATTTTCTCGAAAACTATCAGGAAATTAAAAAACGCCGAAGTTTTTGTAGCACAAACACCCTTCGAGGAGTATACATTACTTCTATATTTTGAATAGGGACAGTGGGTCTAGTGATACCTTGTTTTGAAGACCTTTTGAATGTCCTTACAACCGTGTAAAAATTTCAAAAATCTATCCATTAGTTTTTGAGATATAGATAGAAACTTTCAAATTTAACATGGACAGATAAAGTTAAATTTAATTAGAATTTTATATATTTCGGATTTAATTTTTATTTTATCATTCCTGTTAAATTTGGAAATTTGAAAGCAAATATCTCAAAAACTAATGGATGGACTGTCGAAATTTTTACAAGTTTGTAAAGATATTCAAGAGAGCCTCAAAAAAAGGTATCACTAGACCCACTTTCCCTATTCAAGATATAGGGGTAAAGTATACCCCTCGAAGGGTGTTTGTGCTAGAAAAATTTTATGATAGCCAAAAAATGTACCCCTTGCGAACAAAATCGACGTGTTTTGGCGGTTTTTTAATTTCCTGATAATTTTCGAGAAAATCCAGGTGGATCCTTTTTAATTTGTCACCTTCTATAGAGATTCAGAGATTTACATTTGAGATAAGTTTCTTAAGTCTTAGTTATGCTTCAATCGATATAATTTCTTTTTAAGACATTAGTTTTTAACCAACACTTGCTTTTCGACTTTCACTTTAAAAATATGAACATATTCATGAAAGTGTTTCATCAGATATCTCAAAAATAATAGGTATGATTTTTAACGAAATTTGATATATCTTTAGGATGCGTGTACATTTGAGAGAAATACTTTTAAAAGCTGCTGTCGAGAGCATTTCTTAAAAGTAAACACATTTTGGAGAGTAACTCTCAAAAATATGTCAATTTGCTCTTGTTGATGTCGATACAACATTTCTTTTGAACCCCCCTTATTGTTACTGACCCTGTCTATCAACTTAGTTATAAATAAACTACTTTATTTTAAATTTATTTTAATATTCAATTGTAAAATGTCGCGCCATTTCACCAAAAATTAAATGTGCCATTGAATTAAAACAAAAAACATAAATTGAAAATTGTTGTTATTATTCGTGTTTAAAAAATGATTTTTGATGTTGACATATCATATTAGCTGGTAAATCTGCTAATGCAAGGTAACTGGGTCAATTATGCCAACCCTAAGATAAAACGCCAATATAGTTTTCCACATTTTCTTTTGTTAATAAATTTATAAATTATACTAATATATTAATCTGGTCCAATTCTACTAAAAAGCCTCGATGGTCATATTTTTTTTATAAAAACCATTTTTAAACTGCTGCACATTAGGCAAGAATTACTTATTTTATAATAAAGTTTTTTCTTGCCATCTTGTATTTCAAATGTGGTAGTTTCTTATTTACCAGAGGGTAAACATATCTTATACATGGGCATGTTTGAACCGGGTACCTTATATTGCTAACTATTGCATACACATTTTTTCCTGGGCCAGTTAAAGTTTGTAATGAAAATAGATCTTCATATTAGCCTCCTTTTAAATATATACTTCTACTATATAAGTAGTACTATTCAAAGATAAATTGAATAGAGTAAACAGAGTAAATCATTTTAAAGAAGACCTCGTTAGATTCTAAACTTTTGTATACCTACTTACATTCTTTAATAATAAATCCCGTATACTGCTAAATATTTGAAGAGCAATTAAATCTACTGGATAACTAAATTCTATCGAGTCGTCAACTTATTACTTTAAAAATAATTTTCTTTTCTTAAATTTCATTTTCAAGCCTTAGTCAAGTATGCCAAAATACAAAAGCTCTTACCAATTATTTGTTGCTAGTTTGTCGATATATTGCAGCTTTTAAAATCGGATTTAATATTTTTGCAATGTTAGGCAATATGCATCCGCTTAAGCCCACTCCAAAGGCTTATTGCGGTATTATAAAGTTTGCTCGCAACACGTATAAAATCAAATGAGATTTGTAAAGCCCTATTTACTTTTTATTAACCGCTGTCATAAATTATTATTGTATTAGTGTCCACTGAAATTTGCATATGCTGCGGTGGAAAAAAAGATCTGGGAGGAAAAACCGTGTATTGACATGATTTGGTACCATAGTTTGGAACAAACGCTAAACGAGTATCGATACCTACAACCCTCCCGTGATATTTCCTATCCGGTATCACATTTGCATTTTACCCCTGCAATGCCATACTCTAGGTCTTCATACTACTACTACTACTATGCCGTGGCGGATCCAGGGAGGAGTCATCCCCCCTTTCATACATAAGACTTATTTTTAGCTCACACATATACTATACTATAGTAGTGTGAGCTATGGTGATCCTAATTTTATTGAAGAAAAAAAAGTTGTTCCGATTTCAAAATTTTTTATATATCTTTGCGTTTCAGATGATTTTGAAACTTTTTTGCCGCGCCGTCTGTCTGTCTGTCTGTCTGTATGTCTGTCTGTAAAGACCAACGCGTATAAATCAAAAACCGCTTGCCCGATTTCAATGAAATTTGGTACCTAGGCTAAGTCTTGGGTGGAGATGGCCCCACTTAAAAATGAACAAAATCCACCTAACACAAGCCAAATAAAAGGGTGGGGGTAGATTTAAAAAATTTGAGTTTATGTGAAAATATGGCGTGTGGGATATCAAACGAAAGGTAATTGAGTCTGGAGTTAAATAAAATACATTTTAGATTTAAAAAAAAAGGGTGGGGGTAGATTTCAAAAATTAGAGTTTACGTGAAAATATGGCGTGTGTGATATCAAACGAAAGGTAATTGAGTCCGGAGTTAAACAAAATATATTTTAGTTTTTGTTTTTTTTAAGGGTGGGGTTGAGTTTAAGTCAAAACACGGTTTGTGTGGTATCAAACGAAAGGTAATTTAGTCTGGAGTTGAATAAAATATATTTGTTTTTAGTTATATTGGCTCACACGTACACTATGACTACAATACCTAGTGTGAGCTTAGGGGCCCATACATTGGCAGAGTATTTAGTTTAGCAGCATCGCTGATCTAAAATTTGTCACAAATTCTACTTAATTTTTAAAAAATATCTTATAAATCTTCTTTTGAGACCAAATTTTATACCTTAGATCTATCAAAAACCGTTAATAAAAAATATTTCGATGTTTGCTGCCACTTTGGCCCTTCCATCCCTGGAAATCCTGGATCCGCCACTGTTACTGTGTCGGTTTAGAATGTTTTCCTACGTTGTTAGACACCTATTCTCCACCTCCTTCGATCCTGATAATCATTCTGTCAAGTTTTTTTGACTCATTGATCTTTGGATTGACTGTTGCCATTCGATTTTAGGACGCCCTTTTTTTCTGTGCGCTATTGGTTGTCATTCTAGGACCTGCTTTGGTTATCTTTTACCGTTCATCCGTTGTACATGGCCGTACTATATCAGTTGTCTTTTAGTGATGTCATTCGTTATGCTTCCCTTGATTCCCATTCTTTTTTTTATGGTCTCATTTCTTATAAGATCTGTTCTAGATATTCTCATTGATGTTCCTATTGCATTCATTTCAACAGGTTCCTTTTCATTGTTGTTTTGTATTTTTCTGTCACGCGACAAGTCTCTATTTCGTATAAAAGCCTGCTTTTTACCATTGTCTTATATATGTATTTTTTTTTGCTTTTACTGTTTTTTTCCAGTTCTTTACAGTCTGTTCCTGTCTTATCAAATGTCACACCTAGTATATACATATAATCAGTGCATGAAGGTATTGTTGGTCCATCGTCTAGTTCTAACTCATGATTCGTTTTCAGTACATACGGACTGTGTCTTGTCCATATTTACTATCAACCCCCATTTGTGGTATTGTTTCGTTAACTTTCTCATTATATTCTTTATATGTCTTCTTTGTCATTAGCTACAATAACTTGGTCGTTAGAAAACTGTAAGTGTATATAGTAACTCAGTCGTTAAGTTGTATTTCCATGCTGTGTAGTTTACGTTTTGAGTTTTTTAAAGCCACTCCGATATATGTCTTAAAAAATGTTGGAGAAATATGTTCGTTACTAGGAATTTTTCGAAACTGGATTTCCCATTTTATCTTTTGATTTTGACCTTTTGTATAGTTTTTTTATTGCTTTTTTATGTCTGATCGATATTAGTTTGCTTTAACACTGTAACAGGGGCCTGGCGTGTGACAGTGGTACTGTCACCTCAAGTGGCCAAGGCTTAAAGGTTGTAAGCTACCAACTTAGGCTACAACTTATATAAATTATAAAAAGATTAAATGTTACTAAATTTACACGATCTCGAAAGGGAATTTGGCGGTTCTTGGAGGAAAAGTATGCTATAAACGTTTTTCTCAAATGTATAACTACTGTAGGATAATCATACATACCTTTTCAATTTTCTTCTTGCAGCTTCACACTTTCACTTCTTGTATTTACTAGTTGAATATCGACTTTTTAGTACTATTAAACTTTTGTATTCAAATATTTACACTTCTTAAACTTTTAGGTTTTATAAAACTTTTATAAATTTGTTGTAAATATATATATTTATCAACATCTTAAACGTTGATTGAATGAGTGAAACTATTCAATCAACTGTTTAATTTACTTAATATTACTGTTTAGGTTTGGGATATGTTATTAATTAAAAATGCCGATTTTAGGGCAACGAATGGTTTGTATTTTGTTGATAAAAAACCATAAAACAGTTAAACACATTATTTCAAAACACTGGAAACAGTAATAATTAATGACTTTACAATCAATAAACTCTAAAAGAAAAGACCAAAATAATTATAATTATTAAAGTTAACAGTTTTATACAATGTTAAAATAATTGATAAATTTCCCCAGTTGAAATAAAACCCCCCTTAAGAAGTGTGAATGAAAGTGTACCAGGCAAAGGCAAACTAAAGAGTAAAATCCCTGACGACTTTCGAAAGTTTCAATACCCCGCTCTCTAGACATTCTCAGTTTGCCGCTAGCTGATTGGGCTAAATCTAAGCTTTCTTTAACGGATTTCTTCCACCACTCTTCTCTACAGACACTCTTGGTTGCCGTGGTTTGAATCTTAAGCTCTCTCGCATTGGCGAGAAAGACAAAGAGACAAAATACCACCGCAATTCAAAGATGCGTGGATTTAGAAATTCGGTAAAGTTTAAATCTTACAGTGTGTTTCTTAAAAGTTGAAAATAGTTTACCAAATTTGTTTCCAGTTACAAAATATGAATTATTTTGATGTTAGTGGCTCAAAGGACATATTAGCCGAATACAACTTTTATTAAAATACAGCGAACCTGAAAACATGCCTAAAAACAAGTCGCCGAGTTGCCATAAATTTTACTTAATCTTAACCTAGTCTTGCATATAATTAATGCTTGTTGATGTCAAAACAATATTTAATTAAAAATCTTTAAAAACTTATAAATGGCAAAAATACCATTTATATTCAAATCCAGTTTTGTTACAACACTATCCATAATATTTCTGGCATATCAACGTATATTCCCCAGGTCCGATTGCTTTTCCAGATCGGAAGGTAGTAAAAACATAATAAAGAAAGAAGCAAATATCTCACTAGTTAATAAACTGACTGGATTAGTTTTAAACAAAGTCTGTCAGAAAAAATAAACCTATCAGTACCATTGCAAACGCCAGAACAAATCGATAAAGAAGTTGATTATTTTGTTACAAATATTCAACAAGCAGCTTGGGAAAACAGTCCAAAACCAAAGAGAATTTTTAAGGGAAAAAACTATCCAAAAGAAATTAGAGACCTTATATTGGAAAAAATGAAACTAAGAAGAAAGTGGCAACAAAGCCGTGATCCTCGGGACAAAACAAATCTCAACAACATGACGCAGCGCATTAGGCGAGAAATTCTAGTAATAAAAAATGAATCTATTAACCATTTTCCTAATGAACTTACAGATGATAAAAATACCGACTATTCCCTTTGGAAAGCAACCAAAGATTTTAAAAGACCAATTATCCAAATTCCACCCATACGAAAATCTAACAACCAGTGGGCAAGGAGTAACGAAGAAAAAGCAGATATCTTTGCAAGTCATTTAGAAAAAACATTTCAGCCCCACGAAGCACCAGATGAACACTTTCATTTAAATGAACCCCATCAAATCGAGGACCATATTAAGCTTACATCACCAAAAGAAATATTAACAGAAATCAAAAATATTAATTCGAAAAAAGCCCCAGGGTATGATCTTATTAACGGGGTAGTCATAAAACAACTCCCCAGAAAAGCTATCGTAAAACTATGCAACCTAATTAATGCGTCTTTTAGGCTTAGGTATGTACCTAAACTGTGGAAAGTTGCAGAAGTTATCATGATTCCAAAACCGGGAAAACCACTCCATGACGTGTCATCTTACAGACCAATATCTTTGCTGCCAATTATATCCAAGCTCTATGAAAAATTATTGCTTAAAAGAATAAAACCCATCATAGAAAGACAAGAAATTATTCCATCTCATCAATTTGGTTTTCGAGACAAGCATTCCACGATAGATCAAGTACACAGAATTACTAATATAATAGAAAAAGCACTAGAAGAGGGAAAAGTTTGTTCTGCAGTTTTTCTAGATGTAGCACAAGCATTTGACAAAGTGTGGCATGAAGGCCTTAATTTTAAACTAAAAAGGTTTCTGCCAAAACAATATTCGGATATTTTGGAATCATACATATCTGATAGACATATTAGAGTAAAACAGGAAGACTCATACTCAAATTTAAGAGAAATTCAAGCAGGCGTGCCCCAGGGTAGCGTACTAGGCCCCTATCTATACTTATTATTCACTTGTGATATCCCAAAGCCAGAAAATTGTCACTTAGCAACATTTGCCGATGATACTGGTTTATTGACGGTAGAAAAATCTATTGAAAAATGCATAGAAAAACTTCAGGATGCAATCACCCAAATTCACAGTTGGACCACAAAGTGGCGAATAAAATTAAATGAAACCAAATCAATTCATGTTGATTTTACAAACAAAAATATAAATCACATACAAATAACAATTAACAACATTCCAGTACCATATTCGAATCAGGCAAAATATCTAGGTATGACACTTGATGCCAAATTGCGCTGGAAAGCACATGTTAAGAAAAAAAAAGAAGAACTTGAGATAAGGTATAGAAAAATGAACTGGCTAATTGGAAGGAAGTCCAATTTAACAATTCATAATAAGTTACTGATTTATAGACAAATACTGAAACCAGTATGGACATATGGTATTCAACTATGGGGTTGTGCTAAAGAGAGTAACATTCTAGTTGTACAGAGATTTCAAAATAAAGTATTAAGAAACATTGTGAATGCACCTTGGTACGTTCGAAATAGTGACCTTCATCGAGATCTAAAAATCGAAACTGTAGCAGAGACTATAAAAAAGTACGCAAAAAGCCATGAAGATAGACTCCATCGGCATGTGAATGTGGAAGCAATTCAGCTTCTAGACAATACTATGCTAGTTCGACGACTAAAAAGAGTGAAGCCGTTTGAGCTAGTAAACTAAGTGAATTACACATAAAACAAAATAATGCTATAAACACAACACAATTGTGAGTTACAGACTAAACAAAGCGGGGAGAACTGTTGAGTGAACCCTAAGTTTAAATCTGACTTTTCTAGTAAATTAAGTTAAAACAAAATTGCTAATTAGTCTTACTGACTAGATTGTAATTAAAAAAAAACACAGTGTGTTTGACAAATAAAAAAAAAAAGAACCGAAGGCTTAATTTTCCTTGTTGGGTTTTTTTACCGTAGAAGTCATATTTCTTAGCTGTCTTCTAGTTTACCTGTAGATTTCTAGGTCGCTTTGCTCTTTGTTATTTCCTGTATTTCCTCCGTTCACCACATCTTATTGCAATTTCTATTTTCTTGGTGTCCAACAGCTTCTTTGCTTGCGTTCTTTAAGCTTTTTACTATGTTTATAAATATCGTTTGAAATGATTGTTCTATGTTTATTAATTATTTCATCTAATCGTTTCTGATACACTCTTTACGTACTTTCAATTTCTAGACTTTTAAAGTTGTATTTTTGATTTGTTTCGATGTATTCTAGATTTTCATTTTCTCCAATACCTTAAACTATATTTATTTTTCTTAAAGGGAATAATATTTTTTCTTTTACCGGATAGTGGTGAGATCCACAGATTACATCACGAAGTAATCGTACATCAAACCACTATTTTTTCCAAGTGTCGTCCATTACTTACAAAATTTAAAGGAATTCGGTGCGCTCGCCCCATTAAAAAACAGCTGTGGCTGGTTTAGTTAAGCACCCAAGCTATCTGTCCCTTATAATCAAGGCAGGGCTAAGTTACTTATATATATGTTGTGTAACATTTAACCGGAAGGTCTACATGAGTTCAGCTGATGCAACAAGTTGAAGGCTTAATGCTACGGCTTTCTATAATATTTTTTCATAGAGATGCTGTAGCCCCCATTTTACTGCTACATAGGCGACATTAAAAGTACCAAAGAAGGGAAAAGTTTTGGTGCAATCAAGAGCTTAATAAATCTTGTATGCATTATGCAGACTGCAATGTTTGCTGGCTAGGACACGTTACGAAAAGAAAGGATGGGCTTATATTTTTAACATTAATAATTTACAAACGCCGTATTTTCATGAATACGTCAAGATTACTAAAGAATATTTCCCAACAAAACAAAACGGATTAGCCTTGGATTTCACACTTTAATATCAGCCAGAAGCCTCATCTTTCTTAATTTTCTCCACGTTTTGTTTGCTTAACCTTTCTCTTTAGCGGTTCTATATCTTATATCTGCATATATTGTGATCTTTATTTTATAATCTCTTATCAGGTTGCAATACTTAAGAATCGTTAAGTAGTTTTAACGCTGTTTAAAATTAAAAAGGAACCTGAGAATGACGAAAAAACAACAAAGTTTTATGAAAGGCTATTATAAGGAGAAGAAGAGGGATACAATAACAACCTGTTGAATCTTTCTAAACAATTCCATAAAGTTAAAGTTATTTTTTAAGTTTGTATGTAACTGTCAAACTTTATTAACTACGTGGCTATTATAAAGTTTATCCACAAACAATGTGTCAGGCTGGCGTAGCCCGCTAGATGCCTGAACCGATGACGCAGCCAACAACAGCCTGCTTTGCTCTAATGCCGCGTCTTCTGCTAATTGATGGTTGTTCCTGCTCAAGACAAGTTGCACAAAACCCTATCGGATTAAGTAAAGTATTATGCAATATAGAACTAAGGCTTAATGCTACAATGAAAAAATAATACATAGCCTCCCATCAGATACCTGGACTAATAAACGTCTTATTGATTATTCATTAAATAAATATCGTGTTTACTATTGTCGTTTCGCGTTCTTTATTTATTAAATATTATTTAGTTATAAGATTTAGACAGGTGGGCATTTAGCTTTCAGGAGTATGAAATTTTCAAATTAATAAAAATAAACGTGAAATTTTGTACCCGTTAATTTAAAAGTCAAACAAGTTTCGTGGCTAATTGGGTAAAAAGGAGTTTTTGTTTTTCTCATATTTTTCCGTGGGTAGCTTAAAAGCTTAACCTCACGGGGGTCCAAGATCTAATGGACACCTAATAAGTGTTGACAGTTAACTGCTTCGTCCTTATGGGACTCCTCAGAACACTGCTTGGTCAATGTGACACTCTTGCAAAGTTAATCAGACGGTTTTGTCTTTAATCCTATGTAAATAGTGAGACAACTCTGAGGGTCCAAGATCTAATGGACATCTAATAAGTGTTGACAGTTAACTGTTTCGTCTTTATGGGACTCCTCAGAACACTGCTTGGTCAATGTGATACTCTTGCGAAGTTAATTAGACGGTTTTGTCTATAATCCTATGTAAATAGTAAGGAGGAGAGGAGGCGAAAAGAAACTGCTATACATGTCGATCAATGAAAAGATCGATTACAAATAAAAAGAAACAAACTAATCCGTGACCTACGACAGCTCTTCTGGCTTTCAAGCTAGATCAACGCTTATGCGTTTTTACCCGCCATTAGACACGTAAGCGTAAGCCCTATTACTTTTAAACTTTTAACTTTTCTATTAAAATGAATAAATTCTAATTTTATTTTTATTAATTTTTCCATTAGTTGATAATAAAGGTATAGTTAATTTAAGGTAATTTTGTGTGCCATTGCAATTCTATCCCTGTTGGGTTTGCGAATTTTTTCAATGTGTAATCTGACATTTTTATATTAAAGAATTGAATAAAATTTTGTGTATCTAATTAGTTTTCTGCTTATATCAATTTTTTACAAATTAAACCAATGAAAAGTGGAAGAAATAGGGTTATTTTTTGTTTTTATTTAATGAGGTAAACAAGCTCTTACTAGTCGTTGAGAAGAGGGTAGGCGCAAATTTTTTGGACTGGTTAGATTTAAATAGTATTGTTTATTTATTTGTTTATTTATACCTACATGTTTATATATTATGAGAAATAGGAAGGGGGGGCAGGGTTATTTTTAAGGACTATAATTTCTGTTAGTCTGTCAAAGCCCAGTTCTGTAGCTTTTATGAAAGGGTGCAGTATTAATTTTACATAACCTTACATGTATAGGGGAGGGAAGTGAATTCAAAATTTAGGTTTTCCTAATTTCTTATAGTTTCGTTATAATGTTTACCAAATCTCAGCTCTCCAGCGTTTCTCTAAGTGGGCAATGTTAGTTTTACATAACTTTACGTGTAGGGGCGGACAGTAAATCACAATTTTGGAGTTTTCTTACAATTCCCATCAATCTGCCAAATTTCAGCCATCAAGCCTTTCTGGAAGGATAGTAGAATTTTGATGATTTATACGGTTTTATGGAAGTCGGGAAGCTTGAAAGAATTGGCAGCTCCGTCGAGGTCTACAACTGCGCAAAGTTTAGTTATAGATAGGTCATATATGGACAAAAATATTTAAAAAAAAGGTGGTACAGCAGTGTGCGCGAGCTTGGGGGGATATAATATGCATGTTAAACAAGAAAAATTCTATGGAATGGATATTAAATTTTATTAAATAAACTAGCGAAAAAATCTTCGTTAGAAGATGGTGATTTAAAAACAGTTTGATGAAAATCAGTAGTTTAGACATTGTATGCGTTTGAAAAATATAAATTATGAGAGCCAAAATTAATAACCTATTTAGTAATTCCACATATCCTAAATGTACGGATTATTTCGTGGTGAAATTGCAATATAATATCGCTTAATAAAATTTAATTATTCTATTTTAATATTGAAGCGTGCGGTTGTTTCAATGCAGCGTGAAGTATGGAACTAAAATTAACCTAAATTAAATTAAATTGTTTATTTATTCTTATGTGCAAATCATTTAAATAATTGTTAAATTTTTCCAACAATTATTTTCAAAAAATATTAGTTTTTGTATTCCGATGATTGTATTTTTTTTTTATCAAAGCGGACAACTAACCTTCATTTTAAAAGGCTTGCTTTTTAACTTAATTTAAAATTAAGGAAAGTTGTTTCTAATTTCACGATACATACCTATATCTTGTTTTCTAAGTTATAGATTCTTAGTATTGGTAGTAATTTTTTGAAAACGCTTTTACAGACTATTGAACTTGGTACTCCCAACTAACACTCACGCAGAAGAAATCAAGAATATGCTCTTATAAATTCAGACACGTTCCTTCAAAAGTTTACGAAACATATTTCTTTTAAAGTTTCAGACAGTTTATTATTTTATTTCTGATCGTGGTGGCTTCTATCTATCTATCTAATTAGCCTTCATCAATCCATCTTTGGACAATATCTTCCGCTCTTCTCTGTCTGTCGCCGTGTCCATCCATCTAGTTCCCGCGTGTTTCTTCAAATCGCCCGCCCATCTCATTTGGGGTCTTCCTCTACTTCTTTTATTTTCACAAGATCTGTAGTTTACAAAACATTTGTTTTATCGATCATCTTTCTGTCTGATATTGTTACCGGCAAATTTCCATTTTAATTTTGCTACTTCTCCCCCGACATCCCTTAATTTTGTTTTATTCTTTATCCAATCATTCCTTTTTCTATCTCTGAGCTTTACATGTTAAATTTGCTTTTCCATTGACCTTTGAGCTTTTGTTACTTTATCCATGTTTGATTTTGTAAGTGTCCCGGTCGGGGATCCATAGGTAACTGCAGGAAGGATACATTGGTTATACACTGGAGATATCTTTGATTTTTTAATATGTAGCTCAATTTACCGAATGCTGCTTAGGTCAATCTTACTCATCTCTAGATTTCAGCTATTTGGTTTCCTTTGTTTAGTTTAATAATTTGTTCCTCTACTTGTTCTATTTTCTTTTGGTATATTCCAATATTTTTATCAGTTTTTCTTTCTTGTCTATTATTAAGGCGATATCATCAGCATATCTTAGGTGGTTCAAGTATTGTCCGCTTACTTTGATGCCTATTTCTTCCCAATCTTGGTTTTTAAAAACACCTTCTAGGGCTTAGATAGTTTAGAGGATATTGTTTCACCCTGTCTGATGACTTATTGAGCATATTTAAACTTTGGTAAAACAAATATTCTTAAACGAAATTTCTATCGTGTTGTTGCAAAGAAAGGCCATTTCTAGGTCGTGTGTTTCTTTCATATACCTGATATGCGAATGCTATTTTTTTATTTCTATTGTCATAAACCGCACTGCTGCCGGAATGATATTTTTTGAAGTTTAAAAGTTAGATCCCAGTATTATTTTTAGAGCTCCGGTTTTGTTTAATTACCTGAAAATTAAAAAATTGTTCAACCTGTTTCAAAAACCCGTTAAATTATACTTTTGTAAACTGTTCCAATTGTAAAATTAGGTTTCGTGTGGGAACCGCAGCATGCTTTAATTTATGGTCATAATCTGTACCTACAAAATTGTGACCCATAAGATTTAATGATTTAGGAGTTGCAGGTTAAATATTCTCCAAAAGCTAACGTTTGCGATTTCATAGTTGAATTATACTTATAGCAACGTTGGTTAATAGTAAAACAAATATAGGCTTTAATCAAAACATTGAATTACTGAAGTGGATTAAATATTAAATGCCAACGTAAATATCCATGTTTGAGCTAAATACGTACATACATTGAACAGACTGCGCATATAATGCCGCAATAACATAATTTGGTTTTTTAATTATTTACCTAATAAGTGCGGAAAGTATTACTTTACCGCACGCGACTACAGTTAATCGAACGACGCGCAGCGGAGCAATCCCACAATTGCATCAGTCTCAAGCCATTATCATTTGTTACTTCCTCTGTAAATGGTTGTACCACTTTGCTTTAGGTTTGTCTACCAGTTAGACTATTAAAATCACCAAGCATAATTATTTCCCTGGTATTACCGATTTTGCTGATAGTCTCATCAAGTTGGTCAAAAAACATTTGTCTTGTACCTACTCTTTCGTCATCTGATGGTGCATAGGCTGCTATTATGCTTTTATTATATCCCAGCATCTTCATGTTAACTCGAAGTATGTTTTTACTAATGCAATCGTAGTCCGTAATTTTATTTTTCAGGTTTTTTTTTATTAATAAGGATACCCTTCTGTCTGCTTTCCTTTTTTTGGGACTTCAGTGAATATGTGGACAAAATTATCGATTTACCTGTTCCTTTCTTTTTTGTCTCTGTGGGTGCAATAACATCTATCTTACTATTCTGCAAGCTCGGTTGCAATAATGTTCAACTTTTGGTTCATTCCTTGTACGTTCCTGAGAATCCTTTGCATTTGCTTTTTTTGTCTGAATAATATCTATTCATTGCTCCGAGGCTTTGGTTAGGCTTTTTTCTAATTTCTCTGTTTTACAAATATTAATGAACCAGTCTAGTTCCTCAACCCGCTACTTGGAAGGCCAGGATTTTTAATCAAGGTTTTCTCCTCTAGCCTTATACGAGCCAACGCCATACCATCTTAAAAAAAAGAGTTGCCACCTACGGTATGATCACCGTACCGAGGTCCATCCTCTCCGCCTTTCATACCGATGTGGTCTTCTCCCGTAACCTTGTGAAAGGGACCCTATACATAGGTGCTAACTCTCCTTATCGGAGGGTATCTGAAATCTACGAAGGGCAGAGATGGATTCATTTCCCTTGATAGACAACTGGCGATGTCTACCCGGTACCATTACAAATAACACAAACATACCGGGTATTAATTTCTAGTTCTTATTTAAGTCTTTGCTGAATTGCTTTGGAGTTTATTGATATTTTATTATGAAATTAATAATTATTAAAGAATGATACAATTTTATTATTTTTTTAAGTAAAATTTGGGAGTGCACTTATGAAAGAACCGCTATTTAGTAGTAATTTTAAGTAAAAAAATGAGTTAGTTTTACACCTATTACCCCTAAGTAACTACCTACTGATTAGAGAATTCTTCTTTCAATCTAAGTAGTTTATATTGTTCAGGTTCAAAATTTTTTAAAGTTTTTTGAAGCATTATCGGAAATAATAGTGATTTCCAACTACCTAAATGGCCTTATTAAAATTTAGTTGGCTAGTTACCTCATACTAGAATTTACTTTACGATAAGAAAATAAACAAACAATATTAAATCTGTATTACTGTATAGCTTAGAGCCAATATTTTTCTGTATCTTGAGAAAGCCTTAAAAGCCTTATTTATGCCCAAAATAAGGTCTTAAGGCCGAATTGTGTTTACATTGTCCCCAGCGCCTAAGAGAAATATACTTTCGTTTTTTATTGTATACCCTTTATTATTATTATGTTTTGGGCGCCTTAAGTAAAAATAAATTTGCTATATACATATATATATATATATATACTTTACTTTCTTCATAGTGGCTTCAAATTGTCAAGTCTTTTGGTCAATATGTATTTCAAATCGCACGGGGACAACTGCCTTTTTTACCAGGTTTTCTGATATTATGCACAGAAATTCGAATAGAGTATGAATTTGCCAGCTCAAAGGTCAATTCAGGAACCTGGCCCTCCTTGTGTTTTGGGCGAAATTCCCCCTTGAGTCTTGCACCTTCCAATGTAAGTGCTTTTTAAAAACATAAAACGCTTGATTCAGAAGTTGAAATTGACTACCCCTAGCGCCGGTACACCCATGCTTTTTTCTTGCAGCACGATGACGAAGCCGCGTTGCCGCAACGTTACCGCAACTGCGTTTCGTGGTGCCGGTACACACGCGCGTTTTTCTGCAGCGCGATTCCGCTGCGACATCGCGCTGCAGACAGAAAAACGCATGTGTGTATTGGCGCTTAACCCGCGAGTGGTGACGTAAGGTCTATGAGACGGATGACAAAGAAAGAACTTGTTTGAAAGGCTCCCCCTACATATATAATTTTTTAATTCAGTTTAGAATTTAAAAAATATTTTGATTTTATAAGCTTTTTATTAGTATAATGTTTACGTATATTTTTTTTCGTATAAACACATTTTTAGAGGATTGGCAGTTTGTTTGAATATTAAGATATTAAAATATACTTAACTTGTGTATTTGAACAAATTTAAATGATAAAATAAATATTTTACAAAATCGAATTGATATAAATGTTGACACAAAATTATTTTTTTTATTATTGAAACTACACCAAAGGGTTGAATTTTGTATCCGGAATTAACATCACTTATGTTATAATGTTTAAAAGTTAATAATAATATAACTAATATGTTTCTTCACCAACATGGTATATCAAGAAACAATTTATCACAGTCCGACACTAAACATAGTTCAACTGTCCATACTTCTATGCGCTGAGATGTATAATGCATTTGTTAGTTCTTTCCTGTTTTTACAGAGTACTATGTGCAAGCAAAACAAAAAATAAAAAAACTCCAATAAAAGGCACCTCTAGCAGTAAATATTAGCAGTGGTAACGCCACATAACCAATAGGACTCGGCTAACAAATTATTAGATTGGTTGGTTTATAAAGCTACCAAAAGGGTTAAAAAATTAAACATTAAATTTTTATTTAAAGAATTTTAAAACTGCTAAAAATAATTAGCAATTTAAAACTTTTTGAGAGGCATTCATCAAAGCAATTATACTTTTCAAAAATAAACTAAAAATGTGTATACCAAAATATCTGTTTGCCTCCAGGGGACAAAAATAATTTTCCTACGAGCGTGCGATAATTGCATTTTTCCGCACTTTTGCGTGCGAAAATCTGAACTTGACAGCATTTAAAACAAGAAAACAAAGGTGCGGTAAAGTAACTTTTCTAAGGGATAGTTTGTCACTTTTACGTATGCAAATAATAAAAAAACAAGTCTGGTAAAGTAGCTTTTCTGTACTAGTACGGAACAGTTACTTATATTTTATTTTTGGAAAATAATTAAAATATTTAATATTATTGAGTATAACGCTTTTTTTTCTGCCCTTGAAGACTGTCGTCACATGTGGAACAAGTAAGCAGCGGCGGTTTATTATTATTAAAATTGGATAGTAAATAGAAGTTAATACTCGGTATGTATGTATTGTATTGTTTGTATTCGTGTTCGCCGCGCTTAACTGGACCTAAATTCTGTGCACCGTAGATATGTTGCATTTTAATTATGAAATTTTCCAGTACATAGAATCTGGGTCGTACTTTGGTTCGTGGTCTTGTGAATCAATTCGGTTTCATGACATAAGGCCCTATCATGAGATAGGGCCAAAATGTGCAAAGGTCAGCGTTAGTTTCTATCTAGTGTATACTTGGTTTTAGCCAAGGGTCCTCTCTCAAAATTTATTTATTTCTTTATAAAACTTACAAAACACATGGCATTATCTGAAATTTTGACGTATACTATTACAACATAAAGGCCAATCTTAAGATAATATAGATTTTAAATATCGAGATAGGGCTTTGTGTCATGACACCGACGAATTGCGGCGATCGTTGCCGCCCGCACCTTCATGATGCCACCCGCATCTAGGATTACCGTGGGCTGTTAGCTAACTTATGTGCACCTTAACTTAATGCCATAACATAATATTAACCCAGCGGATCGAACCGCGACTTTCTTTGATTAGTCCACTGAGACAACTTGGCGTTATCGGTCGGGCCATATTGTTTTGATTTCATCGATTTTGTACTTACGAGAATGGCAGAAGTTTCTAGTTCTGATAGCATTAACATGAATTATTTAAAGATAATTAAATTTTCTTCTTTACCACAATGGGTAAAAATAGATTAACTGCCTTCGCATTGTTATCTATTGAGAAAAAATTATTCAAGAAGTAACAATGTTCAACGAATTGGTTATTAAAGAATTTATTTAAAAAAAGGACAACGCCTTCATTTTCAATACAAAATGTGTTTGTGAAATATAAGAACTAGGTAACATTTATTATTTATTTATAAAAACAATAATAATAGATAAGTAATATCTAAATAAATAGGGACTTATTGGAATAAAGACAGGTAGTAATAGTGTCAGGCCGTATTTTGACAGATATACATTGCAGCTGACAGTTGATCTTTCAACATTGACATAACAAAGTCGAATTTTAAAATACGTCTTTTATTTATTATTAATTAAAGACGAGAGTATCTATTTCGGTTCGTATAGTAAACAAAATACTTATATGGAAAGATCAGCTGTTATATTCCAATATAAAACTGTCAGAATACGGCCTGACACTATTTAAGCTAGGCTTTATTCTTATAAGTCCCTAATATCTCATTTTTTAATTATTTGCTTTAAATTATATTATATAATAGCCCACTCGATGGCCCAAAAAGTTGGGCGCTGCACCCAAAAAATATTTTCGCCTGCGCCGCAATTTTTTTTTTGGGTGTGCATCCTGCATATCTAAATACGTTAGAGCATAAATATAGGGCATACCCACGCATTCTCACACGCGATACTTGAAGCCAGGACCCCCATTTAATTCTTAATGTTCCTTTTTCGGGTAGACAGGATTTTGATTACTGCGCATGCGTCAGTTTTGGTGGTTTTGTAACACACTCCGATACGTCAATACATTATTTGACAACTGTCGATAGGTTATGTCTATTATTTTTTTCTAAAAACTAGTTGATTGGGGAAAATTTATCAAATTGTGAATTAAAATTGTAGTTTTCCTAAAACTTTTTTGTGGACACCTTTATTAACAAATTATAAAAAAAATACAAGTAGTTACCTATGGAATGGCCCTACTTCTCACGGACATTTTTCCACAAACCGCACATGTCCTACGTGAATTTTTTCTCATTTTTCAAAGAAAAAAAAACATATTTTTACACAACAAACGCAAAACACCGCAAAATGTAAATAAACAACGAAATGGCCTCCAGCCACACAGCAGCTGTGTGTCTACATGAATTGTTTCCAAGGCCAGCTAGGGTGCTTCACTTTTCGATTCTTTGAACATATATTTATGCTAGAACGTATTTGGGTATATCCTACTTAATACACTTTTTACCGTTCAAATAAAATGCTACTATACTACATGATCCAGGGTCGTTGTGTCTGACAAAAACCCTCGTACATTTTTCAATAAACGTTTTTTACATCAACATTTTTATCGGTCCCGAACACAGTACACTATAAAAAGACAGTAAAGATCATCGGAATTTCTCTATGCCGAGAACGCAAAAAGGGAGCTAAATTATTAAATTTTATTTTATTTTATTAAAATAGGAAAATAACACCAGTGCTTACATGGTTCTAAAATTCTAGATCTAAAAGCCTAAGTTTTGGTTGAAGGTTTAACGCCTTGGATGCAATAGTTTTTAATATTTATATAATTTGTTTATAAATACTTTGCAAAGGCCATCTTTTTTAGGCAGACATTATATTCACACAAAACTTAAAAATAAATAAAATAAATATAATATTTTGGTTTAAAAAACCACAAAACGGAGTAAGTCAGTGTGCTATACGCTAAATTTTACATATTGTTAATTAAGCAATGTAATCGATGATTAAACGGATTTTCAATTGTTTTGGTAGATGTGTTAGTGCATACGGATTCTAATATGTCTTGCGCTTTTATAATATAAGATTATTGAAATAAAGTCATGCAATAATAGTATCACGCCGAATTTGGACAGTTTTGCATTGGAATATGACAGCTAATAATTGAACATAAGGATTTTGTTTACAACACAAACCGAAATAAATACTGTCGACTTTAAATATAGATAAATAAACGCCTTAGTTTTGAATTCGACTTTGATATGTCAATTTTGAAAGATCAACTGTCAGCCTGAAATGTGAATATGTCAATATACTGCATTAATAGTGTTATCACACTTATTGGAATAAAGCCATGTAATAATAGTGTCAGGCAGAAATTTGACAGAATAACATTGCAGGCGAACAGTTGATCTTTTAAAATTGACATACTAGTCGAATTTAAAAATAAGTCGTCTATAATTAAAGTCGACAGTATTTATTTCGGTTCTCATAGTAAACAAAATCCTTATGTTGAAAGATTAGCTGTCATATTCCAATGCAAAACTGTCAAAATACGGCCCGACACTATTATTGCATGGCTTTATTCTAAAAAGTCCCTATTGATACGTATTTAATACGGTAATGCATTTACAAATTTAAGTTATTTGTGTATTATGGCTTTTTTTTGTATATAATTTTTTATCGATCATGAATTATTTCCATAGTTTTTCGAACTTTAAACCAGAGTGGTGCTACAATTTTGGACTGTTTTTAACGGGAATAAAATTTTTATTTTGTTTTTTCAATATTTCTAAAGTTTATCTGAATTATTGTGGGATCAAACTCACTAAGCAATGTGACCAAATATTTGCAGTTATTTGACATGTAAGCATTAAAAAATTCCCTTATACCGGTCACGGTTTAGTTTGGTTTCGTTTAGTTTGGTTCGGTTCGGTCAAGTCCATGGACTTAGTGCTTGGACTCTGCTCTAAGTGCTAACTTTTAAGACCTTAGTAAATACTGGTGTAAAAGTTTAAGTTGTGCTACGTATTTTTACGTAAAACGGCACGTTAAGCGCTCTACGTTTTGTTCCAAATTTGAGTTTAAGTTGAATGTTTTTACGTTACCATAACATGTCTACTAATAGCAGAGAATATGGAATTCGGCACTGTGTTTTTTTGATGTTACAATTTTGTTTTTTGTCTTTTCAACTACAGTAGGAATATATTTGCAAAAAATCGTTTGTACTGGAAGCGGAAATTATCGTCTAGGCCTCATTTTTCGATCGTTCAATCAACCAATTCTAGTCTTTGGTAACGTTAAGGTGCCCGCAGACTGACCTTGACGACGGTGTGACGAAGTGCGCTTGCGTAACTGTCAAATCTCATGCGTACTTAAAAATACGTAGCACAACTTAAGCTATCTATTGATTGTCTATAATTTTCGTATTAGCTACAACGAAGTAAAGATCCTACATTTATAAAATAAATACATGATAGGAATATCTTTTCTGTTTCTTATATCTTAGCAAGATTTATAAATAAATAATAGTAATTTATCGATTTTGAAAAAAAATAGTATTTCCAATCAGCTTCAGACATAGGATACTTAGTTGTATTTGTTGTTAACTTCTTTAGGTTGTTTCATGTCAAGTTCAGGGGCGTGCCGTGAAATTTGACACAAGGGAAGCATTTTTTTAAAAACTTACTCCTTTTTATTTTGCTTTCCTTTTTAGTTTTCGGTATGACTACACAACTGTTGTTTTAGAAGCCTCTAAAAGGTTTCGTTTACCGAAAAATCATCATGATCGTACCCACCATTGTCGAAATCAAAGTATAATAGGGGAGGGTGTGGTATTGTGAGAAAATGTTCACATATTATAACTTTATAAATGATTTAAATCGCAAAATTAAACAAGGCCAACAAAAAAGTTTTTTTTTCTCAAAACCGGTTAGCCACTCGTACTGCTCATACTTATCGGCACTAAAATGTCATGTGCAAGTTTTAATTTTCGTTGTAATCTCTTTCAATTCAGGCTTAGGCCTACGCCTATTTATTACAGTTCTCTTTTCAATAACACTTGGGAAGAAAACTTTTTGTTAATCAACAAACACACTATACAATCACATAATCAGTGGCGACTGCTACAAGGAGGGCAACGGGCCGTGCCCTCCCAAAACTAGACAACAACCCGTATTTTTAATTGCTTTATTTTAAAAAGTTAAATCTTTTCTTACGACATGTCTAGTTCTTTTGTTTTAGTCTGTGGTTAGCTGGGTAAACTTTTTTGGCGTAAATAATTACAAGTCGGCAGAACCACAAGGGACAAGATTTCAATTTCACTCGTTTTTCAGCGGTCTATGGATAGCGTTCTCGCGCGTGGGCGGAAGGAATGTTTGTTTTAGTTGACGTCGGCCATATTCATCGTGACAAACCGTTCGTTGCCCTTCCTGCGTATTGCTGGTTCTATCCTTAGTGAAGACGTCTAAGTTTGATTTGATTTGGGGTACGTCAGGGTCAGTAGTTAAATGCCTTGCCGATCGCGTGTTCATTGTTTTTGTTTTTTTTTGTTTCCAAAATGGAAATAAATACCGATTATGTAATTAACTGTGCAAATTTAAATACGTTGACATATGAACTTCGATTACAAATAAAATCTTTAGAGCCACCTAGACCACCTAAAAATCCTAAAAATTAACCAAAATTTTAGTGCAAGTAATAAAAAATTATATGGTGCTGAAAACTGGTTGGGCGGTTGTGAAAAAGAAAATGTGTTTTTTGCGTTATTTGTCTTATTATGAAAATTCCACGAAGTGGTCCTGCGTGGGTGGCAAAGGGAATGTGTGATATCAAGCATTTTAGTGAAAAGTTAAAGACATAAAGTAAGTGCTACTTATTTAAATAACCACATAGAATTTTCTATGCTAGGCAAGAGCCAATTGAACAGTACCTATAGGCACAACATTACCGAACATAATCAAAATGTGGCAAAAAATAGACATATACTTAGTAGGTTAATAGACTGTTTAAAATTTTGTGGGATTTTTGAGGTTGCTCTACAGGGCCATGATTAGTCTGAAACTGGTGCTAATGCGAGCACTTTGCGCATGTAAAAGAAGGGCGAATAGACTTTATCCATAAACAAACAAACTAAAAACTACACAAAGTAGCTGCTTGTTTGCAAAATGCTAAAATAAAATTGTTTAGGTAAGCTTTTTATCTCCTTTTCCATGCAATATAAATTGCTGACCCCAATTAATAACGTCACCAGTCGCCACTGCACATAATTGTATAGTTTTAACGGCCGTTGCATAATCCTTTACCGCCGAAATTGAAGCCCCTTGCTAGCATACCATTGTGAAATGTGTATGTACGTAATCGAACAAACTGCTTATTTCAAGGCTAACGAGCGAGAACTGAATTATAACACTGAGCTTGCATGCATTAATTTCCCACTATGTTTTACATAACGAGTGAAGCAATTGTATCTGCTGCGGATTATATTGGTTTTCTACGCGTACGAAAAAACAACATTTTACAAGATTATCTTTTTTTGTACGCCCTTTTATTATATACAAATAGGTATATACCATAAGATGCCGCTTTTCTAGTACATAGGTACGTGTAAAATCCATTGCTTATATGGACCGGTCAAGTTTAGTTATTTTAGTGACATAAAATAGTTTCAATATTTTAAAAACTTATTATTTTATTTATATATATATTTATCGATTTCACAACGTTCTACGTCTTCCGATACCCAATCTCCACTCGTTGCTGTTTGCCCATAATTCATCATCTAGGCCTTTTATTCTTATTTCACTGTCTATTCCTTCTCTCCAGCTTTTCCTCGGCCTTCCTCGTTTTCTTCGGCCAGTTGGTTTCCATTGTATTATTTGTTTAGGTAGTCTTCCATCATCCATTCTTTGTACATGTCCGTACCACACCAGTTGTTTTGTTCCTATATCATCTACTAAAGTACGTTCACCCACTGTCATAATTTATCTTATTCTTTTATTTATAACTCTTTCTCTTTTTGATTTCCCTGCTGCTCTTCTCCAATAGTCCGTCTCCGTAGCGGAAAGCATTTTTTCTGTTCTATCTTTGATTGGCCATACTTCTGAGCCGTATGTAATAGTACTTTTTACAATGGTGTTATATATAAGCTTTTTGTTATGTTTTGATATACTTTGGTCCCAAATTATTCCATTTAATAAATGTATTGCTTTCCTTCCTTGTACGTTTCTATCTTTTATAGCTTTGTTTAGTGTTCCGTCAGCTGTAATTTTTAGACCTAAGTATTTATACTCATCACAGGAATGAATTTGCTGCCCAGTATTTAAGATTAGATCCTGTTTCGTTCCACCAATACACATATACTCTGTCTTATTGATGTTAACCTCTAGTCCACACTTATTGTACTCTTCTATTAGTTTTTGTGTCATATATTCGAGGTCGTCATAATCCTGAGCAACCACTATCTGATCATCGGTGAAACATAAAGTATACAAGGTGGTTTCATCCAACATCATTTTCTCTTCCAGACTTTAAGGACTTGTTCCAAATATATCTTGAAGAGCGTAGGCGAGATATAGCAACCTTGATTAAGACCTTTATTTACTTGAAAGCCTTTAGTTAGTTTTGCTTTTATTTTAACTTTTGCCTTACTATTGCGGTATAACTCTTTGATGGCCTTAATTAGTTGTACGCTTATGTTTGTCTTTTCCCACGCTTTCCAAAGTAGGTTTAGTGGTATACTATCATATGCCTTCTGCAAATCTACGTAAAGCAGATGCAGCTCTTGTCCGTATGCCATTTTCTTTTCAATAACTTGGGTTATACAAAAGAGATGATCTGAAGTCGATCTACCCGCCCTGAAACCGGCTTGTTCTTTTGCCTCCATATCTTTATATTTGCTCTCTACTTTATTTCTTATTATTTTGCCATATATTCTGCTTAGCGTACTAGTTACAGATATAACTGTATAATTGTCACATATATCTTTCCTTCTTTTTTTGTGTATTGTGGATATATATGCCGTTTTCCACTCAGTTGGTACTTCAGCTCCATTTAAATATTTTTGGAAAAGATTCCGTAATCTCCAAAACAGTTCTTCAGTGCCATATTTAATAAGTTCAGCTGGGATATTTCCGGGTCAGGCAGACTTACCGCTTCTTAAGGTTGTGCACACGTTTTGGACCTCAGAGATTGTGAGTGGTACTGGAGATCCCATCGTTCTAATGATATTGTCTCTTTCATCTTCCTTGAATTCTGCTCTATCTTCAGTTAAAAGTTTTTTAAAATGCTCATCCCATTTTTTGTCTGGTATTGGTGAAATAATATCTCTGCATGTTTATTTTTTGATCGATCTTATAGTTTTCCAGCTTTCGGTACTTCTCCTACCTCCTAAGTAAGAATCTATTCTCTGGCACTTTTGCATCCACGATTGATTTTTCTTATCACTGATCATTCTTCTCACCTTTGATTGTGCAATTTTGTATTCTTCTCTGCTTCTATCTGTCTTTTGGGATAAGTAGATGTGACAAAATTTCCTTTTTTCCTCTATATTATAAATCCTCTATTTATTTATTTTATTTGAATATTTTAATACTTGCAAATAATTTCCAGTATGTATTTCTTGTTACGCATCTCCTTTTAGACTGCAGTTTTTAGTAAAGTTCTCGTCTATATAGTATAATGTGTACAAAATGGAACTTATGTCGAATGATAAAAAAATAAATTCTTCAAAATATTGAGCATTGATTAAAAAACTAGGTTTTTTTATTATCAAATTCTACCGGGCCCGAGAGATTAAATTACAATTTGTAATAATTATTAATAACACCTAAATTTATCACTTAATTTGTCTTTATCAGAAATGCCTATTATACGCAAATTTCTCTCTTAAATTGTTGGCTTTTCCCGGGGTGACTGTAAACTTTAATTAATTTTGCCCAAAGTCAGCAATCACAAATATTTAACTTCTAAGTTGTTCAAGTTAATCAAATTTTTATTGGTCCTTGCTATTTATATAAGTATTTTGTGGTCTTAACGCAGCGTATGTCAGTCTTATATAATAAATGAACAATTGCGCCGCCCTTCCCCATGACGAAATTCATGAGCGAAGTTGTTTTGAAAAACTTTTAGCCGTATATGTAAGGCATCAGCACAATAAGAAGTTGATTAATTGATCAGGTCTTTTTCGGGTAACCGTGGGCTTAGATTTTCCGTTTCATAAACAAAAAAAGTAAAAACAAACTTTTTTTGAGACATTAATAAAAAGGTTTAACGTTTAATCGGGTTAAGCAAAAGTCAGTCCCCTTCCACATATAAAGGCTGTTTAAACAAGAACACATGATTCATGTCATTTCATAAATATGACCAAGGCCATCAAAAAAATACAGGTTACGACCCTGAAAAAATCAGCTCTTATCGTGGGCTGAATTTTACGTGGCCTTAAATTTCAGTGAAATATTCCCAGATACTATCGTGATATCCAACCAAACTTTTGTAAGGATGAAAGAAAATCAAAAGGTTAAAATTTTCAAGATTTAGCATTCCTTATTTTGAATTCAAATTTCCCGCCATGCATCGCACACCAACTATTATATTTGTCATGCATTTGACTTTGTCATCTGTTTGTCATGATATTTTTTTATTTTTACGTATTGTAAAAATTTTTCGATTTGTTATTGCTTTTTTTCAATAATTAAGTTTATTTAGAATCCAAAAATACCAATGTTACTGTACTGTACTGTTTGTGTACTTTCCTCGCAGAAACAAACACATTCGCTTCTGCTTAAAATTTAATTTTTGTGTGAACTAATGAAGCGGCTTGCAAGATTCAGGATTATTATACATTAAAATAAATGTTTTACAAGAATATAGTGAAATCAAAACCGGCTTTATTTAAAAAAATATCAAATATTCATGAACCATCATGCCAACTTAAATATTTTAAAGACAATCAGCTGTGGCATGACGTGACCATCAAAAAGAACTTCAGCCTTCGCTGTGACGCCAAGAAAGTTGTAGATTGTGGCCCGTCCGTTTTATTACCCCGATACGACATGCCAGATAGATACATAAAGATTATTAAAATAATGAAATATTATCGCTTTAATTCCGAAACAAGAATTTTTTTATGTTATTTTCCTATTCCTTTTCCTAATGATTTAAGACCCGAACAGTTTTTAAGAGTTAGATTTCATCTCAAAATTAATTAAAAAACTGGCAAAGAAATAAATAAATAAAAAGAGCGGTTGACAAGTCCTTGACATTTCTAAACCAAAGAACGATATGTCAATAGTTAAAAATTGCGGAACGGCGACCATTTTTGATTTGTCGCTTTTACTTTGGTCAAATTCAATCCGTCAATGTTCTTTTATCTATGATGAAAACACGCTAGATGTAGCTACAAAATGATTAATAGTGAAAAACAAAAAACAAAAAATATATAAAAAAAGTATTTTTTCAAACGTAACGTCTAGCCCAGTATACAATATTTTTAGTCGATAATATTATTTAACTTTTCAAAGGTGTTATACGAGGGTTGTCTTTAAAGTTTTGCATATTATACAGCTGGAATAAAACAGTAGATTAAACTAGTTGTAAAACCTGTAATTCCAATCGTTTGTTGGTACTGTCAAAATGCATTCTTGGAGGCGTCGACTGCTTCCTCCGGCGACTGAAATCCTTGACCACGCAGTTCATTTTTGATTTTCGTAAAAGTATAGATATCGATAGGACTTATGTCGGGATTTTACGGAGGATGGTCTAACATTTCGACGTTGTGTTGGGTTCAAAATTCAATGGTTTTTGGGCTTTATGCGAACATGTATTGTCTTGTGGAGGATGATTCGTCGTCCGGGGTTCGTTTTTAGAAGCTCAGCGATTACTTTTGGCAAACAACTGGTGACGTATCAATCAGCAGTAACACTCCTTTGATCTTCCAAAGAATTTGTTGCTACATGACCTGCTTTTGAGAAAAATGTCACGCTTCGAGAACGAATGACTTTTGTTGGCTTTTTGGAACACCCAAACAGACAACTGACGTTTATTTTCGGGTTCATATGAGTAAATCCATGATTTCTCGCCACTGACAATACTGTACACGTTTTTCGAGTTTCCTACTTCAAAGCGATCTAGAGTTTTCTGACACCAATTGACACTGGCTTCTGTTTTTTCTTTGGTTAGCAGATGCGATATCCAGCGGGAAACTAATTTTCTTTAGGGTCTTTAAAATCCCCAATGAAGCCTTAGTCTCGCGATATGTCATATATCGATCTTCCGTGATGAGCACCCAACAAACATTTAAAGTTGTCACGACGAAACCCCAACTAGAAAGAATTTCTTAAAGGTAACCGCAACGTATTCCCGCTACGTCTCAGTATACCATACAGCGACGTGTTAATTCCCTAAGTGGGGAACCAATTTCTGGTTATGACTACTAGGCTAAGTGTTTAAAGTCACTGTAGTAACAACTACACTACTACGTCGCAGCCAGGTATCTACTACGTCGTAGAGGCTGTTTTTTTTCCGTAATAGCATAAAAGTAGCGATGTAGTTGCAAATAATATAATCGTTTCTTTTTGGTAGAATTATTATAATACAATATGGAACACAACAGTAAACAAACACGCTAAGTTTTTTAGTTTGGTTATGTCTGTAATATGTACTATGTTATCCAAAATTACGAGATTTAACGAGCAGAGGTAAAAATTCAACTGACATGCAAATTTTTATGTGCAACATGCATTATGTTTATTGCAAAAATTAGGCGCGCCTGCAAAATTTAGCCGTTTTCTGGTAGCTGATAGAATATTTTCGTTGTGGTTTTTGAGGTTATGTTTTTATAATTGGCAGATAATCCGACCAAATGGTTTTTAATATGGATATTTGGTAAAGCTTTTATTAATTTGTGTACGAAAAACTATATCTCTGTAAAATGGGCTTCAAAACTAAAATAAGAAAAACAATTTTTCTGTCCTTCAAAAAAAAACATGGCGTACAAAAATTATTCCTTCATAGAGGGGAGAGCTACTTGAAAGTGCGCCTAAGTTACGGCTACGTACCACTTACTACTTTAGTGTCTCCATTCCCTTATAGTTCTAAATAGCACATTGAAATTTTTACCTCATCCGTTACGGGAACGTGTTACCGACTTTTCTCCGCAACTAAAAAAATCCTAGAAAGGGTCAGCCACCGCGCGGGTAAGCAAATCACGACGTTCAAGTTATATGGCCGATCAGACCGTCAGCAACAGATGTCACTTGTCATTGTTTTACAATATTATCAAAAAACTCAGGTAAAAAAACTTTAAAAATGGTAGTGATAGATTAGTATTTATTAACAAAAATATAAGAAAACACATAGCTAATTTTTACGCTTTTACAATAAGGCCTAGTTTATGTTCTGATCATGGATGTATTCAAGGACTTATGGCCTCGTCTAACCTAGTTGAAAAGTTATTAATTGGAATCAAAACAAATAATTTTAACTATAAAATCTGAGTTATTTATCACACTGTTTTTTTTAAATTTTAGATCACTGCTTGTAGTAACCAGAAATGCTAAAGAAGTATTGCAATTGAACTAACTCTATGAGTTATGACTAGCTGCTAAAGGCCAATGAGGTCTCCTTATCACCATTGGGGTACATGATAGGGACTGCAACGAATGCTTAACCACCATGTATTCTTATAAATAGATCACCCGACAACATGTGTAATATGCAATGCCTTTATGATATCAACAAAGAAAACAATCATTCATTGCCCTACTGAACCAAGGATTTGCTGAGATGATCCAGACAAATTTTAAGTTGACTTCTTTCCTGGTTGATTCAGGTCAGCCTTTGTCATTCTCAATATATTTAGTATGGCTTTTAATGTTTTAATCAATTATTGTAATAAGTTATTATTTTAAATGAAATAAATAAAAGTTGTTTATGTAGTTTTTTATTTAAAAAATCTAGAGGGGGCAGTGATACCCAGTTTCCATGTATGTGTGCCACCCTGATTCAAAAAATGTATCACACAACGGGACATAGATTGACTTGTTTAAATGCAAGGTCACCAAATGAGATTTTTTAAGCAATGCGGGCACACATAGGTGGAAACTGAGTTTTAAACATGGAGGGGGGTTGTTTTTGAACCTATCTATCTGGTTATAAAACCTTATTTTTTGCTCAGGTGTGTAATACCAAATGTTTCTTGTATTTTTTATGTAATTCTCAGGAAAAAGGGAGGAACATGCCACCCCCCCCTCTGGGACCTCCACTGACATGACCATTAAATAAAACAAAAGACATCAATTTTTTGGATGTACAGGGGTATTGTATTCTAAAGTGCTGGCAGGCCCTAGTGGACCTCGATGCACCACGACCACATGTGGGTCTCTAGTGATTACAACAAAAAATGATTTAGGATTAACACATTGCCACATGTACAGGGGTATTCATTATAAATTTAACCCCCTCACTATCTTGTGGGGATAGTGGATCGTGGGGGGTTACATTTATAATGGATGTCTGACACAGCTCAATGTGTAAGGAAAAAACTTATGATCTTTATTTTAATTTCAGAGTAGGTAGGTAGTACTAATAATAACATTTTGTCATTAAATTCAAACACTTTTTTGTTCTTTAGTTCAAACTAGGCCAGAGGTTTCTGTATAAGTTCTCAGATTATCCTGTATACATATCTTCCTAAAATCTGCTTCACTGTATTCACATTTGTAGAGGTTTCCTCGTCTTTGAAAATGTGGATCCTGTAACAAAAAAAGGAAATTTTTTTACATGGGGCTTCTGCGATATGTTTCAAGATATAGTATTTAAAATATTTGCCTACAGATATCATTATTCTGAATAATGAAAGCCAATAAAAAGGGCGTATTCCTCATGGTTCATAGCTCTCTCCCTTACCTATTTTCCTTTGGTTTACATGCCTTCATCATTTCTCTATGTAGATTGTACTTGATTGCAGATTATTTGCACTGTAATAAACTTGAAGGCTTCGTTGTTTTGTGGCATCATTCATCAAAAAGCCATTTTAACAGAAGCACAGATTAAGTTGAATAAGATTAGTAAAAAACAGAAGACCAAACCCATTTTTTATTTGTTTATAAATCAAAACATTTTTTGAGGTCTGCCTATTATACTGACCCGAATTTTACTGACTTGGATATTACTGACCAACAACGATTTTTTATACTATTTCACGTCAGACTAAATTGTATAGGGTCGAAACAAATCATAACTAATAAATAAAAACTCCTACCACTGCCATACAGTTACCTATTTATCTATTATTTAGTTACAGCTCAGGTTTATAGCAAAAATACCTTTAATTATTAGATTCTACACCAACTACTACCACCTTCGCTTAGCTTCTATTACAAAAAAACCAACTACTACCACCTTCGCTTAGATTCTACCCCTAAAAAACCAACTACTACCACCTTTGCTTAGCTTCTAACACCAACTTGTCCTAGCTTTCACCACAAAAAATTCAAGTACTTCCACCAACTTGTCCTAGCTTTCACCACAAAAAATCAAGTACTTCCACCTTCCCTTAGGTTGTACTACGGTAGGTGGTGGTAGTTGATTTTTTGATGGTAGAAGCTAAGCCTAAGCGAGGGTGGTAGAAGCTAAGTGAAGGTGGTTTTTGGGATAAAACTAAGTTGTAGTTAAGTGATGGGTCAGTAGAGCTGTTTAGAAGTGGTACTTCACTAACACCTGTTAACTTAAAAGTTAATATTTGTTTTTACCACAAACTAGGCGGTTTTTTTATCGAAAATACGTTGGTCGTTAAAATGATGGTCAGTAAAATAGAAATTCCCTTTTGCTATGGCACTGTCTCTTTTCTTCTCAGTAAATTTACTCTGTGTCTCGCGCTTTCTCTTACACACACACATAAATCCGTACTGTCGTCTTGCCGTCGGTTGCTGCGTTTCCATGGCGTTTCAAACAGATTTCAACTCAGTTTGTTTTATTATTTATTATTTATGATTTAATTAATTTGGCAATAACGATTCATTACGCATTATGTAATATTTCATATTTTTTTCTTTTTTAGGTAGGCAGTAGGTTAAGTTATAAATATTTACTTTTTTTCATTAAATTTTTCTCTATATAATTAGTGATGTTTGTAAAGTATCCAATAAATAAATAAATAAAAGTAAATTTTAAAAAGTTTTTATAATATACCAAAACATATGTAAAAATCATGGAGGTGGAGAATTTCAATTGGAGAAGATTTTTTTAGTTAAAGCTGTAGTAAATTACAGCTTTCAAATTATTGTCAGATTGTTATACTTCAAACTCATCTCCACATTTTAGAAACATTTTTAATAAAAACGTCCCTAATTTAATTGTGTTCTCTTTATACTCGAAAAATTACTTGGGGAACGCGTCCATACCTCAATAAGGATAGTTCAAATGGGCACAAAACATATTAAAATCAATTAAATTTTCCAATCTTTATTTCAAACTCTAATTAGAATCAGTAAGGTTTATGAATTCCTACATGGTTTACAATAAATTTTAGGTAAACGTTAATTTTACTCATTAAGAAAGTTGTCCGACTAGAAAGTCATCATTTGGGGAACAGATACATAAAATATTAAAATGTTTTTTATTGAAAGTGTCAGAAGGTGTGGTACTGGGTCTTTCTATCTCATCGCAACTTCGAACAATTTGTCAACGCTGAATTGATTGTTGGTATTAAATATTACATTAAAGCAGTAAACAAATTTTAATTGAATATATAAGTACCGTACATCAATTCAGCATAATTTGGGGAATGCTGTTGTACAATGTGCTTAGGTTAAAACGTTATATTTTTGTCAATGTTACAATAAAAAAGAAGGAGGACAAGGTATTAACGGGACGTCCTTTGTCCTATTTTTCGAACTTGGCACAAAATTTTAAACTTTTACCAATTTATCTCACATGAATTGTTTTATTTTAAGAAGTCAACTGCAACACAAAAATGATAAAACTATTTTTTAACATATGCTTGCGTACAAGTGCATATTACGGACATCATTATTAATGAGTGGCTCACAAACGTTCCTAAACTTTCCATATGTATTTTTATGTTTTTTTTTTCTGCTTTGTCCCATATTTTTGCTTCTTTTTTAACTTTAGTCCCGTTTTGACCAAAAACAGATCTGGCAACCCTACCTTAAAGCCTACCAATAAAAACTAAAAATTGATCTAGCATCTAACTTAGCTAGGGTTGCCAAATTTAGATATTTGTTTTTCGCGACAACAGAACCAAATTTTTGGGACATCTCTCTCTCTCTGGGTCTCTAGTACACGTATTGGTTTGGTTCTAATAATAGTGTTATTATGGCTTTATTCCAATAAGATTAAATCGAACTCAATTCGCATGAAAACGTAGCAATGAGAATCAGGGAGCATTTTCGATCTATTTATACCACTTGTATTAGTTGCACTTAAGTCACAACTTAAAATTCTGCTTACAAGTCGTACTTTGCTAAGAATTTATTATAAACGATACTTGCTTTAATTGATTATAAATTATAACAAATTCGCAATAATTTAAGGAGCCACAAAAAGGAAGGTTAACATTAGTCGCGACCAACAGGCGACTTTAAGATGTTTACGTTTTTAAAGTAGAAATAGGAAGTAGTCTCTACTTTGAAGGATTGACATAAAAACAAAATCAAAGTTTTTGTGACTTTTAGGTTGTCCTCAAAAGTAATTTTCTCTACATTATTACATCAGATATTACTATGATGACCGAAACCTATGTAGTAAAATATAAAGTTATAAGGTAGTTATCGGATACACCCGTTTGCGACTTCAATTAAGCCCAACTTTGTAGTGGTAATTAAGTAACATATAAATGTCGGGGTGACTACGAATTAACGACTAAAAAGAAAGTAGAACTTTAGCAACGTGCTATTGTGGTAGAGCAGGCTATCAGATTAGACTATCAAGAAACAATCCTATCAGGTAGTTTAAATGGTCATTTTTACGAAACTTCTACTTTTTCGTGATACTAAACAGTAGTCAGAACTAAAAAGTAACGAATTTTGGTTGAGATCACCACATTTCTACCATAAGAAAGTAGGAAAGCCTTTGGAGCATGTAGCCGCTACTATAATTGTTAGTTGGGCATGCGCACAGCTTTGATGTTTTCCTGGGTGACAGCCGTTTTTGGTGCACCTGGCTTTAGAATGTCGCTAAGGCTAATCCGCTCAGGCTTGAATTCTTCATAACAACGAGACACTGTCAACTCATGTGGTGCTTTATTACTGAAAATAGAAATCAACTGAAGGCATTTTTGTTGAGATAATTTCCTTCGAATGTTTAACAAAATTATTATAGCCCAAAAATGTTCCAGGTTCATTTCACTGTTGCTTTAAAACTATATGTATAGTACTGACGCTTTGAATTTAAGTTAGGTTAGGATTGAGGTTAAGTTTCAGTAGCGACATTTGATCATCGTCGCCCTCTATGTTATGCAAATATATGCAAAATATAAAAGACAGCCCTCGTACAATCACTACAATGTAAATCTTGAGGTAAAGCAGTTAAGATCGTAGTTGGTTGTCTAACATTTGGGTATTGCACTAGTTATATCGTAAAGGTACTCTGTAAAATATGTATGTAAACCATACCTTTTCTAGTATTAACCCCGAACTAGGTAAATAGAAGTAAGTACATATGAATTATATTGATTTTATATACCTCTGCGGAAATTCCGTCTCAGTGGCCGTTATCAGAGAAGAGCACGGAATGCTTTATTTCCTACTCCTCAATATATAAGCCGATTGAGTTTATAGCCCAGTAAACGACTTGCAGGTCACACGAGTTTAAGAATATCCTCTTAACATTTCCATTTTGATTTACGTTGATATTTAAAAGGGCACATAAGTAAAACAGGATAAAGTAAAAGCAAAGTTTTTTTAGTACTAATAGCACGCTATTAGTACTAAAAAAAAAGAATAATTGGAAATATTTTACGCTCGGGCGGCGGGGACAATTAAAAGTTGTTGTTTTGGATACAAAACGTAAATATAAGATAAGAATATAGATATTTTAATGAGCAATAACTAGTGGCGGCTTACCTGTTAAGGCAATAAGGCGATAGTCATTGGTGCTTTAACCGAACTGAACGGAACCACATCGAACCTAACCAAATAATTGGAAGTATCTTACGTCAGGCTGGCGGCTACAAGGGTGTGCCAATGCAGAAGATAAATATAAGATAAGAACATACCGTTAGAGTAAAAGCTATACTGACCATGAGGATTCCGATTAGAAAGAGAAAAACTAATCGCGAAGGGAGTATGAAGACCGTGATATTCCTAGCAAGACTACAATTTTGAACCCAATTAACCCTTTTGATAAATTTGGGCAGACCTTAACTGCCTGACCGAAACACAATACCCTCAACAATTAAATGTTAGGTCGGGGGTTCTTGGAGATGAAGTTTGGTTTCAGCAGGATGAGTGTCCGGCACATAAAATTTTACCCGCCAGATAATTTTTCCCCGACGATTAATAAGCAGATACAGTATTACAAGATGGCCCTCTAGATCGCCTGTATGTAATTTTTTTATATGGCCTTATGTCAAAAATAAGATATTTAGATTTGATCACATTCCAGCTCATAATTTAGCCGAACTTCGAATTTTTGGCTTTTAATTCGATCACACTAGAGATGCTAAGCAATGTATGGTGGGGATTTTATTACCGGTTAGCACCACAGGGTGCCAAGTTTGAGCATTTCATTTGATTAATTTGGTAGCTTCTGAAAGGATTTTGTAAGGTTATTAAAATCAAATATTCTTACTTTTTTAAGCTACTGATAGTAGTAAAAAATCAATTTTATTCATAGGATACGGCTGCCTAATGTAACGTGATGTTTAAAAACAATAATAAACGAAAAACATGTACATTCGTCTTCGAAAATCTCTGAGTAACTGAATCGTAGACCACGTCCAAACTAAACAATTAAATATCTTTATCCCTACCGAAAGGAATGCAATTAAATTTGCATTGCGGGCATGACTCGAGAGGGATGAAGTTTTATTTTTATCTAAACATCTGCTAAATTTGTTTTCCTCTTTCTAAGCAGAATCTTCATAGTCAGTATAGCTTTTACCCCAATGGTAGATATTTAAATGGGCAATGTCTAGTGGCAGGTTACCTGTAAGAGTAATAAGAAAACAATCCTCTATTACATGAGGAAACCAATTTATATGAAATAAAAATACATTATAATCAGTATGTTACTGGCGTTTAATATATATTTATGCTTTATTTCTTTTGTTCTTCCCAATAATATGATATTCGTGTTTTAGCCCTCGCGATGCTACAGCCTAGGTGTAATATGCGTTCTTTACTTTTGCGCTTCTGTTCCTTTACTTTTATCTGTCGCTGGTGTTTGAGGGTTCGTTATCCGAAAATATCCTAATTAAATCTTTTGGAAGGCATACACAGGCCAACAAAGCTTATGAAGTATGCCCGTTTTAGACTTGGCCACGATCCAAAAAAAAACTAGACCGTAGAAACTTAATGATACAAAATTTTTATTATGTACTGTACTTTACTTTAATTACCTACAATGTGGTCCAAGGTACTGGGACCGTAGGGACGGAGGATCGAATTAAAAGGCAGACATAAAACATCAACAATAACCAAATAAGTACCTCCCTAGGTAAATAATAAAAGATAGCAAGCGTGTGCAGTGAAAAGCAGCATGGTTTTACGGCGGTCGCGCTGGACGGTCGATATTAAATTCGACTTATTTCTCCCTATATTCGCAGTAACTTGGACCGCATGGTATATTAAATTATGCAAAATACCTTTATCTTTCACACGTATAATGACGTTCCTCGCTTTCTTTACTAGTATTATAATCGGTACTATATGTATTAAATCTGGATGAAAGTATTACCAAGCAGCTTAATTGGATGAGCTCTCTCTCTCTATATCTAGGTATTTGAGAGTGTTACTGCTTTGCATTTATCATTATTGCATTCGTTGCAAACAACAAACAGACGGATTAGATTTATTTTTATTTATTTATTAACAGTTAATATGTGATTAGATTCCGTTGAAAAGCATAAATATTATCTAAATAATAGATATTTATACAAATTACATATACTTAATTTTATTATTTAAAACTTTTTTGTAATACTTTAATACTTTATCTCGTGTTATTTAAAATGTTATTTTTTAAAAACGTAAAACGCCTATATTTTTGCTCTACAAAATAATATTTTTATTATATTTAATAAATAATTAAAATTCTTTTCTGCTTAGGTTGAATTTTTTTAAATATTTTTACTTGCTGAAACTAAAATTGTGAAACAGAGAATGTTGATTTTTTGATTAAATATTTTTATGAAATATACAATACAATGAGGTTTAAATAAGCTAAATTTTTAAATAACTAACTGAGTTTTTTCCGAAATTGCTTAGTTGCCGAGGTACAGGGTGGTAAAGTTAAAAATTAAAAATCGATTTATATAAAATTTAAGTACACATTTTAATAAATTATCTGACTATGTACATCTTTTTACTGTGCCCAATCGAAGGCGCTTTACACTGCACAACTAATGGTGTAAAATGACCATAATTTTTCCGTGGAGTACATTTTTACTTGTTTTCTTAAGGAATTAATTTCCAACATTTTATAGCTAAAAATCCGCTTAGCTTATCGCTTTTCAAAATATTTCGGTTTTTAGTATTCAATGCCGCAGAGAAATAATTAAAATATATTTATGCTGTATTTTGGACTGAGGTAATTTGCTTTAAATCGGCTTATTACCTTCCAAACCCGCGCAGCAATGGCTAGAGAAGGTATTATTTTCGACGAAAAATTTTTGTGTTATTTGGTTGTATTTTGACCTTTCTTAGCAATATCTTCATGACGTCTGTCTGTGTGTGTGTGTGTATATGTCTGTCCGAAACACAATAGCTCCAAATTAATGCTAATGGCGGTTTTTTGACAATTAATTTTTTCAACAAAAAAAATTAGATAATTCCGAAAATATGTTATTTGGTTGTGTTTTGACCTATTTAATTGTGACGACTGCGCATGTGTATATCTGACCCACTATACCTTCAAAACCACTGTACCGATTTTTATTAAATCTTCGGAAAGAGTAGCATAGGATGGTGTAAAAACTGGTTAGATTTTGGTCAAAATTCATTAATGCCAATGACAGGTGTTTTCAGTTTAAAATTGAAAATATGATAACTTTTTAAGTGCACATCACAATAATATGCAGTTTTAGGAATATTGTAGAACACGTTTTTCTTAATAATTTTTGTTATTAATATAAACTTGTTAGGAGATTGTGTTTCTGAAATAATAGGCTAGGAAGTTATCAAATCCGTCATGGATGAATTTATTTTATTTTCTAGGTATACTCATATCATTTTAGTTATTTCAATTTTACTGAGTTTTGTTTTGTTTCCGTGTCGGTATTTTCAATTTCTCGTAGTACAATAAGCTGTATATAACGAACTGAACTAATAAACTTTGGTTTACGTTACACCTTTACGGTTTAACAGCATCTTAAACTTTAATAAAGCAAGGGACATCGGTTCTCGGGTTGGTATTTAATATCGGATTTAACGGTTTTGATGCATTATTCAATAGAGAGTCGGTGTCACTTGGAGAGTTGCAGCGGTGGCGAAGTTCAAATTAAATTGGAAATGGCAGGACTCCGTGTTGAAGTACGGGAGTTTCTATAGGTTATATTTTATTTTTATTTAAATGCCTTTTTTAGATACGAAGCATGCCTGAAAAATAATTGAATTGATATAATAATAATTAGCATCAAAATATTTATTGTCTTTAAATAACTTGCATTTTTTATTGCTAGAACCAAATTTGAAAGTCGGTCAAAAAGATTTAACACTTTCAAATGTTTATTCCTGACTTAACCTTATAAAATATAAAGCTTGTTTCCACATTATATCGAACGAAAAAGTCGGTCAACAAATCTCAGTCGACAGGTTCGACTTTCGATTCGTCCAAATTTTATAAGTTAGGTCATTATATGTAGATGTATTGACCGACAGCAATTATTTAAAATAAAAATATATTGGTGTTGCTTGATTAAAAATTTTAATAATGATCGAAGCAGAAGATTTTGAACTAGCAGTTCGTCGTATCTTGAATTATTTTACGGTATCACAAACTCTTTAAATATTCCAAACAATCCAGGTCAGTCGACATACATTTATTGCTTTTGCTGGATTTAAATTTTAGATCATGAATAAAGAAGAAGATGCTGCCGTAGCAACTGCTACTGCAATCTTAGAAAAACATTTCATATCTTTAGTTATTTTACGTCATCTCAAACCGTTTACATAGCCCAAACAATTGTTTGCTCAAGAAATACCTCTTTTACTTATATTGTCTGTAATTTTTTTAGGCGCGGTGTACGTGCAGAATATCTTCATTTTGCGTATTCCTAAAATGTTTCTTTTATATAGGGTTGTCTACTTTGCTGTTAATTTTTCTACTTTTGGATGATGGACATAGTTTAATTGAAATAGTTTAAATGAAATTCACGATGGACACAGCTTTAAGTGTAACTGTATTTCATTTAATTGACTATGTAATATCTCTCTCAATCAGGAAAAAAAACATTATGTTGAGCCTCTAAAATAAAAAAATATACCAGACCGCTCTCAGTTAAGTTCCATATTACATAAGCAACTTTGACATCATTTTTTTTGGCAATTTTTGTGTAGTTTTTTAACTTGCCAAACAAGCTTTATAAATGATATTTCTGTGCCGTTATTGTATCAACTAAAGAATTGGGCTTGTTACAACTTCTAGTACCAACTGAAGTGGAAATTTTAATTAACTCTAGCTTTGTCAGTAAAGATAAATTTTTATTTGATATTACGTTTACATGCAAAAAATGCATTAGTTCTAAATTAGAGATTCTAAAATAAAAATTAAACAAAAATAAATACTAAAAAGACTAGGTAATTACTAAAATACACACAGTGGTTTATAAATCCTTAAAAAATTAAAGGCAGTTGAAAAAATCCACTGATCCTACTACTACTATGTCGGTTTAGAACGTTTTTCTACGTTGTCCGGACGCTTATTCTCCACCTCCTTTGATCTTGACAATCATCTTCTGTCAGGTTTTTTTGACCCTTTGTTCTTTGGATTGACTGTTGCCCTCTTTTTCTGTGCCCTATTGGTTGTCATTCTAGTACCTGCTTTGGTAATCTTTCGTCGTTCATCCTTTGTACATGGCCGTACCATATCATTTGTTTTTTAGTGATGTCATTCGTTATGCTTCCCTCGATTCCCATTTTTATTTTATGATATATACACTTTCCATTTTTGTTTTGTATTTTTCCGTTACATACAACATATATATTAAATTTTACATTATTTTTTATCTCTCTGCTCCATAGAATACTGTGAAGACATCCAATAACCTTTCTTGCTATTCTTATTCTTTCTTCCAATTCTTTACAGTCTGTCCCTGTCTTATCAAATGTGACACTCAAGTATACATACTCGTTGCATGGAGATATTGTTTGTTCATTGTCTAGTTCTAACTCACTTGATTTGTTTCCAATACATTAGTACTGTGTTTTGTCCACGTTCACTGTTATCCCCCACTTTTGGTTTTGGTCTTCCGTTAACTTTCTCATCATATACTCCATATCTTCTTTATCATTAGCTACATTTACTTGGTCGTCAGCAAACTGTAGTGTGTATATACGTTTCGTTTTCAGTTTTTGAGAGCTACTGCGATATATAAATGTTAAAAAGAGTTGGAGAGATACAACATTCGTGTCTTAAGCCTTTCCTTGCCAGGAGTTGTTTTGAAAGTCAATTTCCAATTTTTCATTTTATATTTTGACTATTTGTATAGTTATTTTATGTATGTATGAATGATATTAGTTTGCTCTAACACTGTCCACAATTTTTCTACTGGAATGGTATATATGTATATGCTTTTTATAGGTCCAGAAAGGTATCATGAGTCTCTATATTTCTGGCTTTCCTTTTCTCATTCACTTGTTATACAAAAAACATTATCACTACAACATCTGCTTGCATGAAACCCACTTTGCTCTTCTTCTTTTTATTCATGAAAATTATTCTCTATTAGATCTCTAAGAATCCTACCGTACAATCTATTTAGAATACTGATTACTAAAATTCCTCTGTACATGTTGCAATTCAGCTTGTTTCCTTTTTTATGTATTGATTGATAATATATGTGTGATTTTCTGGTAGTTTCTTTGATACATATTTGAGCATTCAGCGTATATTCCCCCACATCTGTTTACTTTTCCGAATTTAAGCTTTTTAATACTATTCTTTGACATTTCTTTTTCGATGATTAATTCCTCTCTATGTACTTCTTTGTCTTACCTATCCTTCATTGATCCAAAAGTTAAAATAGATGTAGCTCTACATTAAAAAAAATATATATATTTTTTTTATAATTTAAATAAGACCGTTAAAATAACGGAAAATAATTGACAACCTAGTTGTTTTTTCTTATTTTTATATTTTATTTTACTAAAAAAGTGAAGGGGCCAAAGACAAATATATACTAGGTTGTTTTGTATTTTTACACAAAAATTAGGACGCTATAAAGAACGCATACAGAGAAGGAAATTTATAAAGCTAGCTTAACGCTTTTCAAGAACAAAAACACCAAACACAGCCGGTAAAAGTAATGATTAAAAGTTAAGATTTCAACTGTATTACCTAAAGCTACCCCATCAAAACTGGGTTTGCGATATGAAAGATTATTTTCTAATGCTAACAGAGCCCTTTATTGATGTTCTTGGCACGTACATAATTACACTAAGGTCGGTCTGCAATTTTTCATATTTGGGTCGGGTGTCGTTCGCCGATGCGCCCCCGGCGCTTCCTGCAATAAAATGGTATGAGTTGCGAAAAAATTCTGCTAGGGATTTTTTTTAACTCCCCGAAATCCAAATTTCCATGCACAAAAGCAATATCCGATTTAAAAGAAAATAATGTTTTTTCTTGCAGTGTATTGCATTCTCTAAAGGCTAACGCTGCTATTATAGAATTCCAAGAAAATTTTATTGGTTGATTTCAAGAAAAACCTATCTACCATGATGATATTTTGATTTGGCTTTTAAGACAATTAATGATTTATTAAAAAATTTCTGATAAATAAAAACCGAATTTTGTATTTCCTTTGTTTTCGTCTTAGTTATAATAATAGGTTTGGTTTGATTCGGTTTGGTGTAGTTCCGTTCGGTTCAAACACAAAGGACTCTCGCCCTATTGCCTTTACAGGTAACCCGTTACTAGAAACTGTCCATCAAAATATAGCGTTTTTAAGCGGTGGACCTTTCGGTTATTAGTTGTCTTCATTTAAATGTGAAAATAAAACAGAGAGCGCTTAATCAAGAAATGTCACATTTTCATTGTTCTGTAAACCATTAATAACCCTTCTCCGGAGGTAGAAAGAAATAAAAATTTAAATGCATAATTTTTTTACTTTTCTTGTTTAAGTTTAAATTCTCGAATTTAAGCGAATATAACAAATAGCCGAACGGTCCACCGTTTGAAACGGTCTTAAATATTGTTATTTTTTATTACCTTATGAATCCAAAACAACAACTTTTAATTGGCGATAGCTAATTGGCATACCTACCCTTATCGCCGCCGTCACGCCGCCGGTCGAGCGTAATTTATATCCAATTATTAGGAGGTCATAGCGTATTGTTAGTACTAAATAAACTTTGTTTTTATTATATACCCTTTTACTTATGTGCTCCTTTAAATATCAATGTAACATGGAAATGTTAAGAGGATACTCTTAACTCGTGTGATCTGCAAGTTGTTTACTGGGCTATAGTTACCTAATATTATACTTAAATCATACATCCCAAAAATTGTAACCAACTGGCAGTTGGCAGTTATACTTTCATTTGGTGAGAATATGTTTAATAAAAGTTTGCGTTGACAGCGCACTCTATGTTCCCCGTAGTTTACTATCGAATATGAAGTCATTGGTTATATCAATCAGAATCTTTTTATGTTGGCACGATATAGAATCAAGAAAGTTAGTTTCAGTTTCAGTAATTCTTTATTGAATTTTAAGAATATTTTTTATTGTAATTACGAGTAATTCAATATATTAAAAAATAAATAAATAAATAAAATCTACTATATTGCGAAAACCGCATATTAATGCGATGGTTCATGATACATCATCCTTGAAAACAGTTTTTTATAAATGTCTCGGAAATTAAAGCTCCTACGAAGTTTTTTATTATATCATAAATGATTAAGCAAAATATATTCTACTATATTGCGAAAACCGCATATTAATGCGATGCTTCGTTAAAAAGTTTATTAATAAAAAATCTAAAATATTGTTTAAAAGCAGGCGTCGCCATTAAGTTAATACTAGCTTTAAGAGAAAATAATATGTTCGAGAAAATCGTTTTTTTGGTTTCATTTGATTTGGATATATTTTCTTTAAACTCCTCACTCTTAAAATCCAATAAACCAATACAAATATTTTCTATAAAAACTATTACGAGTCAAAACGGTTTTTACTTCAATAATAATTACCAATTACAACAAAATATATTTTTAATGACTTGTGGAAAACTTAGAAACCTCAAAAACTCGTATCCGGCAGTTTCTGCCTTTATTATATTCTAATTATTAACTGGTAAAATTTTAAGTTAAACAAAAAACAAGAAAAATGTCAATCAAAATTTGAAAATTTTCAACTTTTTTACTTCATAAAAAGTTTTGAAAATTAAGTGCTATGCAAGTTTTATTTATCATTTTCCCTGGCAGAAATTAATATACTTCAAGGCGCCTGAAACAAAGTTTTACTAATTAATGAAACTTTATAGTTTCACCTGTGCTTAGTAAGCGTAAGCAATGAGTTTTTTTTTCAATTAATTAAGAGCATCACAAATTATGAGATGAAACGAAACACACATTATTTTGACAATCTGTGTTGACACATAGTGGAGCAAATTAGAAGTTCTTGAATTTTTTTTGTTTTACACATCTATTTTAAGTTATGAATTAGTTATTCAAAAACGATATAGTTAAGTATGAAGTATTAAATTATAAATTTCATTATAACAAAACAAACATAAACATTTGAAACAGAATCTGCATTTTTTTGGTAAAATTAAACGAAAACAGCATTTTAGCTCTATTATCATTTTTTAGTTTATCCAAAATAATATGTGTTAGAACAAACCTAAAACTCTGCAAAAGTGGTCTCGCTTTTTTAGAATGGAGCATACTAACCTAACTTAAATGACTGTTGTGGCGACTCATTTAAGTAATATATGCCTAACATATCTACTTATGTTTTAATACCTAAAACTCTTGGCAATTATAGTCCTTACCGTACGCAGTTACACGTTTGTGATTTTGACATAATATAAACATGTCATGTCAGTGTAAAACTATCCTTAAAACTGTCACTGCGTCTAGATAAAAAGATGCTGACATAGGCAAAAAAAACTTTTTTGTTGCTGTCATTATGCATATGATAAATAAAGAGGTTGGAAATGTCACAAAAGTGTAACTGCCTATGGCAATGAATATAACTCTGCTACGATCTATAAAAATATTTTTAATTTTTGAATTCATATTGTAAAACTTATATATCGGGATTAAGCCATTTTTTGCTTGCTTTATCACAAGAATTTTTTATTTGACTTTTTCGACTACATTATTTCAACTATTTCTGTTCTCGGAAATTTTCTCTCTCATGACCATTATGCCTTTCTGGACATATGTAAGGCATCTTCTTCCAGGTCTCCTTAAGGTCTTGCGGTATTTGATATTGGTTTTCTTCTTATGCATTCTAGATATGTATATAAAAATACTTTCTAAAACTTGTAGTTTTATGGTTTTAATTTATGATTCATTTTATTTCAGTTCGCTTACTTTTCCAAGTAGTTTTGGTTTGAATTTATTGGAAAATTTCTTTAGTATGTTAAAGTATCTAGTATGGTTCTATTTTTGTTGCTTTAATTCCCACATTCTTAAAATATTTTTCTAATCCTTTATCTTGGACTTAATGGCTGAGATTTGTGAAAGTTTTCGGGACATCCTTTCTTTTACATATAATTTGCTTTTGGATGGCAAGCTGCCAGAAATCTTAATTTTCGCAGCTACTTAAGGTCTAATGAAAGAAAAAAATTTCCCACTCTTAATATATACAATGCTTAATGCTTCTGTAATTCAATGAGATCGCGTCTCTCCTGAGACGTCCACCCAAGTTTTTGATATACACAAAACTTTTGGTTTCTGATTTTGCTGACATAAATATATATTTACGAACGAAGCTTTTCTTTGATTATACCTAAACGAATGCGTTCTTTTAAAATCGGCTTATATCTTGTTTTAAAAACGCTTTGCTAAGGGGAATCGAACCTCGTTAGGGGAATTAATTTCTCTAGAAACGGTTATATTTCATTATTTGCGTCAATAATGGAGTGCCGAAGGGCATTTCTCAGATTGCTTATGGGCAAAATTCATTCCTTGGTACGTAAGTTTAGATTCGACGTTGGTTTACAGATTTGCATAATGCCAAATTAAAATTATTAATGATCATATCGAAAGTCCGTTACCAAAAGCCTTGTGGCTAGGTAAAATCAATCCCCGCCAGTGACAAGATTATATTGTTGATGATATTAGTCTATTAGTAGTAGTATAGTGTGTGGGGTATCCTTATACTTCGAGAAGCCTCTCTGTCCTCGGTGCAAAGGCCAGAATATCTTGCTTCCGTGTCAGAAGTTTTCCCTTTAAAAATCTCTCTTCTGGCCCCTATCGCCCTTAGATCTAAAGGTGGTAATATTAAAATCAATTATCTTTAAAACAAGGTATCACTCCTCAACCGTGGTTTGTTTGTTGGCTTTACTTACAGAAGGTACCAGGTTCGCGTCTTGAACAAAGGACGGAACAAATAAACCTAATCTCCCAGTCTCGTCTCCAACTTTCTTTTTATCTTTTGACAGTCATCACCCAAATGACGTGCGATGCACACAGAAACATATTTTGGCCTTGCACATTGAGAATATATATATAGAAGCCTGCTGCTATAGTCGGTACCAGGATTGCGGCAGCAAAAATCTCAAGAGTACCACGATTATCGCCTTGAAATGAAAAGAAGTTTATCGTCTATAACCAAGTTCTCCTGAGATGTTAAGTCTCGTCTAAACCAATGTTACAATGTGTAAATTAATTATTTGATGCTTTGTCTCCTAACGTGTATGCGGGCGACTAGAGAACACATTGGCCGACAAAACATCATAGAATTTTGTTGCATATTGTAAAAAATGTTGTCAGATTTGGACGTCTTAAATAGTAGGATCGCATCTTTTAGAAGCGTGGGTCAAATGTCTATATTTGCTATGCAGTATATAGATCCCTTTCCTTAAGAAAGAGGTGCCAGGGAATATTTATCTATTACAGAAAGAAATCCTTGAATTCTATGGTGTACGGACAAATCGGGTTTTGCTACTAGTACTAGTACCCCTTATAGGGAGTGTGCTCTACAAAAATTCTTATAATAAAGGCTACATCTCGCAAACTACGTCGACGAGTCGGTGATTTTCTAAATTTGCAACATCTCGAGAAATGCCTTGACGAATCCAAACATTTACTCAAATGCGTAATAGCCGTTTAATCTCTGGTTCAAAATTTACTTTACAAAACGCCTGCTTTGCACTGATAGAGTTACGTAAATGCAAGAAATTAAGCTTTCAAAGCAAGCAGATATGTTATAAATCATGTAGTATTGCCAATTATTGAAAAAATTTTAATATTGGTTTGAAACCATCAGTTTAGAAAAACTTTTATTTTTACAATAAAGTTAATCCAAATAAAAGTTTCGTAATGCTTATTTTATAGAAATTAAATATAAAAAACTTTTAGTTAAAGTTTAATGTTTGTAATTATTTTTAGTATTTTCAAGGCTTTAGCTTAGATATTTATATCATATAGTTGGTCTCATGACCCTATTTCGATTTTTACAATCTATATTATCGTAAAATTGGACTTTATGTTGTAATAGTATAGGTCAAAAGTTCAGATACGGCCAAGTGTTTTGTAAATTTTATAAAGAAATAAATGAATTTTGAGGTAGGACCCTTGGCTAAAACCAAGTATACACTAGATAGAAACTAACGCAGACTTTCGCACATTTTGGCCCTATCTCAAGTTAGGCCTATTTACCAAAATATTGGTTGAATCACTTGCTTCTATGGTAAACTTTCCTGGTCACCCTTAAACATACACATATGTATAAATTTACAACTTGCACATTTCCATACATGCAAATAGAGTTTCTATTTGCAATTATAACTTTTGATATTATTTGTTTTACTGCCTCAGATAACCACTAAAACTGGCATAGGAGCATAAAGGAAATGATACATGTTGAAATGTTGTCGACGAAACGAGAGCTCTACGAGCAATTGGCCTTTATAATGACCCTTTCTTGCCATTTTATTTTAATCGTAAGCTTATGTGAATTAAACATGTGGATGATTTAGTAGCGCACCTAAGCTTTTAGTAAGTAAGAAAATCTTGATCCCCTCACTCTGGATTTCTTAACCTCAAAATGTATTGCTGACATATATTGCTGGAAAACCTAAAAATTACTGCAGCATGTGTTTGATATCCTGGCATTGCCTCTGTTGGTAGCACCGTTTTTTTTAAACTATTGGCATCAGTGAAGTAGAGGCAGGCGCATCATCTTTACACAAGTTTGACGAAGGTTCGCTGAGGTTTACCAGTTTGGACAGCTCCACCGTGTCAGCTGATCGTTCTTGTATTTTATCAAGTCCAAACTTACGTTTTTCTTACTGTAATTTTTACGGATTTTGCTAAAAGTTTGATTTGTATATATGCCAAATTGTACAGACGTAGACAAAAGTTTAGTTTTTTTCACTCAGTCTTAAGTGACTGCAAAAGTAACATTTAAATCAGTATTGTCATCAAAGTAGAGTCCATTTTAAGATTAAAAAGTCCGTGCCTTCACCTTAAATATATCAGGAATCTGTTGATTTCCCTCTCCTATAGTTTTTTTTGCACTGGCCATTTGGGGCATATCTTGTCCCATTTGATTTTGATCTTCGAGATTATGAAATGGGTCTGGTGCAGGGTGAGCAGTGTCCTATAATCCTTTAAGAAAAATATTTTCTTATCTTCTTCTTTTGCCCAGTGGTTTCTGTGAAGCTGCGAATAGTCTCTTTTGCCTTCTAACAGGCATTCGCAAGTCCTTACAAAGCTACCAGAATAGATGCATTTGAGATTGAAACATCTATAGGCATAGTTGCAAGAACTAAGGCGGAATGTGCAAAGTAACTTCAAGATGTCATTACGCAAACTTACACATGTTGAAAAAAAACTGCAGACTAAATAAAACAAAATCAATTCATGTTAACTTTATCAATAACTCCATTATCTATATTCTGGCAGAAATAAAGTACCATTCCAAATCATACTTTAATCAATCGGGCCAAATACTTTGATATCACACTTGATACTTCATGGATACTCATGAAAATACAAAAATAATCTTAGAAAACCCTCAAATTCTCTTGTGGAGGAGATATGTTGATGACTGCTTGGAAATGATAAAAGGTGATCTCAAAACACCTAATAAAATATTAGAAAAAATGAATAATATCTACCTAAATATTAAGTTTACTATTGAGAGCGGGATAAGTAATACGATTAACTATTTAGACATTTAGACAAAATAACACATCTAAAACATCAACTCCAATAATTAATAAGAAATTTTGTAGACATTAACAAAAGTTTCAATATCAAAATAAACAATATCTTTAAAAAACATAACAATAATCCTACAATTACAAACACAAATAAAAACAATCTAAAAATATTCCTAACAAATAACAATTACCCTTCCGACAAACTTATTAAGAGTGGTATTTACAAAGTTTAATGTGGTGAATGTAATGCTACATATATAGGCCGAATATGCCGTGACTTCCATACCAGAATTAAAGAACACATTCAAACACCCAATAAATCACAATTCGTTCATCATTTTTCATTCACTAAACAAAATTTTAGAATTGAAATCAATAAAAAATTAAAATCTAATACTCAATGCCTCAATACTGAAGTAAATATTTAGCGTAACAATATACCATTTCAAGGACTGTTATTGGAAATTGATGATTATATACCAGCAAATTCGACTCCTCCTTGTAGAAGACTACCAACAATATCTTAAAACACATCAAATTTGTCAATTCACAATAATTTTATTTAAATAAAGGAATCATAACAAAAACATTTCATGTAAAAAAAGCCAAGTACGCGAAAATGGCATTCCGTAAAAAGAATTGAGATAAAAGTAAAGCCAAGTTCTCCAATACAAATTTCAAAATGAAAGGTTCTTACTAGTTTGAAAATGTTTTTTTAAACTAGCAAAGTTATATGTTATATGATAGTTAAATGATTTATAAATAACAATAGGTAGGTAGTCTTGTGCCCTTTCCCTTTAGAAATAAGGAAAATGTTGAAATGTAAACAATATTCCTTAAAAATAAAAATGAATAAATGGGATTTACGTTAAATCGCATTATTAATATAAAAAAAACCCTAATTTTGTTTCGAGCAAAACGCACTATGTAATATTTTAAACTTTATCCAGTTACAAATTAGTCGACATGTACCAAAAACATAACTGTAGCAGTGTTGGTATAGCTTTTTAAATATTGCCACTTTAAACTCATTTCAAACAGGAAAGTTTTTCGAGTTAGCGAAGAGCGAAACTTTGTGATAAGAATAGTTTTCAAGGTGCTGATTTATGAGGGCGATTTGGCAAGCTGGCAAACGAATTTCGAAAGCACTTTTCGCGCCATATTTGTTGTCGCCCAATAAGTGGGGTGATCTATCGAGTCCCACATTTTATTATCTTATTTGCTCCGCGAGTTATACGTGAAGTTATGCGAGCCCTATTTAAGAACAATTTTAGTTAGAACAGGGGTATTACTTGTCAACAAGATTTATGTGGATAACCTATTAAGATTATTAAAAAATTCAGAATGTCTCAATTTTTTTTGTTGTTTAACTTCTGGGGGCATTTTAATGGGGCATTATATATGAACTTTGATCATAAGTATGGTCTCCACTTTAATTTTAAGGTTTAACATTTTTAATCAAGCATATTGAAAAGCTTTTCATACTTTAACAATTAAAATCATTTTAGGGTTAACCTTTTAGCTCAATGGTAAAGAACTCTTGTTCCCGATTTGGTATTTTTTTACTGTATACACAAAAAACGAATACAGTCAAGTAGTAGAGTAGTAAATGCGCCGTCTAAGAATCTACTGGCTTTTTGCTGTTACCTCATACTTTGAGAGGGCCAAGTGGCTCTCAAATCTCTCCAAAACATATTGAAACAAGTCAATCTACGATAATGTATACAGACCTTAACGCAATTGGCGGGAATTAACAATATCACACTTATGTGTCAAATTGGACTTTAGGACATTAAAAGCAACAATGAAGTATATAATAGACAACCTGGCGAAGAAGAAGTGACACCCTATTATGGACCAAAACAGTTATGCGCAATAATAAAAAGCCACCCTATAAAGAATTGAATAAATGGAGAAAAGAACAAACTTTAGGAAAAAATCAATCAAAACCGTTTATAACCATATATAATCAAAAGAAGACAAATAGACTTGCGAAACCAAAAAAAAAATGACTTATAGTAAGCGGTCATACTGTTTACTGGATACTGCTTAATGAAATCCAAAAGGCAATAAGGAAACTGAAATCTGCTGCACATTATAATAAGACGACAGAGATATGTTAATATGCTTTACTAGCATTATGCCTAACTCCTTAATATGTTTTAATACTTCGAAAAAGCAATACTGTTTCCTCAAGAGTTGGACCAGCTAGCCCACAAATACAAAGCTTTATATGGAAGAAGCTTTTGTATCTTGGGGACAAAGCTAACAATATTTGCATTATTTTGCAAAAAATATTTTTTGTGTCTAATCAATATTAACAGTAAGTTGAAGTGGGCGATAGAACACACTCTGGCAAGTTTTAGCAGTTAAGTAATATAAGCAGTACCAATGTAAAGCCAATCAAATAGCATTTAACATTGTCTTACCCTCCAGAGGACACCAGGTATTCTGCAAATTAATTTTAACTGGCAGAATACAAGTACCTTACTGCAAATGCTAGTTCTGAATTATTTCTTTACCAGCAAGGGTTGCATTAGCACAAGGGGTTGATTTTTCTATATCGCAGCTAAGATCGTACAGGAACGTTTCCTCGACCAATAATAGCACTGTGAAACGCGAAGATGGCACAGGAACGTTTCTTCGATCAACAATAGCAGCGTATAACACTGTAACATGAAATGGCGGAAGTATCGAAATTTATGGCAAAGTCGACCGAAGCTTTTACTTTATTAAAGGTCTGCTCGGTGACCTTACACCTGCCCTGAATCGGGGGCATGCTCATCAATGGATCATTGGTTTAAGTGAGTGGTTCGGCTGAATTTCCGTCTGTCAATGTGACACCATTTTGCTTTTGGTCATAGAAACGTTACCGTGCGATCTTTTTTACGATATCAAAAATTTATTCCCAAGTGTGACCAGCCTTATTTTCTTGGCTTTTAAAAACTACCAAAATCCCAAAAGTTTTTAACTTTTTGCAACATTTTAGCTACCTCTTATTCAAAACTTCCATTCCACTTTGAAATTTTATATAGTCTTGCTGCAATCGTAAAGGTTTTAACTTTTTGCTGCTACTAAGAGTTTTCAATTCATTCTTACAAACTTTATCTCTACAAAGCCTTCCAGATATCTTTCCTGTCTCTAACGACTTGAAGCAAAAGTCGTGCCTTAACAATGATGCGCAACCCTTATTTTACTAAAATTTATTTTTCTTATTTTGAGTTAACTTTACGGCATCAGCAACGACAATAGTTTGACTACGAGAATTTTGGGTACCATTTTATATTTTACCAAATTATTCCAGAGGTTTGGAGATAACAAATAACAGCTACTGTGAATTTCAGCATGAAATTTGATACATGATTTGAATTTTGAATGGAAACCATATTTGTTTTTACATTCTCTAACCTACTAGTAATTATATACTTGTTACAGAGGTTGTATAATATGGACATAAGAATATTTTTTAAGCTTGCCATCCTTATTTTATAACTGAACAAAATTGATATTACAAATATTCTGTGGTATTTGGTCCAATGTTACACAGGGACAGTTTTTAGGTGGAAATCCTACACTATTTTGTTTCATGTTTCTACCCTCACAAATAAGGGAGAAATCTCGAGGAGATAAAAAGAATTAGAAAATCGGGCTCCTGTGGAGGATTCATCAACATATTTATTATTTTGTAGTTTTGAGTAATCCGTGATCTACACAAATTAGTTTAGGTCACAACCCCACAAATAAAAAAAACAAAAAAATAATAATTAAGTTTAAAGCTTTTTAGACCAAAACTATTAAAAAAACTGTCTTTTCTTTTGGCCATTTTGTGTCCACTACTTTAGACATAATTGGGTGTCTAATATTACCCTAGAGTTTAGTTTATGGACTCTCTCATAAACATACACAATTTCAGAGTAGGCAGTTTTTTTGTGCTAAAAAATTAGATTTTTTTTGGAGGAGGTTGAGTGGCAAAAATAATATTTTTCGCATAAATTTTTTTAGGTAAAAAAAGTGTTACATATAACCCCAAGCAAGTGTAATATAAAAAACTTTAAAAAAAATTAAAGCCTTTGTTGGATTCCTCAATTTTTACCTTCCTAGCCCGCGTAGCAATGACTAGAGAAGGTATTATTTTCGACGAATTTTTTTGAGATATCGCCAAAAATGTGTTATTTTCATAAAATTTTCAGGTAAAATAGTATTCGACACTCTTAAGAGCTGATTAGATTTTGGTCAAAATCCATTAATGCTAATGACAGTTTTTTGAAAATTAAAAATTTTTAAAAATGCTTTCCTTTTAACACAGCATTGTATCAATACACTGTTTTCGGAAGATGACTATATTTTGCTTAATAATTCGTGTTATAACCAAAAACTTAGTAGGAGCTTTAGTTTCTGAGATATTTACAAAAACTGTTTTCAAGGCTAATGTGCTAATAGGCTAGCTAGGAAGGTATCAGATCCGTCATGGATCCATTTATTTTTTTTAAACAAACGAAAGATGTTTTTTAACGTAAAAGCAAACAAAGTTATTAAAAAAAAACTCAAAAAATGTCTCCTATATCTCACGTTACGGCATATATTTAAGGTCGTCCGATTTTAAGTAACTTTAAGAACGAAATATTTACATAAATGCGACCTTTGTGACCTTGATAAAGTCTATGATTTTTCTGCTAAAACAAATTGAATTTAGTATTAATAAATGACATAATGATTCTGTTTAAGTGTATTATATATAAATTATCGTTTTGATCGCTGGATTGTCAAAATCGCGATATGTCACCCTCATTTAATGTCCGAACCGAAGTTTTTTAGAGACCAAATAATTTAATATTGCTGGTCATTTTTTAAAAAGTTTGTGACAGATAAAAAAATATCTAATGAAACTCTTGACCTTGATTGACCTTGAAATTTTTTTGTCTTATTAATCTAAAAATCAAAGTATTTCTAGGCTACAAAATTATAAATACCGTAAGCATAAACTTTGTTACTATCGTTTTTTAATTTTCCCTATTTTTATTTTGTAATAATAATACATATTAGTTTATTGAAAACTCAATAATCTGCGCCCATAGATTTCTTTAGTTTAAAATGGATTGCTAACATACGTAACATACATAACATAAAAATCGTCAAATGCGTAGTTTGCATCACTGAAATAGAGGCGTCGTTTTTAAGAAATTTGACTTACGTTCGCTAGAGTTTGTCGGTTTAGATACTCGAGCTTTCAAAGTCGAATCACTGATGCTCCACCTCAGGCTCTCATTTTTTCGCACCCAAACCATCGCTGATCTTTACTACGTTCTGTGTAAATCAGCTGATTGTTCTTCTATTTTCTGAATTTAAAATTTTAATTTTTTTTCTGTAATTTTTACGGATTTTAACAAAAGTTTTTATTGTATGTGTTTTTACTCAATCTTAAGTAATTGTATAAGTGCGAAATCAGTGTTGCGACCAAAATAGGATTCACAACGTCAAGCATGGTGCAGTGATTTTTTATAACAAACATTAGCTATGAATTTTGAGGTTAATAAGTTCAGAAATTCGGTTTATATTTTTTCGAGATGTCGCTACTATGATGATTAAAACTTATTTTTCGGCATAAGCAGCGTTGCTCGGATCACATCAGCAGGGCAGCAATGCGACGTGATATTTTATTTTCGGGCTTTTTTGCAAGCGCTCTCTACATCCGCCAATTGTGTCATATTGTTAAGGCTTTTTGAATTTCCAACCATGCGCTGCGATTTCGGCTTGAAAGGGACGTTTTACGTAAATGTTTTCAGTTTTATTTATATTCTATTGCGAAAGCAGAATACAAAAATTTCAAAAATGAATTTGGTTTAAATTGTTGTTTGACAAATGCAGAAAATACTTAATCAGCAGTGATGTAACAGTTTTGTTTTATTTAAAAGTGGCATTTTTATTGATTTGATATTGATATATAATTTATTATTTCGACACAAAAATAACTCTGAGGCAATTTTTTTTCCTAATTTTTTTTTATCTCTAAAGTTGGGAACACTGACTAGGTACATACAAGAAATGCATATTCCGGCAGGCCAGCACATCCTTTTGAAATAAAATTTTGTTAAAAATTTTCATATATTACGACAACGAATCATCCAAGATCCCTTTAAAATATTTTATTTTATTTTAAAAAAAGTATTTACCGAAATAAAATAACAAACAAATAAATATTTAGCAGACGAGTTTTTGTTTTTTTTTCTGTGTACCTACATTGTCGTTTTTCAAATAAACTAGGATGCTGCCATTTGACAGACTGATAGGAATTATGAAAAATTTCAGATAGAGAAAAATTAAACATTTTAACTTTATTTTAAATGCTATAAAGGTTTGTACTTATGGAAAATCATTTACAATCTTTAAAAACAAATTTTATAAGACAGGAGATTTTTAGGTAAAACTTTTTAATTTATGAAATTTTGTAATTCATTTTCTGCTGCCCCCAGAGATATTATTTGCTGTGTTTATAGACTTCCGTACCTCATGTGGATAAATTAAAAACAAATGAATCAATCAAACCTAAGTGAATAATCATGTCGAACCGTATAAATATTTTTACGGTAACCGAAAAAAACTTTTGCAATTCCCCGAGAGAAACACAAGCCCGTAAAATAAGATTCGCGGCCAAAACCTCGAATATTTTACCTCGGCGGAATCCACCGCGAAAATGCTTACAGCGCAGCGCACAGTGTGGCTTTTTAATATTCTAGCAAATAGAAAATGAATTTACGGTAAAATAAAAGGTTCAATATATACTTGGACCATTAAAATAAATATATATATATTTTTTTTTAATAATATTTTTAGCGTTTTTTATAACATAAATTTAGGTTTTCCAAAACTTTAACAGAACCGAAAATAAACGCAAAACTCCAATAATTGCTAGATATAAAATAATAAGAAAATAAATCTTAAATAATAATTGCTAAAATATAGGTAACATAAGGCATACATATTTTATTCACTTTCTGACTCGCTTGAAGTGTGTGTTGGATTATCTTCTGACGAATCGTAGTTGCAGCTGTTAAATATTATTGGGTCATTCAATAAACTTAAAACTTCTTAATCCAGAGGTACATCTTTTCGAAATACCTTGACATTTTGTGATAGACTTGATATTATTGGGTCAGAAGTAGTAAATAAATAATAAAAAATAGGGTCAGAAGTAGTAAATAAATAATAAAACAAATCTTGCATGGTTTCGCTTCTAGACATTTTTCTGGTACTATATTAATTCTAGCCCTTCTTCGGACAACATACCTATTGGAAGAACCGCAGTTTTAATTATATCTCCACCATGAATCAAGATTCTGTATATGCTAGAGGGCATATAAAACCAAGGAAAATGTTGAACACATTGTCGAGCTGTTTCTATGCAAAAATGCTTAAACTCTTCTATTTTTACAGCATATCCACAGGACATGGGTTTTAATATTATGGAAATATGTTTTATCAAATCTTGGTCAATACCTGTAATTGAAGCTGCCAATGGGGGGTTCTCGAAAAAGCGTCTGGCATTGTTCCCGTCATTGGTTGTGCCAAAGCCAGGTTTGGGGATGTCAACTAGCAGTCCCATTTCAGATCCTACTTTCTGCCTTATCACTTGTTGTCTTTCATTGACAGCTATTTTATCATTGGGATGGCGAACTTACCATTTGCATACTTGTATACGGTAGGATATAAGTAGACACGTCTCAAAGCATCTTATTCATGCATGAAGTGTAGACAAACCGTAATTAAAATGTTGTCCTTTAACTGATCTTTTCAAAACTTCATCAATAGTATTCATAAGTTTCGGTGTAGCTCCACAAATGCCACGTGTCTGAATAGAGGTATCTGTTATGGCAGAAAATATTTTTCCATCTATCATGGAAAGTTAAAAAATTAAGTTAATTGTTATTTCTCTATCTTCTATCAAATATGTTGTAGGTTTCAAATTATTTATTTGATTCTCAACGTTATCGATTTTACGTTTTGAAAGATCGGTTGTTTCTTTTTGAAATAGTAACTTTATCGGCCTACAATATCTAGTCGACGAAGGGCGATGATTATTCCAAAAGATTTTGTTTATACCCTCTTGACGTCTTAAATATACTAAACAAACAGCAAATAAATATTCGTCTGTGATAGTTTCATCATTATTTCCACTCAGTTTTTGTTTATACGTAGACTGGGGCAGAACTACCGTCACAGCCCTACTTGAAATACATGGTAAAATTAACGGCCGTATGTTGCTGCTTAAAAACACTTTTTTGAGCCTCTATAAGTCTCCTTACTGTATGATCTACCAGGGCCTGTAGTGTCAACTCGGCAGAAATTTCAGTCACTGATATATATTCCAGTTGAGAATAGCAAGCTTTTTTAGCCTGTTCAATACTATTGTCTACTACTACTATTGAAATTTTTGCTCCAGATTTTATTATTATATATGAATTTATAGTTAGATGTCCGTCCACATAGAGCGCTAACGCCTCCTCTGGGTTATACTTTGTAGGAGCGGGTGGTGGACGACTAATTGTGTGCTTCAGACTAGTAGCTGCAAGACCATCAGTGACTTTTTGGACCATCATTGCAGCATCTCGTTGACCCGCATCTCGTAAACTTGACCTAGTAGCAAAAACTAATTCTTGTTTGGAATATTTTAGCAAAGGTAAAATTTTTTGTCTCTTTGACTGAGAGCTTACTTCGGTAAACAATTTGGAGGTCTTCCTTTTTTGCTCATAGATTTTTGGTTAGATAAATCTTGAAAATCAAAAGTCCCATCAAGCCACTCTTTGTATCGGGAATAAAGTTTGATTTATGATCGATTACATTTCTTCCATTTTTCAGACAATTTGCTGGTAAATTTTTTTATCATACCAATTACCTCTTGGTTGTCAAAGTCTTTGTAGTCACAAATTTTACTGACTTTTTTTAAAGCATTTTGCATTACCGCTTGATTTTTAAGTTTAATGCCTTTTTCACAGCACCATATTTGAAAAAGTTTTTTTTTTTGATAGGGACGTCATTACCTCAAAAAAAAGAAAAATGCATTTGGCGTGGGTTAGTGCACTAAACAATAGGTTGAAACAAGACTAAACAAACTATATATCATAATAAAAGTCAAATTTGGAGGAATCTGTAAGAATCTTTAAATTGGCAGTCCAATAAATGTAATTTTTTTTACAAAATAGTTTCAAACAATGTGATATTTTCAACAATTTTTTTTTAAACTCCTTGGCGAAAATTAAATGGATTTTATAATATACATACCTTTATTTTACTTGTACCAAAAATATTAAACGTGCTACGAGGAAATCTTTTTGAACTTCGACTAACAAAATACCAAATTAAAATAATTTTACAACCCGAAAAAAGTTTCACAAAAAAAACGCACAGAATTCTGATATCTCTTCTGCGATATTTTTCTTGTTTATGAATTATAGTCCAGGGTCTGGGCACATAAATTGACAACAAGATTTGTATTTGCACCTACTGGCTTCACCTATTATTTATTTGCCAGTTTACGTAAAAACCATATTGTGCAGCACTAGGATTTTACCGGCCAATAGAGCGCATAACATTATCGCCGAGACCACCCCGCGGCGAATGTCTAAACAGCGCATTAAACATTTTAGTTTATAGAAATCTTTGATAAATAATATTTATTTTCCGTATGGTGCATTCGCGCAACTTCTTTTTCTTTTTACATAAACATTTTCTTAAGTATATTTTTACCGAATTCTCTTTAAAGGCATCCTGACAAATTTTTCTCAAAATATACTCGTTTCACCTGTTTCCCGGGATCCTAGAGAATGTAAAACCTAACCGTTGTCAATTAATCGTCAACATATCCTAACCGTGTCAATGAAGAATACAGGTCTTCACTGACGCAATTAACAACGGTTAGGTATCACACTCTCTGGAATAACGGGAAAATTGTCAGGAGAGTATGTTTTTATTGTTGCGACAATTAGGTATATTGCGCAATCAATTAGGTATATTGCGCGATTTTAGGTTGCGCGGTATTAAATTGCACGGATTTCGTTTTGCGCGGTTTTGCATTTGCTCTGTTAAAGCTTACGCGATCCAGGTCTCACACTGGGGTGTCCGAGTTCGTGACTAGCGCAGGGAAGTCCGGTGCGGGAAAGTTCTAGCCATGTAAAATTTTCGCGGTTTTGGCCGCGAATCGTAAAATACACCCTATTATATGGATTGTATAATGTATTCCAAAGATATTTTGATATTATTTTCGAAACCTGCCCAAGCAAGTTATATCTGGGTGAATTATTATTTTCGATGATACCATTTTGCGTAATATCAAAAATGTCGTAATAGGGGTTTTTGGCATATCTCATTTTTTACATTATCCTTTATTTGAGACGAGCTAGTTAACTGGTTATAACTTTATCCCTTACCAAAGGATAATGTTCTATATTAGGGACTTTTGGCATGTCTCATTTTTTACATTACTTTTTCACTCAAGTCTGCGATATTAGGCCACGTTTAACCGAGTAACTTCGCATGGCTTAAATAAAGGATGTGGAAAATTGGACATCAGTGAGTGTCAATTTTTTGGAAAAATAAAAAACATTTTGAATACCTACAGAAAAAACCAAAAATGTGGGTCGTTGACTTAATCTTGTCTATCACGCGTACGCCCAATAAAAATAAATGGATCCATGACGGATCTGATACCTTCCTAACCCATTGGCACACTTCAAGTAAACTCCATGCTATATCAACATTAAAAACAGTTTTTTGTATATATCTCTAAAACGAAACTCCTATTAAGTTTTTGGTTACAACAAATTTTGTAAAAAAATGTTCGCTACAATATTTCGAAAACCGCATATTGATGCGACGCTTCGATAAAAAGTTAGCATTTTTTAAACATTTTAGCAGTTACAAAACTGTATTATGATGTATTTCGACCAAAATCTAGTCAGCTCGTTACAGTATAGTAATACCATTTTACCTAAAAATTTCATGAAAATCGGTTGGGCGGTTTAGGAGCTATTGTGTTACAGATAGAGTTACACAAACACACACAGACAGACATCACGACGATACTGCTAGGGTAGGTCAAAATACACCCAAATAACACATTTTCGGCGTTATCTCAAAAAAAAAATTTTCGCGGAAAACAATACCTTCTCTAGCCATTGCTGTGTGGGCTAGGAAATTAACTAGTTACGACTTGACTTGCAATATTTTTAAATGGTTACAGGAATGAAGCTTATAATGTTTTAGTAATATTTAAATAATTATTAGGCGGTTTATTTTCTTTGCTTTTAAGGCGCGATCCAGATGGTTTATGCAGTGGTTTGCTTAAGTTGGCTGCGCATAGTATTACTCCCTACCTTAAAGTCATCTTTGATAATGTTGAATAATTGTTCACTGCCTAAAGATTGGAAAAAGCCACCATAGTGCCCCTGCATAAATCAGGTAAAAGGAGCGATCCATCTAATTATAGGCCTATAAGTCTCACTTCTGTTTGTTGTAAGATTTTTGAACGCATAGTGTGTAATTATATCAGAGGACAACTTGATGGTTCTAACTTTTTTCATGTCAGGCCATACTTTCCGTCCTTCATATTCCTGTGAGTCGGCCCTCCTCACATTCACACAGAGTATTATTCAGTCCATTGAAAAAAATTACCAGGTTGATGCAATTGCACTAGACTTTCAAAAAGCATTTGCTATTGTCCCTCATGATAAACTAATGAACAAATTTTCTAAACCTAATATTGACAAAAGGATAATTTGATGGTTTCAAAATTTTCTTCAGGAAAGAACTCAACGTGTGATAGTAGATGGGGCCTGCTCGGGGGAGAAAGAGGTTACATCGGGCGTGCCACAGGGGAGTGTTATTGGTACCCTAGCTTTCCTTATTCTTATCAATGATCTACCTTTGTCCTTGGACTCGGTAGTTATTTTGTTCGCTGATGACTGCTTGATTTACAGAGAAATAAGAGACCCGCATGATGTGATGACCCTTCAGTGTGACCTGTCAATTTAACACTTTTGGCAGGAGGAAGTTATTTTCCTCTTACAATATTGCTGATAATAAAATACCATCAGTTGATGACTTTATAAAAAAAGTACTTGGGGGTTCATCTTAATTCACATCTTAATTGGAATTTTCACATAAGTCAACTTGTTAAGGATGCTTATAAAATTTTAAATTTTGTGATGCGTAATCTCAAAAAAGCTACAAGGCAAGCGCAGGCGAAAGCTTTTCTGACATATGTTAGACCTGACCTGGAATATTGTTCATCTGTTTGGCATCCCCATCAATTAGGGCTTCAAACACAAATTGAAAAAGTACAGAGGAAGGCCTCACGCTGGGTCTACCTGGAATTCGGGAGGGATTTCAGTCCGTCTGCGGCATTGCTTGCACTTAAATGGCCTTCTTTATTAAACCGCAGAGAAAACTTTTTAAGGTTTATGATTTACCAAGTCCAGTCTGACATTCCATCACTGCGGGACCTCAAAAGCTTGCTTCAACCACCGTCCTATATCGGTAGAAACGATCATCGTTTCAAAATTGAACCCTTAAAATTTAGAGGGTTTTTGGGTTTAACTCTCCATTGAGTGCTGGAATAAAACTGTGGAATCAATTAGATAAGTCCATCTTTAAGGATGGGATTCCCAGTTTTCCCTCCTTTAAGAACAAATCAACAAATTTAATAATCAACTAAATAAAATGAATACTAAATGATCTTCCTACTTACTACTTGGTAAGTTATTTTGTCATTTTTAGCAGTGCAATTTAGATATTATCGTTAGGTAGGGTGGGATATTTTTCTAGTTTTATAGTTTACTTAGATTATTTTGTTTTTTCATTGTTTTTTCCTTTTTACAATTAGGTTTTATTATGTAGTTTTGTTTCTTTTTATATTGTGCAACCACCGGCCTTTATGGCTACTGTTTGTAATTTTCATAAATAAATTAATTAATACTAAAAATACCAGCAGCCTCATATCACCGTACCCTCACAGAGACGTCAAATATTCTTATGTTAAAATGGACGCGTTCACACTACACCGTAACGACACCGTAAAGGGTTTAGTGTGAATACGTCCATTGCTTTCAATGTAACAATATTTGACGTGTGTTTGACGAAAGTTTTCACTAAAACAGCAACCATAAACAATAATATTTTGAACTTTAGCAGCTCCTACTTAAAAACCATACCTTAAATTATTAAACTGGACAAGAACATTATTAAAATGCACTCTTGCAAACAGTAACTTTTTCTCAAATTAATATTCAAACCGCAATCTTAAAAACTTATTCGATTCGTTAAAAACGTTTTCCTTGAAAAAATTGTTCGAACCGATTCCGTCGAGAAATGGAGCGCTATTTCGTGACGTCATTAATAATGGAGTCGCCGCATCCCACGAGAAACTTTCATGGAATATCTGGAGAGTGGTAAAAAGGCACCGTCATGGCTATTGTCGATTACAACGTGCATCTGGTTGCCTCTCTTCTGAGACTGCTAGTCGGTAAGTGTTTACTTTGCTCCGGCTTTTCGATAATAAATATATTAGATTATAAATGACATAAACATAGGTTACAAACCAAAGAGATTTTCTATTTAAATCTTCGAAATATTTTCCCACAGTCTGGTTATTAAATTGCGGCGACCGGTTTCGGGATAGCTCCCATCCTCAGGCTAGACTTATTTACTTTAAATAACAGTCGAAAAATTGTCCTGCGTTCACATCGTCAAATTTCTTATGTTTGCCATAAATACACCTACACTTACCCAATATATTATTATAGTAATTATATATAAATAAATCTTATTATTTGGTTTTAAATAATTAATAATTTTTAAGAATTCTTTAATGAACAGACTGTGGGAAAATGTGTGGAATCCGTTCCCGTCAATGGTACACTTGCTTTGTAAAGAAATCATATAGAAACCAAGATCTGTATATACTTTTACACAGTTTACCTACAGAATTTGAACATGTCATGTGAACTTAAGTGAACGACTGTGGCTGCGTTATCGGGTTTCCATAAAACAAATGGTTTAAGGCTACCCGGCGACGTAGATTTTTCAGATTCGGTAGGTTACCTGTGTAAAAGTATAAAGACCTTGACTAGAAACAATTGCTGTTGGTTCGGTTTACATTACCTAACCTCTATATATTTTTAAATATTATCATTTTTGCTTACGCTTTATTAAAATGGTGAATTCTTGATGTATGCAAATACCTATTTTTTATTCATTAAGACATTTTTTTGGGGTTAGATTTGCTACCAAAGCGCTAGTTACCTTTAAAGCTAGTCCAAGAAATTCCAAATATTTAGTAAATCTTGAATAAAAGCACAAACGAAAAACAGAAAAGTCAATCAAAAATAGGGAAAAGATAGCCAATATTGAATACTAACCTTTATAGGCTTATTTTTAGTTGGTGAGATATATTTTCTTCCTGTTTTAATATTTAGTTTATGCAATTAAACCACAACTAATTTCTATTTTTATTTTTGTAGAAAGTTGACTTCACTCTCAGTATACATAATAGATAGTGTTTGATTGTGTCAAAAACGGCCGACGACTTACGCAATTTGACATTGTCACGTCACATGTCGGGAACGGATTCTGTGGAATGCCGCAAACTCTCGGACGGTTAACATAAGAACTTTGACGTACGTAGAACGTGCGCGAGTGTGTTTTAGTTACCCTGTCCCTATTTTAATAGTCTTGCACACCTGTCACATCATGACTAAAACCAGGAGTGGATCCAGGAATTTCATTGGGGGGGGGAATAATATAATAAATATGGCATAAAACTATTTTACATAGTGACCAGTACGAGTACTCTGTGTGTCAGTTTGAGATTTTCCCTTTTTCCCCTACCCTAGATCCGCGCCTGCTAAAACCGGTACCAAAAAGTCTATTTCCAACTGTCAAATATCGTTAACGTTATCGTTGTCGGCGAAGTTATCAGGCCTAAATTTGGCACGACCAAAAACTATCTTATATGAGAGACAAACCGTCTACTTAACTTTGCAATGATGTCACACCGACCTAGCAATATTTTGAGGAGTCACATAAGAACAAAACTATCAATACTTATTAGGTGTTCATTGGATCTTCTGTAAGGATACGCTTTCGCTACATACCAAAAGAAAATTATGAGAAAAAAACTTGATTGATTTTTAATTCACGGGTACTAAAATTTACGTTTGTTTCAATTTAAAGCTAAAGTGACTATTGAATGCTTCCTATTTAAAAGGAAATAATATGTAGCAGACACATCGCGAAATTTTTGGAATTGATATATTGGGTTTGGTACATCTCACCATTGTACTGGTTATAAAATCATTCGAAAAATCCTATAAACATTCCAGATGCAGGTTATACTAAAAATTTGTATTAGTGTGGTTTGTGTTGCGCGCGCATTGGAATTTTCTTCTGTTTCATAACCAGTCCGATGGCCAGCTAGCACCCTTATTATTTCGCCAAAGAAATATTTGATCCTGAAGCGATATTCTCATCGGTGCATAATAAACTAAATATTGCTTGAACCCCTTATGAAATATATATATGACATTTTCTGATCACAAGGAATATATCTAAAAAACAAAAAATCTTTTACGGTAAAGGTTTTGCATAGTACCCGTTTAATTATAATGTATTATTTTCACCCAGTATGAAAAAAGCTGAGGCACTATTTAACAGTGCAATTTATCAACAGCTATGGGTTATTCTTTTAAAAACCTTACAGCTCATCCGGAAGAATACTGTCGGAGAGTCGTTGATCGTATATCACGGATTTTTTTTTGTATTTTTGTAGTGCTTGATCCCCTCAACTCAAAAATGTATGTTAAATATTTTCAAGTTGGTTCTGTATTTTAATACAGAGGACCAAATATTGGATTTCAAATTTTTTTGTCAAAAATATGATTTTAGATTTTTTTTTATAGTTATCTCATTACAATATAAGTTTTATTCTTTTCTTGGTGACTTCTTAAGGGTTAAAATTAAGGATTTGTTAAATAGGCCTTGTATGCATAACTTGCAATTTGGTTTCCAAAAGAATAACCTCTATATAAAAATTAAAAATGACAAAAATGTTACTAAGTAAAGAGCTCAAATATAGGAGAATACAAGCCTTATTCATACTACTAAAGAAATTCTATATTTAACTGAGAGTTTGTATTGCAGAAATTTGGTACACGGGTGATTTCAGGTTGCTGGGTATACTGCAGTACTATTTTTTTTTTTTAATAACATTTTACGCACTGCAAACAAACTTCAAGATATATTTGGAACAGGTCCTTAAAGTCTGGAAGAGAAAATGCCAAAACATGGGAATTCCGTTGAATGAAACCACCTTGTATACTTTATGTTTCGCCGATGATCAGATAGTGGTGGCTCAGGATTATGACGACCTCGAATATATGACACGAAAACTAATAGAAGAGTACAATAAGTGGGGACTAGAGGTTAATATCAATAAGACAGAGTATATGTGTATTGGTGGAACGAAACAGGATCTAATCTTAAATACTGGGCAGCGAATTCAGTCCTGTGATGAGTATAAATACTTGGGTCTAAAAATTACAGCTGACGGAACACTAGACAAAGCTATAAAAGATAGAAACGTACAAGGAAGAAAAGCAATAACTTTATTAAATGGAATAATTTGGGACCAAAGTATATCAAAACATAACAAAAAGCTTATATATAACACCATTGTAAAAAGTATTATTACATACGGCTCAGAAGTATGGCCAATCATAGAACAGAAAAAATGCTTTCCGCTACGGAGATGGACTATTGGAGAAGAGCAGCAGGGAAATCAAAAAGAGAAAGAGTTACCAATCAAAGAATAAGAGAAATTATGACAGTGTGTGAACGTACTCTAGTGGAGGATATAAGAACAAAATAACTGGTGTGGTACGGACATGTACAAAGAATGGATGATGGAAGACTACCTAAACAAATATTACAATGGAAACCAACTGGCCGAAGAAAACGAGGAAGACCAAGGAGAAGCTGGAGAGAAGGAATAGATAGTGAAATAAGAATAAGAGGCCTAGATGATGAATTATGGGCAAACAGAAACGAGTGGAGATTGGGTTTTGGAAGACGTAGAACGTTGTGAAACCGATAAATATATATATATATATAAACAAACTATAAAAACCTGGATATCTTTATTGATCACAGCTACACTTTTGTTACGAAAACGGGTGTAAATTGGTGTCATGTTCACTTTGTCTCGTTTATGTTGGTTTTTTCTGAAGTTTTGTTTTTATTCAACTACTTTAGACACATAGTGGCGGCGCGTGACTTTCACAATAGGTAACGCAGGATTTCCCTTCTCCATTTTTTATTCACACATATAAAAAATAAAAATATAATAATATGCTAATAATGTAAATACCTATTCTATAAGGAACTTACTTAAATTTAGTAAAAACAGCAAAATCAGGTAGTAGGTTCACGATATTGCAATTGCAATTTTATTTAAATTTTACTGCTTGTATGTGATATAAGGAAAATTTGTCTATACTTTCAATTTTTGAACAATTTTTTAAAATGTTGAATGTACACTTTGGCTTTATCCTTAGTCTATTTATTTACGTTCAGTATAGGGAACGGCTTTTCAAAGTTCAAAAAGTCTTTTTTGTCATTGTCGTTTCACCTTGAAAACTGTATTTCCAGTAAAACTCACACTAAATCATACAAAGGGACACTATTTCAATAATATACAAAGGTTTAACACCTAACTCTTTGCCCTGCGAAAGCATGCGACGTTGTCATGACAACGTACACCTTCACCCCGCAACATATCGAGTAGGGGATAAGCAAGGATCCGCGGTGGGGAACGCTCACGGTTTTTATCGGTTAATACGTAATAAGGTGACCATCCGCTCGTTGGGTTTTGGTGACGCGGCGCGGCTGCGATTTTTAATTTTTTTGTCCTGTTTTACATTTTTACATTATAATATTTAGTCTGGAAAAAAGAGGCATGATATGGCGCATCGTTAGGCAGTAGTTGTATAAACTCATATTGCATACGCTAAAGAGTTTTTGTGTATTGCAAGAGCTCGTTTAAGTAATAGAAGGGTAAATAGGTCATTTGGTTAGATCATAATGAATGTTTTAAATGCAATCTGTTTCTGACGTTTTTGCAACGACCGCAAAAATATGGCCTTAAACACAAAACCGAATTAAATAAACCCCCATACTGGTAAAAATAGTCGGAAACTTTTGTAATTTTCCTGATTTATTAATATCACCAGACTGTTCTGATGCTGCACTGTATATTTGGGCGGCAAAAACTGATATTGTTGCACTGCTTAATATAGAATAATTAATTAGCAATAGTATTGTCATGTTATTTATCGAGGTTGATACGTTCGATTTTTTGTAATTAAACATTCTAGTTGTAAATATTAATTTTTATTAAGAAATTTTAAATATTTGGTCCACTGTATATTATCCGGATTTTGAGCCTGAAATGAGTCTATCTTTTTCTACCGGCCGTCAAGGTTATTGAATGAGCATAGGTCATTGTCAAAATTTAAAGGTCAGTGTGGTTTTATAGCACCGAGGAAGCGTGTGATATTCGTAAGGATCTCCATTAATTTGGATTCACACTCTTTTCCTCCAGTTGAGGCATTTATCCTTTGGTTTTAGTTGTTTGGTTACTCAGATATTTGCCGAAGAGCTTAAAATTAGTTTGTTAGTGCTATTGGCCAGTGATAAAACGTCTCTATTAGTTTTGTGGATACTGACTATAGAGGTAAGTCGTTTTCCCTCTCCCTTTGCACATTAAAATCTGTATGTACTGTCCTTCTCGAAATCACATTTTTACCTGTGGACTAATAGGTTACTTTTGGTTATTTTAGACGTTTTGGTACGAGTTCTGGTTTTGGTCTGGTTATGGTTCTGGATACGCTTATGAATAATATGAGAGACGATCTGGTTGAGGTTATGAACATGGACTCCTAAGCCCCTCCTGATTTGGAATCTAGAGTAAGATGGTATTTCTTAAGCTTGATCTATTGAGCTTTAATGGGTTAAGCTGTCCAGTTACGAAAGGACACTTGTAGATAATTCTTGTATTTATAAAGCAACTCTCCCGAAGCTGATAAATGGAAACTCCAGTGTGGCTGCCAGTCATCCTTTGCTGCTATGATAAGTACCCCATAGGGGCGTGATTATAGAAACAATCGCGTTTAGTTTATCCATACTGTGGCTAAATACTTTACTGACTAGGATCATCTAGGTCTATGTTTATTATTATTAACATGATAGTTAGGCTACTGTGTAGTCAGGAATAAAGCTGACCCGCGTATATAAGCGAGTCTAGAAAGCGTCACTTTATCCCTGGTAGGTACCGCTCTCGAGAGTTCTGTTATTTAGAACTAGGTTTACTTAATTATGGTATTAGTTTAGTTATTTAATCATTCTGAACCATTCACAATTTAACCGTTACTTAAAATAATGTAATACGAATTTATTAATTGATTTTCATTAAAATGTAGTTATCGAAATTTAGGATACTTTATTTTAATTTACACATTGACACCATCTGAAGCGTGCTTTTGGCAAATATAATTATGGAATCCTTAGTGGTTAGGACAATTCCTATAAATCGGGCAACTATCAGTTTGGTTTGAGGTTACGTGGTTAAATAAAACCACTTGGCGCCCTAAAATTGACATCTTATATTAAAATTTGGGAAAGTTGATTCCAAAACTAACCCATGACCGACTCCGACTAGAGACTGGTTCGAGCCCCGTAACCTAACTTTTAAAAAGTTACGTAACAACATCTTAACGTATCTCAATTCAGATTATCTTAACTTTACAAACATCATGTCCCTAATATGTTATAGAGAGATGAAGCAATTATTGTGGGGATAAAAAAATGAGGCCTATCGATTCTATGGCATATTGGGGTCTGGAATTAACTTGTGGTTTGAAGAAACATGACTCCACTATTTTCAAAATGTAGCGCTTTCAGTCATTTTACCATTCAATAACGGCAATGGTGAACATCATACTCTTTAATAAATCGTAGCCTTTTATCAAGGTGTTTTTTTACTTTTGTCTGAAATTTGTGCATATCCATAAAAATCAATGCCGAAATTTTTAATAAGGTTGACCTAATTCTACTGCTGATCCAGCTGAACTGATAAACTACACTCATTACAATTTATCAGACTTTTGCGCTAAATCTTTTTTTTACTCATTTTCCGCTAAATCATTTTTTAAATAACAGATTTTGTCGATATCAAAAGCATTGTAATAGACTGCTTTTTAAGAGAAGTTGTGAAAAGGTAATAATATAGCCTGTAAAACAATTGTTGAAAGAAAAATTTAGTTCCGGAATTGCTAAATCAATTTGTATGATTCATTGTTTGTTGTTGAGTTTTTTGAAAGATAAGAATAAACGTGCCTCTTTAAAGGGTCAAGTTTAATTCTGTCTGCCATCTTGGAATTATAACATGACGGACAAAAAATTTTTTTGTTTAAAAGCCAGATCATTTCATTTCAAAAGTTAAGATGAAAAACATGTTCTCCAGTTTCTTTTGCCCAACGTTATCGTAAAGAAAGCTTGATGAGTGTCCTTACCTAAAGTAGCTATTATAAGCTAAATTACGTTCATTTCAGACTAGCTTTGCGCAAGCACACAACTTGACAAAACTGAATTAATAATGTAGGTATTATTCGCTCACACATATACTATAATATAGCAAGCAGTGTGAGTTAGCGATCGAGTCAAAAATAAGAAAAAATAAATGAATCTATGACGGATCTAATACCTTTCTAGCTAGACTATTAGCACACGTCAAGTGAAGCCATGATATATCAGCCTTAAAAACAGTTTTTGTAAATATCTCAGAAACTAAAGCTGCTACAAAGTTTTTCGTTATAATACAAATAATTTAAAAAACCGTTTATTAATACGATGCTCCGTTGAAAAGTTAGCATTTTTTAGTTGTCAAAAAACTGGCATTAGCATTACTGGATTTTGACTAAATCAGCTCGTTAGAGCCACAATGGACTACTTGAGTCGCAGTGGAGGGGCGACATTCGCACCACTCATAATCAAACCTAGAGTGTCGAAAATTTTGTGAAAATTGGTTTAGCGGTTTAGGAGCTATCGTGTTACGGACAGAAATAATATACAGACAGACATACATACACGCACAAATAGACAGATAGACATCACGACTATATTGCTAAAATAGGTTTAAATAACACATATTCTGCGTTATCTGAAAAAAAATCGTCGAAAGTAGTACCATTGCTAGGATGGTAAAAACTTACTCCAATTTTAAAATATTTTAGATGATTTAAAAAAAAAGATATATACATTTTCTGAAAAAAATGTACAGTGCCATTAGAGAACTATAAAATTAAATATATGTTAGGAAAGTGGGGGCGGCCCCGCTTGCGCCGCCCTGGATCCGCTACTGAAGGTAACTATTCTTCAAGATCTAAAAAATACATTAAAGTTTGTTTTGTTCGGTGGTGTTACAATGGGGGGGGGCACTCCAATTGGAGGGTGATTCTTGCGGACCAAAATTGTAAAAAATTACATTATACATTAATGGTGTGAGCTTTGGTTGGAAAAGTATTTGCAGTCGTCGAAAAAAGGCAGATAAGGAATCAGATGGTATATACCCACATAGCACAATCACGTATTTAACACGTAAAAAAGGCGTGAGAAAAAAAAACGTTGATTTTAAAAGCTGCTAGAAAAAAAACTTTTATTTCATATATGAAAACAAGCTTCATAGGTCATTCATTAACGTTATAAAAAATAACGTTGCTAAAAACTGCGTTGTAATAACGCCATTATCTAAAACAGCACTGTTTTTACGTTTGTTTCAAGTGATTTTTATCAACGTTAAAATTACATTAGATTCACGCCTTTTCTACACGAATTTTAAAACGCGACTTGCATGGCTTTTCTACCGAATAATTTTGAGATTTTACTAGCAGCAGCGCCGCCTATTGTCGGCATTTTTCACTTTAACGAAATCTATTAGGCAGTGCTTTGGCCTCTAAACTCCAAAAACCTGTTAAGAAACTGATCCCTGATCCTTTACGATCACGACGCATCAGTCATTTAACCTGATGAAGACACATTAATACTGTGTGAAGTGTTTACTGTTAAAAAATCTTGTTTGGCTTAAAAAAACACATAATGTATATAGATAGATATATAGATATTTTCTCTTGCCTTGAGCGCCATCTTTAAAATTGTCTTGAGGTGTTGTAGTCTTAAACTAGTGAACTTTTATAACTTCGTTTCGCGTCTCTTTTAAGTTAAAAAAATGTTATTAAAAAAACGTGACCAAAAAAGACGCAGAAAGTTAGTAGGTTTCAGAGGTCTTAATCTAGTGGCGTTTTTGAACATGTTGTGGAGGACTTTTCAAGTGTGAATTTGGTACATGAAAATAACGAGGGTAAAAAACACGTTATATACACAGCACCAGAAACTTCAGGAAAAAGTGGATTTTTATAGCTTGATTTCTCCTTGTTTTTAAGTTATCTTTAAGCATGTAAATTTAACAAAATAAATAGTACATGGTATGAGGTTGTTTTTAAGTAAAAAATAAATTTATTTATTATTTATGTTCACGTTAATTTAATGTTGATGTGATTTTTGTGCTATGTGGGTATTAGTATAGTAAGCTTAGATTCCTCAAACTCCTGTATTTTGTATAGCTATTATCGGAGGCCGCCCAACTGAACTTTTCACCCCTTTTTGCTGCTGCGAAACAAAGCATGCTGGGGTAGATTGCCCTACTGCTGGCTTGCCTGCATGATGGTCTGGTTTATCTCTTTTGTTTTTAAATTATGGGATAGTGTGCGAGTAATTGTATTTATAGCTGGCGAATATCGTACTCCATCCATTGCTGTTCTATAAAGAAAAAATATAGAATTATTAATAAAACACCAAAACATGTGAAACAGTACGCTATGCACAAAAAACTTTGTTGCAGTGGCGTAGCCACTGTATGCTGAGTATTTCGGGAACAGGGTCTGGAACTCAGTGTCCCGGTCAGGATTGATTTAATGTATTTTTATTTTACTTAATTTTAATTATTTATATAATATATTTGGTAAAGAAAAATTGGCAGAAGAAAATTTTTATTAAATATTTTTGGTGGCAAAAAAATTATTGGTACAAAGTGCATTTAGTAGAAAAGTATTCGGTTCGAATCTCGTTTAATAAAAAAACGTTTACAAAATAAATTCGGTAGAAGGTATATTTGGTAAAAATTCATTTTGGAAAGAGTACCAACAGTTAAAAAATATTTGATAGAGACAATCACAATAAAAAAATGGTACAAGATTAAAAAGCGCGTCTTAAAATATTTTGTTAAAGAAAAGCCGTAGAAAAAATACTACTACTATGTCGATTTAGAACGTTTTTCTACGTTGTCCGACGTCTATTCTCCACCTCCTTCGATCCTCACAATCATCCTCTGTCAGATTTTTTTGACTCATTGATCTTTGGATTTACTGTTGCCATTCTAGTTTAGGACGCCCTCTTTTTCTGCGCCCTATTGGTTGCCATCCTAGGACCTTCTTTGGTAATCTTTCGTCGTTCTTCCGTTGTACATGGCCGTACCATATCAGTTGCCTTTTAGTGATGTCATCCGTTATGCTTCTCTCGATTCCCATTCTTTCTTTTATGATCTCATTTCTTATGTGATCTATTCTAGATATTCTCATTGATCTTCTTATTGCATCCATTTCGACACTTTCCATTTTTGTTTTGTATTTTTCTGTTACGCGACAAGTCTCTATTCCATGCAACAGCATGCTTTTGACCATTGTTTTATATATGTTAAATTTTACAGTCTTTTTTATCTCTCTGCTCCATAAAATACTGTTAAGACATCCAATAACTTCGGAATGGGACAACTGGGCGCCGCCAACTCGGCGCCGCCAACTCGGCGCCGCCAACTGGGCGCCGCCAACTCGGCGCCGCCAACTGGGCGCCGCCAACTCGGCGCCGCCAACTGGGCGCCGCCAACTCGGCGCCGCCAACTGGGCGCCGGGCCAACTGGGCGCCGGGCCAACTCGGCGCCTCCAACTGGGCGCCGGCCAACTCGGCGCCGGACTAAAAAAATTTTTTTTGACAAAATGTGTAGATGAAAAATAAAATATATTATTTATATAAAAATTTAAAAAATCCTACGCAATTTTTTACAAGCTTTTATTTAGCTTCAGATGTTCTGTCTAACTAACTAACTATCTATCAAATCTTGTGAAGCGTTTTTGACACACTTCCCATTATCCGATTTGGATGAAATTTGGTACAAACGTAGTGGTCCCATGACAATACAACATTAAGAAAAAAATATCCAAACAACCCCTACCCCCACCCCTTCTATAGAAGAATGTGTTTTTGACACACTTCCCGTTATCCGATTTGGATAAAATTTGGTATACAGATAGTGGTCCGCTGATAACACAACAATAAGAAAAAAATATCCTCCCACCCCTACCCCCACCCCTTCTATAGAAAAATGTGTTTTTGACACACTTCCCGTTATCCGATTTGGATAAAATTTGGTATACACTTAGTGGTCCGATGATAATACAACAATAAGAAAAAAATATCCTCCCACCCCTACCCCCACCACCTTCCATAGAAAAATTTGTTTTTGACACACATCCCGTAATCCGATTTGTATCAAATTTGGTATACATATAGTGATCCGATGACAATATAATATTAAGAAAAAAATATCCTCCCACCTCTACCCCCACCCCCTTTCATAGAAAAATGAGTTTTTGACACACTTCCCATTATCCAATTTGAATGAAACTTAGTATTTACATAGTGGTCTGATGACAATACAACATTAAGAAAAAAATATCCTCCCACCCCTACCCCCACCCCTTCTATAGAAAAATGTGTTTTTGACACACTTCCCGTTATCCGATTTGGATAAAATTTGGTATACACATAGTGGTCCGATGATAATACAACAATAAGAAAAAATATCCTCCCACCCCCAGCCCCACCCCCTTCCATAGAAAAATTTGTTTTTGACACACATCCCGTTATCCGATTTGGATGAAATTTGGTATACATATAGTGATCCGATGACAATATAATATTAAGAAAAAAATATCCTCCCACCTCTACCCCCACCCCCTTTCATAGAAAAATGAGTTTTTGACACACTTCCCATTATCCAATTTGGATGAAACTTAGTATTTACATAGTGGTCTGATGACAATACAACATTAAGAAAAAAATATCCTCCCACCTCTACCCCCACCCCCTTTCATAGAAAAATGAGTTTTTGACACACTTCCCATTATCCGATTTGGATGAAATTTGGTATTCACATAGTGGTCCGATGAAAATACAACATAAAAAAAATATCCTCCCACCTCTACCCCCTTCCATGGAAAATGCGTTTTTAACACCCTTCCCATTATCCGATTTGGATGAAATTTGGTATACATATAGTGGTCCAATGATAATGCAACAATAATGAAAAAATGTCCTCCCACCCCTACCCCCCACCCCCTTCCATAAAAAATGCGTTTTTGACACACTTCACTTCAAATGACTTTTATAAAATTTGGTATATGCATAAAGGTCCGATGGCAATACAGCCCAAACAAAAAATATATTTCTACCTCTACCCCCACCCTCTCCTTCCCCCAATAGAAAAATGAGTTTCCAAACAACTTACGATCAGCGATTTCATTATAATCTAGAATAAACTCTTCTTTATTTATTTACCTCTGCATTTTTGTGCTAGATTGATTCTTGCAAATAGTAATATTTAATTGATACGGATATCTTATCGTGCTAACATCCTCGAAATTTCCATCAGTCGGCCATCGCTTTTATTATTATGATAATATTAGAATGTTAGAAAATTATTTTTTAATTTTTAGTGCATTTTATAAAAGCTTGTGACTTAAAAAAAAATTTTTACTAATTTATTTGAAATCTGTTTTTGTTAAGTAAAGTTAAATCCATTAAGTCGACTGTTGAATCTTGGTAGTTGTAGTGTTTGGTAACCTGGTAATACTACAATTTACGTTTTTTATTACAACAATGGCGGATCGAAAAATCAAAATGCTTGATTTTTTATTTACTAACCGATTTGTCTCAAACTTGAAATATTACATTGCTTGAAGTCATTTAACAAAATTTTTTACTCAAACTTAAAAAAATCAAAATGGCGGATCAAAAATGGCAGATTTTTTAGTTACTAACCGACTTGTCTCAAACGTAAAAGATTGCAGTGCTTAGGGATCGATTTATAATAAATTTAGAACTTTGTGGTGTTTAACGTCGCTGAACATGTTTTTTTACTCTTTTAAAAAAAATCATCTAAATCGGATAATGGGAAGTGTGTCAGAAACTCATTTTTCTATGACAGGGGGTGGGGCTAGAGGTGGGAGGATATTTTTTCTTAATATTGTATTGTCATCGGATCACTATATGTATACCAAATTTCATCCAAATCGGATTATGGGAAGTGTATCAAAAACGCATTTTTCTATAGATGAGGGTGGGGGTAGGAGTGGTAGGATTTTTTCTTCAATGTTGTATTGTCATCGGACCACTATATGTATACCAAATTTCATCCAAATCGGATAATGGGAAGGGTGTCAAAAACGCATTTTCTATGGAAGGGGGTGGGGGTAGGGGTGGGAGGATATTTTTTTTTTTATGTTGTATTATCATCGGACCTCTATGTGAATACCAAATTTCATCCAAATCGGATAATGGGAAGTGTGTCAAAAACTCATTTTTCTATGAAAGGAGGTGGGGGTAGAGGTGGGAGGATATTTTTTCCTAATATTGTATTGTCATCGGATCACTATATGTATACCAAATTTCATCCAAATCGGATTATGGGAAGTGTATCAAAAACGCATTTTTCTATAGATGAGGGTGGGGGTAGGAGTGGTAGGATTTTTTCATCAATGTTGTATTGACATCGGACCACTATGTGAATACCAAATTTCATCCAAATCGGATAATGGGAAGTGTGTCAAAAACTCATTTTTCTATTAAAGGGGGTGGGGGTAGAGGTGGGAGGATATTTTTTTTCTTAATATTGTATTGTCATCGGATCACTATATGTATACCAAATTTCATCCAAATCGGATAACGGGATGTGTGTCAAAAACAAATTTTTCTATGGAAGGGGGTGGGGGTAGGGTGGGAGGATATTTTTTTCTTATTGTTGTATTATCATCGGACCACTAAGTGTATACCAAATTTTATCCAAATCGGATAACGGGAAGTGTGTCAAAAACACATTTTTCTATAGAAGGGGTGGGGGTAGGGGTGGTAGGATATTTTTTTCTTAATGTTGTATTGTCATGGGACCACTACGTGTGTACCAAATTTCATCCAAATCGGATAATGATAAGTGTGTTAAAAACGCTTCACAAGATTTGATAGATAGTTAGTAAAGGATTTTTTAAAGATGTTTTTATATAAATAAAATATTTTATTTTTCATCTACACATTTTATCAAAAAAAATTTTTTTACTCCGGCGCCGAGTTGGCCGGCGCCCAGTTGGCGGCGCCGAGTTGGCCCGGCGCCCAGTTGGCCCAGCGCCCAGTTGGCGGCGCCGAGTTGGCGGCGCCCAGTTGGCGGCGCCGAGTTGGCGGCGCCCAGTTGTCCGAGACCGCAATAACTTTTTTTGCTTTTACTTATCAAATGTGACACCCAAGTATACATACTCATTTCATGGAGATATTGTTTGTCCATTTTCTAGTACTAACTCACTGGATTCGTTTCAAATCCATAAGTACTGTGTCTTGTCCACGTTCACTGTTAATCCCTACTTTTGGTATTCTTCTGTTAACTTTCTCATCATCTCTATATCTTCTTTATCATTAGCCACAATTACTTGGTCGTCAGCAAACTGTAGTGTGTATATGGTAAATCGGTCGTTAAGTTGTATTATCATGCCGTGCACTTTACGTTTCCAGTTTTTAGAGCTACTGCGATATATATTTTAAAAAGAGTTGGAGAGATACAACATCCCTGTCTTAAGCCTTTTGTTACCAGGAATTCTTTTGAAAGTCGATTTCCAATTTTAATTTTAGATTTTGACCCTTTGTATAGTTCTTTTATCGCTTTTATGTATGTATGATTGATATTAGTTTGCTCTAACACTGTCCATAATTTTTCTACTGGAACGGTATCACATGCTTTTTGTAGGTCCACAACGGTAACATGAGTCTCTATATTTCTGGCGCTCCTTTTCTCAATTACTTGTTTCAGACAAAAAAATTATCACTACAAGATCTGCCAGCGCGAAACCCACTTTGCTCTTCTTCTTCTTGTTCATGAAAATCATTCTCTATTAGATCTCTAAGAAACCTACCGTACAATCTACTTAGAGTACTGGTTACTGAAATTCCTCTGTAATTGTTACAATCCAGCTTGTTTCCTTTTTTATGTATTGAGGATATGAATGCAATTTTCCAATCATTAGGTACTGGATGTCCGTTTATGCTTGATTAATAATATATGTGAGATTTTCGAGTAGTTTCTCTTATCCATATTTGAGCATTTCAGCATATATTCCCCCAGGTCCGCTAGCTTTTCAGGATTTAACTTTTTAATATTATTCTTTATCATTTGTTTTTCGATGATTACTTCCTCTTCATGTATTTCTATGTCTCTCCTCGGAGAGGCTGCCATATATTTGGGTCTCGTCTCCTGCTGCAGTCCCTTGTAGTGTTCTGTCCATTGTTCTGTTTGACTATCTGGATGTTTACTTTTTCTTTTGTTAGGTTTTTTACTGCAGAAATGAATTTCCATACTTCAGAACTCTGCCTACTTCCTACATGTGTATTTATGTCGTGGCACTTGCGTTCAAACATTTCATTTTTTTCTGTGCGTATCAAATTTCTTAGCAATTCTGGTTCTCCTGTATATATATCTGGTTTTCCTGTAGATTTCTAGGTCTCTTTGCTCTTTAGTACTGAGCCGTTTCAAGTATATGCGTTTTTTCTCTTTGACCATTTCCTGTATTTTGTCCGTCCACAATATCTCTCTGTTATTTCTATTATCTTGGTATCCAACAGCTTCATTGCTTGCTTCCTTCAAGCTTTTTATTATGTTTGTATATATATCTCTTAAAATGAGTGATTTGTGTTTATTAATTTTTCATCTAATCGGTTCTGATACAATCTTTGAGTACTTTTGATTTCTAGACTTCTAAAGTTGTATTTTTGATTGTCTTCGATGCATTCTAGGTTTTAATTTTCTCTAATACTTTCGTCCTTATTTGTTTTTCTTAAAGGGAATTTTTGCTTTTACCAGATGGTGGTCAGATCCACAGGTAACACCACGAAGTGCTCGCACATCATACCACGTTAATTGCGAGTGTTGTCCACCTATAGCATAATCAATGATTGATTTAATATTTCTTGTTGGCTCAATCCAGGTATATCGATGAATTTCCTTATGTTTATAAAAACCATTATATATTTTTAGGTTGTGGGTTTCACACAATTGCATCAGTCCTATCACTTTGCTCTGGGTTTGCCTACCAGTTCGGCTATTAAAATCGCCAAGCATAATTATTTCTTTGGTATTACCGATTTTTGTGATAGTCTCATCAAGAGAAAATAGCCCTCATTTAAAAATTACAAAGTATCTATTGTGACCTTAACTGACGCAACAATTTAACATTTGCTTCATCTCGAAGATTTTAACCCTGAGTGCCGCAAAAATGTATAGTTACCGTTTTTATAAATTTTATATAAAATTTATTTTTCACATTAAATAATTCTTCTACTTAATAAATTTTAACCAATGTATTTTTATAAATATTTTTCTATTAAATGTCTTGTCAAAGCTCAACTTTTTCAACCAAATTTTTTTTTCCAAAATGTTTCTTTGAATATACTAATATTCGACCACATGAACTAAAAAAATCAGTTTTTATAGTTCTTTAAATGTTTGAAGAGTTTAGTTTTTAAAATCTATCTAGTTTTAAATAAAACCTAACCGAGCCTAACTTAATCCCGTGTTTTACACATATCTGAATTTTTAAATGATCGAATTGAAAGTTGAATATAGAATTTAACCAGTTTCGATAAAACCCGAAGCAAAAGAGTAACTGAGCTCAGCATGACACATCCTGTCAGGGTGCACACTTAAGTCACAGCCTACCTAGGTAGGCTGTGCTTATGTTAGGTCCGCTCTGAAAAAACCCAAAATGGCTTTTGGATCCTCTTATGGGATCGCGGGTGAAACCAATAGACCGGTTCGAAAATAAGAAAAATAATTTCCGCGGTGAACCTTCAAGCTAGTAAAATATTGGCCTACCTTATATGCTGAAGTCGAAAATCGAAATAGAACGAGTCCAAGGCATTTCCCTCGCTCTTGATCTTCTCTCCATAGCATCAGAGTGGGAGAAGCACACGCGACTATTCGCGGAAACTGCGGCCAATAAAGGCACACAAAGGCCCACATACATAGAAGTATATTATAATAAAGCGAAAAAATTTAATATTAATTAATTTTAATTTTAACTAATTACCGAATCGGCAAAAAACATAAAAGGTAAAATTCTATTATTTATCCCTAGATAAGGAATAATTTTATTAAATTTATCCAAAATCCAACACGCTCATTGGCGGTTCTATGGGCGTAAAGGTAAATTGGTAAAACACTCAAGGACGAAATCGCCTGTGGAAAAAAGTTCAAAAGGAAAAAAGCGCACAGAGGAAAAACTTAACTTAAACAATAATAACTCCACAAATAAACCAAAAAGAGTAGTCTCTACATCTCGCTGCACCGTGTTCAAATACGAGGTTTGTTTTGCTCGTACACCCCCAAAATTATTTGCAAAAAGCTTGAAAAATGTATTTCAATATTACAAGGTAAAGTTGCGAAAATGGTACTTCGGAGAGCTTCTTTATAAAGCAATTCGCATTTTTATGTATCTGCGCGAAAAATTGCAAGGCTTTTACATTATAAGGGCCCCGGATAAGTAGGTTTTTTTATGTGTCGATGTAAATATTACCAACAACCTTAGGGTAAGAAAAAAATATCTTACTTTAGGCCTACGACCTACCAATAATATTAGTCTAATGACCCATTTATGCTCTTAGGATAATTATAAACCTATTCAGAAATTTTAAAAAGAAATTTATTTATTTACAAAAATTTTCAAAAATTTTAATTAGTTCACAAATAAACGATCATTAAGTTTTAAATATTTTGATAATTTATGATACTTTTTATGAATTTTAATAAAAAAAATTTAAATTTGCATATATACAGGGTGTCCCATAACTTGAGAGCCATAGTGCAGCGGGTAACGGAGGAGGTTATTTCTGATAAAAAGTTTATATAATATTGGGGTCGATCAACACTCATCTGTTTTTAACATATAGATAGATATAGGTCGGGGGAAAAAGATTTTACAAAAAAAAAAAAAGAAATTTGTCACAGTCAAATGATTTAGCTATAATTGTGATCCAAAAATTGATTATTTCGTTTTTTGATAAAATTACAAGCAGATACAGGCTTGATTGAGGCTGTCAAAATAACAAAATATTTAAAAAATATATCTTAAAAAAAATTAGTTACTTAGTTTTGCTTACTTATTTAAAAAAAAAAATATCAATGGTATTTTAATAAAATATCTCTAAACAAAAAGCGTCAAAAAAAACATTGCGTTTAATAAAAAATAGTTTTTCCTAAAAAATATTGACCGCATAATTTTTTTTTTTAATACTTTTATATCTACTTGTTGCTCTTGTTCCAATACACAACTTTTAAAAAAGTTACTATTATCTCGAGAAAATTTCTCTATGGCCTCTAAAGTTACACACCTTGTATACTACCCCATTTTTGTGAGCAAAATTATGATCAGGTAACCTGTAACAGTAGGTACCATTATAAATCTAAAGACTTACGTTTATTTTATTATGATTTTTCCATATGTCAAAACTTTTCTTTGTTTGATTTCCCTGTGCGTGTTTTACTATGTACGCTTTGTTCTTTGTGCGATTTTTTAGTGACTACATGTGCGGTTTTTTCTGTGTAGCGTTTCTGTACGAATTTACGGTTACCGGGTCAGCATTATCCCACCCCCCCGCAGACTTTTGTTCCAGAATCGCCCTTGGGTCGGCTTGGACTGGTTAAAGGGGGGGCTTGGTGGAAATTTTGGAATACAGGCCCAGAGCTAAGTTGCTACGTCACTGTATAGTCTTATACAGTAAAGCAGCTCCTTTTTTAATTCCCTTTGGGAATGCAAAAAAAAAGTGATAATAAGTGAGTGTGTGTCTGGCTGTGTGGGTGCATGTAGCGATTGCTAGTTTTTTATTAAGACTCTTTACTCCGGGGATCTTTCTTGACATTTTTTGGTGCAAATTGGCGCACCGGTTCTGTAAATAATGAGCCTTTTTTAAAAAGGAGTCGTCAAGAATTTGTTGTACATTAACACGTACCACTACCTCCTCCTCACAGGCCAAAAAACTGAGTTGGCTTTTACGAAATATGGCCGTCACTAATAATTGTCAATTATCAGGCGTGTTTTGTTAACGTTTTTAAACGTCGCTTCGGTTTTTTTATAAAGTCTTTTAATTTCGTTTTTTTTGTGGAATCGAAATCCTATTATAGTTTGTGTTAAAAAGCTACCCGGTTGTTTTATGGTAAAAAATTGTTAATTTTTGTTAATGATTAAAAATTGTTGTGTAACTTGTTGGGTCGCAGAAATTTATTCGAAAATAGGATCATGAATGTATAAATGTACGGTATTGGCGGTTAGCACCCTTAAAGGATCTAACCTGGCACCTAGGCCGCCTTTCTGGGCCCGTTGTGCACTACGTACCTACTGTGTTCGACTGAGATAATTATTTAAATACTATCTAGTATATAGAACCCAGTAGACTTCAAAAGATATATGTTTTAGGCCAGAAACTTAGTCATCATGGTATACCACACCACTGATAGGACATAAACCTT